>NC_069456.1:34895515-34983015 GCF_026875155.1 Cherax quadricarinatus
TACTCCACAAAATTTTTATCGCTCTACTCCCTTTCCACCAAACTTATTTCCCATTTTTCCCCTCCCACCCATAAACCCGCCTCCAGAAAATTTCGACTTTTCACTATTAAAAACTCTACCTGTTGCACCACTAAATATTCAACCAAAAATTCCCTGTTTACTTTCTTTAAAAACCCCCCTCCCCCCCAAACCTAAGCCGTCGTGTCATCCACAAAAACCCAAAAACCCGAAACCCCCCTAAGCTTCCCCCCCCCTCATTTACCCTACTTTTATAAAACCCTATAAAATGGGTTTTGCAGAAAAGCAAATGGGATCTGAGACATGGGGCATCCCTCATAAACCCCCCCCCCATCCCTAACCATCTCCCCACCCTTTTATTTATTTTTTTAAATTTTTTTAAAAATTTGAGCACACAAAACAGGGGGTAAAAAAAATTTACGGGATAAGAGCCCCATCCCCAAAGCCCTTATCCCTAGGGCCAATAGTTTTTAGGGGCCCTGGCCTTAAAATTTAAAACTTAAGTTTAACAAAAGAAAAATTGACATCATTTAAAAAAATTTTAATGTAAACAGTTTACTATAAAGCACAAGTGAGTTTACAAAAAAAGGCCCATAGGGTTTTGAATGCATTTTTTGTACATTCATAGAAGGGAGTATTCGTTAGGTAGTTTTATTTAAAAAAAAATAAATTAGTTTGGGGTTTTTGGGTTTTAACATTTATGTGATAAAAATTTTTAGAAACTTTTTAAGATAAAAATTTTAAAAGGGTTTCAGTTATTCATATTTTTTTTGGGTTTTTGGGGTGAGAAAAATAATTTTTTGAGAAGAGACTTGAATTTATAAACAGTAGTGTTTCTTTTATTTTACGGGGTAATGATTTCCCCGATTTTGGGCCTTTTAGGTGCATTTTTTTTTTGCATAGTGGAGAGGGACACGAGGAAAAATAAAAGGGGTGACTTTTCCTTGTTTATGGCCCCTGTTTTCTGTTGGGGTTGGCAAGGAGATTTTTTTGAGGGGGGTTAATACCCAGAGTTAAGTTTTCCCCTATGTATGAAAATTGGTGCAGTAATAAGAAATGAATTTTTTGTATGGGGAGTATTTTTATGTATTGAATATTGGGGATGTGCTGCCTATAGTGAAATTTTTTTTTAACATTCAAAACTGAAAGCCTTTTTTTGGGGAAAAATTTAAGGGGGCTGAAAATGGTTACTTTTTTGTTGACCCCCTTTGCACTTTTTTCCATAGGTGAGATGGGGTAAAAAAAGGGAATGAATGGGGCCCAAGGAGGGCTCCCGGGGGAAAGCATAGTACCTATTTTCAAAGTTTTTCCAACAGCCCTTTGGAATTTTTTTTTTTAGAAATTTGTTGTAATGGGGTATAAATTTGGTCATTTCAAGGGGGATTCCTAAAAAAAATTTCCCCCCTTTTTAGTTTTGTGATGGGTGTTTCCCTTTATCATTATTTAAGAGGGACATCTGTAGTTTCTGTTCCCAAAAACTGAATGAAGTAGGTTTTTTCAATTTTTTTAAGTGAAAATTTGTTACCCCTCACCCCAGGTAGAAAATTTTCGAAAATTCGGTATTTCCAGATTGGCTATCGTGACTGGCTCGGGGGGGAGAAGAAAAAATTAGGCCCTCGAAACATATGTGGGTTTGAGTAATTGCAAAGCATTTGGAAAGGCATTTAGAAAAGGGAAAAAAGAGAAGAGGGCCAAGGACATTTCCCCTGTGGGACCCCCAAACTGTAAGGGTTTTTGTGCGAAAGTTTCCCCCCCTTTTTCCAACACTTTAAAATTGGCTTCTGTTGCGGGGGTTTATGACTTAAAGGTTTTTTGAGGGAGTGCCCTTTTAAAAACCATAGTGTGAAAAATTTTACGTGGAGCAATTTCATGGTTAACGAAACAAAAGCTTTCCGTAAGTCAATGAAGATCCCCAGGGGGGACTTTTTTTTCTCTTTTGCAGTATATATATTTTCTAGATGTGAAAAATAGCATCAATAGGGGTTTTTATTTGGCCTGAACCCAAAATTTGGGGCGGGGTTTTTTGAGTATGTTTTGGGAGAAAAGGGAAGGAGTAGATTCTTTTTTAAAAATTTAAAAAATTTTTTCGAAAAATTTTTGAGAGAGGGTGTATTTGGGGAAATTGGCCTATATTTTTCCCAACCTTTTTGGTCTCCCCCTTTTGGGGATGGGGGGTGCCCTTCTATTTTGAGTACGTAGGGAAGGGGGAGGTTTTCAAGGGATTTTTTAAAGAGGGGTTTGAAAATGATTGGTGATACCCCACTTTGGACACTTTTTTGTATAAAAAGGGGTGGAAAGGGTTTTTAAAAATCTCCTGCCTTTTTTTTTTAGCGTGTTGAAAAAAAAAGGGAGACTTCAAAGGGGTTTAGTCGGGGGCTGGGAAAACATGTTTTCCCCGGGTAGTTGCCATGAGGATCTTTTGGGGGGGGTATTGAGTTTGGGGATTTTTTTTGGGCAAGGTTTTGTCCTATAGGGGAGAAAAAGCATTGAGTCTGTTTGCTGTTTCGTTGGGGGAGGGGGGGTTCCCTTTTTATTTTGCTAATTTTTATTTCGCTTTTTTCGTGATATTTTTTTTTGTTCCAAGAATTTCTGTTGGGGTTTCCGGGTTTTTTTTTAATATCACCTTTTAATTTTGGATAATCTGTTCTCATAATAAAATTTTTTTTGCCCTTCTTACGGGCTGGTTGGGGATTGACAAAAAAAACCTTTTTGTTTGGTTTTGGGGTTATGTGACCCATTCTGTACTTTTTTTCATTTTGGGTTTTTTTTATGTTTTAAATGGTTTTGAGAATGGGGGGTGAAACCAGGGACTGTTCAGCCCTCTTAGCCCCATCTGTTTATTTTTTTTTAGGGCAGTCCCTTGTTTAGAGGTTTTGGGTTTTTTTTAAAAAATTAAATTAATACTTTCCCGTCAATATCTTTAAGTTTTTTCCTAGCTCAGTGTGCCAGTAAATTTTTGGCTACTGCTTTTGTGAAGTTATTAAGGGCTCCCCTCTTGTGAAGTCTAAGTGACTTTAGTATGTCTTGGGGAAAATTTACCCAAGATTTAGTTATGAAAAATAGGGTAGTGGTCTGTGGTATTATCTTTAATTATGCCTGATTTTAAAGGGTGTGGTTTTGGGGTCCAATGGGGGTAAAATGGGGAAACACAAATCTCTGAAACTCGTAGGTTTTTTTACTGTTGGGAAACCAACAAACATTTTACTCATTGTGTTTTAAATTTCCATTTTTTTGAAACTCTTTTTTTCTGCACCTCAAATATAAAGTTTCCCCCCACTGAAACAATTTCCCTAAACCGAAACCCATCCTCCTCATAACATCCATAATGTCTCCCTCTCTACACAATCAATGCTCCCTTCCAACCAAAGAAAGAAAAAAACCTTTCCGCCGTCCATCCTACGCCCTCTATAAAAACCCCTTTTATCTTCCCAGGGCCCACAAAAACCTTTTTTCCGCCCGGGCACACCCTTCTGCCCCAATCTAAAACCCCCCCAAATTTTATTTTTCGCAATCTTTTACCAAAAACCCTTTGGGCAAACAATTTAAAAATCCCCGCACATTAATGTAAACCTTTTATAATCTAGGATGTTTATTTTTGTATTTTCCCCCTTTTGGGAAAACCATAACTACTACACCTGCCCCTTTATTTTTAGACTCATGCCCCCTTATCCTTCATCTCTTTCCCCAACTCCCCAAAAGAATTCCTTCTTTACATCCCGGGTTGCTCAAAAAAAATTCATTTGGGTTTCCATCTATCCCCGGTGTTTCCCCCGACACCACCCCTTTTAAAGGGGCCATCCACCCCCCCCTCTTAAATCAAAAGGGCCCCTTCTTCATCGCTCTATCGCTGACTCAAAGGTTTCTTTTTAAATCCCCTTCTCAAAATCTCATACCGCTATTTTCCTGTTTCCCCCCCCCCTCATAAAAACCCCTAAACCACTTATCAGAAATAACCACCATTTTTTTCCGTATTACTAACCCCCGCCCCATCGAATACCCCCCCCACATCCGTATGTACTTCCAACAAAAACAATCTTTTGCCCCTCTGCCCGTTTTTTTTAAAATCGCCGCAATAAAACAGGCGGGGGCCCTTATCCCCCCAATAAAACATCATCCAATCCACCTCCATTCTCTCCCCCATCAAATCTTACATTCTTTTTTCCCAAACAATTGCGCTTTGATGCCCCAATCTTTTGTACGGGGAAAAACCCCCATAAAACCTTCATACACGGGTTTCAATTTCCCCTTCCAAATATCTCTTTAAGCCCCCAATTTCCCATTGACTTAACCCCCTTTTCCCTTTTTCCTCAAAAAAAAAATTTTTTTTGTTTCCCCGGGGTTTAGAAATATTCCTCCCCCATCGTAGTATATCACCCCCTTTTTCTCCCCTTGGCCACTCATTTGTCCACCACCAACAAAACTATCACCGTCCCCCACTCACAGAAAATCTCACTTTAAGTTTTCCAATAACTAAAATTTAAACATTTTGGTAAACCCCCCACCCCACACCCAAACAAACCACTCCCCCTATGATCTGAAAACACTACATTTATATTTTCTGTATTAGAAACCTTAACCCGGGAGAAGCAAAATACATCTAGTCGTGCCACATATCCTCCCCTCACTAAGTATGCCCGGGTTTTTCCACCCCTCCCCCCTCACTACATCCGTTAAGCCGCCTCCCAAAAACATCCCTAAAAAACCCCCAAAACCCCCTTGCACCCCCCCGGCCTCCACATTTTTTCTACGTACCCACACTTTTCCCAACCCCCCCCCCAAAAAAAAAATTTGAAAAAAACGGGTAACCCCCCGCTTTATGATAAATTAGTGTGCCCCCTTAACAAAATTCCCCTTTAACACGCCCTATTACGGCCCCCCGGCTTTTACACTCAAAAAACACACACGTCCCCCCATCCCATGCCCCATCCACCCTCGCTACTCTCCCGTCCCCCCCCCTTTTTCCCCAAATGTAAAAATTTTGAAAAGGACTGGCCAGCTTTTTAAAACAGAAAGCACCCCCCTTAAGCCCCCAGAAATCCCCAAAACAAAAAACCCTTTATACCAAACTACCAACAAACCCCTTTCCAAAAACCAAATCCCCCGGGCCCGGGGTTTTTGAACCCGGGGGTTCATAAAAGCCCCAAAACCCCCACCCGTCGCGTTAGCCACTAGACCACTACCCCCAAAATAAGATTCATCCAACCAGGTATTTTTCTACACCATAAGAAGGTTAGCACGGGCACCCCCTGTGACCACAAATGCAATTTTTACAAAACAAATTCTCCACTAGCGGGCCGTGACGAACTCTAGCTCAAGTCCCTTCACTGCCGTCAACATGACTCAAAAATCGAAAAGGAAAACGATTGAAAGTGGCTAACGCAAACGGGTTTGGAGTTTTGAGACCCCCTATGACCGCGGGTTAAATTTTCCCCCCGGCCGGGGTAGGGTTTTGTTTGCAACCCGTGCCCTTTCCCTTTTTTCTTGAGTCAAACCCCTTTCCCAAAACCAAAAATTATGCTCTGAAAAATTATTACTTGTATTCCAATTCTTTTAAAAAAATTTCACTAAAGACCCTTAAAAACGTTTTACATAAACCCTTAGGCCTTTAAACTTTTAATGTTAGACACTTAAAAATGCTATGGGGGGCTTACCAATCGCCCCGATACCCTTTGCTTTTCCCTTTACTTTTTTGGCACATCCTTTTCACATTGTCCTTTTTTTGCCCCCAACCTTTCCCCCTCCCCCCCCTTTTCCCCCCCCCTGTTACTTTTTTTGGGCATATCCACTAAGTTTCTTACCAAACTCTTTGGGCGCTGGTGTGGGGACATCATCACTACCCGATCCCCCCTGCCTCCTCTTACGTGATGCCTTTTCCCCTTATGTGCTTTCCCTCATCTTCACAGCCCAAACTTTGTGGATTTCAACCAAAACCCCCCCTTTCCACTAACCCTCTTTGATGATATCCCCTTAAACCCACATTCCCACCTTTTTAATTTCCCCAACCCTCACCATACTTTCCCATCCGACCCCCAGCTTAGTGTCCCCGTCCTCATTTGATTACCAAGAATTCTTGGTATAACAGTGCTTTTGTGGGCCGAAAACCCGACAAAACCCAAATTTTCCACTGTTCCCTCTCCCCCCATACCCATATTCTAATAACCTGAGAAAACCTCCGGAAATGTTCACTTTCCCTACCGGATTGTCCTCCACAAATTCCCCTCCCAATGTTCTATGATTTTTGAAGATCCCCCTTTTGTGACTGGGCCCGTCCCCCCTCCCCCTTCCCCACTCCTTTTCCCCTCTCCATGTTTCTCAGGTGCCCGATCCCGGGGAACACTTTACTCCCCATATAAATCAAAGGGCTCCACACAGTCTACGGGTTTCGTCTCTGCCCCTCATATTTTTACATATACCGAGTTCAAAAGTCACTCAGTGCCCACATATGATGGTATAATTTGCGCAAAGACATTTTGGGGGAAAAGGGACCCCAAAACCATCCAGCATACAAAACCATCAAAAACCCCCTTTCCCCAACGATGCCGATGTTAACACCAAAATCATTAAAAGGTTGTTTTTATATCTTCTTCATTTTCGCTTCAAAGGGGACTTTCCGTAACTTTACCCAAGTATAATATTTTGGATAACGTCCCTCAATCGAAATTTCTAATCGAGGTTTAAACCCTTTCAACACCGTTTTGGTATTTTTCCACCCCCTTTGTCATTTTTCCCGCAGCCTTTAAACCAATTTAAACAAAGATCCTTGTAGCTCCCCGTTTAATTAAGGCAATACAAATACAGACCCATCTTTTGTTGATGGCAGTAGGAATCCCCGGGAGTATGGCAGGCAGCATAACAGAACTTTGGGTTTTGGGATAAACCTTTCCCTTCAGCACCCCTCTTTACACACTGTTTTTGTTTCCCCCCCGCCTGATAGGCCTGCCCATTTTGTGAAAATCACTCAGTGCTACCAACAGGTGTTTAGCTCAACCCCAAGCCGTCCTCCCCCAAGGGTTTGGGGATAAATGCGGGAGAAAGGGCCCGGGGAAAACCCTCACGGCCCTAGAGCAAAGAGGTCAATGAAAAACCAAATTTGGGGGAAAATAGGGCTCGGGCCCAAGCCCATTAAAAAAACCCCTGCCAAAGCCCCCCAAAAATTTTTCCTTTCAGCACTGGTGAACACCCCTCCAGGGGTCGAAAAAACGGGAAAACTGACCTCCGAAATAAAATCAGATACTGATCTATCCCCAAGTAAGGCAACACCCGGCACTTCTCCCTCCATGGGTTTATTACCCCATTCCAAAACTAATTCCTCCATTTTTTCCCCCCAAATTTACTACTTAAATCAAAACCAAAACTTCGCCTTGAAGCCAAACACGACCCCCCTTAAGCTGTATTGATAACTTGGGCACACAGCACACACCCCTCGAAAATTATTTCATTGATGTTTCTGTTCCCCAAATCCACGGGTGCAGCTGGTAGGGGCTGCTGTTGTCGAACACGGGTGCGCGGGTTATGCTGCGTTGTCGTACAGAGTGATGGCCTCAAAAAAAAATTGGAGAAACGCATCAAAAATTTGGGCCTCTAACCCTTCAGACAGAACTGCTTGCCATACCCTTGCACTAAAAAGCATCTATGAAATCAAAGGTTGACATTTTTAATTGTAACGACTGTCACCTAAATGCTCCAACTCATTAACCCAAAATTGGGGCATGCTTATGTCAGAAGTTTAACACAGGAATGGAGGATTGTGGACAGTGGAGTCAGAGTGCACATGCTGGGGGTTTCCTTTCTCACATTGGTCTTCAATGCATGATAAAAACTGAAAAATTGGCAAAGGGCTGTATGTTTTTCAAAGAGAGAGTAAAATTACAATTTTGGGCTTGCCCAGGTATATTTTTGAGAACAATAATACGAAAAAAACTTAAAACTGAATTTTATTAAACTTAAGACTCAGGGAGTTTTGACACCAGTGAGTCCATCTATATCATTCATCATGCAGGGGGAGCCCATGCCCTATGGTGCATCCCAAAAAAATAAGCAGTTTCCCTTGGGATGTCCTACCCCCCGGGCCCCCGGGCTGGGTTACAAGTACCCTTTGGCGGGTTTTAAATCACCCACCACCAGTTTGGTAAACCAAACAAAATTTGTAAATTTTGGGCCAATGGACTATTGTCACCCCCTTGCGTCATTAGGTACTGGAGTGCGATAAAATTAAGGGAATTTTAAGACAACTCACTCAAAAATGTTAAAAGAAAGGGCAAAGTTTTTTACCCAGGGGGTATTACAGACCATTCTGGAGAAAAAAACCCTATTTTTGCTGGGTGTAAATAAAGCTTTAAACAACATTGGCGTGTGTGTTGTGTGTGTGTGTGGGGTTGCGTTTTGTGCGTGGGGTGTGTGTGTGTGTGTGTGGGGTTTGTGTGGTGGTGTGTTGTTGTGTGTTTTGTGTGTGTGTTTTTTTTGTGTTACTCACCTAATGGGTTTTTCGGGGGGTCGACCCAAAGCCCCCTGTTTTTTGTGTGTGTGTGTGGGGGGGGGTTTGGGTGTGGTTATATTTGTGTTGCTTTGGTGTGCGTGTGTGTCTTTGTGTTGTTTGTGTTGTGGGGGGGGTGGTGTGATTTGGGTGTGTGTTTTCGAGTGGGTGTGGTGTGTTTGTGCGAGTTGTGTGTTTTGTGTGTGTGTAAATCCCCCTATTTTGAACCACCATTTGAGGTTGCGGGGCCCGATCCGAGCTCCGGCCCCCCGCCCTTCACTGATCGCACATTTCCATTTCCCCCTAAACCCGTGAGCTTTATCAAAACCTCTGCTTAAAGTATGAATGGTCCTCCCCTCCACTACCTTCGCTTCCCAAACTACCCCCACTTACTGACACTCTGTCCCCGAAAAAATTACCCCAAACCCTCCCTGTGTTTTCCTCTTTCCCTTTCAATTTCCCAACTGTGTCCCCTTGTTACTTTTGCCCAATCTCTGGAACACCCTGTTTTTGTCTACCTTGCCCAATTTTCCTCTCATTTAATTTTTGAAAGTCGTTATCATGTCCCCCCAAACTCTCCTGTCCTCCGGTTCTCGGGTTAAATTTCCCTTAACCTCTCCTCGTGGGACATCCCCTTTTACTTTTGGGACAGTCTTGTTGAAAACCTTTTGCACTTTCTCTAGTTTTTTTTTCCCTAACTTGGCTAGGTGGGGGTTTTCCCAAACTGGGGGCCGGGCCAAAACCCCAATATGGGCCTAAGTACACGGGGAACAGAGTCCGAACGATTCCTTTTTAAAGATTTCGAATGCTTTTCTGAGGTTTGCTAGGCGCCCATTTTGCGGCAGCATTTTTTGGGTTTTGGGCGTTTTCAGGAGATGGCCTGGTGTTTAAAACCCCATCCCCAAGATTTTTTTTCCTTGAGTGGGGTTTGTAGCCCTCGGGCCCCCCTAACGTACTCCGTCTACGGTCTTCTTTCCCCTTTTCCCCCCAACTTCATGACCTTGCACTTGGGGGGATTAAACCCTCCAGGACCCTTTTGGGGGCCCGGACCAGGTCTGAAAGCCTTTCCCAATCCCTTTTATTTTTTTTTCCTGGCCCTTTCATCGGGGAAATTTCCCTTCTCATCAATTTTCGCATCTGAAAACCGGGGAAAACCTCAAGTCTATTCCTTCCGTAAAGTCGTTCAAAAATCCAGAAACAGCACTGGTCCTAGGAAGACCCCGGGGGCCCCCCGCGGTCAAAAAGGGGGCCCCCCTTCTGAAACCTCGCCACGTACCATGACTCGCTGCTGCCCTTTCCTGACAATTTTTCCCCGATCCATTGTAGTCCCTTTCCCTTTTTTATCCCCCCTTTGGTCCTCCATTTTTTGCACCAATCTCTTGTGTGGAACTGGGGTCAAAAACGCCTTCTTGCAGTCCAAGAATAGCAATCCCCCCACCCCTCTCTCCTTGTCTTACTGCTGTCACCATGTCATAAAAATCCGTGGGTTTTTTTTGACAAGGTTTTTCCCGCCCCCTAAAAACCTTTTGGCTGCTGTTGATGAGAAAATTCCTTTTTTAGGGGGTTCCCCCACCCCTTCTCCTGATAACTTCTCCATGATTTTGCATACTATACATGCCCAGGCCACTGGCCCGTAGTTTAAATTTCTTCATGTCTGTCCCCCTTTTTTTAAAGACTGGGACTACTTTTTTCTGCCCTTCCTTTGCCTCGGGCCCAATCTCCCTTTTTTCGATAAAATTGTATTGAATATTGTTGTTAGGGTACAATAGGGGCCCTTTCCCCTCCCCTAAAAACCCCAAAGGGGAGATGTTATCTGGCCCCATTCCCTTTTAGGTATCTAGCCACTCAGAACCCCTCTTCATTTCTCCTGGGTTTTGGTGAAACGGGGGGTCCACCCAGGGGGTTTTTTGGTGGCCCCCCCTTCCGCCCTTTTCCGGAGCCCCTTCTGTCCCTCAGTGAACACTTTTTTAAAACTTTTGGGTTTAGTTCTTCACATATTTCCAGGGGTCATTTCTTTTTTGTCTTCCTCCTTCCTTCCTTAGCCTGATTCCCTTTGGTCCTTGCCCGTTTTTTTCCCTCCTGATGGGGGCTGTACAACAGTTTTCGGGTCAATTTGGTTTTTCGTTTCTATGTCATTTTCAAAATTGTTTTTGGGGGCCCCCCCTTTTTAAACGTGAAAATTTTCTTTCTGGCTCTACGGGCTGCTCCCTTATTCTCCTGGGTCCTTTGCCTTTCTATTTCTTCCCTTCCCTACACACTTGGTTTTTTTTCCTCCCTGCACCTTTGGGTAAACCATGGGCTCATCCTGGCTTTTTCATTTTTCCTGTTACCCCCTTGGGGGACAAAACCCCTCCTCCCGCCTCCTTGCATTTTGGGGTTTCAAAATATTCCCCCATCTCATTTTAAATTCCCTTCCCCCGCCAGTTCTCTGTCCCCCTGAAACCCCCTTTTTGGAAGTTCCCTCCCTTCCTTGTAGGGCCCCTTTCCCGTAGTTTGGCTTCCCTTCGTCCTGGCCTCCCTTTCCCCTTTTCCCCCCACTTGTAGCTCTAAGTGGGTTTTTCGGGGAAACTTAAAACCACATGGCACTGGCCCCAAAGGGGGCTTTCCCTATGTATGTCCTCAAATCTGCACCCCCAAATCAAGGTGAATACTAATTTTAGCCCCTTCTGGGTTTTTCCTCTCCCCCTCTCCTCCTTGAAATGTCCCTTACTTTTTGGGAAAAAAAATTTTCCAGTACCCCCTCCTCCCCCTTTAAACCCTCCATGTATCTTGGGGGCCCCCCCTGGGGGGTCCAAGTTCTCCCCAAACGATCTCCCCTTTTTGGGTTTAAAGGGCACCCATGATCAGGGGGGGGGGCAGAAGGGGGGCCCCGGGACCAAACCCGGGGAAAAAAGGGAAAGGGGGGCAAAGGGGGGGGCCCCCGGGGGGCGGGGGGGGAACAGGGGAAGGGGGGGGTCCAGGGGGAAGGGGAGGAACACCTTTGGGCCCCCCAGGAACAAAAAAGGGCAAGGGGGAAACAAGGGGGGCAAGGGGGCCCCAAAAGGGGGGAAAGGGGGGGAGGCACCGACAAAGGGAAAGGGGGGCCAGGGGGGGGAGATGGGGGGGGCCCGAAAGGGGAAACCCCCAAAAAAGGGAATAAAACCATCCAAAGGGGGGGGGGGGGGGGGTTTGGGGGGGGGGGGGGGGGGGGAAAACCAAAAAAAAAAAACCCCCAAAAGGGGGGAAAACCCCTTTTCCCCAACACTGGGGGGGGGGGGGGGGAAAAAAAATTTTTAAAAAGGGGGGGGGGGTGGGGGGGGGGGGGGGGGGGGGGGGAAAAGGGGGGGGGGGGAGGGGGGGCCTGGGGGGGAAACTTGGGAACCTAAAAAGGGCGGTGGGGGGGGGGGTTGGGGGGGGGGGGGGGGGGGGGGGGGGAGGGTTGGGGGGGGGGGGGGGGGGGGGGGGGGGGGGGGGGGGGAAAAAAGGGGGGGGGTTGGGGGGGGGGGGGGGGGGGGGGGGGGTGGGGGGGTTTGGGGGGATGGGGGGGGGGGGGGGGGGGGGTGGGGGGAAAAAGGTTTAAAAAAAAAAAAGGGGGGGGGGCCGGGGGGGGGGGGGGGGGAATAAAAATTTGGGGGGGGGGGGGCGGGGGGGCCCTTGGGGGGGGGGGGGGGGTTTCCCCCCGTTCCTGGGGGGGGGGGGGGGTTTCCCCCCTTTTCCCGGACTCCCTGCCCCCGGTTTTCCATTCCTTGGTTCTTTTTTTTTTCCCTTTAAGGGCCCCCTTTCCCGGGCCTTTTTTTGTTTTCCCCTCTTTCCCTTTTAGCTGCCCCCCCCCCGTTTTTGGTTTTCTTTGTAAAAAGTTTTTGTTGGTTTTTTCCTTTTTCTAGGGAACAAACCTCCTTTTTTTAACCTTTCCCCTTTTTCCGGAAGGGGGGCCCTTTCAATCGTGGGGTTTCTTTTTTTTTTTTTTTTTGGGAGGGAAATTTTTTTTTTTCCCGTTCCCGCCACCCCGGGTTACCCCTTTTTCCCGAGGATTTACCCTTTGAATTTTTTTTTTGGTTTCCCCGGGTTTAACCCTTTTTTCCCCCTTTTCGAGTACCCCCCCTTTGGGGCCCCCCCTGAAAATTTACAACTCGTCCCCAACAAACTGTGTGTGTGTTTTGTGTGTGTGGGGTGTGTGTGTTGTGTGTGTGTGTGTGTGTGAGGTGTGTGGGGGTGTGGGTGTGGTGTGTGAGTGTGTGTGAGTGTGTGTGAGTGTGTGTGTGTGAGTGTGTGTGAGTTTTGTAGTGTTTGTAGTGTGTGTGATGTGTGTGAGGTTTTGGGGTGTGTGGGTGTGTTTGTGAGTGTGTGAGTGGGTGTGTTTTGTGTGTGTGAGTGTGAGTGTGTGTGTGGTGTGTGTGTTGTGTGTGAGTGTGTGTGTGAAAATGTGTGTGTGTTTGTTGTGTTTGTGTGTGTGGGTGTGTGTGTGTGTGTTGGGTACTCACCTAATTGTACTCACCTAATTGTGGTTTTCAAAGGGGGCGAGACTCAGCTCCTGGGCCCCCCCTCTTCATGATCGCACTGGATCCCTCCTCTCTCCCGCTTCCCCCGAGCTTTGGGCATACCTCTTCTTTAAAAAAATGTATTTGGTTTCCCCCCCACACTTTTACTTTCAAGGGGATTCCCTCCCTTTCTGACAAAATCTATGACTGAAGAAATACTTCCCAACGTCCCCCGTGCTCGGGCTGATCTTCCCGCTTCCAGTTTGTGACCCCTTGTCCCTGTGTCCCCTCCTGGAAATCCTATCCCTGTCCCACCTTTTCTATTCCCCCCCCCAGTATCTGTATGTCGTTATCAGTCCCCCCCGACCCTTCTGTCCTCCATGTCGTCATCCGAATTTTCCCCAAAACCCTTTTCCCCGTACGACATTTCCCTTTGAGCTCTGGACAGCCTTGGTTTTCAAAACCTTTTTTCTTTCCCCTAACTTCTTGACGTCTTTTACCAGGTGGGGGGTTTTCCCGACTGGGGCGCAACTCCAGTAGGGGCCCCTAACCCAAAACAGTGTACAGTGTCTTGAAAGATTCCTTATTAGGATTCGGAAAAGCATTCTCAGGTTTGCCAGGCGCCCGTTGCTCAGCGGTTTTTTGGTTTATGTGTGCCTCCGGGGATGTACCCCGGGTTTTGGTCACCCCAAAAGGGGGTTTTTCCCTGAGTGAAAGGGCTGTAGTCTTTGTCCCCTTTCCTATATTCTGTCTGCGGGCTTTTTTTGCCCCCCCCCAATCTTCATAAATTTTTTCAATTTTGGGTGGAAAAAAAATTCGAGGAGGGGAGTTTCGGGGCCACAATTTCCCCCTCTCCAGGGCCCCTTTGGGAGGCCTGCCTCAAACCTGTCCGATTTAATTCTTCTCATCAAATTCACGTCACTGCGAAAACCCCGGACACTTTAGAGCTATTCCCCTTTCCCTCATGTCCTTTTAAAATATAACAAAAAAACACGGTCCCCAAACTTTACCCCTGTTTGGGGGCCCCCCCCTCGTAACAGGGGCCCAAATGTGATACCTCTTTACGTACCATGACTCGTTGCGCCCCCCTGTCAGGTAATTTCCCCAAAACCAAAAACAGGCCCCCTTTCCCTTTTAAAGTGTGCCTGATCCTCCAGCTTCTGCACTAAACTCTTTTGGGGAAAATGTGTCAAAAAGGCCCCCCAAACCCAGGAAAAAGCAATTTACCCAAACCCCTCTTCCCTCGTGTCCCTTTCTTTTGTTTCCTGCATAAAACTCCGGGGTTTGTTTATACAAGATTTTCCCTTCCATAACCCATGCCCGGTTTTCCCTTTAAAAAATCTTTTCCTTTTCCCGGTGTTTTGACCACTCTCCTCCTGATAATCTTCTCCCCTACTTTGCACACAATACCCTGTCAAAAAACACAGGCCCGGTTTTTTAGTGCCCCCCCCTTTCTGTTTTCCTTTTTTTAAAAAATGGGGACAAAATTAGCTTCTTCCATTTCCAGAGTTTCCCAGTTTCAAGGGATGTGTTGAAGATTGTGGTTAGAGCACACACAGCTCTCGCCCTTCTCTAAGGACCCATGGGGAGATGTTTTCCGGTCCCATCGCCTTTTAGGTGTCAAGGGCACTTAAGAGCCCTTTTTTCCCCCCTTCCTCAGGGTTTTTCGTATGTCCCTTCCCAAAAACTTTTTTGGGATATTCCCTCTTGATGTTTTCCCCTTCCGTGCTGTCTTTTCCCAAAACCCTTCCTGTCTCTAAATGTAAAAAAATTTTCCCTTTAAAACTCCTGTTTACTCCCACATACCTCCGATCAATTTTTTGTGAGTTCCCCACCTTCTGGCCCCTTTAAACGGGTCACCTGGTCTTTGACTGTTGTCTTCCTCCTGATGTGGCAAAACAAAAAAGTTTTTTGGGTCAGTCCTTTATTTCCCAGCTATTTCTTTTTCATACTGTCCCCTGGGCCCTCCCCCCTTACCTGTTTCGTACTCAAATTCCCCGGGTCTGCCCACTGATCTCCCTATTTTCGGGGTTTCTCTTCCTTTTGTACTTTTTCCATTCTCTATTGCACTTGTTTTTTCCTCCTTACACCGCGGGTAAACCAAAGGGGTTTTTCTGGTCTTCCCGTTTTTTACTGTTGCCCTTGGGGAAAAAACCTTTTTCCCCTGCCTCCTTTCAATTTTTTTTGCTACATATTCCATCATTTCATTTACCCGGGTTTCCCCCCCAGTTTTTCTGTCCCACTGGGCCTCCCGCATGAAATTCTTTAAAACCCCCATTATCCCCCCTTTTTTAGTCCAAAAGGGTTTTTTTCCCAAATTTTAAATCCTGTTATTCTCTCCACTTGCAGCCCCTAAAAATGTATTCAAAGGGACAAAACCCACGTGGTCGCTGCTCCCAGGGGACTCTCAACTGATATCCTTTAAGTCGAAACTGGCCCCCGGGGGAACACAAGGGCCAACTTGCGGTTTTATCCTCCCCTTTTCACTCTGGTAGTGTCCCCTTAAAAAATGTTTGGGGCATGAGGGTTTTCCCCGCACCACGTCCCAAAATCCTGGCTCCCAAAGTTTTGGGACCCCCCATGGGTTGGGCCCCGGGTTTTCCCCCGTCAAACTCCCGGGGGTTGAAAAACCCCCATAACCCCGCAACTTTTCTCTGGGTGGGGTGAGCCCCTTCTTGCCACCTCAAACAAGTGGGGTTTTCCCCCATTGCTCTTTTGCTCTCTTCATATTCCTCCTTTGGGCCCCCTTCAGTTCTGTGGGGGATTATAAAATCCCCTGCCAAAAAACCCCTTTGTGTTCCCCCCGACGAAGTGTACCTTCTTTTGTAGTCTCTTTTCCCCCCTGTCTCATTAAAATTCCCCTTTCCCTTTTCCTCGAATTTCCTCTGTTTTTTACGAGCAGAAACCCAACCCCCCCCCCCCCCTACCCCTCATCTTTTCCCCAAGAACTGGTTATCCTTTTTGGGAAGATTGCATCTGTTATTGTCTCCATGAGTTTTTTTTTTCTGTAACTGCTTTTGATGCTGGGGGCTTTTATTGATTCTTTCTTTTCCATTTCCCCAATTTTTTTTCGTTAATTCCCCCTCTGCATTTGTGTACCCAAACCCTTTAACTTCTTTCTAATTTCTGTAACTGTTTTGCGGGGGTGGAAACAGAGGGGTCGGTTTTGTGAGTTTTGGGTTTTGGAAAAGTTCGTTGCCTTGGGGTGGGCGTGCTGGAGTCCTTTTTGCAGGTGTTTCTGGGGGGGGGCGCTTGTTTTTTTTCCATTTGATCCTGGGTTATTCTGCTCTCCTTTTTTATTTCCCATTTCCCCCTTTTGTTTTTTTTAACCTCTCTTTCATTTCTTCCCTTTCGTCCTGGTTCTTTCGGGCGAGGTACACACTCCGGAACTCCTGCTTGCCCTCACCGTGCTTTCTCCTGCGGTTTATGGTTTTTTGGGGTTTATTCTGCCTTGAAAATTCCCTTTTTGTGGGGTTGGGGCCGTGGGTGTGTGTGTGTGTGTGTGTGGTGTGTGGGTGTGTGTGTGGGGTGGTACTTTACCTAGTTGTACTCGCCTAGTTGAGGGTTTCGGGGGGCCCCAGTCCGAGCTTTCCCCGGCCCCGCCCCCTTCACTGAACGCTACAGTCCTCTCCCTGAGCCGTAGCTTTATCATAATACCTCTGCTTTAAAACAAAGTAGGGGTCCGCCTCCACTAAAATCGCTTCCCAAACCCAATCCACTTACTGACTACTCTGTGGCGAAGAAAAACTTTTCCCAACAAAACCCTGGGGATTCAACTGTGTCTTCAGCTTCCAACTTTGTCCCCTTGGTTTACTGGCCAATCTCTGGAACATCCTGTCCCTTTTTCCCCCCTTGTCAATTCCCCCCATTTTTATGTAAAGTTTGTTTTTCATGTCCCCCCTATTTTCTCCCGTCCTCCAAATGTCGTCGGTTGATTTTTCCCCTTTAAACCCCTCCTCGAAGGGCAAACCCCCTTAGCTCTGGGACTATCTTGTTTTCCAAAAACCCTTTTCACTTTTTCTAGTTTCTTTTCCCGGGTTGGGTAGGTGTGGGGTTTTCCCAAAATGGGGGCCGCATACTCCAATATGGCCTAACCTACACGGGGTACAGGGGGGCCTGTGTGTGGTTTTTTTCGGTGTGGGGTTTTGCGTGTGAGTTGTGGGGTGTGTGTGTGGTGTTTTGGGGTGGTGGTGTGTGGTGTGTGTTATTTTGTGTGTGGTTTTGTGTGTGTGTGGTGTGTTTTTTGGTGTTGGTTTTGTTGTGTGGGGTGAGTGTGAGTGTGTGTGTGAGTGTGAGTGGGTGGGTGTGAGGGGTGAGTGTGGGGTGTGTGTGTGGTGGAGTGTGGTGTGAGTGTGATGTGGAGTATTGATTTATGTGTGTGTGAGTGTGAGTGGAAATGTGAGGGGGTGTGTGTGAGGGGGGAAATGGAGTATTTGTGAGTGTGAGTGTGAGTGTTTAGTAGTGTGGAGTGTGAGTGTAGTTGGTGTGAGTGTGAGTGTGTGTGTAGTGGGTGTGTGTTTTTTTGTGTGTCCTTTAACAATCAATATTTGCAAACCCGTAACTCATTTCAGTTTGGACCGTTGGGGGAAGTGTGATTTTTTTTATAAATTTTTTTTAAAACCTTACAAAAGTACAAAGGATACATTTAAAAATAGTAAAAGGAATTCAAAAACGTCCTTTAGCGCTACTTTGGGCGTTAACATGTATTTTTAACCCAAAATTCTGTTATAACAAACCCAAAAAACGCTAAGACAAACCTCCCTAAAATAAAACATCCCCTTTAAAAGGCGCCCCCCACGCCATTAAAACCCAAAGAAAACACAAACCCAAAAAAAAACTTTACATGGTTTAACCCAAAATAAAATGAGTACCCCTCATAACCCAAAAATTAAAAAAACCCAAAAAAAAAAATATAAACTAAAAACATCACAAGGTTACTAAAATTAAAAAATTTTTTTTACATATGGGCTAAAAAACCCTAACCACCCTTTAACACACATATATGTACAAAACATAAACCAAAAGTTAGTTAAAGTAAGAAAAACTCTAACCAAAGCTACCATAACAACCATAAAAACAAGACAAAACCCGAAAAATACCCCCCTATGACAGGGTAAAAGAGTTTTTGGGTTTTTGTTATGTTTCAAAATTTATCCCAAACCAAAAGGGAAATTTGGAAAGGAAAAGTGTGATTCCCTTTTGCACCCAAAAACCCCTAAGATAGTATTTTAAAAAATATTTTAAAATATTTTTAAACCCTTTAAGACAATAATTCAGGTACAGAAAACAGAACAACTAAAATGTATCATACAATAATAAAATTAAACCCCAAAAAAAGGGTTTTTTAACAAAAACCTCGGGACATCAAAAAAATTTAAAACCAAACCCCCAAACATAAATTAAAAACCCGGGCCACAAAACTTTTTTTGGGATAAACCGAATAAACAGGTATAGACCCAAGAAACCCCTACAAACCCTTTAAAATTTTCACATAGAACCTCCAGCGACCCAAAAAAATTAAACATAAGACAAGAAAAAGTAATAAGGATAAGGGCCCCGTATTTTTCCATTTCCCCAAAAAAACTGCATGTATCTCAAAAAAAATTTTTTTTGAAACCCCAAATTGCCAAACTGAATTTTCTTTAAAAAAAAGATCCAAATTTTCGGTAAACCCCGGCCATCAAAAAAATTTTTAAAAAATTTAAAAATAACCCCTCAAGCTTAGAAAATTTTCCCTGTAAACTACACTTTTAAAACTCACTTAAAAAACAATTTTTCGTGAAACAGCGTACCATCCTACCTAAATCTCACTAAATTTTTTTTGATATTTATGGTGTTAAACTTAGTGTACTCAAAAGAATATGTATGGGGGAACTCAAATTTTAAATTTTTAAAACAGCCTTGTAAATTTTTATTTTTTTAAATAAAATATAAAAAAAAAAAAAATCTCATTACCTTTCCCCTTACACACCACATAAGCTCCAGAGGGAAAAAAAACCCCCCCTTTACATCCCCCCATAAGGACAAACCCCCCCTTTGGGCCCTCCCAGGACCCCCACAAAGGGGAAACCCA
The DNA here is from genome assembly GCF_026875155.1 of Cherax quadricarinatus. Taxonomy (NCBI): domain Eukaryota; kingdom Metazoa; phylum Arthropoda; class Malacostraca; order Decapoda; family Parastacidae; genus Cherax; species Cherax quadricarinatus. The sequence continues at coordinate 34,914,537 of NC_069456.1, forward strand.
AAATTTAGGTTTTCCCATAACCTTCCGGGAAACTTTTTTTCCCCGGGCGCCCCCCAAAAACCCGCATATTCCTACACTTCGTCCTATAAATCTCCCCCCCAACGCTTTTATTCCTCGTATCCCAACCCCCTTTTCTCCCCTCATTCCCCATGAGAAAATCCCGATAATTTTAAAATATGAAAGGGAAAATTTTTAAAAACCCCTTTCCCCCATCCCCAGGCCCCTCCCCTTACATCTAGTTAAAAAAAACCCTTAAAAGCGGCAAAAGACCCCCCCCCAACATCGGGTAAAACCCCCCCCATCCATTTATCTCACCCCCCCCCAAGGGGGGTACAAAAGAAACCACATGAAAAAGCCGTTTTAAAAATCACCACAAAAAATTACAAAAGCCTCTTCCAACAAACCCCCTAAAAACATAAAAACCCCCCCTTGGAGGCCAAAAAAACCCCATGATGAAAAAGTTTCCCCTAAATTTTCTTTCCAACCCGGCATCCAAGCTTACTAAAATCTTTCCAAATAAACCCCCCCAAACATACGTTTTTTACACGGCTACCCCCTTTCATAATTTCCCCACCTTTTACTACCCTCAACCCAAACCTTTCACTTTTTTTTTATCCACCTGTTTTTCACTGTCAATAAAAATTCCCAACATATCTTCCAAAAAACCCCAAATTTCCCTTTCCCCCTCCACCCTTTACGTGCCTCCTCCATAACTCTTTTCCCACTTTTGCGCCCCTCACACCCCCTTCCCTTATAATTCCCTCGGGTTGATATATTCAAGCCAAAACTCTCCCTTTCCCAAAGGCAACAAAAACCCAAACCCCTCTTTTGAACAACGTCAAAAAATACCTCCTTTCTTTAAACCCTGTCCCTTTCCCCAAAACCCCCACAAACTTCCCGCAGCCCTCCTCTGCATTTCCACAATGTCCTTTTAAACCCCTAAGGAAAAAAACCTCCCGCCAAACCCCCCCTCCCTTTCTATAGACAAGTGAATTTACCCCACTTTCCCTTTGAAAGTAAAAATAGTCCCTTTGCACTTAAAACCCCCTAGTCCCTTAAAAACCCAAACCCTGACAGACTCCCAATTTACCCTTTTTGCAGCCGCACCTCCGCCAAAAATACCAATCCCACATACCCAATTTGTCAACCACGTCCATCCTAACCCCATCCCAAGCCCCCCCCCATCCAATTAAACCCGGGCCCCTAGTAACCTTGAATTTTACCGTATTTAACCCCCGCATTTCCCCTTTTTCATACCAAACATCTGAAATCACTCTACCCACCCTCCTTAACTCCTCCTTTAAACCCCAAAAACAAAACGTAGTAAACATCCACAAACCTTTCATGCCCCCCCTTTTTCCCCCCCCCCCTCCCCCCCCCCCCTGTTTGTCCCCCTCACCCCCGCTCAAAAGACTGAAAAAGGATTCTGCAAAACATGCAAAGAGCACTGTGACATCGGACAAAAACCCCGCCCCCAAACCTCTCTCCATCGGGACAAAATTTTAAACCCCAAACCCCCCATTGACCTGTACCCTCACCTCCGCCTCACATACAGGGTGTTTTACAACCACCCCTAACCCCTCCCCAAACCCCAACCCTCTAAGCAAACCCCTAAGAAAAACTCTGTCCACGCAATCATAAGCGCTCCCCAAAACTAAAAAACCCAGTATTTTTCCCCCCCCCTTTTAAACCCCCTCTCGAAAAACCCTAATAAAACCAGTCCATCCCTCCCCCTTCCCCCCCGGAATTCCCCAAAAGGCCCCCCCCCTGTAACATAAACCCCCAAAACTTTCCTCATTCGTTTTCCCAAAAACCTTTGCAAAAACCCCTTTTAAACCGGGGCCCCATTAACGGATCCAAAGTAATCATTCCAAAAAATCGGCATTCCTTCTTTTTGGGGCCCCCTAAAAAACCCTGACCCCTTTTTTTGCGATTTCCCCATAACCCCCACCCAACCCAAAGCCCTAACCCCCCCCAAAGACACCATAAAAATCGGTTTTTGGGAGCCGTCAATGCCGGGGGGTTTTTCCTGGCAAAAGCCCCAAAAAAATGCCTCCATTTTCCCCTAAAAACTAAACTAAATCCCCGAGTCTGGGCCCCGTCCCGCTCACTAAAAACCCTATTAAAACCCCTTTACCCCAAAACGTCCCTCACCCACTCCCCCCGCCAAAACCCCCCCCCCTTTTTTTCCCTAAACCCCAAAAATTTTGCAAAACAAACCAAATATTTTTTCCCTGGGGATAAAGGGCCCTTTACCCCCCCCTCGAAGGGCCCCCCCCCTACCCCCTTACCTGCCTCAATGTACGCCAAAGGGGGTTTTTGCCTTTCCATTCCTTTTAAAACCCCCTTTTACAAAACCCGATGGCCAAACCCCCCTTTAAAAAATCCTCCAAACCCCCCCCTAACTCTAATTTGCCTGAAAATTTTTCCCTTGGGAATTTCCGGGCCCAAACCCAAATTTTGCAAACGTTTTCCTTTTCCCCCAACCCCCGCCCCAAACCCCTTCCTCTGCATAACAGTTTTTCCCCCCCCCCCCCCCTTTAACTGCTTTCAAATAAATTTTGTAGACCATAGCTCCCCCTCGCCATCTTTCCCTTAATTTTCTTAGAAATTTGTTGTATATGTGTATAAATTTGAGTCTATTATCAAGGTGGATTCCTAAGAATTTTCCTCTGTTAGCTTTGTGATAGGTGATCCGTTTATCATTATGTTAAGAGGGACATCTGTAGCTCTGTTACCAAACTGAATGAAGTAGGTTTTGTCAATGTTTAGTGTAAGTTTGTTAGTCCTCATCCAGGTAGATATTTCTGTAATTCGGTATTTACAGTATTGGCTAGCGTGACTGGGCTCGGGTGGGAGAAGACGTATGTAGTGTCATCTGCAAATAGTGTGGGTTTGAGTAATTGCGAAGCATTTGGTAGGTCATTTATGTATAGGAGAAAGAGAAGAGGGCCAAGGACACTTCCCTGTGGGACACCAACTGTAATTGGTTGTGCAGAAGAGTTTGCCCCATTTGCATACACATATTGGCTTCTGTTGCTGAGGTATGACTTGAGGTAGTTGAGGGAGTGCCCTCTTATACCATAGTGTGACAATTTTACGTGGAGCAGTCATGGTTAACTGTATCAAAAGCTTTACGTAAGTCAATGAAGATCCCCAGTGGGACTTCTTTTTTCTCTATTGCAGTATATATATGTTCTAGCATGTGTATAATAGCATCATTAGTGTTTTTATTTGGCCTGAATCCAAATTGGCAGGGGTTGAGTATGTTTTGGGAGATAAGGTAGGAGTAGATTCGTTTATGAATTAATTTTTCGAAGATTTTTGAGAGAGGGTGTAAGTTGGATATTGGCCTATAGTTATTCAACTCTGTTTGGTCTCCTCCTTTGTGGATCGGGGTGACCCTTGCTATTTTGAGTACTGTAGGGAAGGTGGAGGATTCAATGGATTTGTTAAAGAGTGTTGCAATGATTGGTGATAGCACTTGTGACACTTTTTTGTATATAAAGGGTGGTAAGGTATTTAAATCTCCTGCCTTGTTTTTTAGCGTGTTGATAATAAGGGAGACTTCGTATGGGTTAGTCGGAGCTAGGAACAGTGTGTTCGGGTAGTTGCCAGTGAGGTAGTCATTTGGTGGGGTATCTGAGCTTGGGGTTTTATTGGCAAGGTTTTGTCCTATAGTGGAGAAGAAGTCATTGAGTCTGTTTGCTGTTTCTGTTGGTGGGAGTTGGGGTTCATCTGATTTTGCTAATTTTATTTCGCTATTTCGTGATATTTTTTTGTTCCTAGAATTTCTGATAGGGTTTTCCAGGTCTTTTTTATATCACCTCTTAAGTTGGATAATCTGTTCTCATAATACAATTTTTTTTGCCCTTCTTATCAGGCTGGTTAGGATTGACGAGTAACGTTTGTTTGGTCTCTGGTTATGTGACCCATTCTGTACTGTTTTTCATATTGGTGTTTTGTATTTATGGATTTGAGAATGCTGGGTGTTAACCAGGGACTGTTCAGTCTCTTAGCTGTCATCTGTTTAGTTTTTTAGGGCAGTGCTTGTTATAGAGGTATTGGGTCTTTTTTAGAAAATTATTAATACATTCGTCAATATCTGTATAGATTTCTAGCTCAGTGTGCCAGTCAATGTTTGCTACTGCTGTTGTGAAGTTATTAATGGCTGCCTCATTGTGAAGTCTGAAGGTGACTTTAGTAGTGTCTTGGGGTAATTTACCAAGAGTAGTTATGAGAAAAGTAGGGTAGTGGTCTGTGGTATTATCTGTAATTATGCCTGATTTTAAAGGGATGTGGTGTTGGTCCAGATGTGGTCAAGTAGGGAAACACTAGTCTCTGTGAAAACTCGTAGGTTTTTTTACTGTTGGAACCACAAACAGTTTACTCTTTGTTTTTTGTAAATTTTCCTTTTAAATTTGAAACTCTATTTCTCCCACCTCAAATATAAAGTTTCCCCCCACTGAAACAATTTCCCTAAACCGAAACCCATCCTCCTCATAACACCCAAAAAAAGCCCTCTCCCTCTACACAATCATATGTTTCCCCTTCCAATCCAAAAAAGAACACCTCCGCCTTTCCCATCCTACGCCCTCTAAAATAACCCTTTATCTTCCCATGCCCACTAAACTTTTTTCCGCCCTGAAACACCCAAAAAAAAAATCTTTTGCCCCAAATTTTCTAAAACCCCCCCAATTTATTTTTCGAAAATCAAATTACCAAAAACCCTTTGGGCAAAAAATTTTAAAAACCCCCCGCCTTTTAATGATAAACCTCTATAATCTAGGAGCTTTTTCTTTATTCCCCCTTTAACCATAACTACTACACCTGTCCTTTATTTTAGACTCATGCCCCCTTATCCTTCACTCATTCCCCAATTTACCAAAAAATTTTCCTTAAATGACATCCCGGGTTGCTCAAAAAAAATTCTTTTGGGGATTCCATCTATCCCGGTGTTTTTCCCGACACTCACCCCTTTTAAAAGGGGCCCCATCCACATTTCCCTCTTAAATCTATAGCCCTTCAATCATCGCTCTTTCCCCTGACTCTGGGTTTTCTCTGTACCCTCTCAAAATTTTCATACCCGCTATTTTCCTGTTTCCCCCCCCCCTCAAAATAAACCAAACCACTTATCAGCAAACCACCATACTTTCCGTATTAAAACAACCCGTCCCACCCAAAATTTACCCCCCCCACATCCGTATGTACACCCAAACAAAAACAATCTTTTGCCCCTCTGTGGGTGCTTTAAAATCGCCGCAATACACAGGCGGTGGCTTATCTCCCCATAAAACATCTTCCAATCCACCTCTCATTCTCTCACCATCAAATCTTACATTCTCTTTTCCATAAATTTGGGCTTTTGATGCCCCAATCTCTGTACGGGGAAAAACCCCATAAAACCTTCATAGCACGGGTTTTCAATTTGCCCTTCCAAATATCTTTTTAAAGCCCCCAATTTCCCATTGATTTAAACCTCCTTTCCTTTCCTCAAAAAAAAATTTTTTTTTGATTCCGGGGTTTAGAAATATTCCCCCACCATAAAAAGTATATCACCTCCTTTTCTCCCCTTGGTCCACTCATTTGCCCCACCCCCAACAAAACTATCACCGTCCCCCCACTCACAGAAAATCTAAAATTTAATTTTCCAATAACTAAAATTTAAACACTTTGGAAAAACCCCCCCCTTTCCCACATCCACGACCACTCCCCCTAGTCTAAAAAAACACTACATTTATATTTTTCTGTATTAGAAACCTTTAAAACCCGGAGAAGCAAAATACATCTAGTCGTGCCACAATCCTCCCCTCACGTAAGTAGGCTCCGGGTTTTCCACCCCTCCCCCCTCACTCCCTCCGCTAAGCCGCCTCCCTAAAACATCCCTGGGAAAACCCCCAAAACACCCTGGCACCCCTGGGCTCCCCATTTTTTCTACGTATACACTATCCCAATCCCCCCAAATAATAAAAAAACGGGTAACCCCCCGCATAATGATAAATTAGTGTGCCCTTTTTTAAAATATCCCCCTTTAAAAAACACGCCCTTTTACGGCCCCGGCTTTTACCCCTCAAAAACACACACGTCCCCCCATCCCAGGGCCCCCATCCACCCTCGCTACTCTCCCGTCTCCCCCTTTTTCCCCAAATGTAAAAATTTTGGAAAGGACTGGTCCAGCTTTTTAAAACAGAAAGCACCCCCCTTTAAAGCCCCCAGTATACCCAGCAAAAAACCCTTATTTTCCATCAACCAACAAATCCCCCCCAAATAAACCATCCCCCCGGCCGGGATTGAACCCGGGGGTTCCATAAAAGTCCCAAAAAACTCCGGGCCCGCCCGCGTTAGCCACTAACCACTAGCCCCAATAAATTACCCAAACCCAGGTATATTTCTACCCCATAAAAGGTTAGAAACAGGCACCTCTGTGACCAAAATGCAAGTTTTTACAAAACAAAATTCTCCACTAGCGGGCCGTGACGAACTCAAGCCCCAAGGGCCCTTCACTGCCGTCAAAAAGACTCAAGAAATCGTAAGGGAAAACGTTTGAAAGTGGCAAAACCGCAAACGGGTTTGGAGTTTTAGACTCTATGACCGGGGGTTTTAAAATTTCCCCCCGGCCGGGGTATGGTTTTTTTTGCAACCCGTGCCCATTCCCGTTTTTCTTGAGCCCAATCCCTTCCAAAACCAAAAAATTATGCTTTTAAAAATTATTACTTGTTTTCCAAATTCTTTTAAAAAAATTTAAACTAAAGATTTTTAAAAAACGTTTTAAAATCAACCCTTAGGCCTTTAAACTTTTAATTTTAAAAAACTTAAAAAGCTATCGGGGGCTTCCCAAATCGCCCGAAACCCTTTGCGTTTCCTTACTTTTTTTGGCACATCCTTTCACATTGTCCTTTTTTTTGCCTCCCCCTTTCCCCCTTGCCCCTTTCCCCCCCCCCTGTTATTTTTTTTGGGGCATATCCACTAATTTTCCCTTAAAACCAAAATCGTTGGGGCTGGGGTGAGGACATCACACTATCCGATGCCCCCCGCCTCTCTCTTACGTATGCCTTTACCCCATGTGCATTTCCCCCATCTTCACAGTCCAAAATTTTTGGACTTTAACCACAACCCACTAATCCTCCCTTTTATTTCATATCCCCTTCACCCACAATTTCCCACCTCTTTAATTCCCAACCCCCACCTATACGTTTCCCATCCGACCCCAGCTTAGTGTCCCCGTCCTCATTTTTGATTAAACCCAAAAATTTTTTGTATAACATGTCTATTGTAGCCTAAAACCGAAATACCCAATTCCACTGTCTCACCTCATCCTCCATACGCATATTCTCAATAACCTGAGAGACCTCCGGAAAGTTGCACAACCCACCCGGGTTGTCCTCCACGAATTTTACCCCCCATGTTTATGAACTTTTAAGATCTCCCTTGTGACTGGGTCCCTCCCCCCTCCCCCTTCCCCACTCCTTTTTCCCCCCTCCAAGTTTTCTCAGGGGTCGATCCCGAGGCACTTCCCGCCATATGATCAAATGGGTCCACACAGTCTACAGGTTCGTCCCCTGCCCCTCATTTTGTTTCATTTTACCGAGTTTTTAAAAATCACCATGTCCCCATATGATGGTATAATTTTCGCAAAGACTTTTGAGGTAAAGGACCCTCAGGGAGTCCAGCATACATAAACCCTCAGACCACCTTTTCCAAATGATGCCGATGTTAACACCATAAAACCCTTGAATGTTTTCTTTTAAAATCTTCTTCAAACTTGCTTTTAAATGGGACATTCCGTAACTTTACCCAAGTATAATACTTGGGTAAAGTCCCTCAATCAAATTTTAATCGAGGGTTTTAAACCTTTAACACCGTCTTGGTATTTTTCCCCCCCCACCTTTTCAAATGTCCCCAGCCGTCCCCAATTTCACAAAGATCCTTGTAGCCCCGTTTAAATTTAAAGGGAATACTATACAGATCCCTCGTTTTGATGCAGTAGGTATCCCAGTAAGGCAGGCAGCATAACAAACATTGGTTTTTATAAACCGTTTCCTTTTAGCACCTCCAAAACACACGTGTTGATTTTTCCCCCGCCCCGAAGCCCCCGCCCATTTTTTTGAAAATCACTCAGTGCAAACCCAAAAGGTGCTTTGCTCAAAAACCCCAAGCCGTCCTCCACCAAGGTTTAGGAAAGAATTTCAGGAGCAAGGCCCAAGGGCAAAAAATCACGGCCCTAGAGCGAAGAGGGCAATGAATAACCAATTGGGTTAAAAATGCTCAGGCCCAAAACCCCTTCAAAAAAACCCCCGCACAGAAGCCCTCCAAACTTTCCTCAGCACTGGTGGGAAAACCCTTTCCCCCAGTGGTCGAAAAAAAATGGAAAATGACCTCCGCAAAGGAAAACAGATACATTTAACAAAGCCCCAAATAAAGGGAACACGGGACTTCTCCCCTCCATGGGATTTTTACCCCATTTCCCAAAATAAACCCTTTCCCCCATTTTTCCCCCCCAAAAACTACTTAAAAACACAAACCCAAAAATTCCCCCTTTAAGCCAAACACGAACCCCTTTAAACTGTATTTTAAACTTAGGCACACCCGCACACACACTCGCAAATTATTTTCATTGATTTTCGTTCACCAATCCACGGTGCACTGGTAGTCTGCTGTTGTCGAAAACTGGTGCGCCCGGTATGCTGCGTTTTTGTACAGATGATGGCTCTCTTAAAAAAAAATTGGGGCAAAGCATCAATAATTTTGGGGCCCCTAACCCTTCAGACAGAAAAAAAAAATGCTTGCCATAAATCCTTTTCACTGAAATGGGGATCTATGTAAACAAAAGGGTTAAAAGTTTTTAAATTTTAACGACTGTCCCCCTAAATGCCCAACTCATTAAGCCCAAAAATTTTGGCATGCTTTTGTCAGAACCCAGACACAGGTATGGTAGGGTTGTGGACATGGAGTCAAGTGCAAAGCTGGTGGGAAACCATCTCACATTGGGCTTTAGATGCATGAAAAAACTGAAAAATTTGGGTAAGCTGTATGCTTTTTAAAGAAGAGTAAATTTTCAATCTTGGCTTGTCAGGAAATATTTTGGGGAACAATAAAAAACGAAAAAACTTAACTGAATTTTATTGACTTAAACCAGGGGGATTGACACCAGTGAGTCCCTCTATCATCATTCATCCCTGCAGGAGGGCCCAGTCTATGGGGCATCCCCAAAAAAAATAAGCAGATTCTTGGATGTCACTACCCCCCCCCGGGCTGGGTTACAATTTTCTTTGGCAATTTTAAAACACCACCACCAGATTTAACCAAACGAAAGTAAACTTTTCCAATGGGCTATTGTCACAAAAACCCCTTTCTCATTAGAAATGGAGTGCGATAAAAAAAAAAGGGAATTTTTAAAACAACTCACTCAGGGAAAAGTTCAAAAAAATGGCAAAGTATTTTTTCCACATGGAAAATTACAGACCATTCTGGGGAAAAAACCCCCACTTTGCTAGGTGGAAATAAAACATTTTTTAACATGTGGCGTGGTGTTTTGTTTGTGGTGTTGGGGCGTGTGTGCGTGGGTGTGTTTGTGTGTGTGTGTGTGTGTTTTGGTGTGTGTGTTGTTTTGTTTTTTTGTTTGTGTGTGTTTGTGTTACTCACCAAATGGGTTTCAGGGGGGCGATTTCCCAAACTCCTGTGTTTTTGTGTGTGTGTTTTTGGGGGGTGTGTTATATTTGTGTTGGGGCGTTTTTGTTTGCGTGTGTGCGTGTTGTGGGTTTTTGTGTGTGTGTTTTTGGTGTTAGTTGTGTGTGTGTTTGCGAGTGTGTGGTGTGTGGGGTGTGCGAAATGTGTGTGTGTGTGTGTGTGTAACTCCCCCAGTTGAAAACCCCCATTTTAGGTTGCGGGGGGCCCAGTCCGAGCCCCCTGGCCCCCCCCTTTTACTGATCGCTACTTTGGGTTTCCCCCTCCCCGAACCCTGACCTTTTTCATACCTCTGCTTAAAGTATGAAAGGTCCTGCCCCACTACCCCTTCGCTTTCCCAAAATATTCCACTTTCTGACACTCTGTGGGCCCAAGAAATTTCTTCCCAACACCCTGTGAAAATTTTTCTTTCTTTTAAAATTCCCCAAATGTGTCCCCTTGTTAAATGTGCCCAAACTCTGGAACATCCTGTCTTTGTCTACCTTGTCAATTCCTCTCAGTATTTTGTATGTCGTTATCATGTCCCCCCTATCTCTCCTGTCCTCCCAGTGTCGTCAGGTTGTTTTCCCTTAACCTCTCCTCGTAGACATACCTCTTAGCCTGGGACTAGTCTTGTTGCAAACCTTTGCACTTTCTCTAGTTTCTTTACGAAACTTGGCTAGGTGTGGGTTCCAAACTGGTGCCGCATACCCAATTTTGGGCCTAACGTACACGGTGTACAGAGTCCGAACGATTCCTTATTAAATGTGGGAATGCTGTTCTGAGGTTTGCTAGGCGCCCATATGCTGCAGCAGTTATTTGGTTGATGTGCGCTTCAGGAGATGTGCCTGTGTTAAAACTCATCCCAAGATCTTTTCCTTGAGTGAGGTTTGTAGTCCTGGCCCCCTAACTGTACTCCGTCTACGGTCTTCTTTGCCCTTTCCCCAACTTCATGACCTTGCACTTGGTGGGATTGAAACTCCAGGAGCCAAATTGCTGGACCAGGTCTGCAGCCTGTCCCCGATCCCTTTGTAGTTTTTCCTGGTCTTCGATCGAGTGAATTCTTCTCACAACTTTGTCATCTGCAAACAGGGACACCTCAGAGTCTATTCCTTCCGTCAAGTCCCTTCACAAATACCAGAAACAGCACTGGTCCTAGGACGACCCCTGTGGACCCCGCTGGTCACAGGTGCCCACTCTGACACCTCGCCACGTACCATGACTCGCTGCTGTCTTCCTGGGCAAGTATTTCCCCGATCCATTGTAGTGCCTTCCCTGTTACCCCTGCCTGGTCCTCCATTTTTGCACCAATCTCTTGTGTGGAACTGTGGTCAAAACGCCTTCTTGCAGTCCAAAAAATATGCAATCCACCCACCCCTCTCTCTCTTGTCTTACTGCTGTCACCATGTCATAGAACTCCAGTAGGTTTGTGACAAGGATTTTCCGTCCCTAAAACCCAAATGTTGGCTGCTGTTGATGAGATCATTTCCTTTCTAGGTGTTCCACCACTCTTCTCCTGATAATCTTCTCCATGATTTTGCATACTATACATGTCAGTGACACTGGCCCTGTAGTTTAATGCTTCATGTCTGCTCCTTTTTTAAAGACTGGGACTACATTTTCTGTCTTCCATGCCTCGGGCAATCTCCCTGTTTCGATAGATGTATTGAATATTGTTGTATGGGTACACATAGCGCCTCTGCCCCCTCCCCCAATCCCCAAAGGGGAGATGTTATCTGGCCCCATTGCCTTTGAGGTATCTAGCCACTCAGAACCCCTCTTCACTTCTTCCTGGGTTGGGGTGCACTGTGTCCAGCACATGGTGGGGGCCCCACCTCTCCGTCTTTCTGGAGCCCCTTCTGTCTCCTCAGTGAACACTTCTTTGAATCTCTTGTTGGTTCTTCACATATTTCCCACGGTCATTTCTTGTTGTCTCTCCTCCTTCCTTCCTTAGCCTGATTAAACCTGGTCCTTGACTGTTGTTTTCCCCCCTGATGTGGCTGTACAACAGTTTCGGGTCAGATTTGGCTTTCGCTGCTATGTCATTTTCATATTGTCTTTGGCCTCCCTTCTTATCGTGCATATTCGTTTCTGGCTCTACGACTGCTCCCTTATTCTCCTGGGTCCTTTGCCTTCTCTATTTCTTCCATTCCCTAGCACACTTGGTTTTTGCCTCCCTGCACCTTTGGGTAAACCATGGGCTCATCCTGGCTTTTTCATTATTCCTGTTACCCTTGGGTACAAACCTCTCCTCAGCCTCCTTGCATTTTGTTGCTATATATTCCATCATCTCATTAACTGGCTTCCCTGCCAGTTCTCTGTCCCACTGAACCCCGTTCAGGAAGTTCCTCATTCCTGTGTAGTCCCCTTTCCTGTAGTTTGGCTTCATTCGTCCTGGCCTTCCTGCTTCTCCCTCCACTTGTAGCTCTACTGTGTATTCGAAGCTTAAAACCACATGGCACTGGCCCCAAGGGGTCTTTCATATGTGATGTCCTCAATATCTGCACTACTCAAGGTGAATACTAAGTCTAGCCTTGCTGGTTCATCCTCTCCTCTCTCTCTTGTAGTGTCCCTTACGTGTTGGTACATGAAATTTTCCAGTACCACCTCCAATCATCTTAGCCCTCCATGTATCTTGGCCCCCATGCGGGTCCAAGTTCTCCCAATCGATCTCCTTGTGTTAAAGTCACCCATGATCAGGAGCTTTGCCCTGCATGCATGTGCTCTTCTGGCCACTCTAGCCAGTGTGTCTACCATCGCTCTATTGCTTTCGTCGTACTCTTGCCTTGGCCTCCTGCTGTTCTGTGGTGGGTTATACATCACTGCTATTACCACCTTGGGACCTCCAGAGTGAAGCGTTCCCGGTATGTAATCACTTTCTTCTCCGCTGTCTCCTCTCTCCAGCTCATCAAAATTCCAGCGATTTTTGATCAGCAATGCCACTCCTCCACCCCCCCCTGTTCCCTCTGTCTTTCCTCAGGATTTGGTATCCCGTTGGAAAGATGGCATCTGTTATCATACCTGTAAGCTTGGTTTCTATGAGAGCTATGATGTCCGGTGATGCCTCTTTGACTTTCATGCCACTCCTCCCACTTATTTGTTATACCATCAGCGTTTGTGTACCATACCTTCAGTTTCCTTTCCAACACTGTAGTTTGTGGGGCCTGTGAGGGTGGGAGACCTGGTGGCATACTGTGGGATTCTATAGTTCGGTGTTGGGTGGAGGTTGTGGGTATGGATTGTAGTGTGTGTTGGGATGGTGTGATAGGTTATATGGTTCTGAGAATAGTTGTGTGTGTGCTTGCCCTTGCTGTTCTGTTCTGCTCTGTCCGACCTCTGCTGGTTCCATCCTTGTCTCTTTTCCTAGCTCCTTTCGCTTTTTTGTCCTCTCCCTCAGCTGCTGTCGTTCTGATAGTGTTGTGTCTCTGTCTAGGAACAACCTCTTGTACTCTTCCGAGTATTTCAATCGTGGTTTCTCTTGGAGGATCCTGTTCCGCACTGTTTCCGTCCTGAGAATCAGCTTGATTGGTCGGTTTCTCCCCTTCGAGTACCCCCCTATTCTCTGAAAATTTACAATCTCGTCCACACAATCTGTGTGTGTGTGTGTGTGTGTGTGTGTGTGTGTGTGTGTGTGTGTGTGTGTGTGAGTGTGTGGTGAGTGTGTGTGTGTGTGTGTGTGAGTGTGTGTGAGTGTGTGTGAGTGTGTGTGTGTGAGTGTGTGTGAGTGTGTGTGAGTTGTGTGTGAGTGTGTGTGAGTGTGTGTGAGTGGTGTGTGTGTTGTGTGTGTGTGAGTGTGTGAGTGTGGTGTGTGTGTGTGTGTGAGTGTGAGTGTGTGTGTGTGTGTGTGTGTGTGTGTGTGAGTGTGTGTGTGAGTGTGTGTGTGTTTGTGTGTGTGTGTGTGTGGTGTGTGTGTGTGTGTGTGTGTACTCACCTAATTGTTACTCACCTAATTGTGGTTGCAGGGGTCGAGACTCAGCTCCTGGCCCCGCCTCTTCACTGATCGCTACTGGATCCTCTCTTCTCTCTGCTTCCTGAGCTTTGGTCATACCTCTTCTTAAAACTATGTATGGTCCTGCCTCCACTACTTCACTTGCTAGGCTAAATTCCACTTGCTGACAACTCTATGAACTGAAGAAATACTTCCTAACTCCCTGTGACTCGTCTGATCTTCAGCTTCCAGTTTGTGACCCCTTGTCCCTGTGTCCCCTCTGGAAAAATCCTATCTCTGTCCACCTTGTCTATTCCCCGCAGTATCTTGTATGTCGTTATCATGTCCCCTGACCCTTCCCGTCCTCCAGTGTCGTCAGTCCGATTTCCCTTAACCTTTCCTCGTACGACATTCCCTTGAGCTCTGGGACTAGCCTTGTTTCAAACCTTTGACTTTCTCTAACTTCTTGACGTGCTTGGGCCAGGTGTGGGTTCCAGACTGGGCGCATACTCCAGTATGGGCCTAACATACACAGTGTACAGTGTCTTGAACGATTCCTTATTAGGTTGGGGGAACGTTTATTCTCGGGGTTTGCCAGGCGCCCGTTGCTGCAGCGGTTTTTTGGGGTTGTTGTGTGCCCCGGTGATGTATGGGGTTTTAATGGTCCCCCCAAAAGGGCTTTCTCCCTGAGTAAAGGTCTGTATTTCTTTGCCCCCTACCTATATTCTGTCTGCGGTTTTTCTTTCCCCCCCCCCAAATCTTCAATTTTTGCATTTGGCTGGTTTTAAATTCGAGGGGGCCATTTTCGGACCCCCAAGTCCACCTCTCCGGGCCCTTTTTGGCTTTCCTGCCTCATCCTGTCCGATTTAATTCTTCTCATCAACTTAAACGTCATCTGCAAAACCCCGGGGACACTTCAGAGCTTTTCCCCTTCCCTTTCATGCCCTTTCCATATATAAAAAATACCACGGTTAAACTGACCCCTGGGGGCCCCCCCGCTCGTAACAGGCCCCCCAACTGGGGATACCTCTCCGTACCAGGACTCTTTGCGGGCCCTCCCTGTCAGGTTTTCCCCTTTAATCCATTGCAGTCCCCTTCCTTTTATGTGTGCCTGACCCTCCAGCTTTGCACAATCTCTTGGGGGGGAAACTGTGTCAAAGGCCTTCCCGAAAGTCGGGGAAAAAACGAATTTCTCCCCAAAACCCTCTCCTCGTGTCTTACTTCTGTTACCGGGTCATAAAACTCCAGGAGGTTTGTGATAAAAGTTTTTCCCTTCCATAACCCATCCCTGGTTTTCTTTTAAAATAATCTTTTTCCTTTCCAGGTTTTTGGGACCACTCTCCTCCTGATAATCTTTCCATACTTTGCCCCAAAAATACATGTCAAGACACGGGTTTGGGTGTTTGTGCCCGTTTCTTTTTCCTTTTTTAAAAATATGGGGACCCCTTAGCTGTCTTCCATTTCTAGGTAGTTGCCCAGTTTCAAGGGATGTGTTGAAGTTTGGGGTTTTGGGGAAACACACAGCATCTCTGCCCTTCTCTAAGGACCCATGGGGAGATGTTCCGGTCCCATCGTTTGAGGTGTAAAAGGTCATTTAAAGGGTTTTTTCTTCACCCCCTCCTCGGTTTTTTCTTTATGTCATAAAACACTTGTTGGTATTTTTCCCTCTTGATTTTCCCCTTCCCGTGCTGTTTTTCCCAAACAGCCCTTCCTGTCTCAAAACTGTAAAAAATTTTCCTTAAATCCCCCTTTTCACCCCTAAACATACCTCCTGATTTTTTCTTGTGATTTCTCCACCTTCGGGCCTTAATCGGATCACCTGGTCTTTGATGTTGTCTTCCTCCTGATGGGGCAATAAAACATTTTTTGGGGGTCGGGCCCTTGATTCCGAGCTATGTTTTTTATACTGTCGCGGGGCCCTCCCTCCTTACCTTTTGCGTCCCAAATTCCCCGGGCTCTCCCGACTGATCTCCCTTTTTTTCGGGGTGTTTTTTCTCCCCTTCTGTACTTTTTCCATTCTCTATTGCACTTTTTTTTTGGGCCTCCTTAAAACCGCGGGAAAAACCAAAGGGGTTGTTCTGGTCTTCCCGTTTTGACTTTTTTCCCCTTTGGGGAATAAACCCTTTTTCCATTTGCCCCCTTTGCATTTTTTTTTGCTACATTTTCCATCATTTCATTTCCCGGGTTTTTTCCGGCCATTTTCTTTTTCCCCTGGACCTCCCGCAGGGAAGTTCTTAAAAACCCTATTAGCCCCCTCTTTTATAGTAAGGCTTTTCCCATTTTTAACTCCTGTTATTCTCTCCACTTGCCCCCTCTACTTTTTATTAAAAGGGCCCCAAAAAACCACGTGGTCGTGCTCCTAGGGGACTCTCAATTTGATACCTTCAATGTCGGCGGGCCCCGGGGGGAACAAAAGGGGTCCTTTCTTGCTGGTTCATCCCCCCCTCTACTCTGGTATTGTCCTTAACATGTTGGGGGCATGGGGGTTTTCCCCAGAAACCACTTTTAAACATCCTGGCTCCCATGTTCGGGCCCCCCCAGGGTTGGCCCGGGTTTTTCCCCAGTAAATCTCCCTGTGGTTGAAACCCCCCAAAACCCCACCCAACTTTGCTCGGGCGGGGAGTGGCTCTTCTTGCCCCCTTTAAAGCAAGGGGTTTCCCCCCATTGTTCTGTTGCTCTCTTCATATTCCTCTCTTGGCCCCCTGCATTTCTGTGGTGGATTAAAACATCACTCCCAATGACCATTTTGTTTTCCCCCCGACTGAAGGGTCCCTTTCTATGTAGTCTCTTTCTCCTGTCTCTTTAAAATTCCCCTTCCTTTTTTCCCGAATTTCCTCTGTTTTTTAGAGCAAAACCCAACCCCCACCCCCCCCCTCCCCCTTTCTATTTTTCCTCATAAACGGGTTTACCCTTTTGTGGGAAGTTTGCATTGTTATTGTCTCCATGATTTTTTGTTTCTGTAACTGTTTATGATGCTGGGGACTTTCTTTTGATTCTTTTTTTGCCTTTTCCCCCAATTTTAATTCGTTTAATCCTTCTGAAATTTGTGTCCCAAAACCCTTAACTTCTGTTCTAATACTGTAACTGGGGTGCGGGGGGGGAAACAGAGGGATGGGTTGTGTGTTTTTTTTGGTTTGGAATTTTCCCCTTTTCCCTTGGGGGGTCGGGGCTGGAGCCTTTTCTGCAGGTGTTTCTGGGGGGGGGCGCTTGTCCCTTTTCCCTTTGATCCTGGGTTATTCTGCTCTCCTTTTTCCCTTTCCTCCCTTTCTCCTTTCGTTTTTTTTAACTTTTCTCTTTCATTTCTTTTCCCTTTTGTCCTGGTTCTGTCTCGGGCGGGTCCAAAAACTCCGGAAAAATCCTGCTTGCCCTCACCGGCTTTCTCCTTTCGGTTTATGGTTTTTGGGTTGATTCTGCCTTGAAAAAAATTTTTTTTTTGTGTGTTTTGCCCTGTGTGTGGGGTGTGTGGGTTTTGTGGTGTGTGGTGTGGGGTGGTGTTTGTACTTTACCTAGTTGTACCGCCCAGTTTAGGGTTTCGGGGGGGCGGTCCGAGCTTCCCCGGCCCCCCCCTCTTCATGCGCCCCACAGGGCCTCTCCCGAAACCGTAGCTTTATCAAAACCTCTGCTTTAAAAAATGTAGGGGTCCGCCTCCCCTTAAAATCGCTTCCCAAAATAATTTCCCCTTATGACTACTCTGTGGCTGAAGAAATACTTTTCCCAACAAAACCCTGTGATTCAACTGTGTCTTTCAGCTTCCCCCAAAAATTTTTCCCCTTGTTACTGTGTCCAATCTCTGGAACATCCTGTCCCTTTTTCCACCTTGTCAAAATTTCCCCCATTTTTAGGGAAAGTTGTTTTTCATGTCCCCCCTATTTTCTCCTGTCCTCCAAATGTCGTCGGTTGATTTTTCCCTTTAAACCCCTCCTCGTAGGGGCCCTACCCCCTTAGCTCTGGGATATCTTGTTTTCCAAAACCTTTTTCACTTTTTTCTAGTTTCTTTTCCGTGCTTGGGTAGGTGTGGGGTTTTCCCAAAATGGGTGCCGCATACTCCCAAAATTGGGCCCAACCCACACGGTGTAAAAAGGGGGGCCGTTGTGTGTGTTTTTTTCGGTGTGTGTTTTGCGTTTTGAGTTGTGTGTGTGTGTGGGGGTGTGTGGGGTGGTTTTGTGTGTGGGGTGTGTGTGATTGTGTGTGTGTTGTGTGTTTTGTGTGGGGTGTTGTTTGGTGTTTTGTGTGTGTGTGGGGTGGGTGAGATGTGTGTGTGAGTGTGAGTGTGGTGAGTGTGAGTGTGGTGTGAGTGTGGGTGTGAGTGGAGTGTGGTGTTTTGGGGTGGTGTGGAGTTGTGAGGGGATGTGTGTGTGAGTGTGAGTGGAAATGTAGTGGTTTTGTGTGTAGTTGGAAATGGAGTTTTGGGGGGGGAGTTTTGAGTTTTGAGTGTTTAGTATGTGTGGAGTGTGAGTTTTGGGGTAGTGTGTGAGTGTGAGTTTTTGTGTGTGTGGGGGGGTGTGTGTTTGTGTGTGTGTGTCCTTTAACAATCAATATTTGCACCAGTAATCATTTCAGTTTTTGACCCTTGTGGAAGTGTGTTTTTTTTTTATTAATTTTATTAAAACCTTACAAAAGTACAAAGGATACATAATAATTTGTACAGGAATTCAAAAAAAAGTCCCTTTAAACGCTACTTAAAAGGGGGGTTAACATGTTTTATAAAAAATATTCTGTTTTTTAACAAACAATACACGCTAAGAAAACCTCCCTAAAAAAAAAAAAGTCCCCTTTTAAAAGGCCCCCCGCCACGCCCATTTACCCAAAGAAAACACAAACCAAAAAGAAACTTTACATGGTTTAACAATATAAAATGAGTACCCTCTAAAACCCAATTTCAAAAAAAAAAACCCAAATATAAACTACAAAATCACAAGGTTACTAAAATTTTAAAAAATTTTTTTTACATATGGGCTAAAACCATAACCCCCTTGAACACACAAAATATGTACTTTCCCCATAAACCAAAAGTTAGTAAAGTAAGAAAGGGCTCTAACCAAAGCTACCCTAAAAACCATTTTTAAAAAGACAAAACCCGAACATACCCCCCTATGACAGGGTAAAAGAGTATTGGGTTTTTAAAATTATGTTACATTTATCCCAAAACCCAAAAGGGAAATTTGGAAGGAAAAGTGTGATTCCCTTTTGCCACCCAAAAACCCCTAAGATAGTATTTTAAAATATTAATATATTTAAACCTTCAAGACAATAAATTTAGGGGACAGGGAAAAAAGAACAAATAAAATGTATCATACAATAATAAAATTAAACCCCAAAAAAAGGGTTTTTTAACAAAAACCTCGGGCCCTCAAAAAGGGGTTTTAAAAAACCCAAAACCCCCATAACATAAATTAAACCTGGCCACAAGACTTTTTTGGTATAAACTCGAATAAACAGGTATAGACCCAAGAAACCCCTACAAACACTTTTAAAATTTTCACATAGAACCCCCAGCAGACAATAAAAGTTAAACATAAGACAAGATAAGTAATAAGGATAAGGCCGCTGTATTTTGCCAGTCCCAAAAGAACTGACATGTATCTCAGAAAATTTTTGTTGAAACCAACTTGCCAATCTGATTACTTAAAAACAAGATCCTAAAGTCTCGGTATCCTGGCCATCAAAGAAATTTTTAACAGTGAACATAACCATCAGGCTTAGAAAATTAGCCCTGTAAGCTACACTTATATCTCACTATGACAAACATTCTCGTGAAACAGCGTACCATCCATACCTAACTCTCACTACTTTTTCTGATATTTATGGTGTGTATCTTAGTGTACTCTATAGAATATGTATGGTGATGCTATTTAATTTTTAAGCAGCCTTGTATTTATGATATTTTAAATAAAATATAAAAAAAAAAAACTCTCATTACCTTCCTCTTACACACCACATAAGCTCCAGAGGAAAACAAACCCCCCCTTTACATCCCCCCATAAGGACACCACCCCTTTGTCCATCCTCAGGGACCCCGACAAAGGGAACCAACAGTGAGGTTCCTATAACCTTCCGGGAAACTTTTTTCCCAGGACCCCCCATAAACCAGCATATTCCTACACTTCGTCCTATAGAATCTAGCCGCCAACGCTTTTATCCTCGTATCACCCCTTACTCCCCTCATTCCCCATGAGATATCCAGATAATCTACTATGATGTACATTATAGCCCTTCCAACATCCCTAGGCACTCCCCTTACATCTAGTAATAAAGCCCTTAAAAGCGGCAAACGACCCCCCCCCCAACAGTCTGATAACCCCACCCATCCATGATCTCACCCCCTCCAAGGAGGTACAAAAGAAGACCACATGAAACGCCGTTTCAACATCACCACAAAACTGACGAAAAGCCTCTTCCACAAACCCCATACAACATAACACCTCCTTGGAGGCCAGAATCCCCATGATGAAACGATTCACTAATTCTCTTACTCTAGCTGGCATCCTAAGCTTACTAAAATCTTTCCAAATAACCCCCCAATCATACGTTGGATACACGGCTACCCCTTGCATAATTCCCTGACCTTTCACTACCCTCACCAACCTTTTCACTTTGATTTTATCCACCTGTTGCACTGTCAATAAAAATCTCAACATATCTTCACAAAACCTCAATTCCTTCCCACTCCACCATTTACGTGCCTCCTCCATAACTCTTCCTACTTTAGCGCCCCTCACACCCCCTTCCCTTATATACCCTCGCTTGATATATACAGCCATTACTCTCAGTCCTAAAGGCAACAAACCTAAACCCCCTCTTCGAACATCCGTCATAACTACCTCCTTACTTAACCATGTCCTCCCAAATCCCCACACAAACTTCAGCAGCCTCCTCTGCATTTCCACAATGTCTTGTACCTCTAAGGGAAAAACCTCTGCCACCCCCCATACCTTGCTATAGACAAGTGAATTTACCACCACTACCCTCTGATGTAAAGCTAGGTCCCTCGCACTTAAACCTCCTAGTCTACTTAAAACCTTACCCATGACAGACTCCGAATTTACCCTTCTGCATGCCTGCACCTCCGCCATATACCATATCCCACATACCCTGATTCTGTCAACCACTGTCCATCCTAACCCCATCCCCAAGCCCCCCCCTATCCAATTACCGGCCTCTAGTAACCTTGATTTCACCGTATTAACTCGCATTCCCGTATTCATACCAAACATCTGAATCACTCTACCCACCCTCCTTAACTCCTCCTTACCCCATAGCAAAACAGTAGTATCATCCACATACCTTACGATGCCCCCTTTGCACCCCCCCTCCATCTCCTGTTTGTCCATCACCCGCTCAACTGACTGAAAAAGGATTCTGCACACATGCAAAGAGCAGCTGTGACATCGGACAACCCTGCCTCAAACCTCTCTCCATCGGTACACTTTCACCCAACCTCCCATTGACCTGTACCCTCACCTCCGCCTCAGCATACAGGGTGTTCACCCACCTCGCTACCCCCTCCCGAAACCCCAACCTCTCTAAGCAAACCCCTAAGAAATCTCTGTCCACGCAATCATATGCGCTCTCCCAATCTAAACCTAGTATTCCCCCTCCCGTACAACTCTCTCGAAAATCCCTAATAAAACCATGTCCATCCCTCATCCTTCTCCCCGGAATTCCCAACTGCCCCCTATGTAACACTAAACCCAACACTTTCCTCATTCTGTTGCCCAAAACCTTAGCAAAAACCTTGTAATCCGAGCACATTAACGTGATCGCACGGTAATCATTCAAAACTCGGCATTCCTTCTTTTTGGGCACTAAAACCGTGACACCCGTTCTTTGCGATTTCCCCATACCCCCACCAGACAATGCCGTACACTCCCCCAATGACACCTATAAAAATCGTTTTGGTATGCCGTCTATGCCTGGGGTTTTACCCTGGCACAGCCCAAAAACTGCCTCCAGTTCCTCTACACTAATACTACTCTCGAGTCTGTCACTGTCCTGCTCACTTAATACCCTATTAAACCCTTCATCCCCAAAACGTCCCTCACCCACTCCCCCGCCAACCCTCCTCCATTTCTCCCTAAACCAAGAATCTGCATACAAACTAATATTTTCCGTGGTGGATAGGCCTTGACCCTCCTCGAAGCCACCCCCTACCCCCTGTACCTGCCTCAATGTACGCCAAGGTGGTTTTTGCCTGCCATTCCTTAAACCTCCTTAGTACAAAACCCGATGGCCTATCCCCCCTTAAAACATCCTCCAACCCCACCCTAACTCTAATTGCCTGAAAATTTTCATTGTGAATTTCCGCCAACCTATTTCGCAAACGTTCCATGTCCTCACTCCGCCCCACCCGTTCCTCTGCATAACAGTCATTTAACTGACTTTCAAGATAATTTTGTAGACCATAGCTCCACCTCGCCATCTCCTTACCCCGTACTTTAAAAAAATCCGCGATTCCAATTTTAGCCCTCATTTCCCACCAATCCAGCAAATCCATCTCCATATTCCTAGTCTCCTCAGCAATCAACATTTGCACCAATAACTCACTACAGTTGTGACCGGGTGTGGAAGTGTGAATTGCTCATTACTCTAAAATTTGTTCATGATTGCAGCCATGTATAAACGTAAGTAACCATTCTTACAGTATTCATTACCTTTGTAACTTGTGAGTTCATTACCTTTGTAACTTGTGAGTTCATTACCTTGTACCTAGTTCAGCCATCAAAACTTTGGAGCCCGGTCCCTGGACCCATTGTGTACCTCTGTAATCTGTAAATACCTTTGTAACTTGTCATGATTGTGACTAGACCTACCTGGAGTTCATTACCTTTGTAAATTGTGAGTTCATTACCTTTGTAAATTGTGAATTCATTACCTCTGTAACTTGCTCAGCTATCAAAACTTTGAGGCCCAGTCCCTGGACCCATTATGTACCTCTGTAATCTTTTGACTACCGCCCACAGGATGGGTATGGGGTGCATAATAAACATATTAAATTAACTAACTAACCAACCAAAAGGATTTCTACCAATCTTCAAAACCTGTAGCGTCACCCTCGTCCCTAAGTAGCCTCACATTCAATTTCCAATATCCCGTATAAACTCTCACTATGCCATCTACCCTCAAATCTGCTATAACAGCACGATGATCAGAAAAACCCACATCGATAGTCCTTACCCTCTCCACACCTATTCCCTGCCTAAAATAAATCCTATCTAACCGTGCCTCATATCCCCTACGAATAAAAGTGTGCTCCACTCCATATCCCCTACTCCCCACCACATCTACCACTCCAACATCTCGCAAAACATCTCGCAAAACCCCCAAAACACAACCCGCCCCCCTCGGAACCACATCACCATTCCTAATGACACAATTCCAATCCCCACCAATCACCATAATAGCAGGTAAACCTCTCAAGTGATATACTAGAACATTGCCTACAAAATCCACCTTCACTCTAGCGTTACTAGCTGCTGGCATGTACACACCTACAAAACTAACCCTCCCGGCCCCCCAAAACCCATCCACCCTGACAACCCTCCCACCCCCCCTCCTCCCAACCCAGGATACGCAAAGGACTGGTCTCCTTTACCGCCACAGCCACACTTCCTTTCAACCTCAAAGCATCACTGGTAAACAACCTATAACCTTTCAACAACAACTCGCATCCTAACCTATGGTTATATTCCTGCAAAAAACAGACATCAATACTAAATCTCCTCAAAACCCACTCTAACCATACCCTCTTGACCTCGGTTTTAAGACCGTTTACATTGAAAGTTACACACCTGAATTTTACAAGAATGGCGGCTTACCCCTGTGCCGCTGAGGCTTACTTGGTCCTCCTTTCATAGGTTTCGATCCATCTCTATCAATCCCTCGTTCCTGCCCTCCAACCCCTCCCTGTACCTTCCCGCCGATCTTACCATTCCCCCCCCTCCTCCTCCCGGTCTTGCCGTTTCTACCACAGCTGCCCAAATCTTCTTCCCAGGCCTCTGCGCTGGTGTGAGGACTTCGTCCATGTCTGATGCCCCCGCTGATCTCTTGCGGGAGCTACCCTCTACACACTCAAAACTCCAGCCAGTCGCGTTAGCAATCGTGTCATTACGATTTCGTGAGTCATGTTGACTGCAGTGAAGGGACTTGAGCTAGAGTTCGTCATGGCCACGCTAGCTGGAGATTCGTCTGTAAAAACTTGCATTTGTGGTCACAGTGGTGCCTGTGCTAACCTTCCTATGGTGTAGAAATATACCTAGTTGGACGAATCTTATTGTGGCTAGCTGGTCTAGTGGCTAACGCGACGGGCTGGAGTTTTGAGACTCTCTGACCGCGGGTTCAATCCCAGCCGGGGTATGGTTTGTTTGCAATCGTGTCATTACGATTTCGTGAGTCATGAGAGACGAATAAAGTGTGAATTGCTCATTACTCTATAATTTGTTCATGACTGTAGCCATGTATAAACGTAAGTAACCATTCTTAAAGGATTCATTACCTTTGTAACTTGTGAGTTCATTACCTTTGTACCTAGTTCAGCTATCAAAACTTTGGGGGCCCAGTCCCTGGACCTATTACGTTCCTTTGTAATCTGTAAATACCTTTGTTACTTGACATGATTGTGACCAGACCTACCTGGAGTTCATTACCTTTGTAAATTGTGAGTTCATTACCTTTGTAAATTGTGAGTTCATTAACTCTGTAACTTTCTCAGTTATCAAAACTTTGTAGTCCAGTCCCTGGACTAATTATGTACCTCTGTAATCTTTTGACTACCGCCCACAGGATGGGTATGGGGTGCATAATAAACATATTAAACTAAAAAATCTAGTTTCCAGTTGTTAAAGACACTTCTCTGTAGATACTTGACCTTGTAGATGAATGGCTCAGAGAACCGACATGTTGTTGAATTAGACACATGTGCAACTCTTGGGTATCTTTATTGAGGAAACGTTTCGCCACACAGTGGCTTCATCAGTCCATACAAAGGAGAAACTTGAAGACAGGAGGAGAATGAGGTAATCAGTCCCTCAGCCTTGAGTCGATGTGGTCAGTCCATCAATCTTGAATAGAATACGGCATATGAGCGGAGAAGCAGCTTATAAACCGTAGACAGGTGAGGGGCAGCAGTCGTAGGTGGTGTCACATTTGTCCAATGTGGAAGTGGGTCGTGCCCAAGGGTTAGGCAAGTGACACCACTTACGACTGCTGCCCCTCACCTGTCTACGGTTTATAAGCTGCTTCTCCGCTCATATGCCGTATTCTATTCAAGATTGATGGACTGACCACATCGACTCAGGTTGAGGGACTGATTACCTCATTCTCCTCCTGATCTTCAAGTTTCTCCTATGTATGGACTGATGAAGCCACTGTGTAGCGAAACGTTTCCTCAATATACATATATATATATATATATATATATATATATATATATATATATATATATATATATATATATATATATATATATATATATATATATATATAAACCCCAGCTCACCTTTTCTAATATTATCATATAAGGGATGATCAGGACTGAAATTTGAAAAATCCATATAACCTAACAAAGGTTCACTTTTTAACTCGGTGTACAAATCTTTACATTTCAAGCTAAAAATATACGAGTCAGTATCGGTATAAAGAAGTCTTACATCATCACCATAATGTTGTTTTAAAACTTTATACCAAAAATGATACAATTTCTTTTAGCAATCTCAAGAATTTGAAAACCGAGATAAAGTGGTTGTTTAACTTCTAATTTCTCTTTGTTGAATGTACATATCACTCTGTCTTGATTCAAATGTGTGATATTTTTTTAAGAAAGGATCTTTAGCCGCTCTAACAAATGCTTTCTCATTATTGATATATCTATAAGACTCAGCATACTTTGTAATATTCAACAATGATTTCCCATATATTGCATTATTAGTTAATTTGAAAGCTTTTGACTTGATAGGACATCGTGTGGCTGTTCTCTGTGCAATATTAGTTGTTATGAAAGGTTCTAAAAATTTTGACTCAGTATATTCATATATGGTATGAACCTTTTCCACCTGTAACCCAAGTTCCAGTAATAATTGTAACAATTCTAGACTGATCAAATAATTTTTCTCAGGTAAATGACTGCCCACTACTTTCGCATTAGATTTGGGGATCTTTCTACCTTCATTTTTCAATATAGATTCACAATAAGGAGATAACATCTCTTCTGATATATTCATGTGTGATAATATCAAAGGAAGTTCATCAGTACGTCTAGCTACCTCAGGGGACACGTACTTGGTATCACATTCTATCCAATATCCCTTTTGACCTTCACACGATACATTACTTAATCCCACATCGAGGAAAACAATCTTCTCCTCATTCGATAATTTTCTGATACCATTCTGTGGAAGAGCTTCAACCATTGCACTAGCATACAAAGAATTAAAATCTAGATATAAAATATGGGTGCCCATTCCACTCTCAACATCAAAATTGGGATTAATTAAGGGATTATCTGCTTTAGTATACTGATTAATTGCACACGTAAACCCCCCTCTGAGATTCCTTTTAATCAAGTCATATAATTCATGGGAATCATTGTTCGCATCGCTATTGGGCCGTGCGGACAGGCTGCGCAGACGCTCCTGATTGAGTTGGCTTGTGCGCAGTTTACCTGTTTGAGCTGCTACCCCTGTCGTTAGCTTGTGAAAACTTTATTTTCCAACATGGCGCTGCCTAGCAGCAGGCGCATCAACACTGCGTTGAGTTTACCCGTGGAGCTATCACGGGAGCCACGATGGATTTGTTACTACCGGCGATTATCCGTGATACCTACGGTATCGCAAATGAAGAGATATGTGGTGTAGCACTTAATGGGACGACACGGATCTTCATTAAAATGACGTCAGCAAATGTCTACGAAGCGGTGGTTGATAAGTATCAAGAGACCATTATAGCCGTCAATTCAGCTGTATCAGTACGTCTTCATGATGTATCACGACATTACACATGGGTAAAAATCAGGAATGTGCCTTTTGAGGCGACTGATTTTGTTATAAAAGATGAACTACGTAATTATGGTATGGTTCATATGGCCTCTGCAGGTCGGTGGGCCGCTGGACCTTATGCTGGAAGTTTGGAGGGAACATATTCAGTCAAAATGACATTACGCCATCCCATACCATCCTATGTTATGTTGCAAGCATTTCGAACTCAAGTATATGTAACATATGCGGGGCAGCGTCGTACGTGTCGGCTGTGTGGGTCGTACGACCACATAGCGGCGCAGTGTGGTAAGCGTCGTGGGAATCTCCAACTATCGCAACAGCGACAATCGGAAGAGGTCGAGGAAGGTGAGGGACGAGACCAGTCTTATGCTAACCTGTCTCGACAACGGTCATCTTGGAGTGATGAGGTAGGAAAAGCACAGGAGAATGCTTTGGAGGATGCAATACAGCGAGAAGAATCACCGTCACTGGACATAAATAAAGTATTTGAAGAGACTCTGCCTACTATGGGGGAAGAGGATGTAGCGGCGTCTTTAGTGAAGGCACTGGATGTTTTGTTAGACGAGTCGATCGTCAACCGTGTGGAGGATCCAGGTGCAATTTTGGGATCGGTTGAGCATCATGGTGAGGCGACGGATGAAAGCATTGAGTCTAGTGTGTCGCATGGTATGATGGTGAATATAGCAGAAGTGGAGGTGCATCACGATAGTACTAAAGAAATCCCAATGCAGGTGGAGGGTAGGACGCGAAAGCGAACTGCGACCCCATCGGACTCAGACGAGGCGCTTACTCCAGCCCAAAGGCCAGGGAAAAAGTCTTGGGCGGATGTGCAGAGGAAAGGGAACAGTGAATCCACGAAACAAGAGTTTATCAAGGTGGTTCCCAAAAAAGGGGGGAGGGATAGAGGTGTTGTAAAATGTATAAGTGAAAAGTCTATACCTAGAACGGAAGGAAAATCCCATTAATTGACTTTAAGGTTTTGACAATAAAAATTAACGGTTTGAGATCTTAGCGGAAGCGAAAGTGGTTTAATGAATTTTTGGTGCGTCTAGATGTGGATGTGGTATTTCTCCAAGAACACAATTACAGAATTGGATATGAGTTAGAAATGGATGGTTACGATGTGTATATGGAATATGCGACGAGGTTAAAAGGGGGCGTCGCCATTCTGGTAAAGGAAAATAGCCCGTTTGTAGTACGCCATAGTGAAAGGGGGGAGGGGAGAGTGATTAGGGTGGATGGTTTATGGGGTAGAGTACACATAAGTTTTGTAGGTGTATATGGGCCGGCCGAGGGAGATGTACGACTTAAAACTCATTTTGTACAAGATGTATTAGTATATTATCTACGTAGTTTACCAAATGTAGCGATAACAGGGGCGACTGGAATTGTGTAATACGACGAAAAGACGTGGAGCCTCGAGGAGCGGGTTGTTGCTTGGGGTTCCTGGGAGATTTATTGACGAGTGTGGGTTTAATGGATGTGTGGGGGGGGGGCATGGTGGAGCATACTTTCATTAGACGAGATTAAGCGGCGAGATTGGATAGAATGTACGTGTCTAGTGCGGTTACAGTGCGGAGAGTGAATGTGATAAATGTGGTTTTTTCGGATCATAGAGGAGTTGTAATGGATGTAGATATTGATGGTGTGCCTAGGAGGGGTCCATCATTTTGGAAATTGAATGTAAAGTTACTGAAGAGAGAAGAAAGTCGTTTGTCTTTTGGGCATATGTGGGAACGCCTTGTGGTTGAAGCACCTAGAGATGTGGCTTTGGTTAATTAGTGGGAAAGGATAGCCAAAAAGCGAATTAAGGAATGTTATATTAGTCAAGGGGTGAGATATAATCAGTTACAGTATGGTTTCCAACGATATTTAGAGGGGCAGTTGCGCGACTGCTATGTACAAGCGAATGCTAATTATCCTGTTATAGAAATTGAAAGAATTAAGGAGCAACTAAGAAATTTACAAAACGAAAGGTTTGATGGGGAAAGGCTTAAGGGTGGAATCGAAAAGGTTTTGTGGGGAGATCGGCCGTCGGCGTGTGTGTTGAGGAATCAACACAGACGTCGCAAGGCAATGGAGTTAATGGGGTTGAATGTTCAGGTAGGTATGCAGGGGTATAGAGTGAATCAGGTGTTGACGACGACTGAGGGTATGAGTGGGTATATTGATGCTTGGGTTAAATTGAAAACGCAAAGTGTTGGAATAAGTGAAATTGCATTGCAGTCAATCGGTAGGTTTGTGCAGTGTGAGCTGATGGAGCATGATCGTTTGATGTTGGGAGGGCCGATAACGAAGTGTTAGACTTGGGAGGCTTCATCTGGGGCGCAATTAGGTAAGGCGCCAGGAATTGATGAGTTGCCCAGCGACTTTTATCTTCAAAATTGGAACGTTTTAAAGGGGTTTTTGGTACGTTTATTCAATATAATGAAGCGGGATGGGGTTTTAGGGGAACAACAAAGGTTGGCTGTGGTCGTCCTAGTTCCTAAAGGTGAGCCATTAACGGTTAAAGATTATCGTGCAATCTCGTTATTATGTGGGGACTTTAAAATTTTTGGAAGGATCTTGGCTAACAGAATAAAAAAAGTCCTGGGCAAAGTGATTGACAAGGGACAATATGGGGTGCCGGGCAGGTCTATGTATGAAGGTCACGGTATGATTAGAAGTTTTATTGAAGAAAGAGTAAGATTGGGAGGGGGGGGGGTATTGGCTATAGATTGGGAGGCGGCATATGATAGTGTGGAACGGGATACGTTATGGAAGATCATGAGATGGCAGGGGTTTGGGGCGGAAATTATATCATGGGCCAAATTAATGTATCAGGAGGCAACCTTGCGTGTGCAGGTGAATGGGAGGTTGGGAGATCGAATTCAGATGGGAAGGGGTTTGCGTCAAGGTTGTCCCCTTTCACAAATTTTTTTTGCTTGTTTTCAAGATCCCTTTTATAGAGGGATAAGGGTTTTATTGGAAGCAAATGGGATGGGTAATGTAAGGGGTGGGGGAACGGGCATTGTTAGATATGTCGACGATACGACGATTTTGGTGAGAGAAAACATGGATTTGCTTCGGGTAGAAAAATTAGTGAAAGTTTTTGAAAAGGCTTCTGGCATGACGATTAATACGGGGAAAACAAAGTATATGAATCTTGGAAAAGGGTCACGTGAGGAAGGAATGGTTGCTGAAAGGTGGGAAAGGGTGGACCAAATAAAGATATGTGGGATCGTTTATGTAAGTGATGTCAAGTTAGCACAACAGATAAATTCCGTGCGTATCGTTGATAGTGTTGTGAAGAGCTGCTAATTTAAGTTTGCAACGAAGGGTGATCACAACGAATGTGCTATTATATAGTAAACTATGGCATGTTACAGTAATATTTCCGATACTTCGTTGTGAGTTAAAAAGGTTACAAAAAAGTGTTTTTAGATTCATTTGGGGAACAGGGAGCGAATGGTTAAGTAGAGCGGTTGTCACACTCCCGGTTGGCCGTGGAGGGCTGGGTCTTATAGATGTCGAAAAGAGGATAATAAGTATGTATTTAAAACGTAGTTATAAGCGGGAGGGGGGGGGGCGAAAGAAGACGGTCTTCATAGGATACATCAGGATATGCGACGGTGGTGGGGGGGGTCGGGAGTTCATGATAGGTGAGGCAATGTTACGGGTCTTCATAAACGTGAGGGATCCTTCACATATTAAATTGAGAAATCTTGATAGGGTGGATGGTAAAGCTGTGGTAGCGGCGGTAGAAGGAGTTTATCCGATGTATGATTGGCGTAATATTTGGGGGCGTTTAAACAAATTGCGTTTTTAAAACCTAAAGTCAGAGAAGTTATGTATAGATTTTTACATGGAATCTTGCCGTCAGGAATGGTTTTATTTTATAAGAGAATACGAGAGGATGGGGAATGCAAGGATTGTGGAGGATTGGCGACTATTTATCATACGGTGTATTTTTGCGATTGTATTGAACTTATAAGGGTTTGGATGGGTAAGGTTTTAAGGTTAGTGGGGGGAGGGGGTTTGCAGGTCTTGAGGGTTTTAAGTTTAGATATAACTGGGGTGAATAAAAGGGTTGAGAATGCGATTGGGTATATGATTACGGATTATATATATATGATGTGGGCTATGAGGGAGGCGGACGTGCGTGCAAGAATTAATGCGTTGGCAGCAACTTTTTATAGGACACAGTGTAGGAATAAAGGGGTGTATGGAGGGAGATGGGAGAGAGATTTTAGTGAGGATTATCGAAATTTCACATTAAGGGATTTATGGGATTTGCAAAGTGGGTAAGGGGATACAACGGGCTATTTTCCTAGAATGGGGAGTGAGCATGGACAGTTGTTTTTATGGATGTATAATTGAGTTTTGATATCTAGGGGCAATAGGGTTATTGCCCCGAGGGTTTCAGGTACTACACAGTTATCATTTGGAAGTGTGTTGCACTACGATTGCATATTATTATTTTTCATGTATAAATCATTTCAAGGACTTTATGATGAAAATTTTCAATGAGATTCAAATATGTTATAGGTGTCTTTAATGATTTTGATTCATTTGTAAATGGTAAAAAGATCTATATTTTCAGTTTAATTACAGTTTTTTCTTATGTAAAGCACAACTTAAATGGTGTAAATTAGAAAATAGGTAGTTTTGATATTTTAAGGTTGTTTTTTTTTTTTTCCTTTTAATGTATTTATCGATGGAGGAAATATGATGAATATTGCTAAGATTTGTTAACGGAAAATTTTCTGTACTCTTGGAGTTAATACAGGTGAATGTATTATTCTTGGTTGAATGGAGGTATTATTATAATTGAAGGTGGATGTGAATGTGTTAAATATGTCAGTATGTTTTATATTAAAATTCCTTTGTTTAGCACATGTAAGAGAACTGACAGTCAGAAATATTTACCTTAGTTTAGCACATGTAGGAGAACTGACAGTCAGAAATATTTACCTTTGTTTAGCACATGTAGGAGAACTGACAGTCAGAAATATTTACCTTTGTTTAGCACATGTAGGAGAACTGACAGTCAGAAATATTTACCTTGCTTAGCACATGTAGGAGAACTGACAGTCAGAAATATTTAGAATGAGAAGAGTGGGATTTCCTTTTTATTGTTTTTTATTCGTTGTAAATATGTACATCAACGATTTAGAATAGTTAGTGGGTTTTTGGTAATTTTTTGGATTGTTACGATAATCATATTGTAGTAGGAATAATAGGCTTAGGTAGATGGTATAACTTATGATAATGGTGTAATGCTTCTTGACATTACAAGACTATTATAACAAGGTGGTTCAATGTTTTCATGGCAAGCAATTTATTGGAAAAAAATTTGAACGTATTCTCATAAAGAGAGGAATGTATCAATAGACCTGTGCTGATTAGTGTAGTGATTTGCATATGAGGTTTCTAAATTTATGTAGGTCCATTCTTATTCTATATTCCTTTCTTGTGTTCAGAGCAGAAGGAATTTGAAAGAAAAAAAAATGAAGGATAATTGTACTGTACATATATCAATTCCGAGCTAATTAAGAGATAGAATGTTTAATTTGATGAAGAATTAGGTTGCATTTTTACTATTGTTAACTTATACACATGTATCTAGTTGAGGACAGTTTAAGCTTCGGCATCAGATATAGTATTGGCCTGGTGGCTAAAGCTCCCGCTTCACACACGGAGGGCCCGGGTTCGATTCCCGGCGGGTGGAAACATTTCGACACGTTTCCTTACACCTATTGTCCTGTTCACCTAGCAGCAAATAGATACCTGGGTGTTAGTCGACTGGTGTGGGTGGCATCCTGGGGACAAGATTAAGGACCCCAATGGAAATAAGTTAGACAGTCCTCGATGACGCACTGACTTTCTTGGGTTATCCTGGGTGGCTAACCCTCCGGGGTTAAAAATCCGAACGAAATCTTATCTTATCTTAATGTTAACAAGGTAATGGTAATAGGTATTGTTTCAATATCCGAAGTCAGGATTTTCATTCAGTCCAATATATTTGTTTGAATTTTCTTGTGACTCATGTTTGTGTATGGTTTTAAATAAATATAAAAAAAAATTCATGGGAATATAACATATCTAATTTTACATTAGTTTTCAAGAGGAATGCATCCCAACTGAATGAAGGTAAACTTATATAATTACTAACATCTAGCTTATAAATATCTTTGAGTGTTTTACGCCACTCCATGAAGACATCGGCTAACAATCCAACATCTGTCTTGAGATATAACATCAAGTAATCTCCTAAAGTCTTACATTTACCCAACTCAAACACTTTCAATGCATGTTCATAATCTTCCTGGCTAATAGCGCTATTTCTCAAAGAATTAAAAAAATGTTCTTTACTCGGTAATTTTGTTTCATCGAGTTTCTTTAAACTATCAATGTAATCATAACACAAAATTTGTTTTCCTTTACATAATAAAGGTAAGACATCTCGAGGCACATCTTTCAGAATAGCCTCTGTATATTTCAGTGATTTACCTGCCTTGATATGTTGATCTGCTAACGTGGAAAGAGATCTATTCAATATAGACAGAGAATCTTGAAACCTAACCTTACCTATGTCTACTTTCAAGAATTTGAACCCTTGTTTCGAATGAAGTTTAATTTCATATTTATCAACCTGCAATTCCTTTAAAATTATTCCTAAATCATACGACATGTTATGACAAAAAAGTAATAATTTCTCACTCTTATCTTTACACTGCAAATTACAACGAGCACAATAAGCACCAATATAATTATTGAAATTTAAAGTGTGGTCATGATGTTTATGTTTGTCTTGGGTATTTTTGAAGGTGTTGCCACATAATTCACAAGTGATCTGAGAATCGTGTCTCGTCTTATCCTCCTCTGTCATATGGATTACATGACACTCTCTTCTAAACTTTATTTTAGTCCATTCACCACTAACATTTAAAATGAAAAGATTAACAGCATCCTCCCCCTTATAACTCTTCATACACACTATTTCTCCTTTGCGATCAAATATAATATAACAATAGGCTTTATGACGAGACTCAATTTTACCTGCCGGGAGAGTGGTGTCTAATGCACATTCGAAATCAAATACACCGATATATTCGCTGGAATGTGTATGACTAAAATTTTTAAAGTGTACAGTTGTTCCTTCCGGGAGGAATACGAGAATCTGATTGGTTTTACATCCATCTTC
This sequence comes from Cherax quadricarinatus, assembly GCF_026875155.1. Lineage (NCBI taxonomy): Eukaryota > Metazoa > Arthropoda > Malacostraca > Decapoda > Parastacidae > Cherax > Cherax quadricarinatus. Next base: position 34,948,303 of record NC_069456.1, read on the forward strand.
GTGGATATTTAACTCTTCCTGTGTATTCAACTTCATCAAACAACTATGACAGTGCTAATTTACACCTTTTTCTGTCATTATCGTTCTAACGGTGACTCAAAGATTTAAAGGGGAACTCATTGACAGGGGGAGACATGTGTAGTTTACCCACAGGTACAATGGCCATAGTTAGTTCTTACTTGATATACTCCTTAACTGAAGAGGGTGGAGCTGCCAGCCACAGGGAGACCCAGAAGACCCGCAAATATAAAGACCTTCCCCCTTGCTATAACTTCATCCCAATAGGGTCGGAAACCCTAGTAGCATGGGGCAAGGGTGCTTCAAAGTTTCTCGAAGAGCTGGGTGAAAACCTCGTCATAGAAACCAAGGATCACAGGGCGGCCAGCTTTTTCTTTCAGAGACTCAGTGTTGCGATCCAGAGGGGAAATGCGTGTAGCATTCTGGGCACGCGGCCCACCGCCGGAGAGCTGGACGAAGTATTCGAGATGTAGCTCTGAGCTTTTATCTATGTCGTTTTACTCCCTGTTGTATATTTGTCAGTGTATTTTGTCAATGCATTTGTCAATGTATTTTGTCTTTAAATAAAGGATCTATAAAATATAGGGCGTCATAGGAGAAAATTTTCAAACAGCTTCAGGGAGAACCTTGAGTTTTCCCTGAAGCAAGTTTATTTTTTTCTCTGAGACTGAGGGTCCCCAGGACAGTTCCAAAGGTGGTACCTCCCTATATTAAATACATACATACACACACACACACATATATATATATATATATATATATATATATATATATATATATATATATATATATATATATATATATATGTAGATGTACTCACCTAATTGTGGTTGCAGGGGTCGAGACTCAGCTCCTGGCCCCGCCTCTTCACTGATCGCTACTGGGTCCTCTCTCTCTCTCTGCTTCCTGAGCTTTGTCATACCTCTTCTTAAAACTATGTATGTGTGTGTGTGTGTGTGTGTGTGTGTGTGTGTGTTTGAAAATGATGGTCTCAGTTTCAAAGCAGTACATAGAGCAACTGGGTCCATCAATTTGAAACACCCTATATAATATGTGTGTGTACTCACCTATTTGTACTCACCTATTTGTACTCACCTATTTGTGGTTGCAGGGGTCGATTCATAGCTCCTGGCCCCGCCTCTTCGCTGATTGCTACTAGGTCCTCTCTCTCCCTGCCCCATGAGCTTTATCATACCTCGCCTTAAAACTATGTATGGTTCCCGCCTCCACTACGTCACTTTCTAGGCTATTCCATGGCCTGACTACTCTATGACTGAAGAAATCCTTCCTAACATCCCTTTGATTCATCTGAGTCTTCAACTTCCAATTGTGACCTCTTGTGTCTGTGTCCCTTCTCTGGAACATCCCGTCTTTGTCCACCTTGTCTATTCCGCGCAGTATTTTATATGTCGTTATCATGTTTCCCCTGACCCTCCTGTCCTCCAGTGTCGTCAGGCCGATTTCCCTCAACCTTTCTTCATAGGACAGTCCCCGTAGCTCTGGGACTAGTCTTGTTGCAAACCTTTGCACTTTCTCTAATTTCTTGACGTGCTTGACTAGGTGTGGATTCCAAACTGGTGCTGCATACTCCAGTATGGGCCTGACACAAATGGTATACAGAGTCTTAAACGAATCCTTACTGAGGTATCGGAACGCTATCCGTAGGTTTGCCAGGCGCCCGTATGCTGCAGCAGTTATCTGATTGATGTGCGCCTCAGGAGATATGCTCGGTGTTATACTCACCCCCAGATCTTTTTCCTTGAGTGAGGTTTGCAGTCTTTGGCCATCTAAACTATATTGTGTCTGCGGTCTTCTTTGCCCTTCCCCAATTTTCATGACTTTTCATTTGGCAGGGTTAAATTCAAGAAGCCAGTTGCTGGACCAGGCTTGTAGCCTGTCCAGGTCTCTTTGTAGTCCTGCCTGATCCTCATCCGATTTGATTCTCATTAACTTCGCATCATCTGCAAACAAGGACACTTCTGTCGTTCACATATACCAAGAACAGCACAGGTCCTAGGACTGACCCCTGTGGAACCCCGCTTGTCACAGGCGCCCACTCTGACACCTCGTCGCGTACCATGACTCGTTGTTGCCTCCCTGTCAGGTATTCTCTGATCCATTGCAGTGCCTTTCCTGTTATGTGTACCTGATCCTCTAGCTTTTGCAGTAACCTCTTGTGAGGAACTGTGTCGAAGGCCTTGCAGTCCAAAAATATGCAGTCGATCCACCCCTCTCTCTCTTGTCTTACTTCTGTCACATTGTCATAAAACTCTAGTAGGTTTGTGACACAGGATTTTCCTTCCCTGAAACCGTGCTGGTTGTCAATTATACACTTGTTTCTTTCCAGGTGCTCCACCACTCTCCTCCTGATGATCTTCTCCATGACCTTGCATAATATACTCGTTAGTGACACAGGTCTATAGTTTAGTGTCTCATGTCTGTCTCCCTTTTTAAAAATTGGGACTACATTTGCCATTTTCCATACCTCAGGGAGTTGCCCAGTTTCAAATGATATGTTGAAGATCTTTGTTAATGGCTCACACAATATATCTGCTCCCTCTTTAAGGACCCATGGAGAGATGTTGTCTGGTCCCACCGCCTTTGAGGTGTCAAGTTCGCATAGCAGCTTCTTCACCTCCTCCTTGGTTATATGTCCCTCATCCAGCACTTGCTGGTGTGCCCCCCTGTTTTGATTTCCTGGGGTCCTACTGGTTTCCACTGTAAATACCTCTTTAAAACTTGTGTTGAGCTCCCGACATACCTCTCGGTCGTTTCTTGTGAATTCCCCATCACCCTTCCTCAGTCTGATTACCTGGTCCTTGAATGTTGTTTTCCTCCTGATGTGGCTGTACAACAGCTTCGGGTCAGTCTTTACTTTTGATGCTATGTCATTTTCATATTGTCTCTGAGCCTCCCATCTTTTTTATTTTATTATTATCACACCGGCCGATTCCCACCAAGGCAGGGTGGCCGGTGCATATTCGTTTCTGGCTCTTCGTCTAATCTCTTTATTTTCCTGAGTTCTCTGTCTTCTGTACCTTTTCCATTCTCTAGTACACCTAGTTTTTGCCTCCCTACACCTTTGGGTCAACCAAGGACTCGTTCTGTTCTTCCCATTATTTCTGTTTCCCTTGGGAACAAACCTCTCCTCTGCCTCCTTGCATTTTGTTGCCACATAGTCCATCATTTCTTGTACTGGTTTTCCTGTCAGTTCCCTCTCCCACTGAATGTCTTGAAGGAAGTTCCTCATGCCTGAGTAGTTCCCCCTATCATAGTTTGGTTTTTCCTAGCCTATTCCTGCTACTCTCTCCACTTGGAGCTCAACTATATAGTCAAAGCACAGAACCACATGATCACTAGCTCCCAGGGGCCTTTCATACATGATATCCTCGATGTCCGAGCTACTCAAGGTGAATACAAGGTCCAGTCTTGCTGGTTCATCCTCTCCTCTCTCTCTGGTAGTGTCTCTAACATGTTGATGCATGAGGTTTTCCAGTACCACATCCATCATCTTGGCTCTCCATGTTTCGGGACCCCCATGGGGCTCCAGGTTTTCCCAATCTCCTTGTGATTGAAATCACCCATAACTAGTAACTTTGCTCCCTCCATGTGTGCTCTCCTTGCCACCTCGGCTAGTGTGTCGATCATTGCTCTGTTGCTCTCATCATATTCTTCTCTTGGCCTCCTGAAGTTCTGTGGTGGGTTGTACACTACTGCAATTATCACCTTATGTCCCTCAGACTGGATTGTTCCTACTTAATAGTCCCTTTCGCCCGTGCCATCCATTCCTTCCATTTTCTCAAAACCCCACTGGTTTTTAATGAGCAGTGCAACTCCTCCTCCCCCTCTCCTCCCTCTGTCTTTCCTGAGAATTTGATATCTGGATGAAAAGATTGAATCTGTTATTATTCTGGTGAGTTTTGTTTCTGTGAGTGCTATTATGTCTGGGGATGTCTCCTTGATTCTTTCGTGCCACTCTTCATACTTGTTTGTTATTCCATCTGCATTTGTATACCACACCTTCAACTTCTTTTCTAAGACTGTGGTCTGGGAGGTGTATTGGGGTTGGGGAAGTGGGAGACCTGGTAAGGAACTATGGGTTGTTGCTGTGGGGGTGGAGTTTGTAATGTAGTGGGTGGGGGCATTGGATGTGGCATGGGTGTTTTGATTTAGTGTGTTTGGTTGCACTGGGGTTGACCTGGTTGGGAGGCTTCTATAGGAAGTTGTGAGGGAGGCTGTATTTGACCTTCTTCCTGGGTCTGGGATCTCCTGTCTGTTTTCTCCATCCCCTCTTTCCTCTTTTCGCCTTTGTACCATCTCTCTCAGCTTCTGCCTTTCTTCTTGTGTTCTGTCGCGGTCAAGATACACCTTCCTGTATGCCGGCATGTCCCTTAATCGTGCTTTCTCCTGCAGGATCCTGTTCCGAGTTGCTTCTGCCTTGAATGTCACTTTCACTGGCCGGGTTCTTTTTTTTACAAACCCCCCTATTCTCCGAAAATTTTCTAGCTGGGTCATGTCGCCTTCGCCTATTGCATTCATGATGCTTTCAATTGCTTTTTTTCCCCCTTGTTTTCTTGCTTCCTATGTTTCCCCTTCAACTTCCTGGAGCCCATACACAAAGACTGACCTCACCCTTTCATTCTTCCACTGCATATCCCTGTTTGTGTGTGTGTGTGTGTGTGTGTACTAACCTATTGTGATTACAGGGGTCGTGTGTGCATGCATACGTACACTTATTAATGCATGCATATATTTATAATTTATTAGAGTCTTTAGACGGCCTTGCAGTGTTCCTGGTGCAAACATTAAGGTAGAGGGAGATGCACTTGAAATCCGTTCATATCTTCCTCAAATCACACAACAAACGAATATATAAAGTCGGTTTTTTTTTTTTTTAGCAGACAGGGAAACTCATGTCTTCATTGCAAATTTTTTTCTTTTTTTATATTTTTATTTAAAAGAACACATTACAAGACAAATAAATAAAAGAATACAATAATGAGCCGTTTGCAAATACAATGAACAACCAGCAACCCCATAACATACCCTAAGTGTTACAGTCATATGTGTATTAAAGGATATACCGTCACCTAACAATGAAAAGAACAGGATAACACCTTCACAGAAAAAAAAACATTAACAAAGTCTAAACTTACACTCCATGCCTGTTATACAGAACACTAAGACCCTCTCGCGCGAATGCAACAGATATGATTCAGCATACGAAGGATTAAATTATACATTACAAATGTTACACAAAAGACAAACCTAAACCTACAATAAATTTGCAAAAACATACCACAATAATACTTGCCGCAATAAGCAGGAAACTCTTGACATGAAAATAAAAGCTGAAATTTTACTGTACACTATACCACAAACTCGCCAATTTCTAGTGAAATTAAAACAACTAAAAGGGGACCAATGAACATTCACAACGCATTCACACCCAGCTCGAACACACATTTTCACAGATTACAATACACATACCCAAGACTAGTGTGTATTTCACTATAAACCATCACGCAACACATCCACGCCAATCAACCATACACACTGGAAATATAAACACAAATGCAGTATAATGTGATCCTTTATTGACAACGTTTCACCCACACAGTGGGCTTTTTCAAGTCACACACGGATCTACCTGGGGTTGGAAGGTACGGGAGTATTTATAGTTCAGAATGTTGAGGTCAGGTGGAGAATGCTGCATCTGATGATCTACCGGGTGGGGTTATAGAGTCTTGGGTAGCTAGGCGGGGATATTGGACAAGTTGTGAGTAGACCTTCTGCAGTGTTCTATGTTCTTATGTGGGATAGCGATGAAGAAATTTCTTGGCGAGTGGTTCAGCTATGTTATAGAAGCCATTGTTCTGGTTGAAATTGTTGGTTATAGAGATAAACGATGATTCCAGGATTCTTCTGTATTGAGTGCTGTCTTCTGTGGCGATAAGTCTTGAGTTTCTGTAGTTAATTAAATGGTTGTGTGAATTGCGATGTTGTACACAGGCATTCCTTGTATCGTCAGTCCTGCTTGCATATTGGTGTTCTGAAATACGTGTTTGGAGGTCTCTTGATGTTTCGCCCACATATAATTTGTTGCAGTCATTACTGCAACATCAAGAGACCTCCAAACACGTATTTCAGAACACCAATATGCAAGCAGGACTGACGATACAAGGAATGCCTGTGTACAACATCGCAATTCACACAACCATTTAATTAACTACAGAAACTCAAGACTTATCGCCACAGAAGACAACACTCAATACAGAAGAATCCTGGAATCATCGCTTATCTCTATAACCAACAATTTCAACCAGAACAATGGCTTCTATAACATAGCTGAACCACTCGCCAAGAAACTTCTTCATCGCTATCCCACATAAGAACATAGAACACTGCAGAAGGTCTACTCATCAACTTTCTGAACTATAAATACTCCCGTACCTTCCAACCCCAGGTAGATCCGTGTGTGACTTGAAAAAGCCCACTGTGTGGGTGAAACGTTGTCAATAAAGGATCACATTATACTGCATTTGTGTTTATATTTCCATTGTGTCGGTATTTTATACCATTTATTTCCAACCATACACACGTAAGTGATTAAATATGTAATATACCTATATACATATATCACAGATTACAGAAACCTTATAATAACAAACTTTAGCCTGTAATCCCAAGACCTCATTTTATTATTATAACAACGTCTGTCTAACAATTGTTGATCGTGTGTCTTGGGTGGATTGCACCCGTGTTCAGATATAGAATATATTATCCTTGTATGCTAGTATCCTAGTATCCTTGTATCCTAGTATCCTGCGCTCTTATAGTATGTCAATGTTTTGTAGGTATTTGATGAGGGGGGGGGACCTTTTACTTCCAGAGCACATATGTACGACTTTATAAATGTACCTTTGGTGGGGGGTGGATGTATAGGTTTTAATGGTATGTGGTGAGGTTTTTACCTTTAAGAATTGTTTTGTATATAAAACTTGGCATAAGACGTTTAAGTGTGCTGAAGTAGATTCTCTGGATATGTTGTTGGTACACCTGTGTGAAGTTTATTTTTTTTTTTTGGGGTGTATACTATGTTGTACTTTTTTTTTGTTACATTTGATTGGTTTAGTGCATTTTTGCTTACCGATAAGTAACGATTTAAAAAAAATATAAAAAAAATATTTTGATCGTGATGCCTTTTGATCCAACTAAATTACCTTTTTTTAACTATTTACAAACTAATCCAGACAGCAACAAATTTTGAGATGAATGGTTCAGAGAACCGACATGTTGAAAATTAGACACATGTAACCTTGGGAAACTTTTTTGAGGAAACTTTTTGGGGCCACACAGGGGTTCATCAGTAGGACTGAGAAGCCACTGTGGGGCAAACGTTTCCTCAAAAAAGATCCCCAAAGAGTTGCACATGTTCAAATTTTTATCAGCAACTAATACAACACGATCTTTCCCACGATCACCTGTTAAAGGGGTTACAAAAATTCATTCCCTTAACCACTCACACTTCAAAATCCGTACATAACAACTTTAAACCCCGATACGATGCAAAATCATAAAACCAAATCACATAAATGAGGGCCCATTAACAAATGAATTATAGACTAACCCCCAAGGGTTTACTAAACCCAAAATAATATCGGGACCTAACTTGTATTTTTAAACCCAGCATCATCTTTCCCTACAAGTATCTTTCTTACATAAGTACACTGATACATTAGTGATTTTCTTTGGGGGTAATCAACTTTTCATGAAACCTGCTCGCTTGGCATACACTAAAAATCCCCCAATTTTAATTAATAACATTCAAAACCCAAATTCAGTCTTGTTTATACTCTATCAACCACCTGCCACTTCAAACCCCACCAGACAAAATTTCCCCCAACCATCCAACGTCATACCCTCCCAAACCCCAAAGAGACCACCCGTCACCCCTTAGGGTAAAAAACCCCCCAAAAACCCCTTAATGACTCTCAATATCCCTCCAAAAAAGTCAAAAGCCATTTGCTCTCACAATATTCTTATTCCTTTTCCGTGTACCATAAAAATCGCTGCCAACGCCCTGATCCCTCTCTTACGGGTAAGAGTCTATAAACTCATAAAAATTAAATCAAAATCCAACAAATAACCTTTTGCGTTCTCACCAGAAACCCTAAACCCCCCCCCCCAACATCAAACTTAACGCTCTTAAACACAAATTTTCCCCACCCCCCACCAAACGTAAAACCCTTTTAAAAAACCACACCCTCACTGATTCCAATCTCTCACAAAAATACCTGATAAAACCCCCGTCCATCTCCCCAAAAACGCACAACCCCTCCCCCCCCCCCCTTGCACACGCCCTATTCGTAAAAATTCCCCCACGGCAATATATTATGAAGAAATTTTACATTACCTCCCTACCCCGGCCCTCAATCGTAATTCGTCAGACGTCCCCAAATATCAGCCAGCAACATCGAAATACCCCCTCTACTCAGCCACCCCCACCTACCCCCACCAAATGTAAATTTTTCCAATTTTGATCCTAAGGGCTTCCTTGCATAATTTAAATACCCTCAACATTTCTCGCTTTTTTAAGATCCCAGCCTTTCCCCCCAACGAAAACCCCTTCGAATCCTTGTCAAACCTGTACCTGCCCCCCAAAACCCCCCCCCCCTCAAATAACAATGTTTTACATACATACCTAACAATCGCGTATGCGGGTTTCATTAACCCCAGCCCCACCCCGACGAGTGGGCAAATACACAACACTCTCGCTAACCATCACATCCAGAACCCCAGAAACAAATACACGCTTCAAAAACCCTTTTTTCTCACGCACGGCAAGGGATACATACTACCACATCCACAACTTCCCAACAAAAGACATTCGCCACGATCGCACGCTGATGCAAAGATAAGCCCCTGACCAGTCCAGCCAATCGTCCTAAAACCTATCCACAGCCCCCCCAAAATTTAAACCCTTTTCCCCCGCTTCCTGAATTTCCCTCAAGGGACGATTCCACATACCCTAATTTTTTTAACTAAAGACCCCCCTTCCTCCTGCCTAGCCCCCCCGGATATAACCCCCCACACCCCAAAGCAGGACTTTTCCTTTTTTAACCCGTCCCCCCGTTGCCTCCCCCGGGGAAAATCCCCCAATTCACCCACTTTTCGTAAACCCGTGATCCCCTGTATAAAATCGTAGTTCATCCACATATCCACGATTCCGCGTTTACCCCCCCCCCCCCTCGCCTCCACTCACATTTAAAACTCCCCCCGTACAGCCCTAAAAAAAAGGGGTTTCCTGAATTAACAACAGAATCTGCGACACGGGAAAACCCCCTTCTAAAACCCCCTTTTGCATTCCCAATAACTTCCCCAACCTGCCATTAACCTGTACCAAAAAACGTAGCTTTGCTGTACAGAGCAATTGCCCAGCTTACAAATTCTTTCCCAAATCCTTTCCATTGCAAAATTTTTCCACAAAGCCTCACGCTCCACACAATTGTAGCCCCGTGCCAGTCAAGCCAATACCCCCTTCCCTTTACCCTTCCCATTTTCCCAAAAACCTACGTATTAGCCTTGACCCACACACATTGATCCCCCGGGGTACCCATATTGCCCTTCATCCAATACCTTCTCTAACCCCTCTTAATCCTATTACCTAGCATTTTGCAAAAACTTTAGAATCGCCACCTTTAAAGATACGACCTATAGTTATTTATACATTTCCCGACGCCTTTTTCGGAATCAAACCACAACACGTTTTTTTTTGTTGTACCCCGAGCGTCCCCAACTTTCATAGTATTAAATAAAACCACAAAAAATTCACGGGACTTTCCCCCGGTATTTCCCCCGTTCATACTCTCAAAGCTTTTCAAACCCTCCTCCTCACTTATGGGTCCTTAAAAATTCATTCGATCCTTTTTCTCAAGATCACAACAACCCATTCACCCCTGCTCCTTTTAACTTCTTTTGAAACCCCCAATTTTTTTGTTTTGCGCCCTCCCATGCATCTACAAGACCCCAGGGCCCCAGGGGACGAAATGATTGTCCCCTAATACGTCCCAAATTTGCTCCTGAACTTTCCAATTCCATTATTTCGTCGCCCTTCGACGCTTGCCCTGCTCCCTTTTAAAACAAACGCCAAGGACGATCACCCCATAATACCTCATTTATACCCCTCGCAACCCGGGGCCGCACAAAGTTATGATTGTGGATATCCCCAATTATTTTTTTAAACTTCAATTTTCAGCCACCGAATACACCCCCTTTCCCTTCACTAACATTCCTGAGTTGTCCTTCCAGATAGTCAAAAACCCATATTGCTTCTCCTTCTTCTACCCACCTTCTGATAAAAGTCCCTCACCTTTTTTCCATTGTGTCCCACCATTCAATAACGTCACCCCTACCCGACATTCATTCCACCAATCCTTCCACATCTCGCAATGTCCCTTAAACCTTTTTTATGCATTTAACCCAAATTTTTTTTTTTCCAAAACCCCAAAACCCTTTGGAAAATCCCCCCCCAAACCCACAATCCGCCTAACTCCTCTATGACGGAGTAACTCACTTTTAAAGCGCAAACATTTCGCCCTTTAATTCCCTAAAAAACATAATCCGATTCCAATCTCGCTGCATACTCCTTCCAATAAACGTGTGCAGTCCCCCCCCCCCCCCACCTCACCCCCCCCCCACATCCAAAACATTCACACTCCCAGAAAAATCCCCTAAAAACCCGAAAAAATCCCCCCTCCTCAGGCTCTACATCTTTGCGACGATCAATGCAATTCCAGTCCCCCCCCAAAAATCGTTACGCCTGGCACGCCCTTTAAAGGGTAAAACCAAAACGTCCCTTAAAAAAAACAATTTTAAACGCATATCATTTTTCCCGCGGCCCGAAACACCAATGAATCCCCTTGCCCCACCCCAGCCCAAACCCCCGCACCACCCTCCCCCCCTCTCCAACCTCACATTTTTGTAAGAAAAGGGGCTGACCTCTTTTTTTAACACTGCCACACCTCCTTTAAATCACTAAACAACCCATGTACACCACATAATCAGGAATTACAATTCCCCTAAAGATTTAAATTATTTTCCTTTAAAAACACTACATCAGAACGTATTTCCTTAATAGCATCTCCAGACATTTGCGCTTATTAATCAACTTAATCCGTTAAATTTAAAGTAACACCTGAAGATTTCATTGGCTTTTTACCCTAGATATCTTCACATTCCAACGCCCTTGGGGCCCTTTCCCACTTCTGTCCCCCACGCCCCCCTAGCCTTCTCCTTTCTCATGCTGAACACGTTTTAGATCCGCCCGTACTCGAGGGTCTCTCTTTCCATGTTTTTTTTCCAGATCTTTGCCGGGGTTAAACAGTGTCACATCCGTTATCACCGAAGCCCCTTTGGGGCAACTCGAAAATGATCAATCGTCCTCGAACTATTACCCCTTGTACCTCCACAATGACAACCCTTGTTCCCCAAACCCGGCCCATGTCACCTCTTTCCTCCCCCTTGTGCTTTCACCCCATTCCTCCCTGATTTCCTCGACGCCAAACATTTAAAAAAACTTCAAAGCCTCTTAAAGGGGTGCCCCATAACTCCTGGGGGGTACGGATACCTCCTCTGTATCCCGACACCAAGCCTTCTTTTTTTCCCCCCCCCAACGCCGGGTAAGTCAAACAAACAGGTGTCCCTCTTGTTTCCCCCCTCGACCCCCTCACCCACATTTTCCATCAAGAATCACGCTGTGGGCCACAGCGTAGACTGCGGCGCTGCTGCCCCATCTACCCCCTCGTTGCAACCTTTCTTCTTCCACGCCCATAGGGCATTGTGCTCAATGTGATCGTACTCCCAAAAATCGGTTTAAAGCAATCGATTACTCGGGGGGTTCTTAAGCAGGATTAGTCTGTTCGCCGGGTTTCAGGACAGCACTTAAATACCTAAAAAATGAATAAATTAAACTCTCTTAAATTTTTTATAGTGAAGACATAAACTTATCTTTCGTTGTCTGATATAAAAAATTTTTAATTGATCGTTGTTGTGTCACACACGTGTCGGGAGTTGACTTTTTTTAAAATTTGCGAATCTCAGTAACAGTTTTGGGATTGTGGATCTTTTCAAATAAGTTTCAGATTTCAAAATTTTTTTTAAAGAACTGCTTCGCAGCCATGAATCTGTTCATGTATACTTCAAAATTTTAAATCTACTCATAAACTTTTCGGAGTTTTGAATCTGTTCAAGTACAACTTCGAGGCTTTGAATCCCCCCATAAACAGTAGGAACTCAAAAATCTTAAATAACAGCTCGGAACTCCAATCTGTTCGGAACTTTTTAAGCTCCAATTTACTCTGGCAATTATTGCTTTAATGTAGATACCAGCCATAAAAGAAAATAATCCTTTCCATTTGTAAAAACCGGATATCTTTTTTATTATTACATAAAAATGATCCCCAAGGTTTGCAAATGTAATTTTTTTCCTTTACCAAAAGACTCGGAGCCCCGAATCGAAAAAATTTCAGCCACCATTTGCTCTATTCAAGGGCACACTGCATACTTCTCGGCCAGCTATTTTAAGTAAACAAAAAATTACGTACAAGGTGCATCTCGACGATCCCCGGGGAGATAAACTGTAATCGTGTGATATGTATGAGTTATTTTTTTTGGTTACATTTAAAAAATTTTTAATGAGTTGGGGGTTTGATGGCTTGACACATAACCAACAAACAAACAAATAAATGTTTTCACTTTAATTAGCAAAAAATAGTTAATGATGTTTATATAAACATCTTTTTTAGTAACTTTAGATGTTTGTAGATGGAAAAGTTTTTTTAAAAAAAAAATTTGATCGTAGACAAAGTTTTAAACGAAATGGATCAAGTTGTACTTTTTTCCCTTTGTTTTTTTAGATATTCTAAAAGGTGTTGGATATAAATATATAAATACTTTGGTGCTTTAAATGTTTGTCAGGAACAGACAAGTGTTTGCTGACGGGGTCTTAGTCATAGGGTCACCCGCAGTTGGAGTTTTTTGGTCATCGATCAGGCCCCCCTGGCTTACTGGTTCACCCCTTTAAAAATTTAGTTGGTTTAAAACCATTTCTTATAAGAACTTAGGGGCAAGTCTTTTTAATAAAACCCTAACTACTTTTAAATCAAAGTAAATAACGCTATTTTTATAAGTGCTCCCCCGGGGTTAAGTTAGTTTATTGGTTTATCTTACAACAGTATAAAACATCCTTCCAGGGGTTTTAATATACCCGAGACGCTGTATAAACCTTTTAATAAATAAGTTTTTTACAATTAAACAGTCAATTTGCCTATTATCCCAAAAATAATTTCACGGGAAATTATTTTCCTATGTAAAAAGATAATAAGTTTTTTTTTTTTTATTATTATCACACCGGCCGATTCCACCAAGGAAAAGGGGGCCCAAAAAGAAAAACTTTCACCACTTCACCCATCCGGGTCTTGCCAGAAGGGGCTTTACACTACATTTTTAAACTGCAACTTAACACGGCGAGAATCTTCAAGGGGCCGCGAAGTTTGGAGCCCCAGCGGGTGCACCTGGGCCCCAGCACCACCGGGGCCACCTGGGCCCCACACCACCGGGCCCACCTGGGCCCAGCACCCCCCTGACCACCTAGGCCCAAGCACCACCGGGCCCAAGGGACCACCTGGCCCCAGCGCCACGGGGCCAAGCAACACCTGGGACTCAGCACCACCTGGGCCCCAGCACCACCGGGGTCTAAGGACCCATGGGCCCCAGCCCCACCTGGACCACCCTAGGCCCAAGCACCCCCCCGGGGCCCCAAGGACCACCGGGGCCCCAGAAACCAGGGTCCAAGGCCCCACCGGGGCCCCACACCAACCGGGCCCAAAGCAACACCGGGGCCTCAGCACCCCTGGGCCCCACAAAACCTGGGTCCAAAGGGACCCCTGGGCCCCAGCACCACCTGGGTCCGAACCACCGGGCCCCAAAGGACCACCTGGCCCCCACCACCGGGGTCCAAGCAACACCGGGCCTCAGCCCACCGGGGCCCCACACCACCTGGGCCAAGGACCACCGGGGCCCCACACCCCCCTGGGCCCCAAAACCACCGGGGTCCAAGGACCCCTGACCCCAACACCACCGGGGGCCCAGCACCCCTGCCATCTCCTCAAGAAAGGTAATTTTATTTTATGTTTAAAGGGTAAAAAGAACCAGCTCCATACCCCGAGAATTATTTACATGACAAAACTGTTTGTAAATTTAATTTTTAGTAAAATTTTCAACCTGATTTGGCAATGAGGTATTTTTTTCCGGCCAGACACAAAATGATATTTTTGGCGACAAACCAAATTTAACATCCCAAAGCTAGCAAAAAAAATGTATTAAAAAAAGTTATATATTTTAACATAACATAAGAAAAAGAACACTGCAACAGGGCCTACTGACCCAGCCCAGGTTCAGCCCCTTCTCCCCCCCGAAATTAGACTAATACCCACCCAGTCTGGTCACCCCCACTCAATGAGCACGGCACCAACCCAGCACACAACTAGTCAGGTAAACCCACCCCAACCCCTGCACTTATTTTTTTCAACCTATTTTTAAAACAACACAACTTTTTTAGCCTCAATAACTGTACTGGGGAGTTTGTTCCATTTATCAACAACTTTATTCCCAAAACCCTGGCTTTCCAAAAACCTTCCAATCTGAACTTTTCCAAACTTAAAACCCTTTTGCCGAGTCCTGTCAGGGGCGGGAAATTTTTTCAGCCGCAATTTACATCCCCTTTATTTTTTTCCCCTTTTTCCTTTTACACACCTCGATCATACCCCCCCTTTTCACGCCTTTTGAGAGATCAGATTTAGGGGCCTATCTATCCCAAGGGAAGATTTTTGATAATGGGGTCATCTTTGTCATCCTCCTCTGTACTCTTCCAGAGCATTTTTAAACCATTCGTAATACGGTGACCAGAACTGACGCAAATCTAAAAGGGCCCAAACCCAAAAATAGAGAGTTGAGAACAACCTAGGGGCTTCATTTTTATACTTCTAGATATGAAACCAAGATTTTTGTTTGCTTTTGCAACACTAAGCACTGTTGCCCTTGGTTTTTTAATTTCTGCTAACAAGAACCCTAAATCCTTTTAGCAATCAGTATATTAAGATCACATTATTTGGTTTATATTGGCATGGCTATTTTCCTGTCCAACATTAGAACTTTTTCATTTGTCTCCATTAAACGCACTGCCACTTTCCGACCATTACATCCCTTTTTTGAAATCACCTGGAGTGCTTAAATGTCCTAATTAAATGAATTGGGGGGCCTATTTTGGTGTCATCAGCAAATTTGCTTATGTCGCATTATTTCCCCCATCTAGTCGTTTATGAAATTGAACAACAAGGGCCCAACACTGACCCCTAAACACCGTTGTACGTCCCCCCATTCTGTTTTTCTCCCCATTTTTTGCAAACCCCCCCCCCGCTGCCTATTTATCAGCCATGCCCAAACCCCGGAAAAAAAATTTTCCCCCCTATTCCTGTGCCTTAAGTTCCTCAATGCCCTGATGGGAAAAAATCTTCAAAGCCTTACGAATCCATATACCCAATACATATTCATTACATATCACCTCCTCAAACCCTTAGGAAAAAAATCAGTAAATTCGTAAGACAGGAACCCCCCTGTAAAACCGTTTGAGATTTATTAATTAATCTGTGCCCATCAAGAGGTATGAATTTCTTTGGCAATTATTTATTCCATAAATTTCCCACTATGGAGGTAAGGCTTATTTTGGGCTAAAATTTGAAGCCAAGGACCTGTCACTTTCCTTTAAATAGGTATTACTTTGCAATTTTCCATTTTTCAGGCACATGCCATTTGGCTGATTTAGTTAGGTACCAAGCCAATTTTTCCCTATTTTATCCTCCGTTGTACTACCATTTTTACATTAATAAAATATAAATAAAAACAGCAACAACAAACTTGGGGTTCTTCCGCGTTTTAAATTAAGGTTTTTTAAATTTAGTTCTTCATTGTTGATCAAGGGGAAAATTTCGGATTCTTTTTGAAGTTGTCTATGACAGGAAAAATTGGGGTACTTCTTTAATGTGTGGAAATGTGGGGTACTGAAGGTTCGGTGAAGGAATAACTCAGGAAACTTTCAGAAAGGAAGGGAAACTAAAACTGGAAAGAGGGTTTAAGTTGGGAAGGGATGACGCGGACTGACTGTGCCGCTGAGAATAACAGGGAGTGGGCTTGAGCATTAAAAAGTCTTGTTTCCTTGCAGGTAAGTGAAAACGACACGTCGTCGAGGACATTTGATACATCAGAAGGTAAAATAGATGTTTTAAAAAAAATTTTCAGCAACACACTATTGTTCCGCTGAGGAGAATAAGAATGCGAACGCGAAAAACGAATAATTTTCAATGAGGATAAAATGGGAAAATTTGCATAACCCTTTTATTACAAAAGGTTCCGTTTCCTCCCTCCAAGAGGGCAGCAAAATTTTCTACTTCTATAACATGGACGTGACCGGATGTCTTTTTCCATGCCACGAGATATGGAAATCCAGGGCCTAATTTTTATTAAGGAGGGAAAGGAAAAACCCCCCCGCCTTTGTAGGGGGGATAGGAAGACCCCATGTCCCCTTTCCTTTGTCAGGGGGAACAAAACCATTCCTCCTGGGGTCCCGTTTACAACACGCTTCACAAACCCTCGTGTCCACGTCTCAAAAATTGCAGATCACATTCGCCTGTACCTAAAGGGACCAATCGTACTTTGCACTTTTTGGGGGCGCTGGTCCGAAACTGTCATCTCTCGCACGCTGTAAATTTTCCTTTTTGTATTTTTTTTTTAAAAATTTTCTGTTTTTTAATCTAGGGGTTGGATATCCCACCCCACTTGTGCCCTTCAAGGGTTTCCCTGGGCTTGCTGTTTCCCTTTAAACAATGGTAAAACACAGGGTAAGTACGTTACAAAAATCAGTTTCCCCAGGATTTACAAGTTTGCACACGCTTCTTATTCTCAGATTTACGGTATTACGTCAAGAAAGTTCTCGCAAAACCCCAAATTTTGGGGTGCACCCGAGTTTAGGAACCTCGTTTTGCTTTTGAGAGCAGGGGGTCAACCCAAAAGTTGGGTTATTTTTCATGAGGTTCGCGGTCACAAATGGGAATTTTTTTCAAGAAAAAACCAATAGCATTAAGACTACGGCCTAGCCCCCACAATGGGAATGTTTGATGGGTTCACATATTATGGGCCCTAAAACACACTGCAAACAATTTGGTGTAGTGGAGCAGCTTGTAGTTTTTAAACCCGGGGCCGCTCATTGTAATGAAAACTTTAAATCAATTGTAGGGGGAAAGGGGAGGGAAAAAAGGGGAAAAGGGACTGGGGGAAGGGGTAAATTCTTTTTTTGTGGTTTTTGGGCCGGGGGAGGGGGGCGCGAGTAAAATAGTTCGTACGTGAAGTGTTTTGGGTATACTTTGGTCGCCCACATTACGCGGGGGAGGGACTGGAAAGCGTCTTCGCCGCAGGGGGTGGAACAAAGGGGACAGGATATTGTTCTGGGGGTTCGAGGGACCTGTTTAACCAAGGGGGGTTGGTGGGTTGGGGGGGGGGGGGGCGTGGGAGGTGCAGCCACCTTTGTGGGCAGGGGTATGGCACGGGGTGGGCAGGAGTACGTGACAAGGGAAAAAATGGTGCGGATGTAAAAGGGTTTTGGATGTTTTTTTTTTCTACAAAGAGGTTTTTTGGGGATTTGGGGTGGGAGGGGCGGGGTCCCGAACAGGATAAGATTATTGGAAATTGAATTTCGGTTGCTTCAAGAGTTGAGGGAGGGGCCTATCGCCAAGGGGGAAGGCTTAGGGAGGGGGTGGAAGTCAAAGGGGAGGTTGAATGGTGGGATGGCGGGGGAAGAAGAGGGTTTGTGAGTTTTATTACGACAGGGGGCGGCACAGAATCATTGGCTTATGGGCATTAGGGATCTTTAGGGCAGTTTAAAAAGGGGTATTAGAAGAGGAAAGGGGTTTTGGGAGGGGCCCCAGTGGCCCCGACATAGAGGGAATGAAGGAACCCTAATGGAATGCAAAACAGAGGGTTTTAATGGCAAGGTTTTTTGGGGGTTTGGGGACTTGGGGTGAAAACCATCGGGGTGTGCCGCGAGGGAGGGGGGCCCCGGGGCATTGCAATGGAAATGGGGGTTTTAGGTTCATGAGGGCATCGAGGGGAAAAGGGAGGGACAAGATTTGGTGCAAGTAGGGGATGGAGGGCAGTTGAGCTTGGCTTAGTCAAATAGGATGTGGGGTTTAGAGAGGGGGGTTTACAAGATATGGGGGGGGTGGGGGGCAGTGTGTCTGGCAGGGGCGACAGGGAACAGTTACAGGCCCCATGTGGGGAAGAGTTGGGCGACTTTAAGAGATGAGCAGGGGAAAAAGGCACCGGGATAGATGGGGTGCCCGCGGGGTTTTACATCAGCATTGGGGGGTATTAAAAGTTTTTTGGTGCAAAAATTTTTAAAACTAAAAGAAGGGGTGCGTTGGGACCGTTGCAGGCGACAGCCCTATAGTTTTGGTGCCAAAAAGGGGGAAAGTCATTTCACAGTGAGAGATTACCGGATGATATCACCCTTTGTGCAACTACGAAATTTTTTTTCAAAAATTTTTGGGGGAAACGAAAAAGAAAGTCAAGGGAAAAGGAATAGTGAGGGGCATAAAGGGGTTCCGGGGAATCAATGTATGAGGGGGAAGGGGTTATTAGAATTTATTGAGGGTTCGCGAGAGGGGAACGAGGGGGATTGGCTTGGGTTGGAGAACGGGGGGTATGACGTGCGAGAGGGAGCCGTGAAAAAACAAGGATGGCAGGGTTTTGGGGGGGACATTTTAAAAATTGGGGACGCTTATATCAGGAGCCGGGATTGTGTACAGATTAAAGGGGGGGTGGGGTTTTTATGTGAAAAAAGGCCGGGGATTGAGGGAGGGGTTCCCCTTGTCACAAAAAATTTTTTGCAGTTTTTCAGAATCCGTTTTATAGGCATGGAAAGGTGCAACAGGAGGGGGTAAGGGGGGACATACAGGGGGGGTCCCAGTATCAAGGGTTTTGTTTTTATGACACAACGCCAGAGTGGAGGGGGGTTTGGGGGGTCGGGGAGAGTTTAGATGTTTTTTTGGGGTGGCAACAGTATGGCAGGAATGGCAAAATCTAAGCTAAGGGTTGGTAAAGGATGGGTGGGAGGGCGGGGGGGTTTTTGGGTGAGGTGGTGTCGTGGACCGGGGAAAATTTGTGAAGTTGTGTATAGATAAGGTCAGATGGCGAGGGAGTTAATTCAAAAGGGTGGGTGAAAAGTATTGGAAGATTGTCAGGATTTTCGGCCACAACTTACCACACCAAGGGGATTGTGGTCAATGTGCTTTTTTACAGCAAAATAAGGCAAAGGCAGCTTTGTAAACCCTTTTTTTTATGGGGGGGGGTCCGGGGTTGTTAGCAATTTTTTGTTTTTCTGGGTTCGGGATGCGATTTTGGGTTAAAAGGGGGGTGGGTAAACTTCCGGGGGCCTTTGGGGGGCTGGGTTAATTCACTTGGAAAGAAAGGTTGAATGTGTAATGAAACATGGGGTTTCTAAGGTTCGGGGGGAGGGGAGTGGGGGGTGGGGATCCAGGGAGATATTTTAGATGGGGAAAAGGACAGGATTTGGGGAGAGGTGAGGATTGTTTTCGTCTATTGAAGATGCAAGCCGAAAACATGCGGGTAGGTCCATGGGGAAAGGAAGTTTGGCCTAGGGTGGGAGTGGCAAGGGAAAAGTGTACCCGATTTCGCATGGAAAACGTTGGGGTCCCAAAATTAAAAGGGTTACCATCCGGCCACGCGGAGGGGGTAAGCATAGGTTTCTTCCGGAAAAATTGCCGTCTGGGGGGTTTTTTTAAAAAAAAATAGCGAATAAGGGAGGGTGGGGGGGGTGTCCCGGGTTTGTGGGGTAGAAAACAGCTTTTTTATGTATTTATTTTTGCAAAGCCTAGGGTTGGCGGGAAAGGTTAGGGAAGGAATCCGGGATGTGGGGGGAAAAGGGGTTTTCGTTTTGAGACGCTCGGTAGATGTGGTGGGTAGGGGTAAAAAGGTTCAAAAGGGGCCCGGGTTACTTAGTGGTTATTTTCTGTTTTTTTCATGGGCAATGAGAGACAAAGGGGGGGGAAGGAACTAGGGTGGCCATACCCATCCTTTTTTAAACAAAGGTCGCAACAGGGAAATATATGGGGGGGGGGAGGGGGGAGGGGATTTCTCGGAGGGGTAAAGGACTTTTTTGAGGGATTTTTGGACTTTAAAGCGGCAGGGGCAGAAGGCTGGCCTTCCCGGGGGGGGGGGGTTGCAAGGTCGACTGATGTTGGGAATTTTTAAAAAGAAAGTGAGGTGAGTTTTGAAAGCGAAAATAAAAAGGGAGATAGGTTTTCCTCCAAAAGATTTAAAGCCAGGGTTTTTTTTGATAAAAACTGCTTATTATACAATTGTGTGGAAATATTGATTTACGGAAGACACGAAAATTTTATTTAACCTAATAATTTCATGTCTTTCCTCCAACTTTTTTCTAGGTGCCTTGCACTGCATATGTTGACGCTGGATCATGCCCGGTGTCCAGAGAATGTCTGTGATTAAAGTTCGCACTGGGACTGTAATTTTCAGTTTTGTTTTCAGAGAAAGAGTTTTAATGTAATCAGAGGGGTAAAAAATTGGGCAACAGGGTGTTTTTTAGATTTTTGTGGTTAGGTGTGTGCAGGCACAGGTTTATGATTTACTTTTTGTCATGGTTATATTTTTATGTTGTATTATACGTTGCAAAACACAAGAAGCTTACATTGTTGGCTTTGTAATAATTTTGTATTCCTTTTTTGACTTTCCTGAAACACCATTGTTTTGGGGATACTATTGTTTGTAACGAACCTTAGGACAAATTACATTAATGTTTTGCATTTCTGTTGACATTTAATTTGGTAATACCATGTTTGTATATTTTGGTTGTAAATAGTGGGGGGGTTTGGGTAACCAGGGGGGGGAGTAATATTCTGTGTAAAGTTTAGTGCAAGAAATGAATGGCTGTATTAATTTTTAATTCCATTTCGAGGGAACTATAATAAAAAATTTTTTTCATATTGTGAATTCTGTTGGGTACTCCAACAGGTTTTTTGGGGTTTTTGTGAAAGGAGGGAACAGAAGGGGGGGGGTTTTTACCCACAGAATTGTAATGTGGTTGTAAAAGTTAGCTGAGGTAGACGTGTTAATTATAGCCCACACAGTTTTTAATATTTTAAATTTTTGTAAAGTCGAGTTTTAAAAAATATAAAAAAAAAAAAACTAACTTTATTTTTTTTTGACTGGGTTTCTTGATGGCAGGAAAATAACAAATTTTTTTCCTCAAGTGGATACCAAACAAAACTGATAACTAATGGTTTAATGTGGTAAAAGTAAAGAATAAAACAAATTCATTAAACTAGTGCGATTTTAAAAGCTTTTCCTAGTAAGGGATCTGCATTAACTGGGAAAAGTGTATCACTGGTTTTAAGGAGTCGTGGCAGTCTCCAACGGTCATTTCCCCCTAGTCTCGGGTCTTTGATTTTATTGTTTTTTTCATTAAAAGAATTCTACAAAAAGTTCACTGCAAAAATTGAGTGCATTTTGATTTTAAAAAATTTTTGACTGGGAAAAATAAACGTTGCAAACCCGTTTCAAGAAACAAAAACTTTTTTTTTTCTGGGGAGAAAAAAGGGCAAGACAGATAACAAGTTCACCAATAATTGTCCCCCTTTTTACGAAATTGTGCTGGGATTTTTATAATGAAGACTCGGCCTTTACCTGCGATCCAAATCTCCTCATTTTAACAATTTGTTTCACTTTTCCAAAAAAAAAAGGATCCAGATATCTTCTTTTTTTTGGGGACAAAAGTCAGTGCGCATGACCCTTTCAGTTTAGCGCTTTCTTTTATTATAATTTGCAAGAAGCAAATAATTGCAAGAATTTCAAATCATCTTCCGAAACCAAACGTTTATACCTGCGATGAGTTGCGGTGGTGCTTGTTGACTTTTTAATAATTGGTGTCGCAAAGTTCCCATACTAAATTGAACGATATTTTTTCCTTAGGGGGGAAAAAAAACAAGAACGGTTTTTTCAGCATCTTTTCCTGACATTTGAATACAAATTTTAAAACCTTCCCCCATTCATTTTAAAGGGAAAAAAGAATTTCCTACCTGAGGTTTGTAATTACTGTAAATTTCCCCCGGCAACCTTTTTCATCACATTCTCAACATTTTGGGGAAATATACGTTTAGTTGAATGCAATTTAATCCATTTTCTCCAAATTTCGTACAACCGCAACTAAACCTACTTCCTGCCCGTTTATTCCCTTTTTTACCTGGGTTTACCTGGAAGAGTTCCGGGGGGCAAAAGCCCCCCACCCGGGCTGAGACCAACCCCTGGTGGATCAAGCCTGATCAACCAGGGGTTTGCTGCTGGCTGCACGCAAACCAACATAAAAAGCCACACCCGGCTGATCCGGAAATGATTTAGGGGTTGTCCATGCCAGCTTTAAGACTGCCCGGGTCGTTGGGAACCCCCTTCCTTACATTGACGCAAGTTTACAAAATACCTGAATATTTGATAACCAGTTTTCATTCCCATTCCTTCAGAACCAGAAATGTTCACCTCAGTACGTGTAAATGTTGTTGTTTTTTGTTTTTTATTTCCCCAAACAAAAGAAAAAGGGTTTCCGTGCTTTTAAAAATTTAGTGTTTTGGCGGAAATATGTTCATTTTATTTTCTTAGCTTCTTCAATTTTTTTTGAAAAGACAGAAAAACTTACAAATTTTTTCCCGGGAATATTAATTTTTTTTCCCCCAACGATTTTAAAATTTTCCCGCAAACATATCGTGTGTCCCCTATCCGAAAACTTTTTTCCCAAAACAAAAGAGAAAAATTTAAGACGCCGTAAAAAAAGCAATTGCTCTTGTAAAAGTTTGAGTGTGCAGCGCTTTTGGGGTGATGTTTACTTCTATATTCAATTTTAAACCCTCATTTTTCATTCATAATTTACGTATATACTAACATACCCTTTTCCCTGTTCTATGATGCTGTTTAATATGTCCAAGTACCGAAAAAAAAAAGCAGACACATTACTGGACTAAGAAATAATAACATAAAAGGTCACAGTGGCGAAAAGTCGTTATCAGTTAGTGTCATGATTGCGCATTGGTGTCGTATTTTCTCCTGTTATGTTCTTTAAACAGAGCATCAGCTTATAGGCAGGGATAACATAAGAGCCCTCTATTAGTAGGTATCCTGGGAGGGGATACCTTATAACAGTTGTTTAAATTTATAGCCTAAGAATACCTCATCCGATCGGTTTCAAAATTTCATCGCTGTTGTGGGAATTTATTGAGTTCGAGAAATCCCACAGGACCATTGTCCCACAGGACCATTGTCCCACAGGACCATTGTAACAAGCAGTAGAGGCTTTTAAAATCCACGCAGACAAACAGCGGAAGTCATGAGTCATCACATAATTATTGATAGGATTACACTAATTTAATAATTACAGATTTTAGGTAGAATTGGTGAGATGGAACTAATAACTGAATTAAAAGGTGTAATTTTAGGCTTTAATATGTTTACAATAATAGAGATATTAGATAAGTAGAGACATCTAGCGGTGCTCCAATGAACTAATGAGGAAGAAGGGCGCTGGCAGCCATCTTTTGGGACAAGGCCCCGTGGCAACAAGAACTCCCTACGAGTTACTAGCTCAGGGACCCATGTGGTTTTCCACAGTTATCTGGCAGGTAACATCGTTCTACAGAGGCCTCCTAACGAATTTATGAATACAAGTCTCTGCTCCAGACCAACGTTATGTAGCCTCTAGTGACATGGCCACAATACTGGGTGGGGAAATCAGGGATAGTTAACTTACAGTTATTAAGTGTGCCAATGACAACGATCAGGTAATTTGTAATTGATATTGACCTACAACAATTTTACTCCTGAAACTGTTGTACAAGCCACTTGTGAAACTGAGATGGTGGGAGTCTTGGGGGATGGTGTCAACAGTCCTTGCTAGAGAGAGCTTAGAACCCAATTACCCTCCAATCCTCCCTTCCCATTCTATCCACTCCATCTCTCCCTTTTTTTCTTTCCTACCAACTCCCAACCTTTCCTCATCCCGTTTGTAGCCTCTGGGGTCCACCCCTCTGGCATTACGCTCCATGAGGTTCCTCGGGTGTGGTGTAGTTTGCCGTGGAATCTGGATTATCTGGAGGCCCCCTGCTCCCTTTCTGAATTTCCGAGAAGTGGATGGAGTGTCCTGCAGATGACGGGTGTATCTCCAAAGACTGCCTTTCGGATCTGGGAGGTAACAACCGAAGGAGATATGCTTTGTGGCGGATTTCCGACCGCCCTTTCTTTTGTCCACGGTGGCTTAGCGCTTCTTTTTGATTATAATAATAATGATTTTGTCCACAGAGGTGGCTTGGTAGATGTGAGGTTGCTATCCTGGAGCGCTGGTTTACTGGCGTGAACGGTAGGGCATGTCATGGGTTCCACGCTACATCTGTACTACTTACGGGCTCGAGGTACTCTCGGATGAGAGGGGAACTTATGGCCCTTTCATGCCTTTCTTTCCTTTCTATTTTTTCTTTAAAATAATAAGTAGTCCCACTATCATGGAGTCTTCATTCTGTGATAACCCTCCTCCTCCCAGGCCCCTTTCTGTTCCTACATCCTGTTCTGACCCGGCTTCTTTACTGGACTATTCTCTAGACTCTTCCCATACCCCTGTACCTTCTGCTGGTGATGCTTCATCGCCTGCCCGATGTGCTGGGGCTCCACCCATTTCTGATAGTGCGTCTGCCTCTTGCATGCCTTTAACTGTCCGTCTGGCTTCCCAAATACAGTGCGATGGCCTTTGAATCATCCACCTACTTCGGGTTGGCCGCCCGCAGTACTACACCTAAACGTTCGTTTGCTGACGACAATTCTTCGATGTCTGCTCATTTCACCCGAAAACGACCTACGCGACACCCACTTCCTTTACGCACCGTGTTTACAAGCATGCAGTGGACTAAATTCTTTTCCTTACAACCGACATCTCCAACTGATTATCTTTCTGACCATAGTATTGGTAAAGCTCTTTGGCGACATGCTGGCCAAAATATATCTTTTCACACTTTTTGTAGTGGTCGCATATTGTTACAGTTCAGACTGCAGTTCAAAAGCATGCTATTTTCAACTCTTGCAGTGGTACGGTGGTCTTACCGAGTACCATTGTAGAGGGTGATTTTCTGTCTTGCGGTGATATTTTGGAGCAATTAGTCCTTCAGGATGTTCCTATTCTCAGAGTGGATACATATGTCCTTCCTGCTTGCAGGCAGAGGTGCTTTCCCAGTAACATCACCCACTTAACCTTCGACTGCTGTAAACGCCCATCCTCCGTTTATATCATAAGCCATCGCCTAGTTGTCTGTAAAGTGATCCTTACCCCCCCCCCAACAGTGTCGAAATTGAAAGTTAAGACACACGTGCAACATCTGGATATCTTTATTGTAGACGTTTCGCCATCCAGTGGCTTTATCAATACATATTCTAGGACATAATAGGAAGACAGTAGAAATATATACAAAAGATGAGGTAATCAGTCCCTCGGCCTTGGAGTTAGTGTTCACAGCATCGTGGTGGAGGAGAATCTGGAGCAAAGGCAAGAAGACTGGCGGTTATATAGGCGTCAGTAGATAGGGACGGGCAGCAGACGAGGGCATAGTCACTGGTAGGCGGGATTCCCCAGTGGAAGTAGGTCCTTCCCAAAGAGATGGGTTAGTTGCAGCAGCCGTGAAGGACCTACTTCCACTGGGGAATCCCGCCTACCAGTGACTATGCCCTCGTCTGCTGCCCGTCCCTATCTACTGACGCCTATATAACCGCCAGTCTTCTTGCTTTTGCTCCAGATTCTCCTCCACCACGATGCTGTGAACACTAACTCCAAGGCCGAGGGACTGATTACCTCATCTTTTGTATATAGTTCTACTGTCTTCCTATTATGTCCTAGAATATGTATTGATAAAGCCACTGGATGGCGAAACGTCTACAATAAAGATATCCAGATGTTGCACATGTGTCTTAACTTTCATATTGTCGGTATTTTATACCTTTCTTGCACAACAGTGTCGAAATTGCTGTCGCTTTGGACATCCCACTAAGTACTGCAGATCTGCAGCGGAGTATCCAGTCTGTGGTGCCGCAGATCATGCCAATACATCTTAGTCTTCCCCCACTTGTCTCAATTGCAATGAACCTCATCCTTCTTTTTTCCCATCGTTGTCAGATTTATCGTAACGAACAAGAAAGACGTGTGCAAAGGCATTACTTATGCTATGGCTGTCTTTCGGCTCCACCTTCAATGGAATCTTCCTCGTAGTCCTTATTCACGAGTAGCTAAGAGATCTCCAACCTTGGCGGGGTCCCCGCCTGCCAGCTCCGCCGGTGGTGTCTTTTGGTGTCACCCCTGTCTCTAATTCTTTTGTGGTTTTACCCTCTGAAGCCCCCACCTCCTTACGAAGCCCTACCACTACTGCTACTCGCTCGCTATTTTCTCAGTCTGCAAGACCTCGCATACCTACCTAATATTCTCGCCTATTAGGTGCGAAGCTGAACTTGTTTCATAAATCCAAGTCTCTTCGCACTCCTCCAGTGCTTACAATTCCCCAGCAGTTTTCCTGTTTGGCCTCGGTGCCTAGTTCTCACCCTCTTTCTAACTCGCACGGAGGTGAATGTTCACCCTCTAGTGCGGTCTTCTCCTGTCCCCCCCAGACTTTTTCTCAGTTACCTTTGAACCTCCTCCCTCTCCTGTTCCACCGCAGAACTCTTCTGTCCCCACCGGCACATCTCTCCAGGTTCAAATTCCCTTCCCCTCTCAAACCTCATTAGCTCCCTCCATAGTTTCCCCGATCTCTACTTGCTCTAATTCACCTGTCTCTGAAACCAAAGTATCTGCATCTTCCTTATCAGTTGAGACACGTGACGCTGTCTCCAACTATATTGCGGAGACGAAACCCTCGATGGATACCAACACACCTTCTACCCCTTATTTTTCATGACCCTCACAACAATCTTTTCCTTCACAGCATTCTGGTTCCTCCTTGCTTACACGCTTACTGCTGCTTCTACACACTGACTTCACTGACCCTAATAACCCATAGATTTTATCTTTTTATTGTTGGCATGCCTGTCTTTGTAAATAATGACTTATTTACAATGAAATATTCCTGGCCTCAGGGGTAATCAGGAGAGCTCCAGGTGTTGCTCTCCTAGTTTTCACCAGTATGTGTCGGGTTGCAAGAGCCCAAAATTCGTTCAGTTGTTATTCGTCTCATTTTGGGCTATGTGCTGTTGCATTCTGCTGATCTCATCCTCTTCATTTTTTAAATGCTGGTGATCCCACCCATTTTGACTCTTGCACTCAGTCTCTTCCGCATTGATCTTTCTATCTGCTCCTCGTCAATCACACTTGATTATGCTTGGTCTGTTCTCCCGGATTTGTACGACAGTCATCACTTTCATATTCTTCTTACTTCTACTACGTATTTCCAACCACCTCGTAGCCCTCGTTGCCAATTTGGATGAGCGAATTGGGACTTACACTCTCTTCTTACTGCTTTCTATGAGGACCCTTCTTCGTCCTCTATTGATGAGCCGGTGCACTAGTTTTCGACCTTCGTTTTGACTGTAGCATCACGTTCCATTCCTCAAACCTCGGGCAGGCATTTTCAGACGTGTACCTTGATGGTCTACCTTCGTTGACCCGTGCAGTGCGTTTGAATCGCGTTGCATTGGGCCGTTAACGGTATAATCGGACCTCGTATACTCTCTTGGCTTTTAAGCAGGCAAGGACAATCGCTCACCGTATCATACGCGACGCCAAACGCAGTTGTTGGCAAGACTGTGTCTACAGTTACCTTGACTTCCCCTGTGTGTGCGGTTTGGAAGAAGGTACGGAATTTGTTTGGCAAGTATGCTCCAGACCCAGCTACTGTTTTGCGCGTTGCTGGTGTTAGTGTTGCAGAACCCTTTCTTGAAGTCATGGAAATCGGGAACTATCTTGTTCATGTCTCCCAGGGGCTTCACCTCTGTCCTTCATTTCTCGCGTCTAAGTCTACCCAGGAGCAATTGCCCTTGGATTTCTCATCTAATGGAATGAAGCTGTATAATGTACTTTCACTCTCCTAGAGCTAGAGTTCACGGTTTCCGCTTGCCAGACATCGGCAGCTGGACTGATAAATATTCATATTAGTATGCTACAAATCTGCATTCTACAGCCCTTATAGTCCTTTAACGTCTATCAATCTTATTTGGACGGAGGGGTTCTCCTTCAACAATGGAAATCTGCCACTGTCCTACCGTTTTGCAAATCAGGCACATCGGGGCATGATACCTCTGACTATCACCCCATTGCTCTGACCATGTTTTTAGGTGATGGAACGATTGGTAAATTGACGTTTGATATGGTATTTGGAGACTCGCAATAATTTTTCTTCTCATCAATATGGCTTGTGCAAGGGCCGCTCTACCTTGGACCCTTGCTCCACTTACATTCGTATGTGCGAAATGCCTTTCTACAAATACTCCGCCCTAGCAGTCTTTCTTGATCTGAGAAGGCATACGACACCACTTGGAGGTATAAACATTTTACCTAAGCCCCGCCTTAGGCCTCCACGGTTATCTACCAACTTTCCTCGCTGTTTTCTTATCTGACAAACATTTTCGTGTCCGTATTGGTGCCTTGCTTTCTTCAGACTTTGTTCAAGCCGAGGGAGTCCCACAAGGTTGTGTCCTTAGCACTACCCTTTTTCTCTCAGTTTATAAATGACCTACCTTTCCCGTTCTTCCATCGCATATTTGGTAGTGACTTTAAGTGGATGGCTTTGCTATAGCTTCCCGCATGCGCTGACTGTCGACTGGTAGCAGCGTCCCTTCAGGATGCGATTGACCGTTTTTCCCATTGGACCACTTCTCATGACTTTAATTTTTCTAGCACGAAAACCCATTTCATTTCTTTCACTAGACGTCCTCTTATGCCAGATATTCCGTTATATTTACATGGCTCACGTATTCCAGAATGTGACAATAACAAAAGAAGGCACAAACCGTGACGGGAAATTTAATATCAAATAACTCGGACATAGAAGGAGCTTACGACGACGTTTCGGTCCGATTGGCCATTTTACAAAGTCACACAACAAAAAGGAGAGGAGCGAGTATATATAGACCAGCAGACATGGACGGGACAAGAGAGGTAGTAGGAAAGGAGGAAGAAACGTAGTGGTAAAGGGAGTAGTAGTGGAGTCAGTCACTGGGTTTTCTTTCTCCTGCCTTGGGATTTGTCCTTTATTAGTTTTTTCTCCCCATCCATGTGTTCTTGCTCTACCCTTTGTGGGGCCCCCTAGCTCTCTTGCAGTGCTGCTCTTTCTTAGTATTTGACTGACTACTACTACTACTACTACTACTACTACTACTACTACCACCACCACCTCTACTACTACCTCTCTTCCTCCTTCCCTAATACCTCTCTTGTCCCGTCCCTGTCTGCTGGCCTATATTTACTCCCTCCTTTCCTTTTTGTTAGTGTCTGACCGAAACGTCGTCGTAAGCTCCTCTCTTCTATGTGCGGGTTATTTGTGTATTCCAGAATGTAATAAGGTCAAGTTTCTTGGCCTTCTCTTCGATCGCCGGTTGACATGGAAACGTCACATTTTCTCTTTGAAGGCAGCTTGCCATGGTGGGCTGAATCTCCTTAAAGTTCTTGCACATCGTTCATGGGGAGCAGATCGCCAAACTCTCCTCCGTTTGTATTCCAACCTTGTCTTGTCCAAGCTGGTTTATAGCGACTATGGGTTCTCCATATAATCTAAGTTTTGTCATTTTTAACCATCAGGGTCTACGTTTATGTCTTGATGGCTTTCGTTCATTCCTTGTTGAAAGCCTCTATGCTGAGGCGAATGTTCCTTTCTAAGCTGATCGTCGTGATGCTTATTGCCTTCGTTACTTTGTCTGCTCTCATGAAACCCTTTGTGTTCCCTCTACGTATAGGTTGGTCTCAGCGTTAGTAAAAGCTCATTATTTGCCCACGCCCCTGCTTATTCGACGTTTTCTCTTCGTCTTCATTCACTCCGTCCCTTTCTCCAGTTACCTCGTATGTTCATTTGGCGTCTGCCTTTTCCCTTTCCCTTGGGAAATTCCGAAAGTTGGTGTCTGTTCTCCTCTACTGTCGTGCGCCAACACTCTCCTACCTACGAAATTTCTTTTCACTCACTTTATCTCGATCACTTAGGGTCGTATCTCATGTTGTTGCTGTTTATACAGATGTTTCTAAATTTCTGACGATGTTGGGTTTGCGGCTATGTTCCCCGACAATTTGTCCGGGGTCATTTGTTAGAATCGGCTTTGTATTTTTACTGCCGAGTTGTTTGCCATCCCATAGCACTTCCCCCGTATTACATGTCTCCTTCGACTTTGTGATCATTTCAGATTCCCTCAGTACTTTACAAGCCATTAACAATTTGATTCCCCTATCCATTAGTCCTTCATAATCAAAATGGTTGGGCCGTAGGCTAACAAAAACAAAAACGTCGTTTTTTGTTGGGTCCCGGACACGTTGATGGTGGAGGTAAATAAACAAGTGGATGCTTCTGCGTGGTCAATGGGGCATGATTTTCCGGTTTGCTATAGGGGTAGTCTGTTGAGAGATTATTTTCCAGTTTTTCTCTGCCCGTCTTTGCAGCAGTTGGCAACAAGAGTGGTCGGGCATGCACCGTAACATATTACACTCTATTAAACCTTTTAGGTTTGAGGCCATCTTAGCACCGTTGCTGTTACCCCCCCGTCTCCGCCATACTTGCCTTAGCATGGGTATCTCATGGAATGCACTCTATTCCTTGTGAGGTTTGTCTGGTCCCTATTTCGGTTCTTCACTTTCTTGTGATTGCCGGGGTTTTCCCAGCGGCTCGCAGGATTTTCCCCAAACGCCGCCGCGTGTCCCATCTTACCTTATTTTTCTCTTGCAGATGGCCTGCCTTTGATTGACGATCACTTTTTAATTTTTTGTCAGCAGCTGCTTTACTTACAAAAACTTTGACATAAGCTCTTTCTTCCTCACTTCTGTTTCCCCTTTTCCCACCTAGCTGTTTATAGCCCAGACTATTTTTACCCTGAAACGCGTATGACCTGTCGGTTTAGCACTTTCTTTGTTATAAAAATAGAGCTTACAAAGGGGAAGGGATATTACAACTTGTCACAGTGATGTGCTGTAACTAGGTAAAGGTCGTTCTAGGTTACTGAATGGACAGATTCCTTTAGGTAATGTTCAAAGCTATTTCCAAATTCTCTTTTCAGTATGATAACTTAAAAACCCTCAAACTTTCACTCTACTGTTCCCCAACCCAAAAGATTGTGATTGTTTTTGGAAATATGAAGTACTGAAAATTTAAATTTTAATAAAAATTTATGGTTCTATAAAAAAGTTCCAACTCAAGTTTTCTCCCGTTTCGTAGGTGAAATTTTGGGAAAACCCGCGAAAAACACGCTGTGTAATGCTGCCCTTTTGTGAAGAGCGAGACGCATATTAAATTAGTCGGGTCATTCCTTTGTGGTTAAACATTTTTGTTATTTTGGGTTTAGTTAGGATTTTTGTGTAAGAGAAGGAATCTTTGAGTGCGAATCATTCATCGGGAAAATTTGTTTAGCAGGGCAAACATTACATTGAGTTCAGATAATGTTTGAGGAAAGACGTGAGAAGAAAATGTTGCATTTGTGGGGGCATTAAA
This sequence comes from Cherax quadricarinatus, assembly GCF_026875155.1. Taxonomy (NCBI): domain Eukaryota; kingdom Metazoa; phylum Arthropoda; class Malacostraca; order Decapoda; family Parastacidae; genus Cherax; species Cherax quadricarinatus. The sequence goes on from NC_069456.1 coordinate 34,980,156, forward strand.
AGATTAGTTTATTCACTATGCAAAGTCCCAGCTCACGCGACTCTCTTCATGCGTTTTTGGCCCCCCCAAAAAAAGAGTTTACATCCCTCTCCCCCCCTCCCCAAACCCCCATCCTTCCTCCCCCCTCCCCACTCCCCTTCCCCCACCCTCCCTATCTTTCCTCCACCCCCCTACTCCCCTTCCCCCCCCCCTCCCTTCCTCCACCCCCCCTACTCTCTTCCCGACCCTCCCTATCACTGATCTACCCCTCTTTTAACTTCTTTCTCTTAGAAAAATAAAAATGAAACTCGACCGACGCGTTTACCAATTAGACGAGATTCAAGCAAAAAACTAGGCCCCCCCTAGCGCCCTTTTGAAAGAAGTTCCAAAAAAGTTTTGAAAGTGGGAGAGACGCTGGAATCATTGTATAGCTTCCAGAGGAGAGTACTTTCCCGGGAGCAACTAGGTGATGAGATAAAATTTATATATTTCCGCAATCCTAGAAATTTTTCAAACACTTGTATTTTTTCCATCCCCTTTCCCCTGTGAAGATATTCCCCTTTTTTAAAAGTTCTTATTTAAGAAAAATAAAATGTTGAATTGGCTATGCCCCAAAGTTTCCGCGCGATGTGCGATTTGCCAGAATTCAAATTTGGATAAAAATCTTGTAATTTTAGGGTTTCCAGTCATAAATGGAGCGCCCCCTTGGTTGTCTACTTTGTTTTAACTGGTGAGCTTAGAGGAAAAAAAAAATTTATTTTTGGGGTTGCAGGGTTTCAAATTTACAAATTTTATTTGTACAATTTTTGGATTATTTTAAATCAAGGGGAAAACGTAAACCGGAGGATTTTACAGCGCCGGGGGGGATGTGGGAAAGGGATTCAGGCTTTAAAATTAAGGGAATGGAGCACAGATCCAATTTCCTAAAACAAGAGCCCCTCACCAAAATCAACAATTTTTGGAACATCATATTTCTCTGGAGAACTGAGAAATTTAGATATCAAAATGAAAAATTTATCAGACCTTTTTAATGGCTTGTCCCTCTAGTGCTACATTAGATATTTTGCATCCAAAACCTACAAAAAATAAATTTAAAGTCTAATTATAAAATTAGTCTTCCTTTTACGTTGCTATGATATAGTGTCATGCATAGAAGATACGTTTGTCCGGCCATACTTCAGCTGGTAATTTAATATATGACTGGCTGACCTTGTAGTTAACCCAGCCACTTTCCATGTATGCAATAATAATAATAACTATATATATATATATATTATATATATATATATATATATATTATATATATATATATTATTATATATATATATAAAATATATATATATATATAATATATATATATATATATATAATTTATATATATACATATATAAATATATATATATATATAATATATATATATATATATATATATATATTTATATATATATATATATATATATATGTATATATATATATTATTATAATATATATATATATTTATATATATACATAATATATATATATATATATATATATATATATATTATATAATTTATATATATACATATATATATATATATATATATATATATATATATATATATATATATTATATATATATATATATATAACATATATAATATTTTTTTTTTATTTTTATTATCACACCGGCCGTTCCCACCAAGGCAGGGTGGCCCGAAAAAGAAAAACTTTCACCATCATTCACTCCATCACTGTCTTGCCAGAAGGGTGCTTTACACTACAGTTTTTAAACTGCAACATAACACCCCTCCTTCAGAGTGCAGGCACTGTACTTCCCATCTCCAGGACTCAAGTCCGGCCTGCCGGTTTCCCTGAATCCCTTCATAAATGTTACTTTGCTTATACTCCAACAGCACGTCAAGTATTATAAAACCATTTGTCTCTATTCACTCCTATCAAATACGCTTACGCATGCCTGCTGGAAGTCCAAGCCCCTCGCACACAAAACCTCCTTTACCCCCTCCCTCCAACCTTCCTAGGCCGACCCCTACCCCGCCTTCCTTCCACTACAGACTGATACACTCTTGAAGTCATTCTGTTTCGCTCCATTCTCTCTACATGTCCGAACCACCTCAACAACCCTTCCTCAGCCCTCTGTACAACAGTTTTGGTAATCCGACAACTCCTCGTAACTTCGAAACTACGAATTCTCTGCATTATATTCACACCACACATTGCCCTCAGACATGACATCTCCACTGCCTCCAGCCTTCTCCTCGCTGCAACATTCATCACCCACGCTTCACACCATATAAGAGCGTTGGTAAAACTATACTCTCATACATTCCCCTCTTTGCCTCCAAGGACAAAGTTCTTTGTCTCCACAGACTCCTAAGTGCACCACTCACTCTTTTTCCCTCATCAATTCTATGATTCACCTCATCTTTCATAGACCCATCCGCTGACACGTCCACTCCCAAATATCTGAATACGTTCACCTCCTCCATACTCTCTCCCTCCAATCTGATATTCAATCTTTCATCACCTAATCTTTTTGTTATCCTCATAACCTTACTCTTTCCCTGTATTCACCCTTAATTTTCTTCTTTTGCACACCCCACCAAATTCATCCACCAATCTCTGCAACTTCTCTTCAGAATCTCCCAAGAGCACAGTGTCATCGGCAAAGAGCAGCTGTGACAACTCCCACTTTGTGTGTGATTCTTTATCTTTTAACTCCACGCCTCTTGCCAAGACCCTCGCATTTACTTCTCTTAACAACCCCATCTACAAATATATTAAACAACCACGGTGACATCACACATCCTTGTCTAAGGCCTACTTTTACTGGGAAAAAATTTCCCTCTTTCCTACATACTCTAACTTGAGCCTCACTATC
>NC_069456.1:34988015-35025515 GCF_026875155.1 Cherax quadricarinatus
ATAACATAGCATGTGTGTTTGGTGGGTTCCTTCTGGAGGTCTTCATAGCTTGTGTGTTTGGTGGGTTCCTACTGGAGGTCTTCATAGCTTGTTTGTTTGGTGGGTTCCTACTGGAGGTCACCATAGCTTGTGTGTTTTGTGGGTTCCTACTGGAGGTCTGCATAGCTTATGTGTTTGGTGGGTTCCTACTGGAGGTCAGCATAGCTTGTGTGTTTGGTGGGTTCCTACTGGAGGTCTGCATAGCATAGCATGTGTGTTTGGTGGGTTCCTTCTGGAGGTCTTCATAGCTTGTGTGTTTGGTGGGTTCCTACTGGAGGTCTTCATAGCTTGTTTGTTTGGTGGGTTCCTACTGGAGGTCACCATAGCTTGTTTGTTTGGTGGGTTCCTACTGGAGGTCAGCATAGCTTGTGTGTTTGGTGGGTTCCTACTGGAGGTCTGCATAGCTTGTGTGTTTGGTGGGTTCCTACTGGAGGTCAGCATAGCTTTGTGTTTGGTGGGTTCCTACTGGAGGTCTGCATAGCTTGTGCGTTTGGTGGGTTCCTACTGGAGGTCTGCATAGCTTGTGTGTTTGGTGGGTTCCTACTGGAGATCTGCATAGCTTGTCTGGTGGGTTCCTACTAGAGGTCTTCATAGCCTGTGTGTTTGGTGGGTTCCTACTGGAGGTCTTCATAGCTTGTGTGTTTGGCGGGTTCCTACTGGAGGTCTGCATAGCTTGTGTGTTTGGTGGGTTCCTACTGGAGGTCTGCATAGCTTATGTGTTTGGTGGGTTCCTACTGGAGGTCAGCATAGCTTGTGTGTTTGGTGGGTTCCTACTGGAGGTCTGCATAGCTTGTGCGTTTGGTGGGTTCCTACTGGAGGTTCTGCATAGCTGTGTGTTTGGTGGGGTTCCTACGGAGGTCTGCATAGCTTGTGTGTTTGGTGGGTTCCTACTGGAGGTCTACATAGCTTGTGTGTTTGGAGGGTTCCTACTGGAGGTCTGCATAGCTTGTGTGTTTGGTGGGTTCCTACTGGAGGTCTTCATAGCTTCTGTGTTTGGTGGGTTCCTACTGGAGGTCTACATAGCTTGTGTGTTTGGTGGGTTCCTACTGGAGGTCTACATAGCTTGTGTGTTTGGTGAGTTCCTACTGGAGGTCTACATAGCTTGTGTGTTTGGTGGGTTCCTACTGGAGGTCTGCATAGCTTGTGTGTTTGGTGGGTTCCTACTGGAGGTCTACATAGCTTGTGTGTTTGGTGGGTTCCTACTGGAGGTCTGCATAGCTTGTGTGTTTGGTGGGTTCCTACTGGAGGTCTGCATAGCTTGTATGTTTGGTGGGTTCCTACTGGAGGTCTAAAATAGCTTGTGTGTTTGGTGGGTTCCTACTGGAGGTCTACATAGCTTGTGTGTTTGGTGGGGTTCCTACTGGAGGTCTACATAGCTTGTGTGTTTTGGTGGTTTCCTACTGGAGGTCTGCATAGCTTGTGTGTTTGGTGGGTTCCTACTGGAGGTCTGCATAGCTTGTGTGTTTGGTGGGTTCCTACTGGAGGTCTGCATAGCTTGTATGTTTGGTGGGTTCCTACTGGAGGTCTGCATAGCTTGTGTGTTTGGTGGGTTCCTACTGGAGGTCTGCATAGCTTGTATGTTTGGTGGGTTCCTACTGGAGGTCTACATAGCTTGTGTGTTTGGTGGGTTCCTACTGGAGGTCTGCATAGCTTGTGTGTTTGGTGGGTTTCTACTCCTAATAACACCACTTGTTTATATTATCATCATTTTAAATAGTCAATTCTTTGTTTCTCCTAAACTTGCCCTGATGTTATGGTTGTACTCCTCACTAAGGCCAGTTATGGTAATTAATATACTAACTAATGAAACACTAGTTATATTTATAAATGTAAATCAGATTCACAAGAGCATGACTAGAATGTGTGATTCAATTTGTAATCGCTGGACGTCAACATTCAAGAATAGGACTATTATTAGCAATGTTTCTTTAATATTTCCCCCCAAAAAAACTCGCTAAAAGTTAAAAAAAATAAATATATTATTACTAACATAATGAAATTAGCATTATTTCGAGCAGTTTTATTAATTATACCAAATCTCATAGTAACAATTGTTATCTAAAATAGAGTTGACTCAAAGAGGATTGAACACAATACATTTCATAAAAACTAAAATATTATACTTTATATATATTGATGGAATAAGGGTTAGTAGAACACAGTATGTATACACAAGAGGCTGACATAAGCTCTGCCATTAGGATTACTGCAATGGAATACAGTGTAATACTGATATTTATAGGCTGCGTTGTGTGGATGCAGTTGTGTGTGGATTGATGGATGATTGTGTGTGGGGGAGGGTGATCGGGTGTGTTATTGTTTGGGTGAATGTGTGCGTGTACCTGTTTCACTATCCCAGTATTCATAAAAACCGTACTTTCATAAATCATTTTCAATGTATCAGATAATCTGGCTAGATTTTCATAATAGGGCAGAACCAACACATTTTTCCTGAGAGGAACTTCTCTAGTTCAGTAGAAAGTTCTTTTGGTTGACATTAACGCCTTCTCAACAAATTTCTTGGGATATCTCAGTTTTGAGACTATAAACATCTCACCAGCGTCGTCATCTAATTATCCAGAGCTCTCAAGAACATTTGGAGCGAAAAACTCATTTTAACCTTATTTTCATGGCTGGAATAACAGCGTACGTCTTCCTGTACACTTTAAATCTCCTGTAAGCACCAGGATTAAAAGAACTGAGTTTGTCTCATTGAACTGCATACATAAAGTGCTTAGCCTGAGGGAGAGTGGATTTCCCATAATCACTATAGTTTTGAATATTTTTTCTTTCTAATACAAACTTACCATCCATAACGCAGTTTAATCAGTTCAAGAATTACATTCATGGAGTACGTCATAGGGAAGTTTCCTAGATACTGTACTATCAGAGATACTTGAACAAATCAGGGAACAGGAACTCGGGTGAACAATGCTCGACGTCAAAACTCGTGACACTAAAGTCGTGTGAAACATTTAAATTCTAAAGTCTTTCCGCAAGTCAATATTATTTTAGTATATGTATTTAAAATCCGCTATGCTAAGGGAGTTAAGAGTAACTAAGCACTTAGATAAGTTATATGCAGTAGAGCTCATTGATCTTATGAAAGAATGAGATAGGTTCCCTTGTTCAACTTAATCTAGAAGGATTGCCGACCTGGTTGACAGATGTTTAATTAATTCGTCATTTACCTTCAAAAGTATTTTTTAGACCTTTGCTATCAATCGCATCTGCTAGAAAAATGACAGGATGGATAATGAGAACCTTCAAAACTAGGGATGCCAAGCCCATGATGACACTCTTCAGGTCACTTGTTCTATCTAGGCTGGAATATTGCTGCACACTAACAGCACCTTTCAAGGCAGGTGAAATTGCCGACCTAGAAAATGTACAGAGAACTTTCACGGCGCACATAACGGAGATAAAACACCTCAATTACTGGGAGCGCTTGAGGTTCCTAAACCTGTATTCCCTGGAACGCAGGAGGGAGAGATACATGATTATATACACCTCGAAAATCCCAGAGGGACTAGTACCGAACTTGCACACGAAAATCACTCACTACGAAAGCAAAAGACTTGGCAGACGATGCACCATCCCCCCAATGAAAAGCAGGGGTGTCACTAGCACGTTAAGAGACCATACAATAAGTGTCAGGGGCCCGAGACTGTTCAACTGCCTCCCAGCACACATAAGGGGGATTACCAACAGACCCCTGGCAGTCTTCAAGCTGGCACTGGACAAGCACCTAAAGTCAGTTCCTGATCAGCCGGGCTGTGGCTCGTACGTTTGTTTGCGTGCAGCCAGCAGCAACAGCCTGGTTGATCAGGCTCTGATCCACCAGGAGGCCTAGGCACAGACCGGGCCGCGGGGGCGTTGACCCCCGGAACTCTCTCCAGGTAAACTCCAGGTAATGGACAGGTAACCCGATGAAGAGAATTCTTAGTAGCTCATGTCTGTGTCAGTGAAGTGTTGCTCATGTCTGTGTCAGTGAAGTGTTGCTCATGTCTGTGTCAGTGAAGTGTTGCTCATGTCTGTGTCAGTGAAGTGTTGCTCATGTCTGTGTCAGTAAAGTGTTGCTCATGTCTGTGTCAGTGAAGTGTTGCTCATGTCTGTGTCAGTGAAGTGTTGCTCATGTCTGTGTCAGTGAAGTGTTGCTCATGTCTGTGTCAGTGAAGTGTTGCTCATGTCTGTGTCAGTAAAGTGCTTATCTTGTCTCACTGTCATTCAGTAAAGTGCTTATCTTGTCTCACTGTCATTCAGTAAAGTGCTTATCTTGTCTCACTGTCATTCAGTAAAGTGCTTATCTTGTCTCACTGTCATTCAGTAAAGTGCTTATCTTGTCTCACTGTCATTCAGTAAAGTGCTTATCTTGTCTCACTGTCATTCAGTAAAGTGCTTATCTTGTCTCACTGTCATTCAGTGAACTGTTCATCTTGTCTCACTGTCATTCAGTAAAGTGCTTATCTTGTCTCACTGTCATTCAGTAAAGTGCTTATCTTGTCTCACTGTCATTCAGTGAACTGTTCATCTTGTCTCACTGTCATTCAGTAAAGTGCTCATCTTGTCTCACTGTCATTCAGTGAACTGTTCATCTTGTCTCACTGTCATTCAGTAAAGTGCTCATCTTGTCTCACTGTCATTCAGTGAACTGTTCATCTTGTCTCACTGTCATTCAGTAAAGTGCTCATCTTGCATCACTGTCATTCAATAAAGTGTTCATCTTGCCTTGAATGATAAAGGACCTGGATTTATCAACTTTCATGAGAAACAGTTTTTAATCATTGCTAAGTTCCTCCTATACATTGGTAAAACATAATAGGCAGTTGGGAATCACCCTGACAGAGCAAGTCACTATAACCATCCATAAACAAATATTAAAAGCTTCCAGTTGCGAGTCCCCATGTTCTTCCAGCATGTAAAAATACCTATCCAGGTCTCCAAAACTTACACCAACAGTTAGAAGCTTAATCCAAACCCTAGAGCTACGTAGAGTGTAACATCCCTCTATGGAGAATCACCCTGTGCAGAACTTTGACTCTTCAGGGGGGTATCCCACTGTGGAGTCAGGGCATGACCCCAGGGGGCATTTATATTTTGGGTTATTTTGCAGAACTTTCTGACCCTTGGGGGTGTTTATTTGGGGGAGATGGGGGGGGGTTAACCCTCTATGGAGAATAGGCGTTTTCCTTCTTTATGGAGAATCACCCACTCAGTCTTATTAAAAGACTTTTTGGTACGTTAATTGTAACCTCACCTGTTGTTTCTTGTGGAGTATTGTTAGTCATGGCAAGCATATTCATGTTTTTTATTTTTAATTAGGTACACAAATAAGTCCTGGTAACTACCCCGGTGGTTCCTTAAGGTATTTCCTGAATTAGATATATAGATTTAAACTATGTATTTGGTAAGTTTAATTTGCATCTAGATGTACAGGGTGAAACAATAGTATTCAATTCACTTGGTGAATTTTAAGAAAAAGATAAGCATTATATTCTTCAATGTTAAAAGTTATCGAAAAGGCAAGTATTTACTTTATATACTTCAAGAATATCGGTAAATTAAGACACAGGTGCAAACAATTGTAAAAATTTACAAATCGGTAACAAAGTTAGTTATAAAGGTGCAAACAATGGGGAAAACAATTCTATACAATGATATACACTACAAGTTATTCTAGGTTAATATTTTGCGTTTTGTGGGAATATCAGGATGACCTAACTCTACGGTACCAGAATATCAGGATGACCTAACTCTACGGTACCAGAATATCAGGATGACCTAACTCTATGGTACCAGAATATCAGGATGACCTAACTGTATGGTACCAGAATATCAGGATGACCTAACTCTACGCTACCAGAATATCAGGATGACCTAACTCTACGGTACAAGAATATCAGGATGACCTAACTCTACAGTACCAGAATATCAGGATGACCTAACTCTACGGAACCAGAATATCAGGATGACCTAACTCTACGGTACCAGAATATCAGGATGACCTAACTGTACGGTACCAGAATATCAGGATGACCTAACTCTACGGTACCAGAATATTAGGATGACCTAACTGTACGGTACCAGAATATCAGGATGACCTAACTGTACGGTACCAGAATATCAGGATGACCTAACTCTACGGTACCAGAATATCAGGATGACCTAACTCTACGCTACCAGAATATCAGGATGACCTAACTCTATGGTACCAGAATATCAGGATGACCTAACTGTACGGTACCAGAATATCAGGATGACCTAACTCTACGGTACCAGAATATCAGGATGACCTAACTCTACGGTACCAGAATATCAGGATGACCTAACTCTAAGGTACCAGAATATCAGGATGACCTAACCCTACGCTACAAGAATATCAGGATGACCTAACTCTACGCTATCAGAATATCAGGATGACCTAACTCTACGGTACCAGAATATCAGGATGACCTAACTCTACCAGAATATCAGGATGACCTAACTCTACGGTACCAGAATATCAGGATGACCTAACTCTACGCTACCAGAATATCAGGATGACCTAACTCTACGCTACCAGAATATCAGGATGACCTAACTCTACGGTACCAGAATATCAGGATGACCTAACTCTACGCTATCAGAATATCAGGATGACCTAACTCTACGGTACCAGAATATCAGGATGACCTAACTTTACACTACCAGAATATCAGGATGACCTAACTCTACGGTACCAGAATATCAGGATGACCTAACTACGGTACCAGAATATCAGGATGACCTAACTCTACGCTACCAGAATATCAGGATGACCTAACTCTACGCTACCAGAATATCAGGATGACCTAACTCTACGCTACCAGAATATCAGGATGACCTAACTCTACGCTACCAGAATATCAGGATGACCTAACTCTACGCTACCAGAATATCAGGATGACCTAACTCTACGGTACCAGAATATCAGGATGACCTAACTCTACGCTATCAGAATATCAGGATGACCTAACTCTACGGTACCAGAATATCAGGATGACCTAACTTTACACTACCAGAATATCAGGATGACCTAACTCTACGGTACCAGAATATCAGGATGACCTAACTACGGTACCAGAATATCAGGATGACCTAACCTACGCTACCAGAATATCAGGATGACCTAACTCTACGGTACCAGAATATCAGGATGACCTAACTCTACGGTACCAGAATATCAGGATGACCTAACTCTACGGTACCAGAATATCAGGATGACCTAACTCTACGGTACCAGAATATCAGGATGACCTAACTCTACAGTACCAGAATATCAGGATGACCTAACTCTACGGTACCAGAATATCAGTATGACCTAACTCTACGGTACCAGAATATCAGGATGACCTAACTCTAGGGTACCAGAATATCAGGATGACCTAACTCTACGCTACCAGAATATCAGGATGACCTAACTCTACGGTACCAGAATATCAGGATGACCTAACTCTACGGTACCAGAATATCAGGATGACCTAACTCTACGCTACCAGAATATCAGGATGACCTAACTCTAGGGTACCAGAATATCAGGATGACCTAACTCTACGCTACCAGAATATCAGGATGACCTAACTCTACGGTACCAGAATATCAGGATGACCTAACTCTACGGTACCAGAATATCAGGATGACCTAACTCTACGCTACCAGAATATCAGGATGACCTAACTCTACGCTAATCAGAATAATCAGATGACCTAACTCTACGGTACCAGAATATCAGGATGACCTAACTTAACGTACCAGAATATCAGGATGACCTAACTCTACGGTACCAGAATATCAGGATGACCTAACTTACGTAACCAGAATATCAGGATGACCTAACTCTACGTACCAGAATATCAGGATGACCTAACCTACGTACCAGAATATCAGGATGACCTAACTCTACGCTACCAGAATATCAGGATGACCTAACTCTACGCTACCAGAATATCAGGATGACCTAACTCTACGCTACCAGAATATCAGGATGACCTAACTCTACGTACCAGAATATCAGGATGACCTAACTCTACGCTACCAGAATATCAGGATGACCTAACTCTACGGTACCAGAATATCAGGATGACCTAACTTACGCTACAGAATATCAGGATGACCTAACTCTACGGTACCAGAATATCAGGATGACCTAACTTACGTACCTAAGAATATCAGGATGACCTAACTCTACGTACCAGAATATCAGGATGACCTAACTCTACGGTACCAGAATATCAGGATGACCTAACTCTACGGTACCAGAATATCAGGATGACCTAACTCTACGGTACCAGAATATCAGTGATGACCTAACTCTACGGTACCAGAATATCAGGATGACCTAACTCTACAGTACCAGAATATCAGGATGACCTAACTCTACGTACAGAATATCAGATGACCTAACTCTACGGTACCAGAATATCAGGATGACCTAACTCTACGGTACCAGAATATCAGGATGACCTAACTCTACGGTACCAGAATATCAGGATGACCTAACTCTACGGTACCAGAAATCAGGATGACCTAACTCTACGGTACCAGAATATCAGGATGACCTAACTCTACGGTACCAGAATATCAGGATGACCTAACTCTAACGTACAGAATACAGTGACCTAACTCTAGACAGAATATCAGGATGACCTAACTCTACGGTACCAGAATATCAGGATGACCTAACTCTACGTACCAGATACAGATACCTAACTCGGTACCAGAATATCAGGATGACCTAACTCTACGGTACCAGAATATCAGATGACCTAACTCTACGCTACCAGAATATCAGGATGACCTAACTCTAGTACCAGAATATCAGGATGACCTAACTCTACGGTACCAGAATATCAGGATGACCTAACTCTACGGTACCAGAATATCAGGATGACCTAACCTCATACGGTACCGCAGAATATCAGGATGACCTAACTCTACGGTACCAGAATATCAGGATGACCTAACTCTACGGTACCAGAATATCAGGATGACCTAACTCTACGTACCAGAATATCAGGATGACCTAACTCTACGTACCAGAATATCAGGATGACCTAACTCTACGGTACCAGAATATCAGGATGACCTAACTCTACGGTACCAGAATATCAGGATGACCTAACTCTACGCTACCAGAATATCAGGATGACCTAACTCTACGGTACCAGAATATCAGGATGACCTAACTCTACGCTACCAGAATATCAGGATGACCTAACTCTACGGTACCAGAATATCAGGATGACCTAACTCTACGGTACCAGAATATCAGGATGACCTAACTCTACGGTACCAGAATATCAGGATGACCTAACTCTACGGTACCAGAATATCAGGATGACCTAACTCTACGGTACCAGAATATCAGGATGACCTAACTCTACGGTACCAGAATATCAGGATGACCTAACTCTACGGTACCAGAATATCAGGATGACCTAACTCTACGGTACCAGAATATCAGATGACCTAACTCTTACCAGAATATCAGGATGACCTAACTCTAGGTACCAGAATATCAGGATGACCTAACTCTACGGTACCAGAATATCAGGATGACCTAACTCTACGGTACCAGAATATCAGGATGACCTAACTACGTACCAGAATATCAGGATGACCTAACTCTACGTACCAGAATATCAGGATGACCTAACTCTACGGTACCAGAATATCAGGATGACCTAACTCTACGGTACCAGAATATCAGGATGACCTAACTCTACGGTACCAGAATATCAGGATGACCTAACTCTACGGTACCAGAATATCAGGATGACCTAACTCTACGGTACCAGAATATCAGGATGACCTAACTCTACGGTACCAGAATATCAGGATGACCTAACTCTACGGTACCAGAATATCAGTGATAACCTAAAACTACTACTACGGTACCAGAATATCAGGATGACCTAACTCCTAACGCTACCAGAATATCAGGATGACCTAACTCTACGTACCAGAATATCAGGATGACCTAACTCTACGGTACCAGAATATCAGGATGACCTAACTCTACGGTACCAGAATATCAGGATGACCTAACTCTACGGTACCAGAATATCAGGATGACCTAACTCTACGGTACCAGAATATCAGGATGACCTAACTCTACGGTACCAGAATATCAGGATGACCTAACTCTACGGTACCAGAATATCAGGATGACCTAACTCTACGGTACCAGAATATCAGGATGACCTAACTCTACGGTACCAGAATATCAGATGACCTAACTCTACGGTACCAGAATATCAGGATGACCTAACTCTACGGTACCAGAATATCAGGATGACCTAACTCTACGGTACCAGAATATCAGGATGACCTAACTCTACGCTACCAGAATATCAGGATGACCTAACTCTACGCGTACCAGAATATCAGGATGACCTAACTCTACGCTACCAGAATATCAGGATGACCTAACTCTACGGTACCAGAATATCAGGATGACCTAACTCTACGGTACCAGAATATCAGGATGACCTAACTCTACGTACCAGAATATCAGGATGACCTAACTCTACGTACCAGAATATCAGGATGACCTAACTCTAGCGTACCAGAATATCAGGATGACCTAACTCTACGGTACCAGAATATCAGGATGACCTAACTCTACGGTACCAGAATATCAGGATGACCTAACTCTACGGTACCAGAATATCAGTATGACCTAACTCTACGCTACCAGAATATCAGGATGACCTAACTCTACGGTACCAGAATATCAGGATGACCTAACTCTACGGTACCAGAATATCAGGATGACCTAACTCTACGGTACCAGAATATCAGGATGACCTAACTCTACGCTACCAGAATATCAGGATGACCTAACTCTACGCTACCAGAATATCAGATGACCTAACTCTACGCTACCAGAATATCAGGATGACCTAACTCTACGGTACCAGAATATCAGGATGACCTAACTCTACGGTACCAGAATATCAGGATGACCTAACTCTACGGTACCAGAATATCAGGATGACCTAACTCTACGGTACCAGAATATCAGGATGACCTAACTCTACGGTACCAGAATATCAGGATGACCTAACTCTACGTACCAGAATATCAGGATGACCTAACTCTACGGTACCAGAATATCAGGATGACCTAACTCTACGCTACCAGAATATCAGGATGACCTAACTCTACGGTACCAGAATATCAGGATGACCTAACTCTACGGTACCAGAATATCAGGATGACCTAACTCTACGGTACCAGAATATCAGGATGACCTAACTCTACGGTACCAGAATATCAGGATGACCTAACTCTACGGTACCAGAATATCAGGATGACCTAACTCTACGCTACCAGAATATCAGGATGACCTAACTCTACGTACCAGAATATCAGGATGACCTAACTCTACGGTACCAGAATATCAGGATGACCTAACTCTACGGTACCAGAATATCAGGATGACCTAACTCTACGGTACCAGAATATCAGGATGACCTAACTCTACCAGAATATCAGGATGACCTAACTCTACGGTACCAGAATATCAGGATGACCTAACTCTACGGTACCAGAATATCAGGATGACCTAACTCTACGGTACCAGAATATCAGGATGACCTAACTCTACGGCTACCAGAATATCAGGATGACCTAACTCTACGGTACCAGAATATCAGGATGACCTAACTCTACGGTACCAGAATATCAGGATGACCTAACTCTACGGTACCAGAATATCAGGATGACCTAACTCTACGGTACCAGAATATCAGGATGACCTAACTCTACGTACCAGAATATCAGATGACCTAACTCTACGGTACCAGAATATCAGGATGACCTAACTCTACGTACCAGAATATCAGGATGACTAACTCTACGGTACCAGAATATCAGGATGACCTAACTCTACGGTACCAGAATATCAGGATGACCTAACTCTACGGTACCAGAATATCAGGATGACCTAACTCTACGGTACCAGAATATCAGATGACCTAACTCTACGGTACCAGAATATCAGGATGACCTAACTCTACGGTACCAGAATATCAGGATGACCTAACTCTACGGTACCAGAATATCAGGATGACCTAACTCTACGGTACCAGAATATCAGGATGACCTAACTCTACGGTACCAGAATATCAGGATGACCTAACTCTACGGTACCAGAATATCAGGATGACCTAACTCTACGGTACCAGAATATCAGGATGACCTAACTCTACGGTACCAGAATATCAGGATGACCTAACTCTACGGTACCAGAATATCAGATGACCTAACTCTACGGTACCAGAATATCAGGATGACCTAACTCTACGGTACCAGAATATCAGGATGACCTAACTCTACGGTACCAGAATATCAGGATGACCTAACTCTACGGTACCAGAATATCAGGATGACCTAACTCTACGGTACCAGAATATCAGGATGACCTAACTCTACGTACCAGAATATCAGGATGACCTAACTCTACGCTACCAGAATATCAGGATGACCTAACTCTACGGTACCAGAATATCAGGATGACCTAACTCTACGCTACCAGAATATCAGGATGACCTAACTCTACGGTACCAGAATATCAGGATGACCTAACTCTACGGTACCAGAATATCAGGATGACCTAACTCTACGCTACCAGAATAATTATCAGGATGTACAATAACTCTACGGTACCAGAATATCAGATGACCTAACTCTACGCTACCAGAATATCAGGATGACCTAACTCTACGGTACCAGAATATCAGGATGACCTAACTCTACGGTACCAGAATATCAGGATGACCTAACTCTACGTACCAGAATATCAGGATGACCTAACTCTACGTACCAGAATATCAGGATGACCTAACTCTACGGTACCAGAATATCAGGATGACCTAACTCTACGGTACCAGAATATCAGGATGACCTAACTCTACGGTACCAGAATATCAGGATGACCTAACTCTACGGTACCAGAATATCAGGTATGACCTAACTCTACGGTACCAGAATATCAGGATGACCTAACTCTACGGTACCAGAATATCAGGATGACCTAACTCTACGCTACCAGAATATCAGGATGACCTAACTCTACGTACCAGAATATCAGGATGACCTAACTCTACGCTACCAGAATATCAGGATGACCTAACTCTACGCTACCAGAATATCAGGATGACCTAACTCTACGCTACCAGAATATCAGGATGACCTAACTCTACGTACCAGAATATCAGGATGACCTAACTCTACGCTACCAGAATATCAGGATGACCTAACTCTACGCTACCAGAATATCAGGATGACCTAACTCTACGCTACCAGAATATCAGGATGACCTAACTCTACGCTACCAGAATATCAGGATGACCTAACTCTACGCTACCAGAATATCAGGATGACCTAACTCTACGCTACCAGAATATCAGGATGACCTAACTCTACGCTACCAGAATATCAGGATGACCTAACTCTACGGTACCAGAATATCAGGATGACCTAACTCTACGGTACCAGAATATCAGGATGACCTAACTCTACGTACCAGAATATCAGGATGACCTAACTCTACGGTACCAGAATATCAGGATGACCTAACTCTACGCTACCAGAATATCAGGATGACCTAACTCTACGGTACCAGAATATCAGGATGACCTAACTCTACGCTACCAGAATATCAGGATGACCTAACTCTACGCTACCAGAATATCAGGATGACCTAACTCTACGCTACCAGAATATCAGGATGACCTAACTCTACGTACCAGAATATCAGGATGACCTAACTCTACGCTACCAGAATATCAGGATGACCTAACTCTACGCTACCAGAATATCAGATGACCTAACTCTACGGTACCAGAATATCAGATGACCTAACTCTACGGTACCAGAATATCAGGATGACCTAACTCTACGCTACCAGAATATCAGGATGACCTAACTCTACGTACCAGAATATCAGGATGACCTAACTCTACGGTACCAGAATATCAGGATGACCTAACTCTACGCTACCAGAATATCAGGATGACCTAACTCTACGACCAGAATATCAGATGACCTAACTCTACTACCAGAATATCAGGATGACCTAACTCTACGCTACCAAATATCAGGATGACCTAACTCTACGCTACCAGAATATCAGGATGACCTAACTCTACGTACCAGAATATCAGGATGACCTAACTCTACGCTACCAGAATATCAGGATGACCTAACTCTACGGTACCAGAATATCAGGATGACCTAACTCTAACGCTACCAGAATATCAGGATGACCTAACTCTACGCTACCAAATATCAGGATGACCTAACTCTACGCTACCAGAATATCAGGATGACCTAACTCTACGACCTACCAGAATATCAGGATGACCTAACTCTACGCTACCAGAATATCAGGATGACCCTAACTCACTACCATATATCAGATGACCTAACTCACGGTACATATCAGATGACCTAACTCTACGCTACCAGAATATCAGGATGACCTAACTCTACGCTACCAGAATATCAGGATGACCTAACTCCTAATACGGACTAACTACCAGAATAACTCAGATACCTAACTCTACCTCCAAATGATCAATGACCTACACTCTACTGTACCGTATATCGTACCTAACTCTACTTACCTTTCGATGACCTACAACTCTACAGTACCAATTCAGATGTTACCTAACTCTACGCTACCAGTATGACTCACCATCTACCACTATGATCACCTTTATATGACCTAACCTCTACCTACCATCTCACCATGATCACCTTATGACTCTACCTAACCGACCTCATCACATGATCACCTTTATGACTCTACTACCATGCTCATCACTATGATCACCTTCTATGACTCTCATACCACCTCTCACCTATGATCACCTTTATGACTCTCTACCATCTCACATATGATCACCTTTATGACTCTCTACCATCATCACACTATGATCACCTTTATGACTTCTATTCCTATACCTTATCTCTCTATTCACTATGATACTTAACCTTACACTCTCCTGTACTATGCTCTACCATCTCACACTATGATCACCTTTATGACTCTCTACCACCTCTCACTATGATCACCTTTATGACTCTCTACCACCTCTCACTATGATCACCTTTATGACTCTCTACCACCTCGCACTATGATCACCTTTATGACTCTCTACCATCTCACTATGATCACCTTTATGACTCTCTACCACCTCTCACTATGATCACATTTATGACTCTCTCCCATCTCACTATGATCACCTTTATGACTCTCTACCACCTCCCACTATGATCACCTTTATGACTCTCTACCACCTCTCACTATGATCACCTTTATGACTCTCTACCATCTCTCACTATGATCACCTTTATGACTCTCTACCATCTCTCACTATGATCACCTTTACTGACTCTCTACCATCTCACTGACACTATGATCTCACCTCTCACTATGATCACCTCTGACTCTCTACCACCTCTCACTATGATCACCTTTATGACTCTCTACCACCTCTCACTATGATCACCTTTATGACTCTCTACCATCTCACTATGATCACCTTTATGACTCTTACTCAATGTCACCTATGACTCACCATCCTCACTATGATCACCTTTATGACTCTCTACCATCTCACTATGATCACCTTTATGACTCTCTACCACCTCTCACTATGATCACCTTTATGACTCTCTACCATCTCACTATGATCACCTTCATGACTCTCTACCATCTCACTATGATCACCTTCATGACTCTCTACCACCATCTCACTATGATCACCTTCATGACTCTCTCTCTCACTATGATCACCTTATGACTTCTACCATCTCACTATGATCACCTTCATGACTCTCTACCATCTCACTATGATCACCTTCATGACTCTCTACCATCTCACTATGATCACCTTCATGACTCTCTACCATCTCACTATGATCACCTTCATGACTCTCTACCATCTCACTATGATCACCTTCATGACTCTCTACCATCTCACTATGATCACCTTCATGACTCTCTACCATCTCACTATGATCACCTTCATGACTCTCTACCATCTCACTATGATCACCTTCATGACTCTCTACCATCTCACTATGATCACCTTCATGACTCTCTACCATCTCACTATGATCACCTTCATGACTCTCTACCATCTCACTATGATCACCTTCATGACTCTCTACCATCTCACTATGATCACCTTTATGACTCTCTACCACCTCTCACTATGATCACCTTCATGACTCTCTACCATCTCACTATGATCACCTTCATGACTTTCTACCATCTCACTATGATCACCTTCATGACTCTCTCTACCATCTCACTATGATCACCTTCATGACTCTCTACCATCTCACTATGATCACCTTCATGACTCTCTACCATCTCACTATGATCACCTTCATGACTTTCTACCATCTCACTATGATCACCTTCATGACTCTCTACCATCTCACTATGATCACCTTCATGACTCTCTACCATCTCACTATGATCACCTTCATGACTTTCTACCATCTCACTATGATCACCTTATGACTTCTCTAACCGACCTCTCACTATGATCACCTTCATGACTCTCTACCATCTCACTATGATCACCTTCATGACTCTCTACCATCTCACTATGATCACCTTCATGACTCTTCTACCATCTCACTATGATCACCTTCATGACTCTACTCTCCTTGATACCTTCATACTCTACCATCTCACTATGATCACCTTCATGACTCTCTACCATCTCACTATGATCACCTTCATGACTCTCTACCATCTCACTATGATCACCTTCATGACTCTACTCACTTACACCATGACCTACATCACTATGATCACCTTCATGACTCTCTACCATCTCACTATGATACCTTCATGACTCTCTACCATCTCACTATGATCACCTTCATGACTCTCTACCATCTCACTATGATCACCTTCATGACTCTCTACCATCTCACTATGATCACCTTCATGACTCTCTACCATCTCACTATGATCACCTTCATGACTCTCTACCATCTCACTATGATCACCTTCATGACTCTCTACCATCTCACTATGATCACCTTCATGACTCTCTACCATCTCACTATGATAACCTTCATGACTCTCTACCATCTCACTATGATCACCTTCATGACTCTCTACCATCTCACTATGATCACCTTCATGACTCTCACTTCACTAACACTATCTCTACATCTCATATGATCACCTTCATGACTCTCTACCATCTCACTATGATCACCTTCATGACTCTCTACCATCTCACTATGATCACCTTCATGACTCTCTACCATCTCACTATGATCACCTTCATGACTCTCTACCATCTCACTATGATAACCTTCATGACTCTCTACCATCTCACTATGATCACCTTCATGACTCTCTACCATCTCACTATGATCACCTTCAAATGACTCTCTACCATCTCACTATGATCACCTTCATGACTCTCTACCATCTCACTATGATCACCTTCATGACTCTCTACCATCTCACTATGATCACCTTCATGACTCTACCATCTCACTATGACACTTCATGACCTTACCTCTTCACTATGATCACCTCATACTCTCACCATCTCACTATGATCACCTATGACTCACATCATAGTACCTTCAATCTCTACCATCTCCTATGATAACCTTCATGACTCTCTACCATCTCACTATGATCACCTTCATGACTCTCTACCATCTCACTATGATCACCTTCATGACTCTCTACCATCTCACTATGATCACCTTCATGACTCTCTACCATCTCACTATGATCACCTTCATGACTCTCTACCATCTCACTATGATCACCTTCATGACTCTCTACCATCTCACTATGATCACCTTCATGACTCTCTACCATCTCACTATGATACACCTTCATGACCTACCATCTCATTGATCACTTCAACTCTACCATTCACTATGACACATCACCTTCATGACTCTCTAACCATCTCACTATGATCACCTTCATGATCTCTACCATCTCATAGATACCTTCATATCTACCATCTCACTATGATCACCTTCATGACTCTCTACCATCTCACTATGATCACCTTCATGACTCTCTACCATCTCACTATGATCACCTTCATGACTCTCTACCATCTCACTATGATAACCTTCATGACTCTCTACCATCTCACTATGAATCACCTTCATGACTCTCTAACCATCTCACTATGATCTACCTCATGACTCTCTTCACCATCTCACTATGATCACCTTCATGACTCTCTACCATCTCACTATGATCACCTTCATGACTCTCTACCATCTCACTATGATCACCTTCATGACTCTCTACCATCTCACTATGATCACCTTCATGACTCTCTACCATCTCACTATGATAACCTTCATGACTCTCTACCATCTCACTATGATCACCTTCATGACTCTCTACCATCTCACTATGATCACCTTCATGACTCTCTACCACTCACTATGATACCTTCATGACTCTCTACCATCTCACTATGATCACCTTCATGACTCTCTACCATCTCACTATGATCACCTTCATGACTTCCTCCATCTCACTATGATCACCTTCATGACTACTCTACCATCTCACTATGATACCTTCATGACTCTCTAAACCATCTCACTATGATCACCTTCATGACTCTCTACATCTCACTAATGATCACCTTCATGACTCTCTACCATCTCACTATGATACCTTCATGAACTTCTCTACCATCTCACTATGATCAACCTTCATGACTCTCTACCATCTCACTATGATCACCTTCATGACTCTCTAACCATCTCACTATGATCACCTTCATGACTCTCTACCATCTCACATGATCACCTTCATGACTCTCTACCATCTCACTATGATCACCTTCATGACTCTCTACCATCTCACTATGATAACCTTCATGACTTTCTACCATCTCACTATGATCACCTTCATGACTCTCTACCATCTCACTATGATCACCTTCATGACTCTCTACCATCTCACTATGATCACCTTCATGACTCTCTACCATCTCACTATGATCACCTTCATGACTCTCTACCACTCACATATAACCTTCATGACTCTCACATTCTACCACTAACTCTACCATCTATAGACACCTTCATGACTCTCTACCATCTCACTATGATCACCTTCATGACTCCTACATCTAACTTCAGATCTCACTATGATCACCTTCATAACTAGCTACCACCTCTCGCATGGTTTCCTAAGATATATTTAAAATCGGTATATAAATTTAAAAATCAAGCTGATTAAAAAATCATAATTTAATTAACAAAATTAAATAGAACTCTTAATGTTATAAACATATTATTAATCAATAATTTTTAACTAAAATTTCCTAGCAAATCCGTTATAAAATATCCTTGAATATATATTTTATTATCAAGCTTAATATTTAACAATTACAATAAAAAGTGTCTCTTCTCAGTTTTTATTATTTTATTTATGCCAAATAATTCTCTTCTCTCTATTGTTTTTAGAAATATGAAAATTTCGCACCCCCTTTCGCACCCCCTCCTTCTACCGTCTAACATCACCCATATCCCCCACCCGATAATTCCCAAAATTGTATTGGACATTACAAGGTAAGCGTCTTGTATACAGTTTTACGGATAATGCGTGTGAGAGGTAAGCACTCACGAAAGTTGATTCCTATATTCCAAGTCCTTGAATCAAGAACCTTCCCCACTTCACTCCTCCAAGCTTTAGACCGACCACCTTTATCGGGTACACGTATAAAGTCATTTACTCTGACTCCGACTGGCATAACACACACACACACACACACACACACACACACACATACACACACACACACACACACACACGCTCGCACGCACGTCTCCGGAAGCACACATCAACCAGATAACTGCTGCAGCATATGGGCGCCTGGCAAACCTGAGAACAGCGTTCCGATACCTTAGTAAGAAATCGCTCAAGACACTGTACACCGTGTACGTCAGGCCCATACTGGAGTATGCAGCACCAATTTGGAACCCACACTTGATCAAGCACGTCAAGAAATTAGAGAAAGTGCAAAGATTTGTGACAAGGTTAGTTCCACAGTTAAAGAGAATGTCCTAGAAGAAAGGTTAAGGGAAATCGGCCTGATGACACTGGAGGATAGAGTGGTTAGGAACATGATCACGACAACAAAATACTGCATGATAACAAGTGACAGAGACAGGATGTCCAGTAGGGGACACATACAAAGGTCACATGAATTGAAGACCTCAATAGTCGAGTGTATGACGATCTTCTTCAGTCATAAGTAGTCATGAAGTGCATGTTAAGAAGTGTATGGATCAGGAACATCATACTTTAATAGGTATGATAAACATGAGCAGAGAAGAGGATCCTACCAGACTCAGTAGTGGTGTCCAGGAGTCTCGACCTAAACACATTAGAGTACAATTAGATAGTAAGAGGTGACACCAGTAACTATGGAGAGGGTGGTGATAACTGTTTCTTTACTTAAAAGCTTTTGACACGTTCCAAACAAGAATTAGTGAAAGCTAACTTTCAGAAAGTTAAACTTACGAAGTATCACGATCACGGTACTATGTGCAAGTGCTGTAACCCGCGGGTTCCAAGTTAATCCTTGGACATTGCTTTCTAGTATTCTGTAATGCATGGAGGAATGATCAAATTTTCCCTGGATAGAATTATGCTTGAGGGGTCCAAGGGACTCAAGGGTCTTGGAATGCTTTTATTTGTAGGATCGTGGCGTAGTGTAAGGTGATGCGTACATTGTGCTGTCTCTGGAGGCGTGCAAAGTTCGTAGGGTCGAGTCCTGGCCTGCCGCAGTTTGGTAAATGATTTAAAATCACTTGTTTCGTGATTTCATTGATATATATATATATATATATATATATATATATATATATATATATAATATATATATATATATATATATATATATATATATTCAAAACGGCTTCAGGACGAAATCCAAATATTCTTCCTTGAAGCCTTTTTATCCACTTCTCCGAGGCTATGGGTCCCGCAATTGCACCAGAGGTGGACCCCGTCTATATAAATGTGTGTATATATATATAATATATATATAATATATATATATAATATATATATATATTATATATATATATATATATAACTTGCGACAAACCGGCCGTATCCCACCCAGGCAGGGTGGCCCATAAAGAAATCTGAAAGTTTCTCTTTCCAATTTTAGCAATGTATACAGGAGAAGGGGTTACTAGCGCCTTGCTCCCGGCATTTTAATCGCCTCTTACGACTTGCATGGTTTACGGAGGAAGAATTCTGTTTCACTTTCTCATATATATAAGGCAGTTATTGCTATAGCAGCTTTATAGCAAATTCATTGGTAAAAAATGATAGGGAAAGTGCAGACCGAGCAACCTACCATCCAACTTACCAGCAATTTACTAACTCATTAGTCACACTCTAACTTGCAAGTCCACAAATTAGGTAAACAACCTTCAGCTAACGATCCAGCCAACTAAACAAGTGAACAAGCAACTGCTAACTTAATGAATCAAGTAACTAACCGGACAACCAACTACCCAAACTCAAGGTAAACAGGCACAACCAACACTACCACGAAAAGATGTCCAGCAAGAAGGCAGAAACGAAAGTGGCGTGAGATAGTCTCACTGCTAAATACACTCAGACAGCCACTCCGTTATAGAAACTTTAGGTCTTCCGCAGGCAAATTAATTAACCCGTACACCGGGTGAGTGAACGGTCTTATTAAACCTGCCCCTTTGGGAGCGGCGGAGGCGAAGGGTGCAATGTCGCGCGCTCGAGTTCGCAACCAGGCCCATTAATCCTCTCCTCACCACAATGAAGGCTCCTGTTTCCGCGGTGCTGATGTGAACACTGCTCTGGTGGCCTGGTGGTTAACGCTCTCGCTTCACACGGTGAGGGCCTGGGTTCGATTCCCAGCCAGAGTAGAAACATTGGACGTGTTTCTTTCCACCTGTTGTCTATGTTCCCCATCAGTAAAATGGGTACTTGGGTGTTAGTCGACTGGTGTGGGTCGCATCCTGGGACACTGACCTAAGGAGGCCTGGTCACAGACCGGGCCGCGGGGGCGTTGACCCCCGGAACTCACTCCAGGTAAACTCCAGGTAACTGCTGCGGCCTGCCTGACAATGCGGCTTTGAGCGCGGCCCCGGCGGCCTCTCTCTTTGTTTATATTCGCAGGTCGACTGCAAGCATTGTGAGGCAGCTGAAGCAATTGCAACAGTAGCAGCTAGTGATGACCCGAACACCTCTCATGGTTTACAATGGTGCTGCTACAGGTTACTGTTTTGCTACAGATGTTGGATGAGCATCTGCTAATGCTGGTGATGTTAGTGCTGCTGTTGTTGGGGCGTCTGTTGATGGTGTGTCTGTTGATGGGGGTAGTGATGGTCTTGCTGTGATAGTCGCTGTTTTTGCTGCAGATGCTGATACTATTGCTGCTGTTGCTTCTCCTACTGTTGACTGTGCTCTTACTGATGGTGCTGTTACTTGTGGTAGTGGTGGTACTTCTACCAGTCTTGCTATTGGTTGTGATTTTACTGGTGGTGGTTGTTCGTGTGTTACTAGTACTGATGTTTTCTCCAAAGTTCTTCCATAAACTGTCACTGTTGTTGTTTAGTGTCAATATTACTTACTAGCGAGATACACTTTATATTTTTAAAAATTTCCTTTTAGCGCATGAGTGTGTGTGTGTGTGTGTATGTATATATATGTATGTGTGTGTGTATGTGTATGTGTATGTGTGTGTGTGTGTGTGTGTGTGTGTGTGTGTGTGTGTGTGTGTGACGTTCGAACCTATTTGTTAGATGTATCTCGGCAATAGAACCCTTTTGTTAAAAACATATCTTAGCATCTGAACATCTTTGTTAGACAAGTATCTTAGTGTTAGGACCTGTTTATAAACAATATATCCTAGAGCTAGGATCTATTTGTAGATGTAAATCTGAATATTAGGACTTGTTTGCTAGAAATATATCTTAGTGTTAATACCTGCTGTTAGAAATGAATCTTAGTATTAAGACCAGTTATTATTATAATCAGAGAAAGCACTAAACCGACATGGGGATCAAAGGTGAGGAGAGCAAAGGGCTGGAAGAGATGCTAAGGGCTATATGTCAGAGTTCGTACAATAAAGCAGTTGCTTGTAAGTCAAAGGTAGGGCCGTCAGGGAAGAAAAGGTAAATTGAAGATTGAGACACTTATGCAGCATATGGGAATCTTTATTCAGGAAACGTTTCGCCACACAGTGGCTTCATCTTTGTATTGGACTGATGAAGCCACTGTGTGGCGAAACGTTTCCTGAATAAAGATTCCCATATGCTGCATAAGTGTCTCAATCTTCAACTTGTCGTTTTTTCAAACCATTCATCACAACTGTCAGACACTGCAGCATCATGGGATCTTCTTACAAAGAATTCTTCAACGCTTGTTCAACCTTTGGACAAAGACCTACTTCGACTAGTGGATGGTACCACTATGACCCCGCCTCCGCATGCTTCAAGTCACCTCACTACAGTATATAAGCCACGTCTACGGCCCTATGCTGTACATTCTACAAGACTGATGGACTGAACACATCGACTCCAGGCTGAGGGACTGATTACCTCATACTCCTCCTCTCCTTACGCCTTCCTCTTTGTATTGGACTGATGAAGCCACTGTGTGGCGAAACGTTTCCTGAATAAAGATTCCCATATGCTGCATAAGTGTCTCAATCTTCAACTTGTCGGTTTTTCAAACCATTCATCACAAGAAAAGGTAAGACTGGTAGGGCGGCGATTAAGACCAGTTAGTAAGATAAGTATCTTGGTGTAAGAATGTGTTTGTAATAAAGTTGGTAGAATTACCGACAATATGTAAAATAAAAGGACACAAGTGCAACTAATGTGACATTTATTGTGGCAACGTTTCGCTCTCCAGGAGCTTTATCAAGGCTTGATAAAGCTCCTGGAGAGCGAAACGTTGCCACAATAAATGTCACATTAGTTGCACTTGTGTCCTTTTATTTTACAAGAATGTGTTTGTTAGAAACCTAACTTAATGCTAGGATCAGTTTACTAGAATTGGTCCTAGTGTATTTCATTTACTCTTGTATAATAATTTGGACTTTTTTATTGGATTTCAAGAGAGTTCATAAATACTGACGCTTTTGATTCTACATCGTTATTATTTTCAGGAAAAATGGTTTGATTCGAGGAAGGAGGGAGGTAGCTGTAATTCCCTTCACCAGCATTCTGTCGCTCCCTTGAAACTTTCTATAACATCTAGCATTGTATTTCTACCTTTCAAATATTATTAAGATTTAGTTTAGTTTACCTTAAGCATTTAGTTTCCATACAGACGTCCCTTCAAGGAAGAACGGTTCTTGATCCAAGGAACTAGATATAGCCTTCTCCTTCCTTGAATCAAACCTGATTACCTTCTTGTTTTATGAGGTATGTTTGAGGCCACGTCTGTCTTCTGAGAGCGATCAACCCACCCAAGGGAGGCTCATTGATGCAGCTGAAAATCTCTTGATTTAGGGAATTGGATATGTGCCCCAATTCCCAGAATTAAGCCTGAATGCTTTCCAGTCTCCCCCCCCCCCCCCACATCAGGCGCTGTATAATTGCCATAATAATAACAATAATAATAATAATAATAATAATAATAATAATAATAATTAGAGCGATCAGGCTGAGTAAATTAAAGTCTTTCCTCATATAGTTTAGTCCTTGATGACAGCATGAGTTTTGTTGCTCTTCTCTGCATCCTCACAGGTCTGTCTTTTACATAATTTAGTGACCAAAACTGGACAGCTCTATGAAAAAACTCAAAAAGGTAGCACTTAACTCCGTTGATATTATTTCAAGACAAGCATTTTGTGGGCAATTTATTGCAAAGAAAGAAAGGGAGAGAGAGAGAGAGAGAGAGAGAGAAACATTTCTGCAGGGTCATCGCTGGTCATTTACAGAGTGTTGGTCTTCCCTCGGGAGGAGCCAATAATCGACACCACTACACCTACACCATGTAACATGAGTCGCACTGTTGTAGGGGTGGTAGATGCTCTTGATGTAGGAGAAGCAGATGTTTAAGAAGAAGTGGTTGAAACTTTTGAGGTGGAGGTAGTAGTAGATGTTTTTAAAGTAGGAATGGTAGATATTCTTGAGGTAGGAATGGTAGAAAGTAGGAAGCGTAGATGTTATATTAGTCAGAGCAGAAGTTCTGTTGGCATGCAGTGGTAGCATTTTTAGTAATAATTTTAGCATTAGCAGTTGAAGTAATAATAATAAAACATGAGTTGTGGTAGTAGCAGTAGTAAGAGAAGTACTAGTGGTGCTGCTGCTTCTACTATTCTGTTGTTGCTATTGTTACTGCCGTTTGCAGCTACTGCCGTCGTTGAAGCTACTGTTATACCGCTTCTGCCTCTGTTGCTATTACTGCTTGTTTATAGCTGCTGTTGTTACTGTTGCTGCTTCTACCTTTGCTGCTGCTGGTCTCGAGACGCGTCGGAATTTAAGACAAGAGGAATGGAAACTGACGAGGCAGGAGTGGATGGCCCGTGGCTCCTCAGGGGCCTTCCTTCTGGGGGAGGAAACGATGGTGGCGGCGCCCCTGCTGGGGAAGGGCGAGGAGTGAAAGCTCCTGGGGATGTGTGGAGGTTCGGGGAAGACTCAACTGACCACTGGGACAAGCACCTACCGTTCTTCTTGTCCATTTCTTTCATTTTCCTTTGCCAGGAGATCCTTGAATGAGAGGAAATATGGGAGGGATGGAGCCACTCCTGATCCACATCTAGTATTGCCTTTTTCCTCATTTTTTTCTGGATATTTAAGGTACAATTAAACAGGATATTTGAGCAACTGGAAGACAAGCCTGGTACTCCTGAACAGGGGACACGACGCCCAGTGTTTACTGGGATTTTGCTGTTGGGTATAATACTGTGTAAGTGTAATTATATATTATATATATATATATTATATATATATAATATATATATATATATATATTATATATATATATATATATATATATATAGGTAGTAGGTTGGTAGACAGCAACCACCCAGGGAAGTACTACCGTCCTGCCAGATGACTGTGAAACAAAAACCTGTAACTGTTTTGCATGATGGTAGGATTGCTGGTTTCTTTTTCTGTCTCATAAACACGCTAAGATAACAGGGATATCTTGCTACTCCTACTTACACTTTGGTCACACTTCACAGACACGCACATGCATATATATATATACATACATCTAGGTTTTTCTCCTTTTTCTAAATAGCTCTTGTTCTTTTTTATTTCTTCTATTGTCCATGGGGAAGTGGAAAAGAATCTTTCCTCCGTAAGCCATGCGTGTCGTATGAGGCGACTAAAATGCCGGGAGCAATGGGCTAGTAACCCCTTCTCCTGTATACAATTACTAAAAAAGAGAAGAAGAAAAACTTTATAAAACTGGGTTGCTTAAATGTGCGTGGATGTAGTGCGGATGACAAGAAACAGATGATTGCTGATGTTATGAATGAAAAGAAGTTGGATGTCCTGGCCCTAAGCGAAACAAAGCTGAAGGGGGTAGGAGAGTTTCAGTGGGGGGAAATAAATGGGATTAAATCTGGAGTATCTGAGAGAGTTAGAGCAAAGGAAGGGGTAGCAGTAATGTTAAATGATCAGTTATGGAAGGAGAAAAGAGAATATGAATGTGTAAATTCAAGAATTATGTGGATAAAGTAAAGGTTGGATGCGAGAAGTGGGTCATAATAAGCGTGTATGCACCTGGAGAAGAGAGGAATGCAGAGGAGAGAGAGAGATTTTGGGAGATGTTAAGTGAATGTATAGGAGCCTTTGAACCAAGTGAGAGAGTAATTGTGGTAGGGGACTTGAATGCTAAAGTAGGAGAAACTTTTAGAGAGGGTGTGGTAGGTAAGTTTGGGGTGCCAGGTGTAAATGATAATGGGAGCCCTTTGATTGAACTTTGTATAGAAAGGGGTTTAGTTATAGGTAATACATATTTTAAGAAAAAGAGGATAAATAAGTATACACGATATGATGTAGGGCGAAATGACAGTAGTTTGTTGGATTATGTATTGGTAGATAAAAGACTGTTGAGTAGACTTCAGGATGTACATGTTTATAGAGGGGCCACAGATATATCAGATCACTTTCTAGTTGTAGCTACACTGAGAGTAAAAGGTAGATGGGATACAAGGAGAATAGAAGCATCAGGGAAGAGAGAGGTGAAGGTTTATAAACTAAAAGAGGAGGCAGTTAGGGTAAGATATAAACAGCTATTGGAGGATAGATGGGCTAATGAGAGCATAGGCAATGGGGTCGAAGAGGTATGGGGTAGGTTTAAAATGTAGTGTTAGAGTGTTCAGCAGAAGTTTGTGGTTACAGGAAAGTGGGTGCAGGAGGGAAGAGGAGCGATTGGTGGAATGATGATGTAAAGAGAGTAGTAAGGGAGAAAAAGTTAGCATATGAGAAGTTTTTACAAAGTAGAAGTGATGCAAGGGGGGAAGAGTATATGGAGAAAAAGAGAGAAGTTAAGAGAGTGGTGAAGCAATGTAAAAAGAGAGCAAATGAGAGAGTGGGTGAGATGTTATCAACAAATTTTGTTGAAAATAAGAAAAAGTTTTGGAGTGAGATTAACAAGTTAAGAAAGCCTAGAGAACAAATGGATTTGTCAGTTAAAAATAGGAGAGGAGAGTTATTAAATGGAGAGGTAGAGGTATTGGGAAGATGGAAGGAATATTTTGAGGAATTGTTAAATGTTGATGAAGATAGGGAAGCTGTGATTTCGTGTATAGGGCAAGGAGGAATAACATCTTGTAGGAGTGAGGAAGAGCCAGTTGTGAGTGTGGGGAAGTTCGTGAGGCAGTAGGTAAAATGAAAGGGGGTAAGGCAGCCGGGATTGATGGGATAAAGATAGAAATGTTAAAAGCAGGTGGGGATATAGTTTTGGAGTGGTTGGTGCAATTATTTAATAAATGTATGGAAGAGGGTAAGGTACCTAGGGATTGGCAGAGAGCATGCATAGTTCCTTTGTATAAAGGCAAAGGGGATAAAAGAGAGTGCAAAAATTATAGGGGGATAAGTCTGTTGAGTGTACCTGGTAAAGTGTATGGTAGAGTTATAATTGAAAGAATTAAGAGTAAGACGGAGAATAGGATAGCAGATGAACAAGGAGGCTTTAGGAAAGGTAGGGGGTGTGTGGACCAGGTGTTTACAGTGAAACATATAAGTGAACAGTATTTAGATAAGGCTAAAGAGGTCTTTGTGGCATTTATGGATTTGGAAAAGGCGTATGACAGGGTGGATAGGGGGGCAATGTGGCAGATGTTGCAAGTGTATGTATGGTGTAGGAGGTAGGTTACTGAAAGCAGTGAAGAGTTTTTACGAGGATAGTGAGGCTCAAGTTAGAGTATGTAGGAAAGAGGGAAATTTTTTCCCAGTAAAAGTAGGCCTTAGACAAGGATGTGTGATGTCACCGTGGTTGTTTAATATATTTATAGATGGGGTTGTAAGAGAAGTAAATGCGAGGGTCTTGGCAAGAGGCGTGGAGTTAAAAGATAAAGAATCACACACAAAGTGGGAGTTGTCACAGCTGCTCTTTGCCGATGACACTGTGCTCTTGGGAGATTCTGAAGAGAAGTTGCAGAGATTGGTGGATGAATTTGGTAGGGTGTGCAAAAGAAGAAAATTAAAGGTGAATACAGGAAAGAGTAAGGTTATGAGGATAACAAAAAGATTAGGTGATGAAAGATTGAATATCAGATTGGAGGGAGAGAGTATGGAGGAGGTGAACGTATTCAGATATTTGGGAGTGGACGTGTCAGCGGATGGGTCTATGAAAGATGAGGTGAATCATAGAATTGATGAGGGAAAAAGAGTGAGTGGTGCACTTAGGAGTCTGTGGAGACAAAGAACTTTGTCCTTGGAGGCAAAGAGGGGAATGTATGAGAGTATAGTTTTACCAACGCTCTTATATGGGTGTGAAGCGTGGGTGATGAATGTTGCAGCGAGGAGAAGGCTGGAGGCAGTGGAGATGTCATGTCTGAGGGCAATGTGTGTGTGAATATAATGCAGAGAATTCGTAGTTTGGAAGTTAGGAGGAGGTGCGGGATTACCAAAACTGTTGTCCAGAGGGCTGAGGAAGGGTTGTTGAGGTGGTTCGGACATGTAGAGAGAATGGAGCGAAACAGAATGACTTCAAGAGTGTATCAGTCTGTAGTGGAAGGAAGGCGGGGTAGGGGTCGGCCTAGGAAGGGTTGGAGGGAGGGGGTAAAGGAGGTTTTGTGTGCGAGGGGCTTGGACTTCCAGCAGGCATGCGTGAGCGTGTTTGATAGAGTGAATGGAGACAAATGGTTTTTAATACTTGACGTGCTGTTGGAGTGTGAGCAAAGTAACATTTATGAAGGGATTCAGGGAAACCGGCAGGCCGGACTTGAGTCCTGGAGATGGGAAGTACAGTGCCTGCACTCTGAAGGAGGGGTGTTAATGTTGCAGTTTAAAAACTGTAGTGTAAAGCACCCTTCTGGCAAGACAGTGATGGAGTGAATGATGGTGAAAGTTTTTCTTTTTCGGGCCACCCTGCCTTGGTGGGAATCGGCCGGTGTGATAATAAAAAAAAAAAATAAATATATATATATATATATATATATATATATATATATATATATATATATATATATATATATATATATATATATATATATATATATATATATATGCAAAACAACCACTCTGAAAGAATAGAGAAATTCCAAGCGCTTTCGTGACTACTCACATTATCAAGGAACTCTGAAAGTAAAGCATCCAAGGAAGCTATATAAGGGGTCTGGCCAACACCTCACTATCAGATCCCACAACGGTTAAACACCTGACGCGCGCCGACCCAACTGGACAGGTCCTTTGCACAACTCACCCACAAACTATTCTACCCAAGAAAATTTAAAAATTATTATTTGTCCAGTGTAATATTAAATTCTTCCCAAATTCTATTAATTATAAATGGATCTAATTTATATAAACCAAAGGAAATATTCATATTATTGTCAAAACTGCTTTTTATGAAACAAGATTCAATTATATTCCTGTCAACCCTGGACTTGCTTGATACTACTTTCTCAACCTTTTGAAAATCAATTGGATGGTTAAAATCTCTTACATGAATAAATAGAGCATTGGAATCTTGTCCAGTTCTAATGCTATATTTATGTTTTTTTAAAATCTTAGTTCGAGATTTTTAACCAGTTTTGACCGTAATAAACTTTATCGCAAATTTTAAAAGGAATCTTATAGACACATCCATGCATTTTTGGGGGAAATTCTTTATCAAAAGTTTTTTTTACTGTATCAAGATTTTGAACCAATCAAAATGGTATACATACCGACGGGTTTTGGTAGGAAGACCATAGGAACATTTAAAGGCAACTTTATTCCGAAACGTTTCGCCTACACAGTGGGCCCTTCTTCAGTCGAATACAGAAAGATTCGGGTATTCATTCGTATTCGACGAAGAAGCCTACTGTGTAGGCGAAACGTTTCGAATAAAGTTGCTAACTTTTGCCTTTTGTCTTTCCTACATCAAGATTTTTTTGGGAAAATCAACTATAATAAAGAAAGGTATATCAAAAAAAGTTTTTCATGATAAGGGAGAACCAACATATTTTTAGTTTTGAATAAGGTTGGTTGTCCCTTTTTGGATTGAAAAAGTATTTCTAGCAACTTTAAAAGATTTATAAATTTAAAATTTCTTGGGTATTTTAAAATCATTACCTTATGATCCCATTAATAACAATAAAATTTTCGCCTTACTAAAGCAGACCAAATAAATGCAATAGT
Organism: Cherax quadricarinatus; assembly: GCF_026875155.1. NCBI lineage: Eukaryota > Metazoa > Arthropoda > Malacostraca > Decapoda > Parastacidae > Cherax > Cherax quadricarinatus. Next base: position 35,018,925 of record NC_069456.1, read on the forward strand.
AATTTGAAAGAAAATGATTACCAAGAAAAAATGAAAGACCTTAGAGATACTGAAACCTATTCTAATTAAAGGAAAAATCCCCTAGAAACCGTTAACAGCAACTCAATAAAACAATAAAAACTTTATAAAAAGGCAAAGATGAATAGTCAACAATTACTTCCATTAATCCATCTTTACTTAAACATGTATGGACTAATAAAAACAAACCAGGCCAGCGACCAATTATTAGCTCCATAGGGTCAGTTTCATATAAATTATCCAAATGGCCTTGTTGATTTTTTTGAGCCCTATTGTTGGCAAAATTTCTAACTTTAATGTTAAAAACAACATAGACTTGGTTGATAAATTAAGCTCCTTGATTGACTTAAATGATTTTAACATGGTTAGTTTTGATTGTTACTTCCTTTTTTACGAAAGTTCCTGTTGATGATTTATTAAGTTTCTTATCTGAAGAACTCGTTAACTATGATTTACCATTGCCAGTTCCTACTATCATTAAACTTATTAAACTTTGCATTGTTTATGCAAAAAATTTTTATTTAATGATAAGTTTTTTCACTCAGAAGTTTGGTATGGCAATGGGAAAACCCTTTCACCTGTTCTTAGTAAACCCATACATGAATTTTTTGAAACAAGGTTGCTTAACACAATCCTCCCTAATAGAGCTAAATGGGTTTAGATATGTTGATGAATTTTGTGTCTTATGCCCAAAAATGTAGATATACACCATTTCCTTGGAAAATTAAATAGCTTTGCCCATTCTATAAACTTTACTGTTGAGTTTGAAGAAAATAACTCATTGCCTTTCTAGATGTTTTAATTATTAGGGTAATAATGAATTCAAATTTAAAATTACAGAAAACCTACAAATAACTGTTCCTATGTCCACTATTATTCCTCGCATCAAGATAGAGTCAAACTGTCTGTTTTCTCATCAATGTTTTTTAGAGCTTTACGGGAAATTTTTAGTCCTGAGTTCATAGATGAGGAAATATCCAAAATTTATGAAATAGGGAATGATTTAAAATACCCAAGAAATGTAATTGATAAATCTTTTAAGTTCCCAGAAATACTTTTTACAATCCAAAAAGGGATAACCAACCTTATTCAACTAAAAAAAATGTTGGTTCTCCCTTAAACCCTGAAAACTTGGTTGATATGCCTTCTCTTCTTAAGACTTTTAATATTAAAGTTGTATTCAAAAATCTTGATACAGTAAAAAACTTTTGATAAAGAATTCCCCCCAAAATGCTGATGGATGTGTCTATAAGATTCCTTTTAAAATTTGCGATAAAGTTTATTACGGTCAAACTGGTAAAAATCTCGAACTAAGATTAAAACAACATAAATATAGCATTAGAACTGGACAAGATTCCAATGCTCTATTTATTCATGTAAGAGATTTTAACCATCCAATTGATTTTCAAAAGGTTGAGAAAGTAGTATCAAACAAGTCCATGTCGACAGGAATATAATTGAATCTTGTTTCATAAAAGCAGTTTTGACAAATATGAATATTTCCTTTGGTTTATATAAATTAGATCCATTTATAAATAATAGAATTTGGGAAGAATTTAATAATACACTGGACAAATAATAATTTTTTAAATTTTTCTTGGGTAGAATAGTTTGTGGGTGAGTTGTGCAAAGGACCTGTCCAGTTGGGTCGGCGCGCGTCAGGTGTTTAAGCGTTGTGGGATCTGAATGTTGAGGTGTTGGCCAGACCCTTATATAGCTTCCTTGATGCTTTACTTTCAGAGTTCCTTGATAATGTGAGTAGTCACGAAAGCGCTTGCAATTTCTCTATTCTTTCTGAGTGGTTGTTTTGCATATTCTGAAATCACCTGTTTACTGTGATCTTATTGCATATATATATTATATATATATATATATATATATATATATATAATATATATATATATATATATCATATATATTATATATAGTTTAAAATTCTAACAAATTTTATTGGTTATAAATTAATCTAATTTATACAACCCAGAACTTATAATCATACTGCTGTCAAAACTTTTTATATGAATCTTATAGGCACAACTATCGACATTTTTGGGAGATTCTTAATTAAATGTTTCTTTTACTGTATCAAGCTTTTTACATTTAAATGTTGATTTTGAAATTCTTGGCTGAATATTAAATTCTACGGACATTGGAGATGTGCTACTTCACAAATTTTCAAATGGTCGAATTTTTCTAAAGCATGGAGGAGAAAACAGAATATTTAATTAGTCAAGATATGAAGAATAATAGGAGCAACAACACCAAAGGGAACATCAACTGCAACAAGAGCAGCAACAACAACAGTTTTATCAGCTGAAGCATCAACAACAGCGCAATAGACAGTAACAACAAGAATGGAAACAATATCACCCATGCAACAGCCCCAGAAACAGAAAAAAACAAAACAAAATGGCAGTACTAGTGTTACCAGCAACAAAAACAAAGGTAAGAACAACAGCAAAAACTCGTACAAAGGTATCAGCAGCAACAACAACAGCAGCAATAGCAACAATAGCAGTGTCATCAGCAAAATAATCATCGGCAATAGACACAATAGCAAATGCTGCACAACAGCTGTAGAAACAAAAATAGCAACAATAGAAACAGAAGCAGTTCAAACAACGACAACAACAAAACTAACGATCACAACAATAGCAACAAAAGGAATGTCATTAACACTCAGAAACAACAAAATTATCATCAACAACGACAAAAACAAAATAGGAATTACTGAAAAAAACATCAAAAGGAGAATCGGAAAACAAAAATATCAATAAAAAGCAACAAAAGCAACATTAGCAAGAACAACAAAAGCAACATTAGCAAGAACAACAAAAGCAACATTAGCAAGAACAACAAAAGCAACATTAGCAAGAACAACAAAAGCAACATTAGCAAGAACAACAAAAGCAACATTAGCAAACAACAAAAAGCAACATTAGCAAGAACAACAAAAGCAACATTAGCAAGAACAACAAAAGCAACATTAGCAAGAACAACAAAAGCAACATTAGCAAGAACAACAAAAGCAACATTAGCAAGAACAACAAAAGCAACATTAGCAAGAACAACAAAAGCAACATTATCAAGAACAACAAAAGCAACATTATCAAGAACAACAAAAGCAACATTAGCAAGAACAACAAAAGCAACATTAGCAAGAACAACAAAAGCAACATTAGCAAGAACAACAAAAGCAGCATCAACAAAACACAAAAAAAGAATGTTCTTAGAAGAATGAAACTTATACGACGTTTCGGTCCGACTAGGTCCATTAACTAGATACACTTGTTAATGTAACTTGTTAATGGACCAGGTAGGACCGAAACGTCGTCAGATGTTCCAGTCTCTTAAGTGCGGATAATTTGTGTGTTGTTCCAGCTACGGTACTGCGTCATTTTATTCTTCCAGATACTGGAAACTTAACAAAAAATCTGCAATAATATAATCAGCAGCTGTTAACGAAATGAAGAAGAGAAGGAAAATTAAGAATATGAATAGTGACGAGAAATACCAGGAAGAATTTATATTTTCTCCTGGGTGGAATTTATTAGGGAAAGTCACTCATACTGTTAGTAAACGCACCTTAGAGGCGGGGAAAAAGTAAAATAATTACCTTTGTACACCTCTCTGATCGCGGGTTCTAACCCCACCCGTGGTATGGTTTGTACACCTTTATTGAAAACATTTCGGTCCTGGAACCTCAGTCACTTCAAATACATATAGATAAATTAGACACATATGCAACTCTTGGGAATCTTTATTGAGGAAACGTTTCGCCACACAGTGGCTTCATCAGTCCATACAAAGGAGAATCTTGAAGAACAGGAGGAGAATGAGGTAATCAGTCCCTCAACCTTGAGTCGATGTGGTCAGTCCATCAATCTTGAATAGAATACGGCAGATGAGCGGAGAAGCAGCTTATAAACCGTATGGCAGGAGAGGTGCAGCAGTCGTAGGTGGTGTCACATTTGTTCAATGTGGAAGTAGGTCGTGCCCAAGAATTAGGCAAGCGAAGAATTCCTAAGTATTAAGATCCCAAGAAGTTGCAGTGTCTGACAGGTTTGTAGATGAATGGTTCAGAGAACCGACATGTTGATAAATTAGACACATATGCAACTCTTGGGAATCTTTATTGAGGAAACGTTTCGCCACACAGTGGCTTCATCAGTCCATACAAAGGAGAAGCTGCTTCTCCGCTGATATGCCGTATTCTATTCAAGATTGATGGACTGACCACATCGACTCAAGGTTGAGGGACTGATTACCTCATTCTCCTCCTGTTCTTCAAGATTCTCCTTTGTATGGACTGATGAAGCCACTGTGTGGCGAAACGTTTCCTCAATAAAGATACCCAAGAGTTGCACATGTGTCTAATTTATCATACTTGAAGGAACCAAGGTCCCAGGACCGAAGACTGTTCAATTACGGTGTCCTCTGTGAAAGCACTGGTGGTCTATTTCCTTCTAAGTTGTCAGCAAGTTCTGCCTTCCTACTGCCACTAAACATTTCAGCAGAAACACACTGTCAGCTCGACTATCAACCTCATTCTTCGTTGTTTTAACCGTATCATTAACTAACTGCAGCAAAATCTTGCCTAAATTTTGTATATAATCATGCGAGTCTTAGTTAACACATCCTTCTATTGTTCTGGAGGAAAGAAAGATATGAAAATTCTAAATATGGGTTAGAAGCAAATTGAAAAATAAATGAAAACCTATAGAAAGAACGAAAACTAGTTAAGAGGAATAGAAGAAGGGGGAGTCAACTTGGAGGAAGTGCAGGAGGAGGAAGAGGATGAGGAAAGGAAGAAGAGGAAGAGGAGATGGAGAAGGAGGACGAGGAGGAGGAGGAGGGAGAGGAGGAGGATGAAGAGGAGGATAGGCGGAAGGGGAGGGGTAGGAGGTCCCTGAGGACAGCTGGAGGAATGGACATCTGGACAGGAGGTTCCTGTGATGGACGTGACAGCGGCCAGGGGACGGGGGAGAGAAATTCATTTGTTTACCTCACGATTGCAAGAAATTTTTGTGTTGTCTTGGGAAAGTTACTGAAGGGAGGGGAGAGGATAGAGATGGTACAGGGGGGAAGGAGAAAGGGAGGAAAGGAATAGGTAGGCAGGGAACGTGGAAGCAAAGGACAAGTAAAGAAGGATGGCTAGAGAAGGAAGGAAGGAAGAGCACTATGGGTACCGAAATGAAGAAAACGTTGCAAAAAAATGTACGTATTAAAAAAATCAGAATGGAATATCTTGACGTTTGCAGAAGATCCCAAAGGGAACAAATGTCGGGAAAAATCACATTTCATCCTCTGTGCGGGAATACGCTGTAAATTACCAATATATATGTATTAAAATATTCGAATTGTGGTGTGTTACTCTAACTATTAGAAATTATTTTTTTGTAAATCATAGGTTGCCTAAATATCCAAATATAATATAATGTTTCTCTTTTGTTAAGGGATTTTCTTTAATAGAATTCATCTAAATAAATAAATAACAGCAAGAACAATAATAAAACAAAAAATACAGCAATGAATAACAATAAATAATAATAAGAACCAACACCACAACAACAACAACAACAAAAATAATATGAACACCACACACACACACACCCCACACACACACACACACACACCACACACACACACACACACCCCACACACACACACACACACACACCACACACAGACCAGTAACAGAAGTAAGACACGAGAGAGAGGGGTGGGTTGATTGCATCTTCTTGGAGTGCAAGAAGGCCCTTCGACACAGTTCCTCACCAGAGATTAGTGCAGAGGAGGATCAGGCGCGTATAAAACGGGAAGGACACTGCAATGGATCAGAGAATACCTGGACAGGGAGGCAACAACTAGTCATGGTACGTAAATGAGGAAATCATAGTGGGCGCCTGTGACGAGCGGGGTCCCACAGGGGTCAGTCCTAGGGCCAGTACTATTTTTGGTGTATGTAAAAAGACATGACGGAAGGGATAGACTCAGAAGTGTCTCTGTTCGCAGATAATGTGAAGTTAATGAGGAGAATCAAATCAGATGAGGATCAGGCAGGACTACAAAGAGACCTGGACAAGTTGAACACGTGATCCAGAAAACTGGCTTCTCGAATTCAATCCCGCCAAAGTGCAAAGTCAGAAGTTGGGGAAGGGCAAAGAAGACCACAGACAGAGTATAGACTAGGTGGCCAAAGACTGCAAACCTCACTCAAGGAGAAAGATCTTGGGATGAGCATAACACCGAGCACGTCTCCGGAAGCAACCACGTCAACCGATAACTGCTGCAGCATAGGGGCGCCTGGCAAACCTGAGAATAGCGTTCCGATACCTTAGTAAGAAATCGTTCAAAACCCTGTACACTGTGTACGTCAGGCCCATACTGGAGTATGCAGCACCAGTTTGAAACCCACACCTGGTCAAGCACATCAAGAAATTAGAGAAAGTGAAAAGGGTTTTTGCAATAAGGTTAGTTTGGGAGCTAAGGGAAATGCCCTACGAGAAAGGTTGAGGGAAATCGGCCTCACGACACTGAAAGACAGAAGGGCCAGGGGGAGCTATGATAACG
>NC_069456.1:35030515-35038015 GCF_026875155.1 Cherax quadricarinatus
TTAGTATTCACCTTGAGTAGTGCAGATTCGAGGACATCACATATGAAAGACCCCTTGGGGCCATTGACCATGTGGTTTTTAAGCTTCGAATACACAGTAGAGCTACAAATGGAGGAGAAGCAGGAAGGCAGGACGAATGAAGCCAAACTACAAGAAAGGGGACTACACAGGAATGAGGAACTACCTGAACGGGGTTCAGTGGGACAGAGAACTGGCAGGGAAGCCAGTTAATGAGATGATGGAATATGTAGCAACAAAATGCAAGGAGGCTGAGGAGAGGTTTGTACCCAAGGGTAACAGAATAATGAAAAAGCCAGGATGAGCCCATGGTTTACCCAAAGGTGCAGGAGGCAAAAACCAAGTGTGCTAGGGAATGGAAGAAATATAGAAGGCAAAGGACCCAGGAGAATAAGGAGAACAGTCGTAGAGCCAGAAACGAATATGCACAGATAAGAAGGGAGGCCAAAGACAATATGAAAATGACATAGCAGCGAAAGCCAAATCTGACCCGAAACTGTTGTACAGCCACATCAGGAGGAAAACAACAGTCAAGGACCAGGTAATCAGCTAAGGAAGGAAGGAGGAGAGACAACAAGAAATGACCGTGAAGTATGTGAAGAACTCAACAAGAGATTCAAAGAAGTGTTCATAGAGGAGACAGAAGGGACTCCAGAAAAACGGAGAGGTGGGGCACACCACCAAGTGCTGGACACAGTGCACACAACCGAGGAAGAAGTGTAGAGGCTTCTGAGTGAGCTAGATCCCTCAAAGGCAATGGGGCCAGATAAAAATCTCCTCATGGGTATTGAGAGGGGGAAAGCAGAGGCACTATGTGTACCCCTAACAACAATATTCAAACATCTATCGAAACAGGGAGATTGCCTGAGGCATGGAAGACAGCAAATGTAGTCCCAATCTTTAAAAAGGAGACAGACATGAAGTATTAAACTACAGACCAGTGTCACTGACATGTATAGTATGCAAAATCATGGAAAAGATTATCAGGAGAGGAGTGGTGGAACACCTCGAAAGGAACGATCTCATCAACAGCAGCCAACATGGTTTCAGGGACGGGAAATCCTGTGTCACAAACCTACTGGAGTTCTATGACATGGTGACAGCAGTAAGACAAGAGAGAGAGGGGTGGGTGGATTGCATTTTCTTGGACTGCAAGAAGGCGTTTGACACAGTTCCACACAAGAGATTGGTGCAAAAACTGAGGACCAAGCAGGGATAACAGGGAAGGCACTACAATGGATCAGGGAATACTTGTCAGGAGAGACAGCAGCGAATCATGGTACGTGGCGAGGTGTCAGAGTGGGCACCTGTGACCAGCGGGGTCCGCAGGGGTCAGTCCTAGGACCAGTGCTGTTTCTGGTATTTGTGAACGACATGACGGAAGGAATAGACTCTGAGGTGTCCCTGTTTGCAGATGACGTGAAGTTGATGAGAAGAATTCACTCGATCGAAGACCAGGCAGAACTACAAAGGGATCTGGACAGGCTGCAGACCTGGTCCAGCACTTGGCTCCTGGAGTTCAATCCCACCAAGTGCAAAGTCATGAAGATTGGGAAAGGGCAAAGAAGGCGCAGACGGAGTACAGTCTAGGGGGTCAGAAACTACAAACCTCACTCAAGGAAAAAGATCTTGGGGTGAGTATAACACCAGGCACATCTCCTGAAGCGCACATCAACCAAATAACTGCTGCAGCATATGGGCGCCTAGCAAACCTCAGAACAGCATTCCGACATCTTAATAAGGAATCATTCAGGACCTGTACACCGTGTACGTTAGGCCCATATTGGAGTATGCGGCACCAGTTTGGAACCCACACCTAGCCAAGCACGTGAAGAAACTAGAGAAAGTGCAAAGGTTTGCAACAAGACTAGTCCCAGAGCTAAGAGGTATGTCCTACGAGGAGAGGTTAAGGGAAATCAACCTGACGACACTGGAGGACAGGAGAGATAGGGGGGACATGATAACGACATACAAAATACTGAGAGGAATTGACAAGGTGGACAAAGACAGGATGTTCCAGAGATTGGACACAGTAACAAGGGGACACAGTTGGAAGCTGAAGACACAGATGAATCACAGGGATGTTAGGAAGTATTTCTTCAGCCACAGAGTAGTCAGTAAGTGGAATAGTTTGGGAAGCGATGTAGTGGAGGCAGGATCCATACATAGCTTTAAGCAGAGGTATGATAAAGCTCACGACTCAGGGAGAGTGACCTAGTAGCGATCAGTGAAGAGGCGGGGCCAGGAGCTCGGACTCGACCCCCGCAACCTCAACTAGGTGAGTACAACTAGGTGAGTACACACACACACACACACACACACACACACACACACACACACCATACACATACACACCACACACACACACACACACACACATACACACACACACACACACACACACACACACACACACACACACACACATACACCACACACACACACACACACACACACACACACACATACACACACATACACACACACCCACACACACAACATACCACCACACCCACACACACACACTACACACACACCCACACACACACACATACACACACACACACCCACACACACACACATACACACACACCCACACACACACACACACTACACACACACACACACACATACACACACACACACACACACACACCTACACATGCACACACACACACACACCACACACACACACACACACCACACACACACACACACACACACACACACACACACCACACACACACACATACACATGCACACACACACACACCACACCACACACACACCACACACACACACACACATACACCACACACACACACACACACACACACACACACACACACACACACACACACACACACACACACACACTGGAAATTTACAAACAAAAATATAAAATAATGCAATCGGTGCTTCTCTGGTGAATTAGTATCGTCGTTTTTGTTGTTTGTGTTTATAAAACAAACACAATCTCGCAGGTTTTGATGGTGTATCAGGAGTAGAAGAAGACACTTGCAGATATACGAGTGACCATTAACAAAATTTTCACAGTGACTGCAGGGAGAGGAATCCAATATAACTAATTTTCCAGCAAGGTAGTTTTTGTCTGCTTCTTCCTTTCGACCCTTCGCCTTTTCCCTTTCCTTTATTCAGCCTTTTCATCTTCCACTTTACCTTCACTTATCTCGGATTCTTACCTCACTATGTTTTCCCATCTGCATTCGTTACACTTCTCCACTACATCACTGTTCTCTCTTTCTCTCACCTTGTTTTCTCTGTCTTCTATCCCCCGTATCCCTCTCCCTCTCTTCTCACCCACCCCTTTTCTGCCCTCTCCCTCTCTCCCTCTCTCCATCTCGCTCTCCTCTTCACTACTTCCCTCCCTTCCTTCCGCCTTTGTTTCACATCTCCCTCTCTCCTCTTCCTTGTCAACCATCTCTCCCTCCTTCCTTCCCTTTTCCATCTTCCTCTCTCACACAATTCACCACCTTCCACTCTCCGTTTCCTCCAACTTCCTCTTCTTCCCTCTCCCGTCTCTCCTTCTCTCTTTTCATCTCCCTTTTCCACCCCTTCCCACACTCCTTCCCATTCCCATCTCCCCTCTCCTCCTCTCTCCTTTTCCCCTCAACCTACTTCCTCTTGTTACCAGGAGGGTAGAACTCCCAATAGACCAATTACAGAATGCCGTGTTCACTATAAATATTCCTCGGAATTAAAAAAGAGAAAAGGATAGTTGGAACTGGTAATCTGTCTCTATAACTTAGAACGAAGTAAATAATAAAATAACATTATTTCCTGGTGTTCGATAAAGAGCTGTGTGTGTGTGTGTGTGTGTGTGTGTGTGGTGTGTGTGTGTGTGTGTGTGTGTGTGTGTGTGTGTGTGTGTGGAGATGCTTGTATTTTTATCGAGAAATAGATAACGAGACTACAGTCTGTTGCTACTTAAATTTTTTTTCTGAACAGGTGAGGTCTGGATAATGAAACAGTTGGTGCTCATACCAGCCTCTACTTCCTCCAGCTCACACCAGTAGAAGGAAAAGAAGTTGTGGAGTAGGAGATTGCTGTCTTGTGAAAATGTATAAGGGATTTTGACAATAAATAAGAACTACTAAACCAAGTCTTCCTTTACTGCTTTCTCTATTATTACTGCCGTTATCATGCACCGCCATTATTACCACTACTAATTACTACTACCACAAATACTATTACTCCTTTTTCTTCCTATTAATGGGCTAATTAGCCCAGGAACCGCTCCCATCTACTCTTGATGTTCGGTTTCATATCAAGGCTATGGAACTGAACACCTATCTAGGCAAAGGAACCGAATACCCAAAAATTTCCCCTCGCCGTCTTCCACTGTCTCCAATATATTATTATTGCTATAATCATAACTAACCCTTAAACCCACATGGGTCATACAGCGATATATCTAATAAAATAACTGTTTCTGAATTAAACTGAAAAATATCTGCTTAGCGGGTAAAACGTCTCATCAAGAGATACATCCAGTTGTTGCTATGTGTTTTATTCATCAGTTTGTCAGCATTGTTTATTAACTATATATTAATGGTTGGCAGATGAGTCAATACGTCTTGAGACTTGAAAATTAATTCGTCCTGATGTACCTTGAGTATATTACCTTTAAGGTTAGGTTAGGTAAGGTTCGTCAGGAAACAGGACAAATGTTTCCTGACGCGGGTCTTAGTCAGATGATGACCCTCCTTTGGAGCTTTTGGTCATCTGACCGAGGCCTTCCGCTGGCTTACCGGTCCACCCCTTTAAAAATTATGGTCATTTATAACCAGTCTATATTATTACCTTTAAGGCTTTCGTAAATCCTCATACGCTGAGGTAAAGTAATAAGTAAGTTTCTTAATCCCAAGAACAATCTGTAAAACTGATACTGACCAGAAGGGAATGAAAAATCAATTCTTAGCATTGTTCGTCAAGAGAAATTTGCCCTAGGCATCATTCTTTTTGGTTACTAAATTAAAAAGCACATTAAAAAAAATTAGATTCATCTACAATTTCATCAGTGAAGAAGATAGTTTTGTCATAAAAATATATTTTAATGAAGTCACGTGACTACTATTGCTAGGATAGCAGAGTACTATTTCCCATCTGTAGAAAAAATATTCTTCCCTAACCGGGTGTGTTGATGGCGGGGGAGAAGAAAAAGCGATCAGTTTTCTCTTTATGATGGCGGGGGAGAAGAAAAAGCGATCAATTTCTTCTTTATGATGGCGGGGGAGAAGAAAAAGCGATCAATTTCCTCTTTATGATGGCGGGGGAGAAGAAAAAGCGATCAATTTCTTCTTTATGATGGCGGGGGAGAAGAAAAAGCGATCAATTTCTTCTTTATGATGGCGGGGGAGAAAAAAAGCGATCAATTTCTTCTTTATGATGGCGGGGGAGAAGAAAAAGCGATCAATTTTCCTCTTTATGATGGCGGGGGAGAAGAAAAAGCGATCAATTTTCTCTTTATGATGGCGGGGGAGAAGAAAAAGCGATCAATTTCTTCTTTATGATGGCGGGGGAGAAGAAAAAGCGATCAATTTCCTCTTTATGATGGCGGGGGAGAAGAAAAAGCGATCAATTTCCTCTTTATGATGGCGGGGGAGAAGAAAAAGCGATCAATTTCTTCTTTATGATGGCGGGGGAGAAGAAAAAAGCGATCAATTTCTTCTTTATGATGGCGGGGGAGAAGAAAAAGCGATCAATTTCTTCTTTATGATGGCGGGGGAGAAGAAAAAGCGATCAATTTCTTCTTTATGATGGCGGGGGAGAAGAAAAAGCGATCAATTTCCTCTTTATGATGGCGGGGGAGAAGAAAAAGCGATCAATTTTCTCTTGTGAGACTTTTTTTTTTTTTGCACTGAATAAATATGTACATCTTTAAGGAAAATACAGCTTGTAAACAAAGTTCTTCAGAAAACTCTTGGCCAGTCATGAATCACTTTAATATAAACAATGATCTCCAGTTGAAACACTTCGATCGATTATCATTGCGTGTGAGGATGTAACAGTACCCACTGAAAACATTGTTTTTAAATAATAAATTCCATGTGAAGTAACCATTACTTGAATCTTGAACACTGCAAGTGTTTAAACCCTGGGTCTGTCTCAGCATTCCCTTGCAACAGTAGCTTCTTAGTGCTAGTTGTCTTAGATGATGTGGCAATATGTCGTCTCGATACCTGAGAACTTAGAAAATAAATGGTTATGTCTACCAGTAGAGTTTGTAATCTGCCTCGAGAACCGTTGAGTTATGTCTGTGGATGCTACGTTAAACCTAGGCAGATCAGGCAAATAATTCACCCCGACACTAAGCTTGCCGTTGCATGCGAATCTTGTTTTGAAATATCTGTTTGCAACCAAGACAAATAATGATCTCTTCAGGCCTGCTGATGGAGGTGTAGTGTTAGTAATTCCACGAATTTGGATAAAGAGAACAAACCATTACAGTTACTGCTGATTTCTCTTAACAGACATTTCGACGTGGAAATAAGACAGAAGACATGTTAGTTTATCAAAACATACTATTATATATATTGTCCTAATACCAGTTCCCAGTCCATCTTCGTCAGTGGACGTGGTAGTCTGAGATAACTCATGAAATCGTAATAACACGATTGCAAAACAATCGCGGGTTCTAACCCCACCCGTGGTATGGTTTATTCTGAGATAACTTAGGCTTTCACTACAAACGTTAAGATTTTTTTAACAATGACTACTCCAGTCAGCTATCAAGGAAGGTGCAGCGCTGTATAGCCCTTGTGGCTTAGCGCTTCTTTTTTATTATAATAATAATATCAAGGGAGGTGCACTGATGCCTCTGAGGACTACTTAATACAGGGAACTGGAGTTATCCTCTCCTTCCTTGGATCGAACCTTAATGCCTCCAATTCTCCAAGAGCTATAAAACTCCTACAGGTTTAGCACTTCAACCTAATTAATGGAAAAAAATATTTACCCTATTAAATTTTCAAAATAATTACCATTTTGACTGTGATAATTCTGTAATATGAAAAAAAACATAAATTACTATTGTGTGATGCAATTAATGATAGTGAAGAGTAGGGTCGTTTATTTAATAAGAATACCTCAAAAAAAATCATAGAAGTATAAGACAAATATTACTTTTGCTAAAATTTGCAACACAGTGCAATGAGAGATAAACAGTTGGATCAAGAGCTTATCAGCAGGGTGAGTGAGACCTTCTGGCAGGAGACAGTGTAATGCATAATAAATACTTTCCATACAGACAGATAAGAAGCAGAGAAATGGAATATAAAAAAAGAGAGAGAGGTGTACTCACCTATTTATGGTCGCAGGGAGTCGATTCGTAGCTCCTGGCGTGTATGTGTGTGTGTACTCACCTATTTGTACTCACCTATTTGTGGTTGCAGGGAGTCGATTCGTAGCTCCTGGCGTGTATGTGTGTGTGTACTCACCTATTTGTACTCACCTATTTGT
>NC_069456.1:35043015-35058130 GCF_026875155.1 Cherax quadricarinatus
GACAGAGAAAGAGGAGAAAGAAGTAAGAAGGTTTTTGTTGAAATTTTTGAATAGGAAGAAATTTTTTAAATAAGTGACTTTTTTTTAGTAAAAAGTAAGAAATGAGATGGGTTAGATTTGTGATGAATGACTTTGATAACCGACAAGTTGAAGATTGAGACACTTATGTAACATATGGGAAACTTTATTGAGGAAACGTTTCGCCACACAGTGGCTTCATCAGTCCAGTACAAAACAGAAAGGTGTAAGGAGAAGAGGAGTTTGAGGTAATCAGTCTCTCAGCCTACTTCGACTAGTGGATGGTACCACTATGACCCCACCTCCTCCTGCTTCGCTTCACCTCACTACAGTATATAAGCCACGTCTACGGCCCTATGCTGTACATTCCACAAGACTGATGGACTGAACACATCGACTCCAGGCTGAGGGACTGATTACCTCAAACTCCTCCGCTCCTTACACCTTTCTGCTTTGTATTGGACTGATGAAGCCACTGTGTGGCGAAGCGTTTCGTCAATAAAGATTCCCATATGTTGCATAAGTGTCTCAATCTTCAGAGTTAGGTTTAACAGGAATAGGAAAGATACAAAGAATTTAAGGTTGTGGAGTAAGGAAGTTAAGAATAAAAAGAGCTAGCAGGGGGCTAGGATTTTAGTGGAAGATTTTTTAGGCTCACACACACACACACACACACACACACACACACACACACACATCACCACACACACACACACACACACACACACACACACACACACACACATACACACAACACACACATACACACACACATACACATACACACTCACACATACACACACACACTCACACATACACACACATCACACATACACACACACACTCACACATACACACACTCACACATACACACACTCACACATACACACACTCACACATACACACACTCACACATACACACACTCACACATACACACATACACATACACACACACACACACACACACACACACACACCACACACACACGCACATACACACACATACACACACATACACATACACACATACACACACACACTCACACATACACACACTCACACATACACACACACACACACACACATACACATACACTCACACACACACACACACACACACACACACACACACACACACACACACACACACACACACATACACACACACAAACTTGGTTAGGGTAGATTTTGATAGTCATATTACATGAAATCAACACCGTATGTGTTATCACAATTAACATCTTTAAAAATAGTACATTTCTAGCAACGCCAAAACAAGACACGTATGTAACTTGGCACGTGTCTTTATCCTAAAACGACACATTCAGTCGCGTTGTGGTAGACACGTACCATAATGTTGATGTCTAAAGACACGTGCGAAGGCGGACTAGCTGCTGGTCACTGCGATCACAGGCCACGAAAGCCACGATCGGATCGTATGCTCACCAGCGCTAGTTGCAGGAAACAGTGTAAAATACCAGCCCGATAGGAAGATACACAAGTGATGTTCACCGCGATCATTTAATGACAAAATATCACTCTACTCGACTCACGAGATCGTAATGATACTATTACAAACAAACCATATCAAGGGTGGGGCTAGTACCCGCGGGTTCTAACCCCACCCGTGGTATGGTTTGACAAAGTATCGCCCACACAATGGGTTTTTCAAGTCACAAACCAATCTACTTGGGGAGAGAGAATGAGTGTATATATAGGAAGCGAAGGGAAGAGTCAGATGAGATATGTTGATAATGGTATAAAATACCGAGAAATTGATGAGTGAGACACATGTGCAACAGTTGGGTATCTTTATTGTTAAAATGTTTCGCCTTCACGGTAGGGTTCTTCAGTTAACTGTAAAATTGTGTGGTGATACCGACAAGATGTGGAAAAACACATGTATAAGGAAAGGACATTGAAGAAATTTTTCGCCGTTAGTGGATTCTTCAGTCCTAATTTAAAGATGGCTAAGAATGAACGTATGTAGCGGCTGGAGTCAGGTAGCAAGCTGCAAGACGGTAGTAGTAGTAGTAGTAGTAGCAGTAGCAGTAGTAGTAGTAGTTGTAGTTGTAATTGTAGTACTAGTAGTAGTTGTTGTTGTTGTAGTAGTTGTTGTTGTAGTAGTAGTAGTTGTTGTTGTTGTAGTAGTTGTTGTAGTAGTAGCAGTAGTAGCAGCAGCAACAGTAGGAATACTAGCAGTAGTAGTATTAGTAGTACATCTATGGTAAGATGGGTTGGAGAAACATCTATCAATATGTTACAGCGGTCTCCGGAATCGGTAATATCCAGTTGATCAGCAATTTGGATATAGTGTAATTTCCGGATTTTTGATGGAGTGTTTCTGGCGGCAATTAGGGCAGCCTCTATACACTTTCGCCGTCGTAAATCTTCCTTTACGACGAATCTAGCCTCACTGAACTTCATAAGGAGTCCAACATCGTCTCTGTGTTGGACACACGGGTTTTTACGGTCATCACGATCTTGTGCTCTCGGATCCTAATATTCAGAGATTTCGCCGTTTATCTCACATATATTTTGTCATATTCCCCACAAGGTATTGCGTATACTCCTGCGCTAGTGCCAGAGTCGTTTTTGGGTTTCTTCACTAATTTTTCAACAGTAGTTGAAGAGCTGGTAGATATTTTAACAAGTTTTCTGTTAAGTATTTTAGAAACGTTAATAGCAACGTCGCTAACCGGAAAAACGATGTTACTGGAAAGCTTTCCTTGTACTGGATTTGTGTTAGTCTTATTTAGAATGTAAGTCGCACGTTTACTGCAATCACGTATGAGGCGTAGGAGAAATGTAGCGAACTGAATGAATGTATGATGTATGTACACTCATCCTCGAGGAACTGCGGACTGGAAATTCTGTAAACTCTCAGAAAGAAGCCTATAACTACTTTTTTTTTTTTTTAGTTCTGGTGTCATGGTGAGAAAAAAAAGCAGATCATTCTTGTAGGTTTGTTTACGATAGACTTTGAAAGAGTTTACTTTCACCTTTAAATAGGAGAACGTCGAGAAGTGGTAACTGGTTGTTCTTCTCCTGTAGTGTAAATTTAATAGTAGGTTTCAGAGTGCTAATGGCGTTGAGGATCTCATGTATTTGGGTACAATTTTGGGTACAATTACCAAAATATCATCCATGTACCGCATCCATGTAACGGATTTATGGATTGTTTTTAAGATTCTTGTGAATTCTAGGTCCTCCATAAATAAATTGGCCAGTACTGCACTAAGGGGTGAACCCATGACTAACCCAAACAACTGTTTATACTTGTCTTCAAATCTGAAACAATTGTAACAGACACACAGTTCGACGAGGCGTAAAACCTGGCAAGGTACAGGTAATTCTGTATCATCATTAATCAACTTGCGGAGAAGATTAATTTGTTTCTGTGAAATAACTGGATAATATGTATTATAATCAGTAATAAGTCAGTGTGTTTGGCTTTATTAGGCTATCCTAGATTAAATCTACATAATGGTGCACTTTAGACCATTGTAAAAAGAAATGTATGTTATATTCCTAAAGTTTAAATTAAACTTAGCTTATTACTTACATGCATACTTTCTTACTTAAACATTAAACACTAGTTGATCTTCTCAGATTTCGACCTGTGCAGGTCCCAATTTATCTTCTTTTTCATGGAAGAATCTGGGTAAATTGAAATACTGGCTAAGATGTGATAATTTCTTAGTGCCTCATCAATTGGCTTTACCCTTCAACGCTGATGACCTGATAATGCAAATTTGTAGAGGCTTTAAACTCAATATGCTGCTTTTCTTTCTTTCTTTCTTTTTTTTTTGGGGGGGGGGATATTGATGTATCTGGGATAACAAGAGACTGCCTCATCAGCTGGTGCTACTTAGTCGAAGACATAAATAAATGTTGGGTTGTCTAAATCCTTTTCTTGTCATTTCTAATGAAGAAATTGGGATTATAGAGATCATGTGATTAATATATGAATATCCCTCCTGAGTCCCTTAAAATTTCAGAAGTAATATTCAACTGCCTTAGAAAGTTATGCCTCACTCAGCTCTATTCTTTACGTGTGCAGTGAGGCACACGTGAAGAATAGAGAGGGTTTGGATTATGCAGTTCTGAGATACCTTTCAACTATCGACAAGCGACCGAAATGCATTTAGTTTTTAAAGTAATGGTTGGCGTTCTTGTCTTATTTTACTTAGTCCATCCATTAGAAAGTCATGTAATAAGGCTTTTTCTTTTTTTTTTTTTTTTTTTTTTTTTTGTTTACCTCTTCATGCTGTTCATCATTCGCCAGTATGTGTACAGTATTTGCCTTCCCTATCCGTACTTAATCATTTCCTGTAGGTAGGGTCGAGTCTCGGCTCCTGGGTCCGCCTCTTAATCTCCCTTAATGACTGAGCTCACTCCCTCCTTGTCTCGTTGGTCTTAGCATATTTATTCTTAAAGTTACTTTTATTATTACTATTCTTGTGTGATAAACACGTTACGACATACACACACACACACACACACACACACACACACACACACACACACACACACACACACACACACACACACACACACACACACACACACACACACACACACACACACATAGACACACACACACACTCACACACACATGTATCATGTATCATGTATGAAAGGCCCCTGGGAGCTAGTGATCATGTGGTTCTGTGCTTCGACTACATAGTTGAGCTCCAAGTGGAGAGAGTAGCAGGAATAGGCTGTGAAAAACCAAACTACAAAAGGGGGAACTACTCAGGCATGAGGAACTTCCTTCAAGACATTCAGTGGGAGAGGGAACTGACAGGAAAACCAGTACAAGAAATGATGGACTATGTAGCAACAAAATGCAAGGAGGCAGAGGAGAGGTTTGTTCCAAGGGAAACGAAATAAGGGAAGAACAGAACGAGTCCTTGGTTCAAAAAGGGTTGGGGGAGGCAAAAACTAGGTGTATAAGAAGGGAAAAGGTACAAAAGACAAGAATCAGGAAAAAAAAAAAATAGCCGAAAAGCCGATACGAATATGCCAGATAAAAGGGAGGTCAAGACAAATAAAATGAATAGCATAAAAAGTAAAGACGACCCGAAGCTGTTGTACAGCCCATCAGGAGGAAAACAAAGTAAAGGGCCGGGTAATCAGACTGGGAAGGGGTGATGGGGAATTCACAAGAAATACCGAGGGGTTTGTCAGGACTAAACACAAAAATTTAAAGAGGTATTTACAGAGGAAACCAAGGACCCAAGAAATCATTACAGGGGGGCACACCAAAAGGCGGGGATGAGGTACTAAAACCCAAAGGAGGAGGGGGAAGAAGCTCTATGCGAACTGACACCTAAAAGGCGGGGGGCCCAAACAACTCTCTCCAGGGTCCTTAAAGAGGGAGCAGAAATATTGTGTGGCCATTACAAAGATCTTCAACACATTTGAAACTGGGCAACCCCCGAGGTTGGAAAAGGCAATGTATCCCCCAAATTTTTAAAAGGGAGACAGCATAGGCACTAAAACAAGCCTTATACTAACGGTATAGTATGCGAGGCTGGAGAAGATCACAGAGGGGAGGGGGGGGGGCCCTGGAAAGAAACAAGGTATAATTGACAACCATACGGTTTCAGGGGAAGGAAAAACCTGTGCCAAACCTCTAAGTTTATGACCGGTGACAGAAGTAAGACAAAAGAGAGAGGGTGGATCGATTGCATTTTTGGACTGCAAGAAGGCCTTCGACACAGTTCCCCAAGGTTTCTGCAAAAGCTAGAGAACCAGGGACCATAAAAGGAAAGGGGCCCGCAAGGGTCAGAGAATATCTGACAGGACCCCCCCCCCCCCCCCCCCCCCCCCCCCCCCCCCCACAAAAGGGGCCAGACCCTGTGCGGCGGTTATATGACGACATAACAAAGGGATAGACTCAGAATGTCCTTGTTTGCAGAGATGTGAAGTTAATGAGAAGAATCAAATCGGGCGAGGAAACAGGCAGGAACAAAAAAGACCCCGGAAAAGGCTACAAGCCTGGTCCAGAATGGCTCCTTGAATTTAACCCTGCCCAAAAGCAAAGTCAAAAAAATTGGGGGGAAGGGGGAAAAAAGACCGCAACACAATATAGTTTTAGATGGCCAAAGACTGCAAAACCCCACCAAGGAAAAAGATCTGGGGTGAGTATAACACCGAGCATATCTCCCGAGGGGCCCCATCAATCAGATAACTGCGCAGCAACGGGCGCCTGGCAAACCTACGGAAGCGTTCCCATACCTAGTAAAATTTGTTTGACTCTGTAACCATCACGCAGGCCCCAAAAGAAGTTGCAGCCCAGTTTGGGAAACCACACCTAGTAAGCACGTCAAGAAATTTGAGAAAAATGCAAAGGGTTTTCAAAAACAAATCCCCCAAACACGGGATTTCCAATGAAGAAAAGGGTTAGGAAATCGGGTGACGAACTGGGGGACAGGAGGGTCAGGGGGACATGATAACGACATATAAAATACTCGCGGAAAACGAGGTGGACAAAGACGGGTTGTTCCAAGATGGGACCCCAGACACAAGAGGCACAATTGGGAAATTGAAAACTCAGTGAATCAAAGGGAGGTTAGGAAGTATTTCTTCAGTCATAGAGTAGTCAAGCCATGGAATAGCCTAGAAAGTGATGTAGTGGAGGCAGGAACCATACATAGTTTTAAGGCGAGGTATGATAGAGCTCATGGGGCAGGGAGAGAGAGGAGCTAGTAGCAATCAGCGAAGAGGCGGGGCCAGGAGCTGTGACTCGACCCCTGCAACCACAAATAGGTGAGTACAAATAGGTGAGTACACACATACACACACACACACACACACACACACACACACACACACAGCCTGTGCAAGCAATTCATCCTTGTCACTCGAGTAATTTCTTATCAGGGAGAGCACAATAGACTGATATCGGAACTACATAAATCAATGATTGAGGAGAATCCCTGCCCCTGAAGACCTTTCTTTTCCTCATCCACCCGGCTAGTCCGAGGAAGAGGAGGAGGAGGAAAAGGAGGTGTGGGAGGGAGGAGGAAGAGAAGGTGTGGGGGGAGGAGGAGGATGGGGAAGAGGCTAAGAAACAGCAGGAGGAGAAGGAAGAGAAGGATAAGGAGGAGAAGGAGGTGAAGAAGAGGAAGAGGCTAAGAAGCGGGAGGAAAAGGAGCAATTGCGGCTGCTGGAGGACAAAATAGAAACAGTAGACAGGGGAGGAAAAGATACCGGAAATATGGGGAAAAGATGAGAAGTAAGAGGAAACAAGAGTGGAGGATGGAAAGAAGAGTGGATAGGATGTAGTGGAAGAGCAGGAAAAGGCGAGGATAGGGAAAAGAAGAGATGGAATGAAGGAGCAGGAGGACTTTTAAAGAAAAAAAAGTGGATAAAAGAGGAAAAAGAGAAACTATAAGACTATAAATAAAGAATAAGAGGAATGTATGGGGTAAAAGAAAAAAATAGCAGAGAAAAATGAGGACTTACTAAAGAGGAGGAGGAGGAGGAAGATTGGAAGGAGGAGGAAGAGGAGGAGGAGGAGTAGGAGTAAAGGGAGGAAGAGGAAGAGGAGGAACAGCAGGAGTTTGGAAGATTTTGGAGGAAGGACCCAGTTTTCTGCAGTTAAAACGAGGCAGAATTTGTCATAGTGAATATATGATTGCAGACAAGGGGAAAGGAATTGGGTCGAAAACATCGGATGGTGGACGACTGCGACCCACGTACACAGGGACGAAATCCGGGGCTCCAGGGCTATGCCTTTTGATGCCTGGAAATGGGAAAGTAGGGTAGAGGGAGGGGGGAATGGGAGGGGAGTGGGAGAGGAGTGTGAGGGAAGCACTGGCTGTGCAAATGTGCACTTGGAGGGTGCATTAAATGGTGGAATTTCCATCGACGCCCCAAACTACATCCATCTATCTATCAAAAGAAGGGAGAATGGAGCATCATATGTCCAGCTACAACGAGGAAGGGAAGGCAGATGGGAGGGAAGGGAGGAAGGAAGGAGGGAGAGAGGAGGACTAGGGAAAGATGTGAGGGGTGTTTATGATGTATGGAAGTGAGCCTGCCACCCATCAGTGTTCAGTATTGTGACTTTCTCAAATTATGTATCTCTCTCTGTCTCTCTGTCTCTCTGTCTCTCTGTCTCTCTGTCTCTCTGTCTCTCTGTCTCTCTCTCTCTCTCTCTCTCTTTTCTCTCTCCCCTCTCTCTCCCTCCTCTCTCTCTCTCTCTCTCTCTCTCTCTTCAACTTCAGAAAATAACTTGAGTGATTCTATAGCATATTTAAAATCATGGTCCCAATAATTTATTAATTTCAAAGGACAGCGCGATGCATTTTGTATTCTGACATTATCTAGTTTATCACCTACTCCGAAAATATTTGAACCAATATTATGCATACGTACCTTTTTTCTTGTTTTCTAATAACTGTCCTTTTCATATATACTGCTTGATTACCCAAAAAAGCTGAACAATTCAACCTAAATATTATAGGTACAAAAAGTCACTTAATGTTTATTTTTTGGTTAAGCGGTTTATTTAGTGTAAATTACAAGCTTCCAGGTCCTGCTATTAGCCTTGCTGTGTGTGAGAGTGTTAACATTAAGTTTCCAGATTCTACTACTAGCCTTGCTGTATTTTTTTCTGCTACTGAGTCCTGTTGTATCTGGCTCTAAGAAAGGAAAACTGTTGCTCAGAAGGTCTTACCTCATATAATGTCCAACATAAACAAAATATACATTAATGCCATAAATACTACAATGGTAGGTAAAAACAGAATAAAATTTTTTTTTAAAGATAGTCTTATCTCTTCAGGGGCCAAGTTATGCCTAGGGGGTCAACTTCCAGGTTCCCCCCCCTATAACAGTCCCTAGTAAGGCCTTCAGGTAATAGAAAAGGGAAAAAGGGGGAATACTTTCCGGGGAAGTGTAGAAACTCGAAGTTGTTTTAGAGTCTCCAATATGATGTTTTAATAAGTCCACATGCTGATTACTTCTGGAGCCAAAAAAATTTAAATCTCTACTTGGCTGTCCCTCTTGTCGTGGCACTAGACAACACAATATTGGAAAGTAAGGGCATTTAAATCCCTTTAGAAAGCTGGAATGGTTTCCGTTATCGCGTCATGTTGCCACAAATCTGAAGAAAACAGCTTCTGATTAAAGTGCATTTTTGCTCCTAGGTCCTTTTAAATTTTAAATTTAATCAGATTTTAACTAATCTATTATAAAATTTCAGAAAGTAGTGGAAGCATAATATTAAATAAAATTTGATTGATTTAATCAACAAATAAGGACAATAATTATGTCACCCTCTAATATTTGGTAAATACATGAAAAAGTTATTCGCACGTGTTGACATCTATCAAGCAGATGAAGGTTGTTCATCACCATAGTCTTAAGGAATCTGAGCCACAGGTAGGAAGATTGTCACTTACACAGGAGTCAGTTGAGATGCACAGAGAGGTGAACTAGCATCTTATTTATCATACTAGATACAAGGGGGCTTTCCATTCGGCTTTTTCCTCAACACGACTGGTAGATCTCCAGCACAACTGGCAGTTATCCCAAATACGAATGTTTTACCATACACACTGGTATAAGCATTGAAGGAGATTGTACTGTAAAGTAAAAGGACACAAGTGCAACTAATGTGACATTTATTGTGGCAAAAGTTTCGCTCTCCAGGAACTTTATCAGCCAATACAAACAATGCATGGACACAGAGGGTATATAAAGGCTCAGAGTGGGTGAATACTAGTGAGGTACCATTTCGATGTTCACTAGTGGTAGTAGTAGTAGTAAATAGTAGTGACAAAAGGGAATACAATATGGTAGAGCAATTAACTCGTACATGAGTAAAAGGATATAAAAGCTAAATTTCTTGGGTAACTAAAAATAGGTTGGACAAATATAAACTGGGAAAGAGGCAGCCCTTTTTTCAGTGTTCACTCTCTGTGCTTTGTGTAGTATAACAGGAGAGACTATGTGATGGCAGGGTTTACTGTTTTCAGGAGGATTCTTGCTAAGACTTCGGAGATGGTGAAGCTGCCGTTGTTTTGTTTAATTGTATTCGAAACAGCGATCAGTGCTGATTCGAGGCACTTGCGTCTGCGGAAATTAGTTTCTTTTATCACTAATTGGGCGTCTCTGAATTTCATGAGATGATTGGTGGAATTTCGGTGTTGTACAACAGTGTTGTACATATATATATATATATATATAAATGTCACATTAGTTGCACTTGTGTCCTTTTACTTTACATATTGTCGGTAATTCTACCAACTTTATTACGATCTATGGAGATTGTACTGTTGAAACTTCTGTGGTTCCTCTAGGGAGGATCAACCTCCCAGCAATTGGCTTACCATGAGATTTGTTTTCGATTAAAACTTCGTCCCTAGAAGGAAAAAAAAGTTAAGTCTGTTTCGATTTCAGGCACGGCCTAATTTAAAATAGAGGTCAATAAATGGAGTGCCTGGCAGGTCTGCCACCCAGGAAGAGGAAAACTTGGGTTGGTATCACAAAATAAATTGTCCAGCCCGGTGTCTGAGTCTCCCAAGGAAAGGGCCACATTATCACCAGATTGTACTCACCACATTTAGGTGAGTACACACACACTCACACACTCACTCACACACTCACTCACACACACACCCCACACACACACACACACACACACAAACACACACACACACACCACACACACACACACACACACATACACACACACACACACACACACGCACGCACGCACTCCCATTGCGTTATGCGTCTATTCGGTCGTTAGTTTAGAATTCATTTCATCAGCGAAACATGTATTCAGGGCTGGGGTTTTTTTTGGTCGGACATAAAACAGGACACCGTTGGGTCCCCCCACCTACCCCGCTCCACCATGTACACACACGTACACACACACACACACACACACACACACACACACACACACACACACACACACACACACACACACACACACACACACACACACATATACAGAAATGTGGTTGTATTTGTGTTTATTTTATATATTATATATATTATATATATATATTTAAAAATAAAATATATATATTATATATATTATATATTTTAAAATATATATATATATATATATATATATATGATATAGGGGTGGTAGGAGAAAAAATTTTCAAACAGCTTCAAGGAGAACCTTGAGTTTTCCCTGAAGCAGTTTATTCTTTTCTGAGGGTGAGGGTCCCTATAATAGTTCTAGAGGTGGTACCCCCCTAATATATATATATAAAATGTATATATATATATATATATATATAATATAATATAAATATATATATATATATATAAATATATATATATATATATATATATATATATATATATATATATTTCAACAAGTCGGTCGTCTCCCACCGAGGCAGGGTGACCCTAAAAACAAAGAAAATTCCCAAAAGAAAATACTTTCATCATCATTCAACACTTCCACTTCACTCACACATAATCAATGTCTTTACAGAGGCGCCCAGATACAACAGTTTAGAAGCATGTAAAACATACACCTTCAAACTGCCAATATCCCAAACTGCTCTTTTAAAGTGCAGGCATTGTACTTCCCATTTCCAGTACTCAAGTTTCCCTGAATCCCTTCACTAAATATTACCCTGCTCACACTCCAACAGCTCGTCAGGATGATAAATTAGACACATGTGCAACTCTTGGGTATCTTTATTGAGGAAACGTTTCGCCACACAGTGGCTTCATCAGTCCATACAAAGGAGAATCTTGAAGAACAGGAGGAGAATGAGGTAATCAGTCCCTCAACCTTGAGTCGATGTGGTCAGTCCATCAATCTTGAATAGAATACGGCATACGCGCTGAGAAGGAGCTTATACCGTTGGCAGGAGAGGTGCAGCAGTCATAGGTCGTGTAACATTTGTTCAATGTTGAAGTAGGTCGTGCCCAAGAATTAGGCAAGCGAAGAATTCCCAGTATTAAGATCCCAAGAAGTTGCAGGTCTGACGGGTTTTGTAGATAAAATGGTTCAAGAACCGAATGTTGATAAATTGACCATGTGCAACTCTTTGGGTACTTTTTTGAGGAAACGTTTCGCCACACGTGGTTTCATCATCCATAAAAAGGAAAATTTTAAAAGAACAGGGGAGAATGAGGTAATCAGTCCCTCACTTGAGTCGATTGGTCGTCATCATCTTAATAAAATACGGCATGTTTTAAATTTTTCAATTGGGTTCTCTGAACCTTTTCATCTACAAACCTGTCGACACTGCAACTTCTTGGGACTTAATACTTGGGAATTCTTGTTTGCCTAATTTTGGGCACCCCCCTTTTCAAAATTGAAAAAATGTTCCCGACTATGACTGCTGCACCTCCCCTGCCAACGGTTTTAAGCCCCTTCTCAGGGTACCCCGTTTTCTATTCAAGATTGAGGCTACCACATCGACACAATTGGGGGACTGATTACCTCATTCCCCTCCGTTTTTAAAAGTTCCCCCTTTGTATGGTGATAAAGCCACTGTGTGGCAAAACTTTTTCCTCAATAAAGATACCAAGAGTTGCACATGTGTCTAATTTATAAATGTGGGGTTCTCAAACCCTTTTCATTACAAACTGTCAGGCCCCAAAAAAAACCATTGTTCCATTCACCCTTTTTAAACGCTCACACATTCTTGCGGAAGCCCAAGCCCCGCCCACAAAATCCCTTTACCCCCCCCTCCAACCTTTTCAGGAAGACCTTCCTTCCCCACAAATTTTTATGCTCCCCAAAAACCCATTTATTTTGACCATTCTCTCAAAATTTGACCAAACCCACCACAAAAACCCCTTTCAGCTCTCTGGTTAAACTTTTAAGAAACCCCAAACCCCCTCCTAATTTCAACACTCGAATTCTCAATATTTACACCACACATTCCCTTTTAGACGGGACACTCCCTTTTCCCCCACAAACCCAAAACCGGGCCTCACTACCTCATGAATTCTTTACGCATTAAAAAACTTATACCTTTTTCCCATACTTGCAACACCTCCCCACTTTCCCCAATACCCCCACTTATCATATGCATTTTCCAAAATTCCAAAAATGCAATGCTGAAATCTGAAAACCAACCAGCTGGGTTTTTTCGGCGTTCAACAGGGGTGTGAAGCAGCTGCCCCCGCAGCACAGTATTATCAAAAACATTCATATGAAAAAAACCTTTGGTCAAAAATTGGACTTTGCCAAGGCTTTTCAACCAGTCGAAGGGAAAGTCTCTCCAAACAGTTTTGAAAAATTCCCTTCCCTTTATCCCCCTTTATAGAATGTGTTATTGGATTCCAAAAAAATTGTTTGGGGGCCCCGAAAATTGAATGTGTGGGGCGTGCAACAGGGGGCCCTCCGCCCCCTATTTTTTTTGTTTTTCACAAGGAAGTCACGGAGGCACTTTTACGAGCTCAAAAACTGGTTCCTGGGGCGAGGTACCCTAGGGCACAACAGAATCTCTCCCGGGGACATCATAAAAATTTAAAAACATGAGAGAAAGCCGGGACTTTTTTTAAACCCCCCAAAGTGAAATAGTTTTTTACCAATCAACAGTCGATCCAGAAAATTATACCGTTTTCCCGGGGGCACGAGCCATTGACCCGCCAATAGCACTTCCTCGTGCTCCACTTGGGTCCAATGCCATCGATCTGATCCCAGGAAAAAAGTCTCAGACCTCCGGACGATGGAAAGCAGGATGAAAGACATTGACACACACGATGCCTTCTACCTACTCACCAGGTTGCCTGTCAACCCCAAAACTTACCTATATTTCTGAGATGCTCCCCAGCCTTCAGCAGTCCAAAACTCAAGAATTGACTCTCTCCTGAAGGCCATGCTAGAAGAGTGTATTGAATCTAACCCTTGACGATGGACAGTGTTGCAAGCCTCACTTCCGGTCAGGCTTGGAGGGCTAGGAGTACGCAGATCCTCCCAGATTGCTCTACCAGCTTTCCTATCCTCTTCCATTGCATCAAACGAGTTGATAAGACAAATTCTTCCTGACACCCTCAGTGACTCAGCAGGAAAGAAGACCCTAGCTATGTCAGTGCCATCACCGATGGGAGACTCTTGCTGCTCCAGCACCAAACCCTAGTGCAGCACTGCTCAACAAAAAACAGTCAAGCTGGATAGCCCAATTGCTGAAAAGGTGCTTGCCAACATGCTCAGGGCTGCAACATCAGATAGGGAGATTGCCCGTCCTCCAGGTGTGAGTGCACCTCACTCCGGGGGACTTCCTCCAAACAGTTCCCGTATCGGCAAATGGAACGCGACTCGACCCTAATACCCTCCGTATTGCAGTGGCTCTGCGCCTTGCTGCCCCATTCTCACACAGAATATAATGTGTATTTGCGGCGAAGTGCAAGCAGACCAATATGGTCTACATGGTCTTAACTGTTCCAAAACCAAGGGCTGGCATGCAAGAACACAATGAGGTCAACGACATAATTAAGAGAACCCTTTGCTACAGCTGGATGCCCTGCCGAGAGGGAACCACGATCACTTGCAGCAAACAATACCCAACAAGCCAGCAAACCGCCCCGACGGGATTCACCATCTATCCTTGGAAGAATGGCAAGCTCTTAGCATGGGGGACTATACCTGTGTGTCCACACTGGCTGACACCTATATCCCATCACAGTGTGGGGCGACAGGGAGGAGGCTGCTGACCACAGGGAGGAGTTTCAAGATCAGCAAGTACAGGGACCATTAGCCAAACAGTATCAATTTGTCCCAGTGGGATCAGAGATCTTGGGATCATGGGGAAAAAATGCCACACGTTTTCCTAAAAGAATTGGGTTCCAGATCATCGACACCACCAGGGACCCAAGGGCAGCCACTTTCATGTTCCAGCGCCTCAGCGTCGCCATCCAGAGGGGAAATGCTTGCTGCATACTTGGCTCACGTCCCAGCTCGGAGGAGCTGGAGGAAATTCATCATCTTTGATACATTGTGCCATTGTATTCATGTTATGTTTTTTTCTGTAAATGTATTTTGTTTTTTAATAAATGTTCACATAGAATAAAAATATATCGGGGGTGGGAGGAGAAAAAAAAAAATTCAAACAGCTCCGGGGAAAAACCTTGATTTTTTTTCCTGGTACG
>NC_069456.1:35058630-35082300 GCF_026875155.1 Cherax quadricarinatus
ATATAAAATAAATATATATATATATATAATATATTATATATTTTATATAAAATATATATATTATATATTATTATATATATATAATATATATATATATATATTATGCAATAAGATCACGGTAAACAGGTGATTTCATAATATGCAAACAACCACTGTGAAAGAACAGAGAAATTCCAAGCGCTTTCGTAACTACTCACATTATCATTGTTCTTGATAATGTGAGTAGACACGAAAGCGCTTGGAATTTCTCTATTCTTTCACAGTGGTTGTTTTGTATGCGTATATATATATATAATATATATATATATATATATATATATATATATATATATTATATAATTATATATATATATATATATATATATATATATATATATATATATAAATATATATATATATATAATTGCATTTATGGATTTATAAAATGCATATGATAGAGTGGTGGATATTGGAGAAATGTGGCAGGTGTTGCAAGTATGTGGAATAGGTAGTAAGTTATTAAATGCTGTAAAGAATTTACATGAGGATAGTGAGGCTCAGGTTAGGGTTTGTAGGAGAGAGGGAGATGTCCTGTCTAATGGCAATGTGTGGTGTAAATATGTAGAGAATTCGGAGTGTTGAAATTAGGAGGTGTGGAGTTACTAAAAGTATTAATCAGAGAGCTGAAGAGGGGTTGTTGTGGTGGTTCGGTCATTTAGAGAGAATGGATCAAAGTAGAATGATTCTGAGAGCATATAAATTTGTAGGGGAAGGAAGGTCTTCCTCGAAAAGGTTGGAGGGAGGGGGTAAAGGAGATTTTGTGGTCGCGGGGCTTGGACTTCCAGCAAGAATGTGTGAGCGTGTTAGATAGGAGTGAATGGAGACGAATGGTTTTTCGGACCTGACGAGCTGTTGGAGTGTGAGCAGGGTAATATTTAGTGAAGGGATTCAGGGAAACTTGAGTACTGGAAATGGGAAGTACAATGCCTGCACTTTAAAGGAGCAGTTTGGGATATTGGCAGTTTGAAGGTGTATGTTTTACATGCTTCTAAACTGTTGTATCTGGGCGCCTCTGTAAAGACATTGATTATGTGTGAGTGAAGTGGAAGTGTTGAATGATGATGAAAGTATTTTCTTTTGGGAATTTTCTTTGTTTTTAGGGTCACCCTGCCTCGGTGGGAGACGGCCGACTTGTTGAAATATATTATATATATATATATATATATATATATATATATATATATATATATATATATATATATATATATATATATATATATATATATAGGGAGGTACCACCTCTAGGGACCCTCATCCTTAGAGAAAAGAATAAACTTGCTTCAGGGAAAACTCAAGGTTCTCCTTGAAGCTGTTTGAGAATTTTCTCCTACCACCCCCTATATTATATTTATATATATAATATATATATATATATATATATATATATATATATATATATATATATATATATATATATAATATATATATATATATATATGTCGTGCCGAATATGTAAAAACTGGTCAATTAGCAAAAACTCATTTAAAATTTGGTCCTTTCTAAAATTTTCTCTTATACGCTTAAAGATATATTTTTTTCATTAATGTTGATGTAAAAATTTATAATTTTGCACCAAGAGGGACTTAGAAAACTTACTTAACCTTATTATAACAAGAACAATATATTTTAGCCTAACCCAACTAATTATATTTTAGATTTGTTTACAATAATTTAATACTAAACAAACACAGTGAAACATATTTTTTTCGTTAGGTTCAGAATGATTTTGGCGAAATTATTGCATACACAAATTTTCACTTGTCCTATATGGCAAGATGAGCGTTGCTATTTAAGCCAAGATCGCAAATTCTGCCTATTCGGCACGACATATATATATATATATTATATATATAAAATATATATATATATATATATATATATAAACACAAATACACACACATTTCTGTATGTGTGTGTGTGTGTGTGTGTGTGTGTGTGTGTGTGTGTGTGTGTGTGTGTGTACGTGTGTGTACGTGTGTGTACATGTGTGGAGCGGGGTAGGTGGAGGACCCAACGGTGTCCTGTTTTATGTCCGACCAATAAAACACAGCCCCTGAATACATGTTTCGCTGATGAAATGAATTCTAAACTAACGACCGAATAGACGCATAACGCAATGTGTGTGTGTGTGTGTGTGTGTGTGTGTGTGTGTGTGTGTGTGTGTGTGTGTGTGTGTGTGAGTGAGTGAGTGAGTGAGTGAGTGAGTGAGTGAGTGAGTGAGTGTGTGTACTCACCTAAATGTGGTGAGTACAGTCTGGTGATAATGTGGCCCTTTCCTTGGGAGACTCAGACACCGGGCTGGACAATTTATTTTGTGATACCAACCCAAGTTTTCCTCTTCCTGGGTGGCAGACCTGCCAGGCACTCCATTAATTGACCTCTATTTTAAATTAGGCCGTGCCTGAAATCGAAACAGACTTAACTTTTTTTTCCTTCTAGGGACGAAGTTTTAATCGAAAACAAATCTCATGGTAAGCCAATTGCTGGGAGGTTGATCCTCCCTAGAGGAACCACAGAAGTTTCAACAGTACAATCTCCATAGATCGTAATAAAGTTGGTAGAATTACCGACAATATGTAAAGTAAAAGGACACAAGTGCAACTAATGTGACATTTATATATATATATATATATATATATATATATGTACAACACTGTTGTACAACACCGAAATTCCACCAATCATCTCATGAAATTCAGAGACGCCCAATTAGTGATCAAAGAAACTAATTTCCGCAGACGCAAGTGCCTCGAATCAGCACTGATCGCTGTTTCGAATACAATTAAACAAAACAACGGCAGCTTCACCATCTCCGAAGTCTTAGCAAGAATCCTCCTGAAAACAGTAAACCCTGCCATCACATAGTCTCTCCTGTTATACTACACAAAGCACAGAGAGTGAACACTGAAACAAGCCGCCTCATTCCAGTTTATATTTGTCCAACCTATTTTTATGTTACCCAAGTAATAGCTTTTATATCCTTTTACTCATGTACGAGTTAATTGCTCTACCATATTGTATTACTTTTGTCACTACTACTACTACTACTACTACCACTAGTGAACATCGAAATGGTACCTCACTAGTATTCACCTCACTCTGAGCCTTTATATACCCTCTGTGTCCATGCATTGTTTGTAATGGCTTGATAAAGTTCCTGGAGAGCGAAACGTTGCCACAATAAATGTCACATTAGTTGCACTTGTGTCCTTTTACTTTACAGTACAATCTCCCTCAATGCTTATACCAGTGTGTATGTGTACAACATTCGTATTTGGGATAACTGCCAGTTGTGCTGGAGATCTACCAGTCGTGTTGAGGAAAAGCCGAATGGTAAGCCGCCTTGTATCTAGTATGATAAATAAGATGCTAGTTCACCTCTCTGTGCATCTCAACTGACTCCTGTGTAAGTGACAATCTTCCTACCTGTGGCTCAGATTCCTTAAGACTATGGTGATGAACACCTTCATCTGCTTTGATAGATGTCAACACGTGCGAATACGTTTTCATGTATTTACCAAAGATTAGAGGGTGACATAATTATTGTCCTTATTTGTTGATTAAATCAGTCATAATTTTATTTAATATTATGCTTCCACTACTTTCTGAAATTTATAATAGATAAGTTCAATCTGATTAAATTTTAAAATTTAAAGGACCTAGGAGCAAAAAATGCACTTTAATCAGAAGCTGTGTCTTCAGATTTGTGGCAACATGATGCGATAATCGGAAACCATTCCAGCTTTCTAAAGGGATTTAAATGCCCTTACATTCCAATATTGTGTTGTCTAGTGCCACGACAAGAGGGACAACCAAGTAGAGATTTAAATTTTGTGGCTCCAGAAGTAATCAGCATGTGGACTTATTAAAACATCATATTGGAGACTCTAAAACAACTTCGAGTTTCTACACTTCCCAGGAAAGTATTCCCCTATATTCCCTTTTTCTATTACCTGTAAGGCCTTACTAGGGACTGTTATAGTGGGGGAACCTGGAAGTTGACCCTCTAGGCATAACTTGGCCCATGAAGAGATAAGACTATCTTTAAAAAAATTCTATTCTGTTTTTACCTACCATTGTAGTATTTATGGTATTAATGTATATTTTGTTTATGTTGGACATTATATGAGGTAAGACCTTCTGAGCAACAGTTTTCCTTTCTTAAGAGCCAGATACAACAGGACTCAGTAGCAGAAAAAAATACAGCAAGGCTAGTAGTAGAATCTGGAAACTTAATGTTAACACTTTCACACACAGCAAGGCTAATAGCAGGACCTGGAAGTTTGTAATTTACACTAAATAAACCGCTTAACCAAAAAATAAACATTAAGTGACTTTTTTGAGCTATAATATTTAGGTTGAATTGTTGAGCTTTTTTGAGTAATCAAGCAGTATATATGAAAAGGACAGTTATTAGAAAACAAGAAAAAAGGTACGTATGCATAACATTGGTTCAAATATTTTCGGAGTAGGTGATAAACTAGATAATGTCAGAATACAAAATGCATCGCGCTGTCCTTTGAAATTAATAAATTATTGGGACCATGATTTTAAATATGCTATAGAATCACTCAAGTTATTCTCTGAAGGTTGAAGAGAGAGAGAGAGAGAGAGAGAGAGAGAGAGAGAGAGAGAGAGAGAGAGAGAGAGAGAGAGGAAGAGAGAGGGAGAGAGGGAGAGAGAGAGAGAGAGAGAGAGAGAGAGAGAGGGAGAGAGAGAGAGAGAGAGGGAGAGAGAGGGAGAGAGAGAGAGAGAGAAAGAGAGAGAGAGATACATAATTTGAGAAAATCACAATACTGAACACTGATGGGTGGCAGGCTCACTTCCATACATCATAACACCCCTCACATCTTTCCCTAGTCCTCCTCTCTCCCTCCTTCCTTCCTCCCTTCCCTCCCATCTGCCTTCCCTTCCTCGTTGTAGCTGGACACATGATGCTCCATTCTCCCTTCTTTTGATAGATAGATGGATGTAGTTTGGGGCGTTGATGTAAATTCCACCATTTAATGCACCCTCCAAGTGCACATTTGCACAGCCAGTGCTTCCCTCACACTCCTCTCCCACTCCCCTGGAGCCCCGGATTTCGTCCCTGTGTACGTGGGTCTCAGTCGTCCACCATCCGATGTTTTCGACCCAATTCCTTTCCCCTTGTCTGCAATCATATATTCACTATGACAAATTCTGCCTCGTTTTAACTGCAGAAAACTGGGTCCTTCCTCCAAAATCTTCCAAACTCCTGCTGTTCCTCCTCTTCCTCTCCCTCCCTTTACTCCTACTCCTCCTCCTCTTCCTCCTCCTTCCAATCTTCCTCCTCCTCCTCCTCCTCTTTAGTAAGTCCTCCTTTTTCTCTGCTATTTTTTTCTTTTACCCCATACATTCCTCTTATTCTTTATTTATAGTCTTATAGTTTCTCTTTCTCCTCTTTTATCCACTTTTTTTTCTTTAAACGTCCTCCTGCTCCTTCATTCCATCTTCTCTTCTTTTCCCTATCCTCGCCTTTTCCTGCTCTTCCACTTACATCCTATCCACTCTTCTTTCCATCCTCCACTCTTGTTTCCTCTTACTTCTCATCTTTCCCCATATTTCCGGTATCTTTTCCTCCCCTGTCTAACTGTTTCTATTTGTCCTCCAGCAGCCGCCAATTGCTCCTTTTCCTCCCGCTTCTTAGCCTCTTCCTCTTCTTCACCTCCTTCTCCTCCTTATCCTTCTCTTCCTTCTCCTCCTGCTGTTTCTTAGCCTCTTCCCCATCCTCCTCCTCCCCCCACACCTTCTCTTCCTCCTCCCTCCCACACCTCCTTTTCCTCCTCCTCCTCCTCTTCCTCGGACTAGCCGGGTGGATGAGGAAAAGAAAGGTCTTCAGGGGCAGGGATTCTCCTCAATCATTGATTTAGGTAGCTCTGATATCAATCTATTGTGCTCTCTCTGATAAGAAATTACTCGAGTGACGAGGATGAATTGCTTGCACAGGCTGACTGTGTGTGTGTGTGTGTGTGTGTGTGTGTGTGTGTGTGTGTGTGTGTGTGTGTGTACTCACCTAGTTGTACTCTCACCTAGTTGAGGTTGCGGGGGTCGAGTCCGAGCTCCTGGCCCCGCCTCTTCACTGATCGCTACTAGGTCACTCTCCCTGAGCCGTGAGCTTTATCATATCTCTGCTTAAAGCTATGTATGGATCCTGCCTCCACTACATCGCTTCCCAAACTATTCCACTTACTGACTACTCTGTGGCTGAAGAAATACTTCCTAACATCCCTGTGATTCATCTGTGTCTTCAGCTTCCATTGTGTCCCCTTGTTACTGTGTCCAATCTCTGGAACATCCTGCCTTTGTCCACCTTGTCAATTCCTCTCAGTATTTTGTATGTCGTTATCATGTCCCCCTATCTCTCCTGTCCTCCAGTGTCGTCAGGTTGATTTCCCTTAACCTCTCCTCGTAGGACATACCTCTTAGCTCTGGGACTAGTCTTGTTGCAAATCTTTGCACTTTCTCTAGTTTCTTCACGTGCTTGGCTAGGTGTGGGTTCCAAAACTGGTGCCGCATACCCCAATATGGGCCTAACATACACGGTGTACAGGGTTTGAATGATTCCTTATTAAGATGTCGGAATGCTGTTTGAGGTTTGCTAGGCGCCCAATATGCTGCAGCAGTTATTTGGTTGATGTGCGCTTCAGGAGATGCGCCTGGTGTGTGTGTGTGTGTGTGTGTACTCACCTATTTGTACTCACCTATTTGTGGTTGCAGGGGTCGATTCACAGCTCCTGTGCCGCCTCTTCGCTGAATTGCTACTAGGTCCTCTCTCTCCCTGCCCCATGAGCTCTATCATACCTCGCCTTAAAACTATGTATGGTTCCTGCCTCCACTACATCACTTTCTAGGCTATTCCATGGCCTGACTACTCTATGACTGAAGAAAAAACTTCCTAACATCCCTTTGATTCATCTGAGTCTTCAACTTCCAATTGTGACCTCTTGTGTCTGGGGTCCCATTCTCTGGAACACCCCGTCTTGTCCACCTGTCTATTCCGCGCGTATTTTATATGTCTTTTATCATGTCTCCCCTGACCTCCTGTCCTCCATTTGTCGTCAGGCCGATTTCCCTCAACCTTTCTTCATAGGACAATCCCCGTAGCTCTGGGACTAGTCTTGTTGCAAACCTTTGCACTTTCTCTAATTTCTTGACGTGCTTGACTAGGTGTGGATTCCAAACTGGTGCTGCATATTCAGTATGGGCCTGACGTAGATGGTATACAGAGTCTTAAACGAATCCTTACTGAGGTATCGGAACGCTATTCGTAGGTTTGCCAGGCGCCCGTATGCTGCAGCAGTTATCTGATTGATGTGCGCCTCAGGAGATATGCTCGGTGTTATACTCACCCCCAGATCTTTTTCCTTGAGTGAGGTTTGCAGTCTTTGGCCATCTAAACTATATTGTGTCTGCGGTCTTCTTTGCCCTTCCCCAATCTTTATGACTTTGCATTTGGCAGGGTTAAATTCAAGGAGCCAGTTGCTGGACCAGGCTTGTAGCCTGTCCAGGTCTCTTTGTAGTCCTGCCTGATCCTCGTCCGATTTGATTCTTCTCATTAACTTCACATCATCTGCAAACAAGGACAATTCTGAGCCTATCCGTTCCGTTATGTCGTTCACATATACCAAGAACAGCACAGGTCCTAGGACTGACCCCTGTGGAACCCCGCTTGTCACAGGCGCCCACTCTGACACCTCGTCGCGTACCATGACTCGTTGTTGCCTCCCTGTCAGATATTCTCTGATCCATTGCAGTGCCTTTCCTGTTATGTGTGCCTGGTCCTCTAGCTTTTGCAGTAACCTCTTGTGAGGAACTGTGTCGAAGGCTTTCTTGCAGTCCAAAAATATGCAGTCGATCCACCCCTCTCTCTCTTGTCTTACTTCTGTCACCTTGTCATAAAACACTAGTAGGTTTGTGACACAGGATTTTCCTTCCCTGAAACCGTGCTGGTTGTCAATTATACACTTGTTTCTTTCCAGGTGCCCCACCACTCTCCTCCTGATGATCTTCTCCATGACCTTGCATACTATACACGTTAGTGATACAGGTCTGTAGTTTAGTGCCTCATGTCTGTCTCCCTTTTTAAAAATTGGGACTACATTTGCCATTTTCCATACCTCAGGGAGTTGCCCAGTTTCAAATGTGTTGAAGATCTTTGTTAATGGCTCACACAATATTTCTGCTCCCTCTTTAAAGACCCATGGAGAGATGTCTGGTCCCACCGCCTTTGAGGTGTCAAGTTCGCATAGCAGCTTCTTCACCTCCTCCTTGGTTATATGTACCTCATCCAGCACTTGCTGGTGTGCCCCCCTGTTCTGATTTCTTGGAGTCCTACTGGTTTCCTCTGTAAATACCTCTTTAAAATCTTGGTGTTGAGCTCCTGACAAACCTCTCGGTCATTTCTTGTAAAATTCCCCATCCCCCCTTCCTCATTCTGATTACCTGGTCCTTGATATGTTTTCCTTCTGATGTGGCTGTACAACAGCCTCCCTTCTTTTCTGTGCATATTCGTTTCTGGCTCTTCGGCTGATTTCTTTATTTTCCTGAGTTCTCTGTTTTCTGTACCTTTTCCTTTCTCTAGTACACCTAGTTTTTGCCTCCCTAAAACCTTTGGATGAACCAAGGACTCGTTCTGTTTTTCCCCATTATTTCGTTTTCCCCTTTGGGGAACAAACCTCTCCTCTGCCTCCTTGCATTTTGTTGCTACATAGTCCATCATTTCTTGTACTGGTTTTCCTGTCAGTTCCCTCTCCCACTGAATGTCTTGAAGAAGTTCCTCATGCTGAATAGTTCCCCTTTTGTAGTTTGGTTTTTCACAGCCTATTCCTGCTACTCTCTCCACTTGGAGCTCAACTATGTAGTCGAAGCACAGAACCACATGATCACTAGCTCCCAGGGGCCTTTCATACATGATACATGATACATGTGTGTGTGTGTGTGTCTATGTGTGTGTTGTGTGTGTTTTGTGGTGTGGGGTGTGTGTGTGTGTGTGGGGTTTTGTGTTGTGTGTGGTTGTGTGTGTGTGTGTGTCGTAACGTGTTTATCACATAAGATTAGTAATAATAAAAGTAAACTTTAAGAATAAATATGCTAAGACCACGAGACAAGGAGGGAGTGAGCTCAGTCATTAAGGGAGATTAAGAGGCGGACCC
This sequence comes from Cherax quadricarinatus, assembly GCF_026875155.1. Lineage (NCBI taxonomy): Eukaryota > Metazoa > Arthropoda > Malacostraca > Decapoda > Parastacidae > Cherax > Cherax quadricarinatus. The sequence continues at coordinate 35,067,843 of NC_069456.1, forward strand.
AGGAGCCGAGACTCGACCCACCTACAGGAAATGATTAAGTACGGATAGGGAAGGCAAATACTGTAACACATACTGGCGAATGATGAACAGCATGAAGGTAAACAAAAAAAAAAAAAAAAAAAAGAAAAAGCCTTATTACTTTGACTTTCTAATGGATGGACTAATTAAAATAAGAAAATAACGCCAACCTTTACTTTAAAAACTAAATGCATTTCGGTCGCTTGTCGATTAGTTGAAAGGTATCTCAGAACTGCATAATCCAAACCCTCTCTATTCTTCACGTGTGCCTCACTGCACACGTAAAGAATAGAGCTGAGTGAGGCATAACTTTCTAAGGCAGTTGAATATTACTTCTGAAATTTTAAGGGACTCAGGAGGGATATTCATATATTAATCACATGATCTCTATAACCCCAAATTTTCTTCATTAGAAATGACAAGAAAAGGATTTAGACAACCCCAAACATTTATTTATGTCTTCGACTAAGTAGCACCAGCTGATGAGGCAGTCTCTGTTATCCCAGATACTTCAATATCCCCCCCCCAAAAAAAAAGAAAGAAAGAAAGAAAAGCAGCATATTGAGTTTAAAGCCTCACAATTTGCATTATCAGGTCATCAGCGTTGAAGGGTAAACCCAAAATTGATGAGGCACAAAGAAATTATCACATCTTAGCCAGTATTTCAATTTACCCAGATTCTTTCATGAAAAGAAGATAAATTGGAACCTGCACAGGTCGAAATCTGGAAGATAAAACTAGTGTTTAATGTTTAAGCAAGAAAGTATGCAGTAGTAATAAACTAATTTTTAAATTTAAACTTTAGGAATTAAACATACATTTCTTTTACAATGGTCTAAAGGGCACCATTATGTAGATTTAATCTAGGATAGCCCAATAAAGTCAAACACACTGACTTATTACTGATTAGAATACATATTATCCAGTTATTTCACAGAAACAAATTAATCTTCTCCGCAAGTTGATTAATGATGATACAGAATTACCTGTACCTTGCCAGGTTTTACGCCTCGTCGAACTGTTTTGTCCCGTTACAATTGTTTCAGATTTGAAGACAAGTATAAACAGTTGCCTGGGTTAGTCATGGGTTCACCCCTTAGTGCAGTACTGGCCAATTTATTTGTGGAGGACCTAGAATCCACAAGAATCTTAAAAACAATCCATAAATCAAATACATGGATGCGATACGTGGATGATATTTTGGTAATTGTACCCAAAATTGTACCCAAGTACATGAGATCCTCAACGCCATTAGCACTCTGAAACCTACTATTAAATTTACACTACAGGAGAAGAAAACCAGTTACCACTTCTCGACGTTCTCCTATTTAAAGGTGAAAGTAAACTCTTTCAAAGTCTATCGTAAACAAACCTACAAGAATGATTTGCTTTTTTTCTCTCACCATGACACCAGAACTAAAAAAAAAAAAAAAAAAAAAAAGGTAGTTATAGGCTTCTTTCTGAGAGTTTACAGAGTTTCCAGTCCGCAGTTCCTCGAGGATGAGTGTACATACATCATACATTCATTCAGTTCGCTACATTTCTCCTTTCGCCTCAACGTGATTGCAGTAAAAAGTGCGACTTACATTTTTAAAAAAGACTAACACAAATCCAGTAGAAGGAAAGCTTTCCAGTAACATCGTTTTTCCGGTTAGCGACGTTGCTATTAACGTTTCTAAAATACTTAAAAGAAAACTTGTTTAAAATATCTACCAGCTCTTCAACTACTGTTGAAAAATTAGGAAGAAACCCAAAAACGACTCTGGCACTAGCGCAGGAGTATACCAATACCTTGTGGGGAATATGACAAAATATATGTGAGATAAACGGCGAAATCTCTGAATATTAGGATCCGAGAGCACAAGATTTGTGATGACCGTAAAAACCCGTGTGTCCAACACAGAGACGATTTTTGGGCTCCTTAGAAGTTCAGTGAGGCTAGATTCGTCGTAAAAAGGGAAGATTTACGACGGCGAAAGTGTATAGAGGCTGCCCTAATTGCCGCCCAGAAACCCTCCATCAAAAATCCGGAAATTACAATATATCCAAATTGCTGATCAACTGGATATTACCGATTCCGGGACCGCTGAAAAATATTGAAGATGTTTCTCAACCCATCTTACCATAATGTACTACTAATACTCTACTGCTAGTTTCCTACTGTTTTGCTGCTGCTACTACTGCTACTACACTACAACAACTACTACAAAACAAACAACAACTAACTACTACAACAACAACTACTTTCAACACCAACTACACTAGTACTACAATTACAACTCAACACTACTACTACTGCTACTGCTACTACTACTACTACTTACTACCGTCTTGCGCTTGCTACCTGCTCCACCACAAAATACGTTCATACTAAGCCAACTTTAAATTAGACTGAAAATCCACAACGCGAAAATTTCTTCAATGTCCTTTCCTTATACATGTTTTTTTCCACATCTTGTCGGTATCCCACACAATTTTACAGTTAACTGAAGAACCTACCGTAAGGCGAAACATTTTAACAATAAAGATACCCAACTGTTCACATGTGTCTCACCACAATTTCTCGGTATTTATACCATTATCAAAATATCTCATCTGACTTTCCCTTCGCTTCCCATATATCACTCATTCTCTCTCCCCAAGTACATTGGTTTGTGACTTGAAAAACCCATTGTGTGGGCGATACTTTGTCAAACCATACCACGGGTGGGGTTAGAACCCGCGGGTACTAGCACCACCCTTGATATGGTTTTTTTTGTAATAGTATCATTACGATCTCGTGAGTCGAGTAGAGTGATATTTTGTCATTAAATGATCGCGGTGAACATCACTTGTGTATCTTCCTATCGGGCTGGTATTTTACACTGTTTCCTGCAACTTGCTTCTGGCTTGCTTCTGCAGTGTTTTAAAAATTGAGGTTGGAGAGTTGAAGGAGGAGGTCTTGCTTCTCCAGGAGGAGATTAGGAGGCTGAAGGTCCACCTCAATGGGTCTGGGAGAGAGTGTGAGGTGGCTGGAGTTGTGGGGAATGAGGCTTCTAGCAGTGAGGTGCAGTCTGTCTCTCGCTGTGAGGAGGCTGTAGTTGGGGAGGTAGCAACGGCTACCAGCAGTGAGGTGCAGCCCAGCACCTGCTACAAGTGGCGAGTGGTTCACAGTAATGGGAGGCGCATCAGAGTAAGGAAAGTTAAGAGTGAAGATCTGAAGGTAGGAAATCGCTTCTCTGTTCTTCAGGATGAATGTACTTCAGTGGCCAGTGAGGGTAAGGGTACTACTGCCCTGCTTAATGGAGGTAAGCGCATTCTTGTGGTTGGTGACTCTCAGGTAAGATATATTGACCGTGCTTTTTGTAATAGGAATAAGAAGATGAGAGATAGAGTGTGCTTCCCTGGAGCTGGTGTTGGGGACATTGTCAACAGGCTGGATAATATCATGTCAGGTAATGGGAACAAGCCCATTATCTGTCTTAGTGCTGGTGGAAATGATATTGGGAAGGGTAGGAGAGAAGAGCTGCTAGATAAGTACAGGTCAGCTATAGATTTCATTAAGTCTAAGGGAGGGATCCCAATCATATGTAGCATCTTGCCTAGAAGGGGAGTAGGAAATGAATGGTTGTCTAGGGCAATTGGTGTAAATTGCTGGCTAGACAGATACTGTAAGGAACTTGAAATCCCATTCATTGACAACTGGAACAACTTTTATGGCAAACATGATATGTATGCAAGGGATGGGGTACATCTCTTCTGGGGCTGGGGTGGTAGCACTTGCAGACTCGATTGAGAAGGCCATTGGTGAAATGCCTATGATTTTAAACTGATGGAAGGTAGAGGTATGGGTGTGTGTGGGAAACAAGCAGGTTGCATCACTAGGGTTGGAAACAGTAAATGTATAAAAGGCATTCAGCATGAGTTATAAATAAAAACAATAGATCAGGTCAGCAAACAAAGGGGGACAGCAGAGGGCAGCAAGGGACTAGCTCCCTTAAGGTTTACTATACTAATAGCAGGAGTGTAAGAAATAAAATAGATGAGCTAAGATTAATTGCAAGTGCAGGAAACATAGATATTATTGCTATAACAGAGACCTGGCTCAATCTGAAAGATAGAGAGATGCCCTCTGAATGTCACATACAAGGCTATAAATTATTCCACACTGACAGGGTCAACAGGAAGGTGGTGGAGTAGCGATGTATGTCAGAGACAATTTAAATTGTTGTGTTAGACAAGATATTAAATTAGAAGCGTCAGCCACTGAATCTGTTTGGTTACAGCTTCTCGAGGGCCGAGAAAAACTAATTTTTGGGTGTGATTTACAAGGCCCCAAATCTTGATAGGGAGTGCAGTAAACTTCTATGGGACGAAATTCGTAAGGCATCTACATACGAAAATGTTGTGCTAATGGGAGATTTCAACTATAGACAGATTGACTGGAGCAATTTGACAGGAAATTTAGAGTCAGGTGACTTTCTTGATACGATCCAGGATTGTTTTTTGAAACAGTTCGTGACAGAGCCAACTAGGGGAAATAACCTCCTTGACTTGGTTCTTGCCAGTAGGGAACCACTAATTAATAATCTTGAGGTTAATGATGAGCTTGGGGAAAGTGATCACAAATCACTCAGTTTTAATTATCATGGAATTCCCCTAATAATGGCAATCAAGTCTCATGTCCCTGACTTCCGCTTGGCTGATTTCATAGGACTGAAAAATTACTTAGGTGGGCTGAACTGGAATGACCTGACTAAGGGTCAGGTAGGTGGTGATGGTTGCCGATATGACGCTTTCCAGGGCATAGTTCTAGCTGCTCAGTCAAATTATGTTCCAAATAGGGAAATCAGATCAAACAAAAATGATCCTAAATGGATGAACAATAGATTAAAATATCTAATTGGTCAAAAGAGAGGCATATATAGGCAAATCAAAAGAGGGGAGGGGCAATTAAGAAATCGATATATTCAGTTAAAGAGAAATAAAAAAAAGGAATTAGAAAAGCAAAAGAGATTATGAGGTTAAAGTTACAAGAGATTCGAAGACTAACCCAAAAGGATTCTTTCAGGTATACAGAAGTAAGATCAGGGACAAGATAGGCCCACTCAAAGTTCCTCGGGTCAGCTCACTGACATGATAAGGAAATGTGTAGAGTTTTAACACATACTTTCCTCCTCAGTTTTTACACAGGAGGATACCAGCGATATTCCAGAAATGATAAATTATGTGGAACAGGACGATAATAAACTGTGCAGGATTAGAGTCACAAGTGACATGGTCCTTAGGCAAATAGATAAATTAAAACCTAACAAATCCCCAGGCCTGATGAACTGTATGCAAGGGTTCTAAAGGAATGTAAAGAGGAGCTTAGCAAACCTTTGGCTAATCTTTCAACATATCACTACAAACTGGCATGGTTGCCAGATAAGTGGAAAATGGCAAATGTGATACCTATTTTCAAAGCAGGTGACAGGTCCTTAGCTTCGAACTATAGACCAATAAGCCTAACCTCCATAGTGGTAAAATTTATGGAATCAATAATTGCCGAGGCAGTTCGTAGCCACCTTGAAAAGCATAAATTAATCAACGAATCTCAGCATGGTTTTACAAAGGGGCGTTCCTGCCTTACGAATTTATTAACTTTTTTCACTAAGGTATTTGAGGAGGTAGATCATGGTAATGAATATGATATTGTGTATATGGACTTCAGTAAGGCTTTTGACAAGGTCCCACATCAGAGACTATTGAGGAAAATTAAGGCACATGGAATAGGAGGAGAAATTTTTTCCTGGATAGAGGCATGGTTGACAAATAGGCAGCAGAGAGTTTGCATAAATGGGGAGAAATCAGAGTGGGGAAGCGTCACGAGCGGTGTTCCACAGGGGTCAGTGTTGGGCCCCCTGCTGTTCACAATATACATAAACGACATAGATGAGGGCATAAAGAGCGACATCAGCAAGTTTGCCGATGACACCAAAATAGGCCGTCGAATTCATTCTGACGAGGACATTAGAGCACTCCAGGAAGATTTGAATAGACTGATGCAGTGGTCGGAGAGGTGGCAGATGCAGTTTAATATAGACAAATGCAAAGTTCTAAATGTTAGACAGGACAATAACCATGCCACATATAAACTAAATAATGTAGATCTTAATATTACGGATTGCGAAAAAGATTTAGGAGTTCTGGTTAGCAGTAATCTGAAACCAAGACAACAGTGCATAAGTGTTCGCAATAAAGCTAATAGAATCCTTGGCTTCATATCAAGAAGCATAATAATAGGAGTCCTCAGGTTGTTCTTCAACTCTATACATCCTTGGTTAGGCCTCATTTAGATTATGCTCCACAGTTTTGGTCACCGTATTACAGAATGGATATAAATGCTCTGGAAAATGTACAAAGGAGGATGACAAAGTTGATCCATGTATCAGAAACCTTCCCTATGAGGATAGACTAAGGGCCCTGAATCTGCACTCTCTAGAAAGACGTAGAATTAGGGGGGATATGATTGAGGTGTATAAATGGAAGACAGGAATAAATAAAGGGGATGTAAATAGTGTGCTGAAAATATCTAGCCTAGACAGGACTCGCAGCAATGGTTTTAAGTTGGAAAAATTCAGATTCAGGAAGGATATAGGAAAGTACTGGTTTGGTAATAGAGTTGTGGATGAGTGGAACAAACTCCCAAGTACAGTTATAGAGGCCAGAACGTTGTGTAGCTTTAAAAATAGGTTGGATAAATACATGAGTGGATGTGGGTGGGTGTGAGTTGGACCTGATAGCTTGTGCTACCAGGTCGGTTGCCGTGTTCCTCCCTTAAGTCAAGGTGACCTGACCTGACTAGTTTGGGTGCATTGGCTTAAGCTGATAGGAGACTTGGACCTGCCTCGCATGGGCCAGTAGGCCTGCTGCAGTGTTCCTTCGTTCTTATGTTCTTAACTAGCGCTGGTGAGCATACGATCCGATCGTGGTTTTCGTGGCCTGTGATCGCAGTGACCAGCAGCTAGTCCGCCTTCGCACGTGTCTTTAGACATCAACATTATGGTACGTGTCTACCACAACGCGACTGAATGTGTCGTTTTAGGATAAAGACACGTGCCAAGTTACATACGTGTCTTGTTTTGGCGTTGCTAGAAATGTACTATTTTTAAAGATGTTAATTGTGATAACACATACGGTGTTGATTTCATGTAATATGACTATCAAAATCTCACCTAACCAAGTTTGTGTGTGTGTATGTGTGGAGTGTATGTGTATGTGTATGTATGTGTGTGTGTGTGTGGTGTGTGTGTGTGTGTGTGTGTGTGTGTGTGTGTGTGTGTGTGTGTGTGTGTGTGAGCCTAAAAAATCTTCCACTAAAATCCTAGCCCCCTGCTAACTCTTTTTATTCTTAACTTCCTTACTCCACAACCTTAAATTCTTTGTATCTTTCCTATTCCTGTTAAACCTAGCTCTGAAGATTGAGACACTTATGCAACATATGGGAATCTTTATTGACGAAACGCTTCGCCACACAGTGGCTTTATCAGTCCAATACAAAGCAGAAAGGTGTAAGGAGCGGAGGAGTTTGAGGTAATCAGTCCCTCAGCCTGGAGTCGATGTGTTCAGTCCATCAATCTTGTGGAATGTACAGCATAGGGCCGTAGACGTGGCTTATATACTGTAGTCAGGTGAAGCGAAGCAGGAGGAGGTGGGGTCATAGTGGTACCATCCACTAGTCGAAGTAGGCTGAGAGACTGATTACCTCAAACTCCTCTTCTCCTTACACCTTTCTGTTTTGTACTGGGACTGATGAAGCCACTGTGTGGCGAAACGTTTTCCTCAATAAAGTTTCCCATATGTTACATAAGTGTCTCAATCTTCAACTTGTCGGATTTCAAAGTCATTCATCACAAATCTAACCCATCTCATTTCTTACTTTTTACTAAAAAAAAGTCACTTATTTAAAAAATTTCTTCCTATTCAAAAATTTCAACAAAAACCTTCTTACTTCTTTCTCCTCTTCCTCTGTCCAGGATTTTCTAAGTCATATTCAGTCATAAAGATGGTTCTTGAGGAGGAGATATTTAAGGCTTCCATGCAGGTTTCAGATTTTCTTACAGTAGAGGGTAAGAGATGTACTCAGGCTTCCAGAGTTCGAATGGCGAGAGCGAGACATTTATTTGAGTGTCCTGCTTCTGAACAGAAGGGATTGTCTCATGACGCCACTGTCAGTATAGTTTGACATACATAGACTCGAGAATCTCTACTGACATTCCTCCTCTTTTTCACCCACCATCTCTCTTTCCAAACCCTCCACCTCTTCCTCCTCCTCCTCTTCTTAGTCCTTTTCCTTCTAGTCTTCCACCTCTCCTTCCTTTTTATTTCTCTCATCACCATCCCATTTTGCACATGCCCCTATTTCCATGTCCCTACTCCACAAAAAAAAAAAAAAAAAAAAAAAAAAAAAAAAACACCAGAACGTTCACAACGACAAAAGGACGACTCTTGCTGGATATAATTGGATTTTGATTCCTTGAGTGACTGGGGAGAGCGGCCGCGATTACCTCGACCTCTCCATTAAGGCCACCATCAGGGTGATGAATTCCTCGCTCTTTGTCACCCAGGGAAGAACCATCAGGGTGATGAATTCCTCGCTCTTTGTCATCCAGGGAAGAACCATCAGGGTGATGAATTCCTCGCTCTGTCACCCAGGGAAGAACCATCAGGGTGATGAATTCCTCGCTCTGTCACCCAGGGAAGAACCATCAGGGTGATGAATTCCTCGCTCTTTGTCACCCAGGGAAGAACCATCAGGGTGATGAATTCCTCGCTCTGTCACCCAGGGAAGAACCATCAGGGTGATGACTTCCTCGCTCTTTGTCACCCAGGGAAGAACCATCAGGGTGATGAATTCCTCGCTCTTTGTCACCCAGGGAAGAACCATCGGGGTGATAAATTCCTCGCTCTTTGTCCCCCGGGGAAGAACCTCAGGGTGATGAATTCTGTCTTTGTCACCCCAGGGAAAGAACCATCGGGTGATGAATTCCCGCTCTTTGTCACCCAGGGAAGAACCATCAGGGTGAGAATTTCGCTCTTTTTCCCCGGGAAGCCCATCAGGGTGATAATTCCTCTCTTTGTCACCCAGGGAAGAACCTTCAGGGGTGAATTCCTCGCTCTGTCACCCGGGGAAGAACCTCAGGGTGATAAATTCCCGCTCTGCCCCAGGGAAAAACCCAAAAGGGTGATAAATTTCCTCGCTTTTGTCACCCGGGGAAAACCATCAGGGTGTGAATTCTCCCCTTTTTGCCCCCAGGGAAGAACCATGGGGTGAAAATTCCTCGCTCTTTGTCCCAGTGAAGCCCATCGGGTGATGTTTTCCTCGCTCTTTGTCCCCCAGGGAAGAACCACGGGTGATGAATTCCTCGCTCTTTTGTCACCCGGGGAAAGAACCATCCAGGGTGATAAATTTCCCGCTCTTTGTCACCCCGGGGAAAAACCATCGGGGTGATGAATTCCTCGCTCTTTGTCCCCCGGGGAAAAACCATGGGGATAAATTCCTCGTCTTTGTCCCCGGGGAAAAAAACCTCAGTGGGGAATTCCTCGCTCTTTGTCCCCCAGGGGGAACCCATCAGGGTATGGAATTCCTCCTCTTTGTCCCCCGGGGAAGAACCTCAGGGTGATGAATCCCGCCTTTGTCACCCCAGGGAAGAACCATCAGGGGATAAATTCTCGCTCTTTGTCCCCCGGGAAGAACCTCAGGGTGTGAATTCCCCCTCTTTGTCCCCCAGGGAAAAACCATCAGGGGATGAATTCCTCGTTTTGTCCCGGGGAAGAACCATCAGGGTGATAACCTCGCTTTTGTCCCCCGGGGAAGAACCACGGGTGATGAATTCCTCGTTTTGCCCCAGGGAAAAACCATCGGGTGATAAATTTCCCTGCTCTGTCCCCAGGGGAACCTCGGGTGATGAATTCTCGCTCTTTGTCCCCCAGGGAAAACCACAGGGTGTGATTCCTCCCTTTGTCACCCAGGAAAAACCCATCGGGGTGATGAATTCCTGTCTTTGTCCCCCGGGGAAGAACCATCAGGTGATGAATTCCTCGCTCTTTGCCCCCCCGGGAAGAAAAATCAGGGTGATGAATTCCTGCTCTTTGTCACCCAGGGAAGAACCACAGGGTGATAAATTCCTCGCTCTTTGTCACCCAGGGAAAACCATCAGGGTGATGAATTCCTCGCTCTTTTTTCCCCCAGGAAGAACCATCAGGGTGATAAATTTCCTCGCTCTTGTCCCCCGGGGAAGAAATCGGGGTGATGAATTCCCGCTCTTTGCCCCCGGGGGAAGAGTGATCTTGTGGAACTTTGTCTTAGTCGAGACGTGGAGAGAGAGAGAAGAGAGAGAGAGGAGAGGGAGAGAGAGAAAAGAGAGAGAGAGGGGAAAAAAGGAAGAGGGGAAGAGAGAGAGAGAGAGAGAAAAACCGTCGATTATCTTGCACTACAAACTAAACAAACATCAAGTTCGGGAAAAAAAACAAAACAAAAAAAAACTTTAAAATAGACCTCGATGTAACATAAAAACAATTTTTTTATAACAATTCTTTCAAGATTTTTTATATCTTTATTTTTTTTAAATTTTTAATGCAAAAGATTTTTGCTTTGTATATCGTTTCTCTTTTTCTCGTATTTTTTTTTTTTTTTTTTTTTTTGCAGAATGAATTTTGGGGTTTTTTTTGTGGAGAAAAAATTCTCACTGTTTGAAGTGACAGGAAAGAAATGTTTTGGGGACGGGGGAAGAGCTGTTTGTGGCCATTAACTTGTATTTTTACTCCCTTTTTCTCTTCCCAAAGTTATATAAGAATAAATTTTTGTGTTTTTTTTTGGAGAAACTTCGTTCATCTGTTTGAAGTGACAGGAAAGAAATGTTTCTGGAGGACTGGGCAAGAGCCGTGTTTGTGGCCCATTATCATTTTGTATTTTTACTCCTCCTCTCTCTTCTCCAAAGTTTTTATTATATTATATATTTATATAAAATATATATTTTTATATATATATATTATATATTATACTGGTTAGTACGTATAATTATAAAGGAAAGTACGGGAAGCACCATCACGGGCCCTGCCTCTCTGCCTCTACTTTAAGACTGACCCCCCAGTGCCGGGGGGGGAGCGGCGTTCAAAAACTTGCTATGGTCAGCAGCAACATGAATAACAGTCAGTGATTCACACAGACGGTTGGTAGTGAGCACTACTGGGAACTGGTTACTGGTACTGAGATTAAAATATATATATATATATATATATATATTTATATATATATATAATATATATATTTATATATATATATATATATTATTTTTGTGTGTGTGTGTGTGTGTGAGTGCAATGTTGCAAGGGAGCAACCAAAGCAGTGAGAGAGGTCTCAGAGTAGCGTAGGTGTAACCGGCCACGGTTACCCTTAGACTGCGTTAGTGGTCGGTGCCAAACCCCACCCTACCATCATCCCCTACTACCCATATGGGGTAGGAGGGTTTCTGAGATGTCAGGTACTTGAATTCATCTTCAGTGACAGGCTTTAAGCTTTCTATGAGATACTTTAAGCTTTCCATGAGAGGCTTCAAGCTTTCCATGAGAGGCTTCAAGCTTTCCATGAGAGGCTTCAAGCTTTCCACGAGAGGCTTCAAGCTTTCCATGAGATGCTTCAAGGTTTCCATGAGAGGCTTCAAGCTTAATGTGTTAGTGTGGAGAAATTTTCTCCAGGAGGGGGGTATCAGCCCCCTTCAGCCCCTTTCAGCCCTGAGGGGCCAAGCCCTCTCAGAAGGGGCGAGCGTCTTGTTTACTGCTACAGTGAGTAATTGATCACAGATGCCGAACGAATGTGCAACGTGGTCAAATGATCTCTGCTCCTTGCAGTGCGGTGTTGCAAAGTGTATTTTTATAAGAGACAGTACATTCTTACTTTAGCAGGACAATTAAAGAAAATCCTGCTCTTACTTTATTACCATAGTAAAGATAGTGTACATTGTTGTCTATGCTTAAGACAGTAAGAAACGAACATCTTGCTTTGCTTCATCGAGGAGGTGACAAGGATGCAAGGTACTAGGTCAGCATTTTTTTTTTGTGTGTATTAGGGGAGCAACGGCTTGGGGCGGTGTGGCGTGGCTAGACTAACTTTGACTCTACTACGAGTGACTCTGACGCCAGGATAACTAGCAAAGAACACTGATCTGTGCATTAGTGTGAACAAAGTGTCTCAAACACAATAAACATAAGAGAAGTGTGATCAGCTTCTCTTGTGATACATTGTGAACAATAAAGACAAATCTTGTGGAACATAGTGTACCAGTGTGCGTTTCCTAGACAATGGAAGACGTGGACATCCAAGGACACTTCAGCTTCTATCAAGTCACCGATACCTGTCGAAGGTGTTGAGAACACCATAGCTCACGCTACAAGAGCAAGGTATGTTACGAATTTCTTGTAGATCGGGGGACTGCGCAGTTCTTGAGTCACAAGGAGTTTGTAATCAACCTATAGTCGGCAGTAAGGTGTGGACTTTTGAGTCCAAACAAGTACGTACATCGTCAGCCACCAGTGTATGAAATATGCTGACATAACACCCCCTAGGGGTAATTTATAACTTACAAATTATATTTGTTTGACAGCCCATGTTGAGATGGTTTCGACAGCTTCTAGACCTCGTCTGCACGGGCGGCTGTGTAGACGATTTGCTGTCATTTATCAGCTAAGTGTTTCCTATATTTATATATATAAATTACACATAGCTGGTAAGGCCAATATCTTCAACAGAATTGGTCGTGCTCGAACCGGATAAAGACCACACTGTGGTCCAAATATGTTGTACTACAGTGTACAAATAACCTATGAGCCAAAGTCCTTCGAAAAAAGCTGTAAAACTAGTGTTTTACAATATAAATCAGTATAAATGAGTCCCTCCAGACTCAATCACAGAGAGAATGGGCAGCCAAAAGAAAACGGGCGCTCACCCAGCGTTCACCCAACGAAAACGGGAGCTGGATGACTCACCCAACAAGAAGACGGGGGATGGTATCCTGCACCCTCCATCAACTGCTCCAATCTCGAAATTGCTGATTACGACAACAACCCAAGTGATGTTGTTTGTCTGAGTGTATATATATACATAGTGTTTATAATGTTTATAGACAGAAATTAAGAGAAGATTGTGTTAAAGTTTGTTTCTTATAGATCTACCTGTTATATTAAAGGAACTTATATATAAAGTGTAAGCTTTCAAATATATATTAACAGTGAAATTTATATATGTGTAAGTAATATTCACGTGTGATTTACAGTTATACAGTGACATTTATAGTGTATAGTGAATGAAGTGTATAACATCGTTATTTACGATTAATCATCGTGGTCAGGCTGACACAGCAAACTCAAGTCATAAACACCAGCCACATGTACGATGTACCCTTCATGGTCATTGACCCTGAGGTTAAGCTTAGTGGGTCAGTAGTGTCTGGCTCGATTATTGCTGACTTAAGCATAACAAAAACTCAGCTGTCTATAGCAGTACAGTGTTTTTTAAACACTCGAAGTGTGGTGCTAGAATTTTCAGTATACCTTTAAAATGGCTTGTTTGAAAACTCAGTTTCAGTCTTTACAGACTAAGATTACACAATTAGAAAATCTAATTTCAGTCTGTATAGGATTAACTCAAGATACAAACATAGATTTGATGATCTTGAGGTCAAGTTTGGATTATTTACACAACGTATGAAAATAATTAATTCAGACTATACACATTATGAAAATAAATTTCTTGAATCAGATCCATCTGAGGATGAAATTAAAAATGTTTTGGATACTTTTAGTGATCAACAATTAAGGTGGACAGGCTATCTGCCGTAAAACTCTGTCACAGAGACCTACTACTAGTGGTCAACACCTGTTACACCTGTAACAACAAGTGTCCCATTACCAAGCTTACCTACATTGTCATTACCTATTTTCCAAGGTCATAATTATGAAGAATTCATTAGTGGTTTTCAATCCATAGTAAATTCACGAACTGACATAGATGAGATTGCTAAGTTCAATTATCTTAAATGTCTTGTGAAGGGAGAACCCTATGAACTGATTAAGTCATTTCCGGTGGTCAAAGGCAATTATCAAATAGCCTTACGTATCTTAGCAGACAATTACTTTGATGATGACAAGGCTAGAGTTAGACATGCAGTCTTAATATCAAGCTTGAAGCCACCCAAACATTGTTATTCAGATTACAGGCATTTAGAATCACATTAGACAATAGTCTCATATCTCTAGGTGCTAAATATGACCTAAGACAATGTGATTGGTTTATCAGTGGTATTGTACAAGATAAGTTGTCACCCAAAATTTAACGATTAAAATTAGTTAAAAACGCTTTTACTTGTAAAATTAGCATGGTTTAAAAAAATGTTTCATGCATGCAAGCAACGAGAAAGACGAA
>NC_069456.1:35082800-35105553 GCF_026875155.1 Cherax quadricarinatus
AAGATCATCAAAATCTATGTTTGTACTTGAGTTAATCCTATACAGACTGAAATTAGTTTCTAATTATGTAATCTTAGTCTGTAAAGACTGAAACTGAGTTTTCAAACAAGCCATCTTAATGGTATATTGAAAATTCTAGCACCACACTTAGAGTGTTTAAAAAACACACTACTGCTATAAACAGCTGAGTTTTTGTTATGCTTAAGTCAGCAATAATCAGTCAGATACTACTGACCTACTAAGCTTAACCTCAGGGTCAATGACCATGAAGGGTACACAGTATATGTGGCTGGTGTTTATGGCTTGAGTTTGCTGTGTCAGCCTGACCACGATGATTAATCGTAAATAACGATGTTATACACTTCATTCACTATACACTATAAATGTCACTGTATAACTGTAAATCACACATGAATATTACTTACACATATATAAATTTCACTGTTAATATATATTTGAAAGCTTACACTTTATATATAAGTTCCTTTAATATAACAGGTAAATCTATAAGAAACAAACTTTAACACAATCTTGTCTCTTAATTTCTGTCTATAAACATTATAAACACTGTGTATATACACTCAGACAAACTGAACATCACTTGGGTTGTTGTTGTCTTGGTCAGCACTTTCGAGATTGGAGCAGTGGTTGGAGGGTGCCATCCCCCGTTTTCTTGTTGGTTGAGTCACCGAGCTCCCGTTTTCTTTGGGTGAACGCTGGGTGAGTGCCCGTTTTCTTTTGGCTGCCCATTCTCTGTGATTGAGTCTGGAGGGACTCATTTATACTGATTTATATTGTAAAACACTAGTTTTACAGCTTTTTTCGAAGGACCTTGGCTCATAGGTTATTTGTACTCTGTAGTACAACATATTTGGACCACAGTGTGGTCTTTATCCGGTTCGAGCACGACCAATTATGTTGAGAAATGGCATTACCAGTTAAGTTTAAAGACTTATACTTAACTTAAAAGGACAACTCATCGCCTGCACAGCCGCCCCTGCAGACGAGGTCTAGAAGCTGTCGAAACCATCTCAACATGGGCTGTCAAGAAATATAATTTGTAAGATTATAAATTACCCCTAGGGGGTGTTATGTCAGCATATTTCATTCAATGATGGCTGACGACTTACTTGTGTGGACTCAATGGTCCGCATATCACCGGGGTTTATGATAAGTGACTAACTCACGACTTTATACTCAACTGCGCAGTCAATAGTAGTACATCACGAGTTAGAACACTTACCTGGGTATATGTATCTGACCCGTAATTATGCCCGGATATCCGTTGAGTTGATTGAAGAATAGTGTTCTTTGAAGAATGTCGCACTACACTCTGTTGGATCGCAACACTCGTTGTTACACTGTTCATCAATAATTGTTCACACAATATCACTAAGAAGTTGATCACACTTCTCTGTAAGTGTTTATCGTGTTTTGTGAGACACTTTGTCCACACTAATGCACAGATCAGTGTTCTTTGTTGGTTATCCTGGCGTCAGTGTCACTCTCAGTAGAGTCAAAAGTAATCTGAAGACGCCACAGCGCCCCACGCCGTTGCTCCCCTAGCAAAAAAAAAAAGCTGACCTAGTACTTTTTGCTTCCTTGCCACTTCCTCGATGAAGCAAAGCAGAATGTTTGATTCTTGCTGTCTTTAGCATAGACAACAATGTCCACTATCTTTACTATGGTAATAAAGTGGGAGCAGGATTTTCCTTAATTGTCCTGCTAAAGTAAGAGATGTACTGTCTCATAAAAATACACTTTGCAACACTGGACTGCAAGGAGCAGAGGTCATTTGACCACGCATACTCGTACAGCATCTGTGATCAATTACTCACTGTAGCAGTAAAGAAGATGCTTGCCCCTTCTGAGAGGGCTGGGCCCCTCGGGGCTGAAAGGGGCTGAAGGGGCTGATGGGGGCTGATACCCCCCTCCTGGAGAAAATTTCTCCATAATTCATCTTCCAGGTTTAAATTGTGGTTATTTATATTCTGAATTGTGTGTTGAGTTCTAGTACTGATATCTGTAGTAGTGGGAAGTTTGGACAAGTATATAGCTAAAGCACTTTGGTCATATAGAGTATAGTCACTAATAGACATAATGAAGTTTATGTTGTCTAAGTGTTGTGCTAGAATGAGCTAAAGTACAACTAAGTATAAACTAAAAATATTAAAATACAAATTAAAAATAGCACCAGATTCTCACTTGTAATTGCACTAAGGTGTTGTCTATGTATTGAGCTAGAATGAGCCAAAGTGCAACTAGATTTAACCTAAAAATATAAAAAATACTAGTTTAAGATGGCACAAGACTCTCACTTGTAATTGCACTAAGGTCTAATATAAGTTGTTAACAAGAACTAGAGTATAACTAAATTTAAATTGACAAGAAAAAATACACAAGTTAAGGTAGCAAAAAAAGAAAAAAAAAATAAAGATGGCAATGACTTGGTTATAATATGATAGTAAGATGGTACACAGGATAATATTAAAATTGGAGTTGAATATACAAGCTTAAAAATTGGTAACAAAAGGTTAAGAAAAGTAAAATGAAGTTGGATGATAAAGTCTACAACAGAATAGGGCAATTATAAAAAAGTATATAATAAAATTGGGTAATAAACTTTACAAATAAAAAGGGCAATAATAAAAAGTTTAAAATAGATTGGGCAATAAAGTACAGTGGACCCTCGACCAGCGATGGCATTGATTAACGATAAATCTGACTAGCGATACATTTTATCGCAAAAATTTTGCCTCGATTAGCACTAAAAAATTCGACCAACACTATTCATTCCGTCTGAGACGCGTCCACTTCTGGCCAGTGTTTACAAGCCAGCCAGCCACCGCGGTCGCTTCCAAGCATACAATCGGAACATTTCATATTATCACAGCCTTTTTAGTGATTGCACCTTCAAAATAAGTCACCATGGGCCCCAAGAAAGCTTCTAGTGCCAACCCTACAGCAAAAAGGGTGAGAATTACTATGGATATGAAGAAAGAGATCATTGCTAAGTGTGAAAGTGGAGTGCATGTCTCCGAGCTGGCCAGGCTGTACACAAAACCCCAATCAACCATCGCTACTATTGTGGCCAAGAAAACGGTAATCAAGGAAACTGTTCTTGCCAAAGGTGCAACTATGTTTTCGAAACTGAGATCGCAAGTGATAGAAGATGTTGAGAGACTGTTATTGGTATGGATAAACGAAAAACAGATAGCAGGAGATAGCATCTCTCAAGCGATCATATGTGAAAAGGCTAGGAAGTTGCATGACAATTTAATTAGAAAAATGCCAGCAACTAGTGGTGATGTGAGTGAATTTAAGGCCAGCAAAGGTTGGTTTGAGAGATTTTAAGAATCGTAGTGGCATACATAGTGTGATAAGGCATGGTGAGGCTGCCAGTTTGGACCAAAAAGCAGCTGAAAAATATGTGCAGGAATTCAAGGAGTACATAGACAGTGAAGGACTGAAACCTGAACAAGTGTTTAATGGTGACACTGACAATGTTGTGAAACACTTTAGGAATGTCATAAAGGAACGGGAGGTACAGGCCTCTATGGGCAGATATGTTGTGCGACAGAGGTCCAGTGACTCTCAAGCTGGTCCTAGTGGCATTAAAAGAAGAAGGGAAGTAACCCCGAAAAAGGACTTGCCACCTCAAGTCCTAATGGAAGGGATTCCCCTTCTAAACACTAAGACCATCAACACACTCCCCTCTTCCCATCCCATCAATCATCACCAGATCTTCAATAAAGATAAGTGTCATGTAACTGTGCATGTCTTCTTCAGTTTGTGTGTATTAAAATTAATATTTCATGTGTTAAAATTTTTTTTTTCAATACTTTTGGGTGTCTTGCACGGATTAATTTGATTTCCATTATTTCTTATGGGGAAAATTAACTTGACTAACGATTATTTTGACTAACGATGAGCTCTCAGGAACGGATTAATAGCGTTAGTCGAGGGTCCACTGTATTGGTAAAATTGGGCAAGTATAAGATTGGGTAATTAACTCAAGACTAGAATAGTGCAATAATAAGATGAAAAGTTTACGATAAAGTTGGGCACTAAAATATAAAATAAAAATGGGCAATAAAAAGTTTACAATAAGGTTGGTCAATATAGTTGGGCAATTGAGTATTTTTTAAAGTGAGGTAGAATAACTGAGGACAAACTATGGTTAGTTTCAATTAAAATAAGATAGAACAATGAAGTGGTTAGAAGTAAAAAAGGAGGGAGATTCTGTAGATATTAAACACAATTAAGACTATGAGGTAGAATGGTCATTGCATACAACAGTGTCATTCAGAAGTAGTTGGGGTATTGGAAATTTTTTGGGGGAACAAAATTTTTGACAGTATAACACTAATGGTGGACAGTGGGTATTATCTGCACCTTACTCTGATTCTGTTAATCCAGCCTCACTTAGGAAAGTTTTAAGGTCATATTCTGTGGAGATGAAGTGTCTCTTTCCAGTGGGCTGTTTCCTAACTGCGATTTTTCCATCCCTCACAAAGCACTGGTGGATTTTTTTGGCATAGCGTAATTTTCTTAGCCGATAAAGGAGGTTTTGTCTTGTTTTGGTAAGGCACTCATTGACATAAACATCAGTTTTCATAGAAATGGATGTTTTTAGTAGGTTGTTTCTTTGTAGGCTAGTTTGGAATTTTAACAGCACTGTTTTTTTACCCGCTTGGTGGCCCATCAGTTTACAATTCTTTAGGTCATCACTACGTATGTTAAGGCGAAGGTGGTCCTTGATAAGCTGTAGGGTGGTCTCCATGCAGGTTTCTTGGGTTACTGTGGGTGGGATATGTTTGCTGTTAACTACAACAGCATCAGATAGCTGTTGTTGGTTATTATGGTCTTGGAAGTTGGTTATGACATTGGCAAGTTATTGGTCCACTCTTGATCTTTCCTCTATAATGTTGGTAGTAAGTAGGGTGACATGTTCTTTTAGAGTATTGATGGTGTCTACGGACTGGGTGTGGGTGTTGCTTTGTTGTTCCAGAGTGTCTAGTTTATTTTCTAGAGTGGTGATCTTGCTGAGGTACTGTGCATTGGAAGCTTTTAGTTTCTGCATTTCCTGGGTTAGTTTCGTGATTCTGTGGTTCTGAATCGTAAGGAGTTTAGCTATTTCTGGGTCGGTAATCTTCTTAACATCAAATCCAAGGAAGGAGTTTTCTTGGAGTCTGGTGGCGGCTGTGTTTGTTGTTGT
Organism: Cherax quadricarinatus; assembly: GCF_026875155.1. Taxonomy (NCBI): domain Eukaryota; kingdom Metazoa; phylum Arthropoda; class Malacostraca; order Decapoda; family Parastacidae; genus Cherax; species Cherax quadricarinatus. Next base: position 35,088,019 of record NC_069456.1, read on the forward strand.
CTGTCGTGTGTTGTGGTGGTGCCGGTGGTTTATTGTTATAACTTGTTATTGTTATAACCTTCTTACTTTTAGCCCTAGCCATGGTTCCAATGAATAAAAGAAATGCTTTTCGTTGTGTAAAGCACCTACACAGTACATTGTCAAATAACCCTTTCAGGGTTTCGGCCGTACTAGTACAGCTTACGCACCAGGGTTTTTGACGTACTAGTACGCCTAAATTCTAGCGCCCTCAAATCTAGTGAGAGAAAGCTGATAGGCCTACATATGAAAGAATGGGTCTATGTGGTCAGTGTGTGTAGTATAAAAAAAAATCCTGCAGCACACAGTGCGTAATGAGAAAAAAAAAACTTTGTGTTTTTGGATTAAAACAGTGACTTTGCACTGTATTTTTGTATGGTATTTATTGTTGTATTCTAGTTTTCCTGGTCTCAATCTATAGAATGGAAGACATATTACAGAAATTGAGATGATTTTGACTGGTTTTACATTGAAAAGTACCTTGAAATTGAGCTCAAAGTAGCAGAAATGTTCGGTTTTTACCAAAGTTCAAAAGTAAACAAATCATGCTAAGCGTCCAATACACATCAACTGGTGAGTCTAATATTCTTTCACACCGATATTATTTATACCATTTTTTTACACTAATGCAGTGGTCTGCATAGTAAATCTTCTATTTTTTGTGAGAATAAAAATTCAAATTGGAAAGCAAAACAATGTAAGAGGGGCATTGGGATGTGACTAATGAACAGAGGAAATGTCATTTTAGTGCCAGGAATGTCTTTCTTGTTTATTCTTGACCCTATTCGGAAACTGGCATCTATTGAAATTTGTGTGAAATTGGCAAAATTGCTAAATTCTGACCACTGTATTGGATAGTTGAAATCAGTAAATGGGTGGTTTCTTGTACTCATTCGATAGAAAAAATGGAGTTCTAACGAAATATTCATGATTTTTGTCGACTAGTACACTGGAATTGGCCGAAAATAGGGCTCAAAGTGGGCAAAATTGCTGATGCATAAACATCGTCGAGACCGCTAACTTCGCGAGAGCATAATTCCGTAAGTTTTTATCAAATTTCATACTTTTGTTGTCATTATGATCGGGAAAAGATTCTCTATCTTTTCATAAGAAAAAATTATTTTTTTTTTTTCTTTAAATTTTGGCGACCCTGAGAACAAGTCTCTGAGAGGGCCTGTCGACCCTGAAAAGGTTAAAGATAAGGTGGCTTTGAAGCCACTGTCGGTTGCTATGAGCTCAGTCTCGTGATGCAGGAGAAAATGCTTTATTACGCTAATATCTACACTACAGCTTATTGCCTATCACAATTGATCTAATATGACATAATAAACAATATAAATAACATAAAGCATGTTAAATACTCCAGAAAGAATAATATTTGGCATAATACCAAGCAGTTCAATGGAGGTATGAGGAGGATACGAGATACAAGAACCATTCTCCAATCCCTGTCTTGGGGGCTTATATTAGAGAAAATGGAGTATAGCACAGGGCTAACTGTGATATACACTCGTACTGCACTATAAACCTGAAACAAAAAAGCTATTTTCTATATATAGATTTATTTATTTTATTTATTTATTTATTTTTAAATTTGTGCACACGTACAGAGGTACAAAAAAAATACAGATAAGAGCAGTATGCCAAAGCCACTTATACTATGCATAGCATTACGGGCTGGCTTAAAATTAACTTAAGATTAACTAAGCAATGATGAAGTCAGTGATAAAACATTAATGTAAACAGATTACTATAAAGCACAAGTGAGTATTACAAAGACAGGTCATATGAAGGATTCTGTTAGGTAGTGTATTTAAAAAATAATAAAGTTAGATTCGGTTTTAGGTTTAACATTTATGTGATATAATTGTGAGAAACATTTAAGATATGCAATTTATAAGGTTCAGTTATTCAGTATTTATTTGGTTTTGGGTGAGTAAGTGATCTTTGAGTAGAGACTTGAATTTATAAACAGGTAGTGTTTCTTTTATATTTACAGGTAATGAATTCCAGATTTTAGGGCCTTTTATGTGCATTGAGTTTTTGCATAGTGTGAGATGAACACGAGGAACATCAAAGAGTGATCTGTGCCTTGTGTTATGGTCATGTGTTCTGTTGAGGTTGGCAAGGAGATGTTTGAGGGGAGGGTTAATATCAGAGTTAAGTGTTCTATGTATGTAATAGGTGCAGTAATAAGTATGGATGTTTTGTATGGTGAGTAGGTTTAGTGCATTGAATATTGGTGGAGTGTGCGCCTGTAGTGAGAATTTGTTATCATTCTAACTGCAGCCTTTTGTTGGGTAATTAGTGGTCTGAGATGGTTAATTGTTGTTGAGCCCCATGCACAAATTCCATAGGTGAGATAGGGTAAATAAGAGAGTGATATAGGGCCAGGAGGGCTGACTGTGGAACATAGTACCGTATCTTCGATAGTATGCCTACAGTCTTGGAAATTTTCTTAGAAATTTGTTGTATATGTGTATGAAATTTGAGTCTATTGTCAAGGTGGATTCCTAAGAATTTACCCTCTGTTAGCTTTGTGATAGGTGATCCGTTTATCATTATGTTAAGAGGGACATCTGTAGCTCTGTTACCAAACTGAATGAAGTAGGTTTTGTCAATGTTTAGTGTAAGTTTGTTAGTCCTCATCCAGGTAGATATTTTCTGTAATTCGGTATTTACAGTATTGGCTAGTGTGACTGGGCTCAGGTGAGAGAAGACGTATGTAGTGTCATCTGCAAATAGTGTGGGTTTGAGTAATTGCGAAGCATTAGGAAGGTCATTTATGTACAGGAGAAAGAGAAGAGGGCCAAGGACACTTCCCTGTGGGACACCAACTGTAATTGGTTGCGCAGAAGAGTTTGCCCCATTTGCGTACACATATTGGCTTCTGTTGCTGAGGTATGACTTGAGGTAATTGAGGGAGTTCCCTCTTATACCATAGTGTGACAATTTTACGTGGAGCAAGTCATGGTCAACTGTATCAAAAGCTTTACGTAAGTCAATGAAGATCCCCAGTGGGACTTCTTTTTTCTCTATTGCAGTGTATATATGTTCTAGCATGTGTATAATAGCATCATTAGTATTTTTATTAGGCCTGAATCCAAATTGGCAGGGGTTGAGTATGTTTTGGGAGATAAGGTAGGAGTAGATTCGTTTATGAATTAATTTTTCGAAGATTTTTGAGAGAGGGTGTAAGTTGGATATTGGCCTATAGTTATTCAACTCTGTTTGGTCTCCTCCTTTGTGGATCGGGGTGACCCTTGCTATTTTGAGTACTGTAGCATATGTAGAGAACCTTGGATAACCCAAAAAAAGTCAGACAACATGGCTTATTTCTAGTACCTGGCTTGGGTTAGCCATATATGATTTTTGGTAAATATTCGATTCCCAGCCAGGGTAGAAACATTGGGCGTGTTTCTTTACACCTGTTGTCTATGTTCACCCATCTGTAAATGGGTACCTGGGTGTTAGTGGACTGATGTGGGTGTTATCCTGGGACACTGACCTAATTTGCTTGAAATACTCTGCATAACATCTATATAGTAGTACAGTGGACCCCCGCATAACGATATTAATCCGTTCCTGAGAGCTCATTGTTATGCGAAATTATCGTTATGCGAATGAATTTTCCCCATAAGAAATAATGGAAATCAAATTAATCCGTGCAAGACATCCAAAAGTATGAAAAAAAATATTTTGCCACATGAAATATGCATTTTCCTACACACAAAGAGAAGGATACATGCACAATAGTAGAGTAGTACATGCACAATATATATTGTGCATGTACTACTCTACTAAATGAAGAATAAATGACACTTACCTTTATTGGAGATGCAGCAATGACTGATGAGACACTGTGTCCTGGGAGTGCCTTTTCCTCCTGAGTACTGTAGGTCCTGTTTGGCATTTTCTTCCAGAACAGGCCTTATCACACTGTGTATGCCACTATGATTCTTAAATCTCTCAAACCAACCTTTGCTGGCTTTAAATTCACCAATATGAGCACTAGTTCCAGGCATTTTTCCCTGTTCACCTGGGTGATAGTCGACTGGTGTGGGTTGCATCCTGGGAGACAAGATTAAGGACCCTAATGGAAATAAGTTAGACAGTCTTCGATGACACTGACTTTTTTGGGTTTTCCTGGGTGGCTAACCCTCTGGGGTTAACCCTTTGACTGTCGAAGGGCCCAATCCTGAAGTTGCTCCTGGTGTCGCAAAATATTCGAAAAAAAAAAAAATTATTTTTTCTTATGAAAATGTTAAGATTATTTTTCTGATTGTTTTAGTCCCCAAAAAAAAATTTTCCCATCAGTACTTACCGAGATATAGAGTCCTGAAGTTTGCTGAAATTGATCTGCTGGCGGCGACTGCCGCTCACCCGGTAAACTTTTATTTACTTGTATTCGATGGTTTCTTGTTTTTTTCACTATTTTATTTTTTCACATAACTTTTGTGGCCTGTGAGACCAAATTATTGTGCAATGTTCAAATATACACTCGTTGAATGTAACACAATTATAGCAAAAACACTCGTATCATTATAATGTTGCTAAAACTTGTTTACACAAACAATGTAAACAAATGTTTATTACGATTGCTTTATAATATATATACATATGTACAATCACTGGACACTTTAAAGAAGTGCTGCAGCTTGTGGAATTCTTTGAAACATGGGTATAAGCACAATGGTGTCTTACACTCCTCACACATAAAACGAGTGTCTCTGCGTTTTTGTGGGCGTTTTGTGGTATGTCCACAGACAAAACACCTCTTCTGAGCATTTTTCTTGGCAGTAGTAGCAGGCAGTGGTATGGGGTAGTGATCACCAGGCCTCAGACGAGAGGACATTGTTGAAAATTTCGTGGCGCTGGTCTATTGCAGGGGGTTGTTTCTTGTACTTGAATATTATTTGTCTGATGACTGACAAACAAAATTCACCATATTTGGGTTTGTTGTTGGCCCTTTCAACTTATACATATTATAAGCATTCAGCATGGAAATGTCAAGAAGATGGAAAAACAGTTTTATGTACCACTTATAACTCTTGCGAACACAGTCAGCAAACCCAATCTGCATGTCACATTTGTCCACTAAGCGCATATTGAGGTTGTAATCCATCACAGCTGCGGGTTTTTACAATAGGTTCATTGGTCTCTCTATTCTGCTTGCCAGTCTCTACCATTTCGTGTCGGTGAACTGATGTCAGCAGTGTGACATCACGTTTGTCATGCCACCGAAATGCCATGATGTCATTGGCAGCAAACACCTGCACTTCACCTCTACGACTGCCAGCTTCGAACCTAGGCATATTTTACTACTTCTACGCACTGTGCCACACACATCTGTCATGTTCACTTGCAAGAAATCACTGAGTATAGGGCTTGTGTACCAGTTGTCAGTATATAAAATATGCCCTTACCAAATATGGCTCCATCATTGTTCTAACCACATCACCCAGAGATACCCAGTAACTTCCTGGGATCTTCCATTGTTTTACCGCCAGTGTACACAATTATATCCAAAAACCCGACCAGTTTTTTCAATCACACAGAACAAATAACTTTATACCAAAGCGTTTCCCTCTTGCTTGGTATATACTGCTGAATGAGAGTCTTCCTTTGAACAAAATCAAAGACTCGTCAATAAACAAGCTTCCTGAAGGGATAAAAATACATACAGCACTGTTTTCAGGTACATAAACACACGTCTGATCTTATATAACCTGTCGCTTCTGTCAGGCCTGGTTTTGTCTGAAAGTGTAACATACGTAACAGTAACACAAATCTATTCACTGGTATAATGTCACTGAAAGCAGGGGTTGAAATCAGGCGGTCTGTCGCCCAGTATGTGCTGACACTATGCTTATACACATGTGGCATAAGCATTATTGTGGCAAAGAACAGATACATCTCTGCCACAGTTGTGTCCTTCCACTGTGTAGGGGTGATCTTGGTGAAAGCATAGTGTTTGCCATGGTGTACTCATAGTATGTATTGCTTTCCCTGACAATAATGTCCATCAGGGGTTCATCGAAGAACAACTGAAAGCATTCCAGTTCAGTGGGATTGTTCCCAAGTGTACATGATGGCCGTATTCCACTTTGTCCTCCATCAAAGTCATGGGGATTGGGAACAAACTCGTCATCTTGATGCCAATCCCAGATGCGGTCAGCTGGTGCGTTCTGGATATTGTAATGTCGTTGTGGTTGTGCAGGTTGTGGTTGTGGTTGTGAGAGTGTGGGGTCGGCCGAAGCAGGTTGTAGTTGTGCAGAGTCAGCAGCGCGGGCACTGCTGGTGTCACATGACTCATGGCACCATCACTATCACCACCACCGCCTGCTGCCTCACTCACATCATTTATACCCATCGTAACAATATCATCATCTTCACTATCAGGACGTGGTGTAGGGCCACGGGATGTGCTCCGAGATGTACTCCTTCCTCTTGGAAGAGCATATGGCACACTACCAGACCACATGCGACGTCGTACATACTGCCGTTTCACTGGGAATATTCACCCTCCCAAATGTCACAACTAGAAGTGCTTTCAATAACCTTGAAATCACTATCACTATCACTTGCACTGCTCACATCTGAGTCTTGTACACGGGCAAATAGTTTCCTCTTTCGTCCTGGTACAGGTGAATATGAACGAGCCGCCTAGCACCAGAGGTGGATGGTTGTGGGTCATCTGGTTTTCATCACTAATTATGTTATCCTGGGTAATTTTCTCGGTCACACCCGCTTCAAAACCATGGAATTCACTTTCACTGACATTATCATCACTGTTTGAGCTATCACTTGGGAACAAAAGACCTCCAATCCGCCGAGGAGTAAGGAACTTCTTACCGCGAGGCATGGTGAAAATGGACTATCCAAGATGGCGTTCCCACAATGCACCGCTGAGTCCCAGATTTTTTTCACAGGGTGCACACCGACCACTGAGACCCATTCTCTCTCGTGTAGGCCTACCAGCCCTCTCCCGCTTGATTTGAAGCCGCTAGAATTTATGCGTATAGATACGTCAAACACGGTATCTCCCATGACGTACATATACGACCGCGACAGTCAAAGGGTTAATTGTTTCTTGGTATTCTCAATAAGCCACACCAACAACGGTGCTACAGCAGCAGCAGCAGCAGCTGACAGTGCTACAGCAGCAGCAGCAGCAGCTGACAGTGCTACAGCAGCAGCTGACAGTGCTACAGCAGCAGCAGATGGTGCTACAGCAGCAGCAGACGGTACTACAGCAGCAGCAGACGGTACTACAGCAGCAGCAGCAGCTGACGGTGGTACAGCAGCAGCAGCAGCTGACAGTGCTACAGCAGCAGCAGCTGACAGTGCTACAGCAGCAGAAGCATCAGCAGTTGACCATGGTACCACAGTACAGTGGACCCCCGCATAACGATTTTAATCCGTGCAAGAGGGCTCATTGTTATGCGAAATAATCGGTATGCGAATGAATTTTCCCCATAAGAAATAATGGAAATCAAATTAATCCGTGCAAGACACCCAAAAGTATGAAAAAAAAATTTTTACCACATGAAATATACATTTTCCCTACACACAAAGAGAAGGATACATGCACAATAGTAGAGTAGTACATGCACAGTATATATTGTGCATGTACTAGTCTACTAAATGAAGAATAAATGACACTTACCTTTATTGAAGATGCAGCAATGGCTGATGAGACACTGTGTCCTGGGAGTGCCTTTTCCTCCTGAGTACTGTAGGTCCTGTTTGGCATTTTCTTCCAGACAGGCCTTATCACACCTGTGTATGCCACTATGATTCTTAAATCTCTCAAACCAACCTTTGCTGGCTTTAAATTCACCAATATGAGCACTAGTTCCAGGCATTTTTCCCTGTTCACCTGGGTGTTAGTCGACTCTTGTGGGTTGCATCCTGGGAGACAAGATTAAGGACCCCAATGGAAATAAGTTAGACAGTCTTCGATGACACTGACTTTTTTGGGTTATCCTGGGTGGCAAATCCTCTGGGGTTAATTGTTTCTTGGTATTCTCAATAAGCCACTCCAACAACGGTGCTACAGCAGCAGCAGCAGCTGACGGTGGTACAGCAGCAACAGACGATGCTACAGCAGCAGCAGACGATGCTACAGCAGCAACTGACGATGTTACAGCAGCAGCAGATGATGCTACAGCAGCAGCAGCAGCAGCAGCAGACGATGCTACAGCAGCAGCAGCAGCAGCAGCAGACGATGCTACAGCAGCAGCAGACGATGCTACAGCAGCAACAGAAGATGTTACAGCAGCAGCAGACGATGCTACAGCAGCAGCAGACGATGCTACAGCAGCAGCAGACGATGCTACAGCAGCAACAAAAGATGCTACAGCAGCAGCTGACAGTGCTACAGCAGCAGCAGACGATGCTACAGCAGCAGCAGACGATGCTACAGCAGCAGCAGACGATGCTACAGCAGCAGCAGATGATGCTACAGCAGCAACAGAAGATGTTACAGCAGCAGCAGACGATGCTACAGCAGCAGCAGCAGCAGCAGCAGCAGACGATGCTACAGCAGCAGCAGACGATGCTACAGCAGCAGCAGCAGCTGTACCACCAATAGTAGTGATGGTTGATTGGGGTTTATTATACAACCTGGCCAGCTCGGAGACACGCACTCCACTTTCATACTCATCAATGATCTTTTTCTTCATCTCTATTGTAATTCTCACCCTTATTGCTGTAGGGTTGGCACTAGAAGCTTTCTTGGGGCCCATGGTCACTTATTTTCCAGAAAAAGCGCCGAAAACACTGTAATAATACGAAATATTCCGATTGTATGCTTGGATGTTACTGCGGAGGATGGCTGGTAAACAATGCCACTGGCGGCACATGTGAGGCTGGCTGAGGGCGCACATTGGACGCGTCTCGGACGAAAATCGGTGAGCGGGTTTTTAAGCGGTATGCGAGGCAAAATTTTTGCGATTAAAGCAAGCGGTATGCGGATTAATCGTTATGTGATGCCAACGGTATGTGGGGGTCCACTGTATTTCGATAATATTTCTCACACTTTTTACCACAGGGTTGGCACTAAAGGCTTTCTTGGGGCCCATGGTCACTTATTTTGCAGATAAAATCACCAAAAACACTGTAATAATACGAAATGTTCCGATTGTATGCTTGGATGTTACCGTGGAGGCTGGCTTGTAAACAATGCCACCGGCGGAACATGTGAGGCTGGCTCAGGCCGCACATTAGACGCATCTCGGACGAATAGCGCTGAGCGGGTTTTTTAGCGGTATGCGAGGCAAAATCTTAGCAATAAAATGTATCGGTATGCGGATTTAATGTTATGTGATGCCAACGGTATGCGGGGGTCCACTGTATGTCACTGATGTCAGCTATGTCTGTATCCCATGTACATGTATTTGTAGTAAATTATTATTATTATTATTATTGTTATAATTATTATTGTTGTTGTTTTCTCATTTGTTTTTTTGGGTTATCTTATTGAAACTTGGGCAATGTATGATGGAAAGATACTTCTTAATGTACGCCAGAAATGAAGGAAATCAGACCATAAATGGCGGAGTTCACTTCTCAGCCATTAGCGGCCACTTTTCGGTATACAGTGGACCCCTGCATACCGTTGGCATCACATAACGTTAAATCTGCATACCGGTACATTTTATCGCTAGAAAACCCCCTCAACACAATTCGTCCAAGACGCATCTATGTGCGGTCTGAGCCAGCCTCACATGTTCCGCCGGTGGCATTGTTTACAAGCCAGCCTCCGCGGTAACATCCAAGCATAAAAATCGGAACATTTCGTATTATTACAGTGTTTTTTGGTGATTATATCTGCAAAATAAGTGACCAGGGGCCCCAAGAAAGCTTCTAGTGCCACCCCTGTGGTAAAAAGGGTGAGAAATATTATCGAAATGCTGTGGTACCATGGTCAGGCTTCCCTGCTGCTGCCTGCTGCTGCTGCTGCTGCGATGCGGGTAGCACTGTCAGCGGGCTGCTGCTGCTGTAGCACCATCAGCTGCTGCTGTACCACCGTCAGCTGCTGCTGCTGCTGTAGTACCGTCTGCTGCTGCTGTAGCACCGTCTGCTGCTGCTGTGCACTGTCTGCTGCTGCTGTAGCAACTGTCAGCTGCTGCAGTAGCCCCGTCAGCTGCTGCTGCTGCTGTCCCAAACCGTCAGCTGCTGCTGTAGTACCGTCTCTGCTGCTGTAGCACCGTCTGCTGCTGCTGTAGCACTGTCAGCTGCTGCTGAAGCACTGTCAGCTGTTTGCCGTGAAGCACCGCAGCTGCTGCTGCTGCTGCTGCTGCTGTAGCACGTCAGCTGCTCCTGCTGCTGAGTACCATCTGCTGCTGCTGTAGCACCGTCTGCTGCTGCTGTAGCACTGTCAGCTGCTGCTGCTGAACTGTCAGCTGCTGCTGTAGCACCATTAGCTGCTGCTGCTGCTGTACCACCATCAGCGCTGCTGCAGTACCGTCTGCTGCTGCTGCTGTAGTACCGTCTGCTGCTGCTGCTGTAGTACTGTCTGCTGCTGCTGCTGTAGTACTGTCTGCTGCTCCTGTAGCACCGTCTGCTGCTGCTTGCTGCTGAAGCACTGTCAGCTGCTGCTGTAGCACTGTCAACTGCTGCTGTTTTGCTGTAGAAACCATTGTTGGTGTGGGTTATTGAGAATACCAAAAAACAATTAACCCCAAAAGGGTTAGCCCCCAGGATAACCCAAAAAAGTCACTGTCATCGAAGACTGTCTAACTTATTTCCATTGGGGTCCTTAATCTTATCTCCCAGGATGCAACCCACACCAGTCGACTAACACCCAGGTGAACAGGGAAAAATGCCTGGAACTAGATCTCATATTGGTGAATTTAACCCTTTGACTGTCGCGAACCGTATATATACGTCTGACGAGGTACCGTGTTTGACGTATACTCATAAATTCCTGGGCGGCTTCAAATCAAGCAGGAGAAAGCTGGTAGCCCAAAAGGAGAGAATGGGTCTGTGGGGTCAGGGGTGCACCATATAAAAAAAATCCGATGCACCCCAGTGCATAATGAGAAAAAAAAAACTCCGACCGCTTTTTTTTAATTAAAATGCCGATTTTGTGGTCTATTTTCGTATAGTATTTATGGTTGAAATTCTCGTTTTCTTGGTCTCATTTGATAGAATGAAAAACATATTATAGAAACAGAGGTGATTTTGATTGATTTTACTATAAAAGAACCTAGAAATGGAGCTAAAAGTAGGGGAAATGTTTGATTTTTGCCAATGTTCAAAAGTAAAGAAATGATCCCATTGTCCAATAAATGTCCAAACTAGCCATTCTAATATGCAGTCATGAATGGGTTGATGTTATTTATACAATTATTACAGTATTGCAGTAGTCTGCATAATAGTAAATCTTCTATTTTTTGTTTGAATAAAAATTCAAAATAGAAAGCAAGAGTAATATAAGAGGGGCCCTTGAGACGTGACTGATGAACAAAGAAAATGTTATTTTAGAGCCAGGAATGTCTGCATTGCTCATTCGGGGACCTTATTTTGAAATTGCCCATATTTTTTAGTTTTTGTGAAATTGGCCAAATTGCAAATTTCTGACCACATTATTAGGTAGTTGAAGTTGGTAAATGGGCAGTTTCTTGTACCAATCGATAGAAAAAATGGATTTCTAAAGAAATAGCTATGATTTGGGCGACTGGAAAAAGGGGAATTAGCCGAAAATAGGGCTCAAAGTGGGCGAAATCGCCGTTTTTTGTAAACAGGCGCCGAGGTCGCTAACTTCGTGAGAGCATAATTCCGTCAGTTTTCTATCAAATTTCGTTTTTTTTGGTGTCATTACAATCGGGAAAAGATTCTCTATCATTCTTTAAGAAAAAAAAATTTTTTTTTTTTAAATTTTGCGGACACCAGGAGACACCCCCAGGATTGGGGGTTCGACAGTCAAAGGGTTAAAGCCAGCAAAGGTTTTGGGTTTTAGAGATTTTTAAAAATCGTAGTGGGATACACAGTGTGATAAGGCCTGTTCTGGAAGAAAATGCCAAACAGGACCTACAGTACTCAGGAGGAAAAGGCAACTCCCGGACACAGTGTCTCATCCCGTCATTGCTGCATCTTCAATAAAGGTAAGTGTCATTTATTCTTCATTTAGTAGAGTAGTACATGCACAATATATATTGTGCATGTACTACTCTACTATTGTGCATGTATCCTTCCTTTGTGTGTAGGAAAATGTATATTTCATGTGGTAAAAAAATTTTTTCATACTTTTGGGTGTCTTGCACGGATTAATTTGATTTCCATTATTCTTATGGGGAAAATTCATTCGCATAACGATAATTTCGCATAACAATGAGCTCTCAGGAACGGGTTAATATCATTAAAGCGGGGGTCCACTGTATTTTGTATGGTTTTTATGGTTATATTCTCGTTATTTTGGTCTCAATTGATAGAATGGAAGGTATATTACAGAAATAGATATGATTTTGATTGCTTTCATGACGAAAAGTACCTTGAAATTGTGCTCACAGCAGCAGAAAAGTTCTATTCTTTAGCGATGCTCAATCAACAAAATGATGCCACCGTCCCAATGCCGGTCCCGGCTGCCAGTCCAAATTCCAATACGCAGTCATGAATGGGTTTACATTATTTATTACAATTATTAAAAATAATGCAGTAGTCTGCAAGACTGTAAATTTTTCTATTTTTTTTTTTTTTTGTGAATAAAAATTCCAGATGGTAAACAAGAGTAAAGTAAGATGGGCCTGGAGCCATGACTAATGAACAGAGAAGATGTTAGTTTAGTGCCAGGAATGTCTACATTGTCTATTCTGGGCCCATTTTGGGAAAATTTGGGATCGATGAAATTGGCCAAATTGCCAATTCTGACCACTTTATTGGATAGTTGAAATAGGTGAATGGGCGGCTTCTTGTACTCAAATCGACAGACTAGAAGTAAGTTTATTCAAGAAATGGGAACACAAATACAGTACATAGATTATCATACATAGCAGCATATGTGTAGAGAACCTAGGATAACCCAAAAAAGTCAGACAAAGTGACTTATTTCCAGTACCTGGCTTGGGCTTGCCATGATTTTGGTAAATATTGCTTTTTTCCCATCACGAGCAACCTCAAGGCAAAGGGTTTCCCTTAACGCTGATGAAGGGCTCTTTCTCTTGATCTAGGGAATTGTATCTCATTTGTTTGTTGGACTATCTTATTGAAAATTGGGCAATGTATGATGGAAAGATGCTTCTTAACCCTTTTTACTGTCGCAGCCCCTTTCTGAAAGTGTCATTCTATGTCACAAAATATTAGAAAAAAAAAAATTTTTTTTCTTATGAAAATTTAAGATTATTTTCTGATGTTTTTAGTCCCAAAAAATTTTTGCCATCAGTACTTACGGAGATATAGACTGTGAAGTTTGCAGAAAATGAGCCGCAATAAGGCAACAGCGGGAACTGCCGCTCACCCGGGGAAACTTTAGTTTACTTGTATTTGAAGGTTTTTTGTATTTTTTCACTTTTATTTTTTCACATAACGTATGTGGCCTATGAGACCAAAGTAAGGTGCAATGTACATATATACACTCGTTGTATACAACACAATAAGCACTTTCTTCTTTCTTTCAACACACCGGCCGTATCCCACCGAGGCGGGGTGGCCCAAAAGGAAAAACGAAAGTTTCTCCTTTTACATTTAGTAATATATACAGGAGAAGGGGTTACTAGCTCCTTGCTCCCGGCATTTTAGTCGCCTCTTACAACACGCATGGCTTACGGAGGAAGAATTCTGTTCCACTTCCCCATGGAGGACAATAAGCACACAAACATAATTATCAACATATTGTTTACAAAACTTGTTTACAAAAACAAACAATACAAAAATATGTTCATTACTATTGTTCTATAATATATATACCAATATACACACCAAACATATTCCTAGAAGTTCTCAGTTTGTGGAATTTTTTGAAACAGTTTTCATTCACAATGGTGTTTTACACCCCTCACACAAAAAACCAGTGGTGTGCATTTTTTGGAGGCAGGGGAGATGTCATGCCCTGAGGCAATGTGTGTGTGAATATAATGCAGAAATTTCGTATTTTTGGAAGTTAGAGGGGGTGGGGATTCCCAAAAAAGTTGTCAGAGGGCTGGGGAAAGGTTTTTTGAGGGGTTTGGACTTTTAGAGAGAATGGAGAAAAACAAATGACTTAAAGAGTGGTATCAGTCTTAGGGGAAGGGAAGGGGGGTAGGTATCGGCCTGGGAAAAGGGTTGGAGAGGGGGGGTAAAGGGTTTTGGTGCGAGGGGCTTGATTCCACAGGCATGCTGAGGTGTTTTTTAGGAGTGAAGGGAGACAAAGGGGTTTTTAATACTGACTGCTGTTGGGTGTGAGCAAAGAACATTATGAAGGGTTTTCGGGGAAAACCCCAGGCCGGACTTGAGTCCTGGAGATGGGAATACATGCCTGCACCTGAAGGAGGGGTTAATGTTGCAGTTTAAAAACGAGTGAAAGCACCCTTCTGGCAAGACAGTGATGGAGTGAATGATGGTAAAGTTTTTTTTTTTTCGGGCCACCCGCCTGGTGAACGGCCAGTGTGTTTAAAAAAAAAAAAAAAAAAAATTTTTAGTGCAAAGACAAAAAACCCCGCTAGCATTTTTTTTCAAAGTATTAGCAGGGATTGTTTATGTAGTTATCCTAGGAAATGTCGTTTTCAACATTCCTTCCTTCCTACTTTCCTTCATTCCTTTCCCTTTAATTTTCCCTTTTCCCTTTATTCCTTTCCTTCATTTCCCTTTTCCCTTTTTTCCTTTCCTGCATTCCATTCCCGCATTCCCATTCCTTTATTCCTTTCCTTCATTCCTTTCCCCTTCCTTTTCCCGCATTCCTTTCCTGCAATCCTTTCCTTCATTCCTTTCCTTCATTCCTTTTCCCTTTATTCCTTTTCCCCCATTCCTTTTTTTTCCCTTCCTTTCCTCATTCCTTTTCCTTTTACCTTTCCTGCATTCCCTTTTCCCCCTCTCTTTCCCAATTCCTTATCTGTCCTTCCTTTTTCCTGCCTTCCCTTCTTGCTTCGGTTTCTATAATATATATATACCATATAAAATCCTAATACTTTTATATAACTGCTATTTTTCCATTCAGCAAGCTTTCTTTTGTGCCCGTGTGTGGGTTAAATTTTTGAGTCAGGAGTCGCAGCTGGGCAAAAAGCCATATTGTCCTCATTACTCATCCCCCCACGCCCTTTTAAAACAATGGGGTCAATGCTGCATTCCCCCATTTTACTAATTATCTTTCTCCCTCATTCTATCTCTTTCACCTGCTCCTTTCTATCTGTCTGTCTATCCCCTTCCACAAGTACAATAAAACAAGTATACATAGTGTAAATTACCCGGATAACCCAAGAAATCCAGACAAATGTATACTCTCTTGAAGATGGATAAAAAATTTGACCAGTCTTGTGGGTCTCTCTGAACAGAAGGGAGACGGATAGACAGGGCTTGACAACAGACAAATAGACCGACAGAAAATTTTTTGTACCAGCAAAAACAGGGAGGGGGATGGTCACTAATCTTTTCTTTTCACTGCACCCTCCCTCAACCGGTTTTTAAACTCAAAATTCACCTTTAAACCCGATGTTATATCACCTTAATTTTTCACTGTCATGGGGGGAACTTTTCCATGCTTCAAGGGAAAAAAATATTTTTATTATTATTATTATTCCTCCCTCCTCCTCCTTCCTTCCCCCTCCTCCCTCCTTCCTTCCTTCCTTCCCTTCCCCCCCTCCTTCTTTTTCCCTTCTTCCTTCCTTTCCTTCCCCTCCTTCCTTCCTTCCTTCCTCTTCCTTCCTCCTCCTTCCTTCCTTCCTTCCTCTTTCCCTTTTCCTCCTCCTTTTTTCCCCCCCTTCCTTCCTTTCCCCTTCCTTCCTTTCCCCCTTCCTCCCCCCTCCTTCCTTCCATCCTTCCTTCCATCCTCCTTCCCTTTCCCTTTCCCTTTCCCTTTCCCCTCCCCCCCTTCCCTTTCCCCCTCCTTTCCCTTTCCCCCTCCTTTCTTTCCTCCCCTCCTTCCTCCTCCTTCCTTCCTTTTCCTTCCCTTCCCCTCCTTCCTTCCCCTCCCCCTCCTCCTCCTCCTCCCCCTCCTTTCCCTTTCCCTTTCCCCCTTCCTTCCTTCCTTTTTCCTTCCTTCCTTTTCCTTCCTTTCCCTTTCCCTTCCCCCCCTCCTCCTTCCCCCCCCTCCTCCTTCCCTCCTCCCCCTTCCCCCCCTTTTCCCCCCCTTTCCCTTTTTTCCTTTCCCCCTCCTCCTTCCTCCCCTCCACAAAAAAAAAGTATACATATTGTAAAAATTTCCTAGGGTAACCCAAAAATTCCCAAAAAAGGCCAAACTCAGCTTGAAGATGTGAGAAACGTGATGATGACACAGCTTGTGCCTCTCTGAGACAGAGCTAGACGGATAACAGGAGCTTGGCAGACAGACAAAAATGCTTGTGTACCACAAAAGCAAAGGAGGGCGATGTCATCTAATCTTTTTTTATCAGCTGCACCCCCCCTAAACCCTCGTTTTACGCTCATCAAACTCAAAAACATCACTCTTATCAGATTTATCTCACCTTATCTTGCATTGTCATGGGGGGGACTTTTTTTTTTCTTGCTTCAAGGGGAAAAATATTATTTAAACCTTTTCTTCTTCTCCCTGCGCCTGCTTCCGCTGCACTGCTGCTTCCGCTGCTGCGCTCTGCCTTTTCTCCTCCTCCCCTCCTCCTCCTCCTCCTCCTCCACCGCCACCCGCCCCCCCCCCGCCGCCCCGCTTTTGGGCTCAACTTCCGAAATCATAAATTGATCTTTACTGACACTTCCATCTGTGTTAAGCATCACTTGGGAAAGAAAAACCAGATTTGCAGGGAGTCACATATTTCTTACCGTAAAGCATGCTAAAAAGGACAACTGAAAGGCATGTTTTTTTGGTCTCGTTATAAATAAAGATATATTACAGAAATAACATGATTTTGATTCTTTTATGAGATGAAAAGTACCTTGAAAATTTAGATCAAAGTAGTGGAAATGTTCGATTCTTCCCATGTTCAATGAACTTTTTTGCAACAAGTTTGGTTTAATTTTTTTTTTTTTTATTCTAACCTAACCCTCTGAACCGCAACTCAGGGCCCCAAATCCCGACTCGATGATTAATTATCATTACTAAGTGACGCTGGGGACTAAACACTTTCTGATTTTTTTTTACCCAGGGCCCAGCACAGTATGTAATTTTTTTAAGTACAGTATACATATATAAAATTTTAAGTATATATAAAATATAAAAATTTTTAAAAAAATTTGAAATTTTGGATTTCCAGACAAAAAGGGGAGACTTATGCTACTGACTCACAAAGAATTTTAAACAAACAAGGTGGGGCGCATTTACCTTTAGAAAGTCAAGTGGGGGGAGCCGTATAAACGAGTTTTTGGGCAAATTTGAAATGACCATATTAAGCGGAACGCCGTAAATGAAACGCCGTAAAGCGGGGCCCCCGC
>NC_069456.1:35106053-35116053 GCF_026875155.1 Cherax quadricarinatus
GGCTGCAGATGCTGATACTATTGCTGCTGTTGCTTCTCCTACTGTTGACTGTGCTCTTACTGATGGTGCTGTTACTGGTGGCAGTGGTGGTATTTTTTACGTCTTGCTATTGGTTGTGATTTTACTGGTGGTGGTTGTTCGTGTGTTACTAGTACTGATGTTTTCTCCAAAGTTCTTCCAAAAAACTGTAAACTGTTGTTGTTTAGTGTCAATGTTACTTACTAGCGAATTACATTTATATTTTTAAAAATTTCCTTTTGGGCGCATGTGTGTGTGTGTGTGTGTGTGTGGTGTGTGTGTTTTGTGTGTGTGTGTGGGTGTGTGTGTGTGTGTGACGTTCGAACCTATTTGTTAGATGTATCTCAGCAAAAAAACCCTTTTTTTTAAAAACATATTTTTAGCATCAGAACACCCTTTGTTAGACAAGTAAATTAGTGTTGGGAAACCTGTTTATAAACAATATATCCTAGAGCTAGGATCTATTTGTAGATGTAAATCTGAATATTAGGACTTGTTTGCTAGAAATATATCTTAGTGTTAATACCTGCTGTTAGAAATGAATCTTAGTATTAAGACCAGTTATTATTATAATCAGAGAAAGCGCTAAACCGACATGGGGATCACAGGTGAGGAGAGCAAAGGGCTGGAAGAGATGCTAAGGGCTATATGTCAGAGTTCGTACAATAAAGCAGTTGCTAACAAAGTCAAAAAGTGATTTAAGTCAAAGGTAGGGCCGTCAGGGAAGAAAAGGTAAGACTGGTAGGGCGGCGATTAAGACCAGTTAGTAAGAAATGTATCTTGGTGTAAGAATGTGTTTGTAATAAAGTTGGTAGAATTACCGACAATATGTAAAATAAAAGGACACAAGTGCAACTAATGTGACATTTATTGTGGCAAACGTTTCGCTCTCCAGGAGCTTATCAAGGCTTGATAAAGCTCCTGGAGAGCGAAACGTTGCCAAATAAATGTACATTAGTTGCACTTGTGTCCTTTTATTTTACAAGAATGTGTTTGTTAGAAACCTAACTTAATGCAAGGATCAGTTTGCTAAAATTTGGGTCCTAGTGTATTTCATTTACTCTTGTATAATAATTTGATTTTTTTATTGGATTTCAAGAGAGTTCATAAATACTGACGCTTTTGATTCTACATCGTTATTATTTTCAGGAAAAATGGTTTGATTCGAGGAAGGAGGGAGGTAGCTGTAATTCCCTTCACCAGCATTCTGTCGCTCCCTTGAAACTTTCTATAACATCTAGCATTGTTTTTTCTACCTTTCAAATATTATTAAGATTTAGTTTAGTTTACCTTAAGCATTTAGTTTCCATACAGACGTCCCTTCAAGGAAGAACGGTTCTTGATCCAAGGAACTAGATATAGCCTTCTCCTTCCTTGAATCAAACCTGATTACCTTCTTGTTTTATGAGGTATGTTTGAGGCCACGTCTGTCTTCTGAGAGCGATCAACCCACCAAGGGAGGCTCATTGATGCAGGTGAAAATTTTCTTGATTTAGGAATTGGATATGTGCCCAATTCCCAGAATTAAGCCTGAATGCTTTCCAGTCTCCCCCCCCCCCCGCACATCAGGCGCTGTATAATTGCCATAATAAAAAACAACAATAATAATAATAATAATAATAAAATAATAATTAATAATAATTAGAGCGATCAGGCTGAGTAAATTAAAGTCTTTCCTCATATAGTTTAGTCCTTGTACAGCATGAGTTTTGTTGCTCTTTTCTGCATCCTCACAGGTCTGTCTTTTACATAATTTAGTGACCAAAACTGGACAGCTCTATGAAAAAACTCAAAAAGGTAGCACTTAACTCCGTTGATATTATTTCAAGACAAGCATTTTGTGGGCAATTTATTGCAAAGAAAGAAAGGGAGAAAAGAGAGGAGAGAACATTTCTGTAGGGTCATCGCTGGTCTTTACAGTGGGTTGGGTCTTCCCCGGGAGGAGCCAATAATCGACACCACTAGACCTACACCATTAACATGAGTCGCACTGTTGAATGGGTGGAAGATGCTCTTGAATCAGTGGTAGCTACTCTTGATGTAGGAGAAGCAGATGTTTATGAAAAAGTGGTTGAAACTTTTGAGGTGGAGGTAGTAGTAGATGTTTTTAAAGTAAAGGGAAAGGTAACATATTCTTGAGGTAGGAATGGTAGAAAAATAGGGGAAACGTAGATGTTATATTAGTCAGAGCAGAAGTTCTGTTGGCATGCAGTGGGAGCATTTTTTGTAATAATTTTAGCATTAGAAGTTGAAGTAATAAAAAAAACATGAGTTGTGGTAGTACAGTTTGTAAGAAAGTACTAGTGGTGCTGCTGCTTCTACTATTCTGTTGTTGCTATTGTTACTGCCGTTTGCAGCTACTGCCGTCGTTGAAGCTACTGCTACAAAACCCCTTTTGCCTCTGTTGCTATTACTGCTTGTTTTTTAGCTGCTGTTGTTACTGTTGCTGCTTCTACCCTTTTCTGCTGCTGGTCTCGAGACGCGTCGGAATTTAAGACAAGAGGGAAAGGAAAAATGACGAGGCAGGAGTGGATGGCCCGGGCTCCTCGGGGCCTTCTTCTGGGGGAGGAAACGAAGGTGGCGGCGCCCCCGCTGGGGAAGGGCGGGAGTGAAAGCTCCTGGGATGTGTGGAGGTTAGGGAAGACTCAACTGACCACTTTGGGGCAAGCACCTACCGCTCTTCTTGTCCATTTCTTTCATTTTCCTTTGCCAGGAGATCCTTGAATGAGAGGAAATAGGGAGGGATGGAGCCACTCCTGATCCACATCCAGTATTGCCTTTTTCCTCATTTTTTTCTGGATATTTAAGGTACAATTAAACAGGATATTTGAGCAACTGGAAGACAAGCCTGGTACTCCTGGACAGGGGACACGACGCCCAGTGTTTACTGGGATTTTGCTGTTGGGTATAATACTGTGTAAGTGTAATTATTATTATATATATATATATATATATATATATATATATTATATATATATATTATATATATATATATATATTATAATATATATATATATATATATATATATATATATATATATATATAATATATATAATATATGCAAAACAACCACTCTGAAAGAATAGAGAAATTCCAAGCGCTTTCGTGACTACTCACATTATCAAGGAACTCTGAAAGTAAAGCATCCAAGGAAGCTATATAAGGGGTCCGGCCAGCACCTCACTATCAGATCCCACAACGGTTAAACACGTGACGCGCGCCCGACCCAACTGGACAGGTCCTTTGCACAACTCACCCACAAACTATTCTACCCAAGAAAATTTAAAAATTATTATTTGTCCAGTGTAATATTAAATTCTTCCCAAATTCTATTAATTATAAATGGATCTAATTTATATAAACCAAAGGAAATATTCATATTGTCAAAACTGCTTTTTATGAAACAAGATTCAATTATATTCCTGTCGACCATGGACTTGCTTGATACTACTTTCTCAACTTTTTGAAAATCAATTGGATGGTTAAAATCTCTTACATGAAAAAATAGAGCATTGGAATCTTGTCCAGTTCTAATGCTATATTTATGTTGTTTTAATCTTAGTTCGAGATTTTTACCAGTTTGACCGTAATAAACTTTATCGCAAATTTTACAAGGAATCTTATAGACACATCCATCAGCATTTTGGGGGGAATTCTTTATCAAAAGTTTTTTTTACTGTATCAAGATTTTTGAACATCAAAATGGTATACAATACCGACAGGTTGGTAGGAAAGACACATAGGCAACAGTTAGGCAACTTTATTCCGAAACGTTTCGCCTACACAGTAGGCTTCTTCAGTCGAATACAGAAAGTATTCTGTATTCTTTCTGTATTCGACTGAAGAAGCCTACTGTGTAGGCGAAACGTTTCGGAATAAAGTTGCCTAACTGTTGCCTATGTGTCTTTCCTACATCAAGATTTTTGAATACAACTTTAATGAAGAGAAGGTATATCAACCAAGTTTTCATGATAAGGGAGAACCAACATATTTTTAGTTGAATAAGGTTGGTTGTCCCTTTTTGGATTGTAAAAAGTATTTCTAGCAACTCTAAAAGATTTATCAATTACATTTCTTGGGTATTTTAAATCATTACCTTATGATACACTTAATAACAATAAAAATTTTCGCCTTACTAAAGCAGACAAAATAAATGCAATAGTAATTATGAAAGAAAATGATTACCAAGAAAAAATGAATGATCTCTTAGATGATACTGAAACCTATTCTAAACTTAGGAAAAATCCCCTAGAAACCGTTAACAGCAACTTCAATAAAACAATAAAACTTCTACTGAAAGGCAAAGATGAATTAGTCAAACAATTTACTTCCACTAATCCATCTTTACCTTCATGTATGGACTAATAAAAACACAAACCAGGGAATTTCCAGTCAGACCAATTATTAGCTCCATAGGGTCAGTTTCATATAAATTATCCAAATGGCTTGTTGATATTTTGAGCCCTATTGTTGGCAAAATTTCTAACTTTAATGTTAAAAACAACATAGACTTGGTTGATAAATTAAGCTCCTTGATTGACTTAAATGATTTTAACATGGTTGTTTTTGATGTTACTTCCTTGTTTACGAAAGTTCCTGTTGATGATTTATTAAGTTTCTTATCTGAAGAACTCGTTAACTATGATTTACCATTGCCAGTTCCTACTATCATTAAACTTATTAAACTTTGCATTGTTGATGCAAAATTTGTATTTAATGATAAGTTTTACACTCAGAAGTTTGGTATGGCAATGGGAAATCCTCTTTCACCTGTTCTTAGTAACCTATACATGGAATTTTTTGAAACGAGGTTGCTTAACACAATCCTCCCTAATAGAGCTAAATGGTTCAGATATGTTGATGATATTTTGTGTCTTATGCCCAAAAATGTAGATATACACCATTTCCTTGGAAAATTAAATAGCTTAGCCCATTCTATAAACTTTGCTGTTGAGTTTGAAGAAAATAACTCACTGCCTTTTCTAGATGTTTTAATTATTAAGGGTAATAATGATTCAAATTTAAAATTTACAGAAAACCTACAAATAACTGTTCCTATGTCCACTATTATTCCTCGCATCAAGATAGAGTCAAACTGTCTGTTTTCTCATCAATATTTTTGAGAGCTTTACGAATTTGTAGTCCTGAGTTCATAGATGAGGAAATATCCAAAATTTATGAAATAGGTAATGATTTAAAATACCCAAGAAATGTAATTGATAAATCTTTTAAAGTTGCTAGAAATACTTTTTACAATCCAAAAAGGGACAACCAACCTTATTCAACTAAAAATATGTTGGTTCTCCCTTACCATGAAAACTTGGTTGATATGCCTTCTCTTCTTAAGACTTTTAATATTAAAGTTGTATTCAAAAATCTTGATACAGTAAAAAAACTTTTGATAAAGAATTCCCCCCAAAATCCTGACGGATGTGTCTATAAGATTCCTTGTAAAATTTGCGATAAAGTTTATTACGGTCAAACTGGTAAAAATCTCGAACTAAGATTAAAACAACAATAAATATAGCATTAGAACTGGACAAGATTCCAATGCTCTATTTATTCATGTAAGAGATTTTAACCATCCAATTGATTTTCAAAAAGTTGAGAAAGTAGTATCAAGCAAGTCCATGGTCGACAGGAATATAATTGAATCTTGTTTCATAAAAAACAGTTTTGACAATAATATGAATATTTCCTTTGGTCTATATAAATTAGATCCATTTATAAATAATAGAATTTGGGAAGAATTTAATAATACACTGGACAAATAATAATTTTTAAATTTTCTTGGGTAGAATAGTTTGTGGGTGAGTTGTGCAAAGGACCTGTCCAGTTGGGTCGGCGCGCGTCAGGTGTTTAACCGTTGTGGGATCTGAATGTTGAGGTGTTGGCCAGACCCCTTATATAGCTTCCTTGGATGCTTTACTTTGAGTTCCTTGATAATGTGAGTAGTCACGAAAGCGCTTGCAATTTCTCTATTCTTTCAGAGTGGTTGTTTTGCATATTCTGAAATCACCTGTTTACTGTGATCTTATTGCATATATATATATATATATATATATATATATATATATATATATATAATATATATATATATATATAATATATATATATATATTATATATATATATTATATATATATATATATATATATATATATATATATATATATTGTTTTAAAATTCTCACAAATTTTATTCGTTATAAATAATCTAATTTATACAACCCAGAACTTATAATCATACTGCTGTCAAAACTTTTTATATGAATCTTATAGGCACAACTATCGACATTTTTGGGAGATTCTTAATTAAATGTTTCTTTTACTGTATCAAGCTTTTTACATTTAAATGTTGATTTTGAAATTCTTGGCTGAATATTAAATTCTACGGACATTGGAGATGTGCTACTTCATAAATTTTCAAATGGTCGGATTTTTCTAAAGCATAGAGGAGAAAACAGAATATTTAATTAGTCAAGATATGAAGAATAATAGGAGCAACAACACCAAAGGGAACATCAACTGCAACAAGAGCAGCAACAACAACAGTTTTTATCACTGAAGCATCAACAACAGCGCAATAGACAGTAACAACAAGAATGGAAACAATATCACCTATGCAACAGCCCCAGAAACAGAAAAACAAAAAATGGCAGTACTAGTGTTACCAGCAACAAAAACAAAGGTAAGAACAACAGCAAAAACTCGTACAAAGGTATCAGCAGCAACAACAACAGTGGCAATAGCAACAATAGCAGTGTCATCAGCAAAATAATCATCGGCAATAGACACAATAGCAAATGCTGCACAACAGTTGTAGAAACAAAAATAGCAACAATAGAAACAGAAGCAGTTCAAACAACGACAACAACAAAACTAACGATCACAACAATAGCAACAAAAGGAATGTCATTAACACTCAGAAACAACAAAATTATCATCAACAACGACAAAAACAAAATAGGAATTACTGAAAAAAACATCAAAAGGAGAATCGGAAAACAAAAATAATATCAATAAAAACAACAAAAGCAACATTAGCAAGAACAACAAAAGCAACATTAGCAAGAACAACAAAAGCAACATTAGCAAGAACAACAAAAGCAACATTAGCAAGAACAACAAAAGCAACATTAGCAAGAACAACAAAAGCAACATAGCAAGAACAACAAAAGCAACATTAGCAAGAACAACAAAAGCAACATTAGCAAGAACAACAAAAGCAGCATCAACAAAACACAAAAAAGAATGTTCTTAGAAGAATGAAACTTATACGACGTTTCTGTCCGACTAGGTCCATTAAATAGATACACTTGTTAATGTAACTTGTTAATGGACCAGGTAGGACCGAAACGTCGTCAGATGTTCCAGTCTCTTAAGTGCGGATAATTTGTGTTTTTGTTCCAGCTACGGTACTGCGTCATTTTATTCTTCCAGATACTGGAAACTTAACAAAAAATCTGCAATAATATAATCAGCAGCTGTTAACGAAATGAAGAAGAGAAGGAAAATTAAGAATATGAATAGTGACGAGAAATACCAGGAAGAATTTATATTTTCCCCTGAGTGGAATTTATTAGGGAAAGTCACTCATACTGTTAGTAAACGCACCTTAGAGGCGGGGAAAAAGTAAAATAATTACCTTTGTACACCTCTCTGATCGCGGGTTCTAACCCCACCCGTGGTATGGTTTGTACACCTTTATTGAAAACATTTCGGTCCTGGAACCTCAGTCACTTCAAATACATATACTTGAAAGTGCAAAACAACCACTCTGAAAAATAACAAAAACCAAGCCCTTTCGTAATTTCTCATAGTGGTTGCATATTGTGATGTCACCTGTTTACTGTGATCTTATAGCATATACTTGAAGGATGTAGATTAATGGTTCAGAGAACCGACATGTTGATAAATTAGACACATGTGCAACTCTTGGGTATCTTTATTGAGGAAACGTTTCGCCACACAGTGGCTTCATCAGTCCATACAAAGGAGAATCTTGAAGAACAGGAGGAGAATGAGGTAATCAAGGTTGAGGGACTGATTACCTCATTCTCCTCCTGTTCTTCAAGATTCTCCTTTGTATGGACTGATGAAGCCACTGTGTGGCGAAACGTTTCCTCAATAAAGATACCCAAGAGTTGCACATGTATCTAATTTATCATACTTGAAGGAACCAAGGTCCCAGGACCGAAGACTGTTCAATTACGGTGTCCTCTGTGAAAGCACTGGTGGTCTATTTCCTTCTAAGTTGTCAGCAAGTTCTGCCTTCCTACTGCCACTAAACATTCCAGCAGAAACACACTGTCAGCTCGACTATCAACCTTATTCTTCGTTGTTTTAACCGTATCATTAACTAACTGCAGCAAAATCTTGCCTAAATTTTGTATATAATCATGCGAGTCTTAGTTAACACATCCTTCTATTGTTCTGGAGGAAAGAAAGATATGAAAATTCTAAATATGGGTTAGAAGCAAATTGAAAAATAAATGAAAACCTATAGAAAGAACGAAAACTGGTTAAGAAGAGGAATAGAGGAAGGGGGAGTCAACTTGGAGGAAGTGCAGGAGGAGGATGAGGAAAGGAAGAAGAAGAGGAAGAGGAGATGGAGAAGGAGGACGAGGAGGAGGAGGGAGAGGAGGAGGATGAAGAGGAGGATAGGCGGAAGGGAAGGGGTAGGAGGTCCCTGAGGACAGCTGGAGGAATGGACATCTGGACAGGAGGTTCCTGTGATGGACGTGACAGCGGCCAGGGGACGGGGGAGAGAAATTCATTTGTTTACCTCACGATTGCAAGAAATTTTTGTGTTGTCTTGGGAAAGTTACTGAAGGGAGGGGAGAGGATAGAGATGGTACAGGGGGGAAGGAGAAAGGGAGGAAAGGAATAGGTAGGCAGGGAACGTGGAAGCAAAGGACAAGTAAAGAAGGATGGCTAGAGAAGGAAGACCCCTCAAGGAAGGTTCCTTGATGTTGGTGAGGTGGCTCTTGATTTAGGGAATTGGATCTGTGCTCCAGTTCCCCGAATTAAGCCTGAATGCCTTCCACATCCCTTCCCCAGGCGCTGTATAATCCTCCGGGTTTAGCGCTTCCCCCTTGATTATAATAATAATAATAATAATAGAGAAGGAAGAGCACACGTAAATGCTAACTATGGGTACCGAAATGAACAAAACGTTGCAAAAAAATGTACGTATTAAAAAAATCAGAATGGAATATCTTGACGTTGCAGAAGATACCAAGACAAATGTCAGGAAATCACATTTCATCCTCTGTGCTGGAATACGCTGTAAATTACCAATATATATGTATTAAAATATTCGAATTGTGGTGTGTTACTCAAACTATTAGAAATTATTTTTTTGTAAATCATAGGTTGCCTAAATATCCAAATATAATATAATGTTTCTCATTTCTTAAGGGATTTTCGTAATAGAATTCATCTAAATAAATAAATAACAGCAAGAACAATAATAAAACAATAAATACAGCAATGACATAACAATAAATAATAATAACCACCACCACAACAACAACAACAACAAAAACAAAAATAATATGAACACACACACACACACACACACACACACACACACACACACACACAGTAACAGAAGTAAGACACGAGAGAGAGGGGTGGGTTGATTGCATCTTCTTGGAGTGCAAGAAGGCCTTCGACACAGTTCCTCACCAGAGATTAGTGCAGAGGAGGATCAGGCGCGTATAACGGGAAGGACACTGCAATGGATCAGAGAATACCTGACAGGGAGGCAACAACTAGTCATGGTACGTGATGAGGTATCATAGTGGGCGCCTGTGACGAGCGGGGTCCCACAGGGGTCAGTCCTAGGGCCAGTACTATTTTTGGTGTATGTGAAAGACATGACGGAAGGGATAGACTCAGAAGTGTCTCTGTTCGCAGATAATGTGAAGTTAATGAGGAGAATCAAATCAGATGAGGATCAGGCAGGACTACAAAGA
>NC_069456.1:35121053-35124899 GCF_026875155.1 Cherax quadricarinatus
GCTGTGTGTGTGTGTGTGTGTGTGTGTGTGTGTGTGTGTGTGTGTGTGTGGAGATGCTTGTATTTTTATCGAGAAATAGATAACGAGATTACAGTCTGTGTTGCTACTTAAATTTTTTTTCTAAACAGGTGAGGTCTGGATAATGAAACAGTTGGTGCTCATACCAGCCTCTACTTCCTCCAGCTCACACCAGTAGAAGGAAAAGAAGTTGTGGAGTAGGAGATTGCTGTCTTGTGAAAATGTATAAGGGATTTTGACAATAAATAAGAACTACTAAACCAAGTCTTCCTTTACTGCTTTCTCTATTATTACTGCCGTTATCATGCACCGCCATTATTACCACTACTAATTACTACTACCACAAATACTATTACTGCTTTTTCTTCCTATTAATGGGCTAATTAGCCCAGGAACCGCTCCCATCTACTCTTGATGTTCGGTTTCATATCAAGGCTATGGAACTGAACACCTTCTATCTAGGCAAAGGAACCGAATACCCAAAAATTTCCCCTCGCCGTCTTCCACTGTCTCCAATATATTATTATTGCTATAATCATAACTAACCCTTAAACCCACATGGGTCATACAGCGATATATCTAATAAAATAACTGTTTCTGAATTAAACTGAAAAATATCTGCTTAGCGGGTAAAACGTCTCATCAATAGATACATCCAGTTGTTGCTATGTGTTTTATTCATCAGTTTGTCAGCATTGTTTATCAACTATATATTGATGGTTGGCAGATGAGTCAATACGTCTTGAGACCTGAAAATTAATTCGTCCTGATGTACCTTGAGTATATTACCTTTAAGGTTAGGTTAGGTAAGGTTCGTCAGGAAACAGGACAAATGTTTCCTGACGCGGGTCTTAGTCAGATGATGACCCGCCTTTGGAGCTTTTGGTCATCTGACCGAGGCCTTCCGCTGGCTTACCGGTCCACCCCTTTAAAAATTATGGTCATTTATAACCAGTCTATATTATTACCTTTAAGGCTTTCGAAAATCCTCATACGCTGAGGTAAAGTAATAAGTAAGTTTCTTAATCCCAAGAACAATCTGTAAAACTGATACTGACCAGAAGGGAATGAAAAATCAATTCTTAGCATTGTTCGTCAAGAGAAATTTGCCCTAGGCATCTCGTGAGACTTTTTTTTTTTGCACTGAATAAATATGTACATCTTTAAGGAAAATACAGCTTGTAAACAAAGTTCTTCAGAAAACTCTTGGCCAGTCATGAATCACTTTAATATAAACAGTGATCTCCAGTTGAAACACTTCGATCGATTATCATTGTTTTTAAATAATAAATTCCCTGTGAAGTAACCATTACTTGAATCTTGAACACTGCAAGTGTTTAAACCCTGGGTCTGTCTCAGCATTCCCTTGCAACAGTAGCTTCTTAGTGCTAGTTGTCTTAGATGATGTGGCAATATGTCGTCTCGATACCTGAGAACTTAGAAAATAAATGGTTATGTCTACCAGTAGAGTTTGTAATCTGCCTCGAGAACCGTTGAGTTATGTCTGTGGATACTACATTAAACCTAGGCAGATCAGGCAAATAATTCACCCCGACACTAAGCTTGCCGTTGCATGCGAATCTTGTTTTGAAATATCTGTTTGCAACCAAGACAAATAATGATCTCTTCAAGCCTGCTGATGGAGGTGTAGTGTTAGTAATTCCACGAATTTGGATAAAGAGAACAAACCATTACAGTTACTGCTGATTTCTCTTAACAGACATTTCGACGTGGAAATAAGACAGAAGACATGTTAGTTTATCAAAACATACTATTATATATATTGTCCTAATACCAGTTCCCAGTCCATCTTCGTCAGTGGACGTGGTAGTCTAAGATAACTCATGAAATCGTAATAACACGATTGCAAAACAATCGCGGGTTCTAACCCCACCCGTGGTATGGTTTATTCTGAGATAACTTAGGCTTTCATTTTTAACAATGACTACTGCAGTCAGCTATCAAGGAAGGTGCACAGATGCCTCTGAGGACTGCTTAATACAGGGAACTGGAGTTATCCTCTCCTTCCTTGGATCGAACCTGAATGCCTCCAATTCTCCAAGAGCTATAAAACTCCTACAGACTCAAGAAATCGTAATGACACGATTGCAAACAAACCACGGGCTGGAGTTTTGAGACTCTATGACCGCGGGTTCAATCCCGGCCGGGGGTATGGTTTGAAACTCCTACAGGTTTAACACTTCAACCTAATTAATGGAAAAAAATATTTACCCTATTAAATTTTCAAAATAATTAGCATTTTGACTGTGATAATTCTGTAATATGAAAAAAACATAAATTACTATTGTGTGATGCAATTAATGATAGTGAAGAGTAGGGTCGTTTATTTAATAAGAATACCTCAAAAAAAATCATAGAAGTATAAGACAAATATTATTTTTGCTAAAATTTGCAACACAGTGCAATGAGAGATAAACAGTTGGATCAAGAGCTTATCAGCAGGGTGAGTGAGACCTTCTGGCAGGAGACAGTGTAATGCATAATAAATACTTTCCATACAGACAGATAAGAAGCAGAGAATGGAATATAAAAAAAGAGAGGATGGTGTACTCGCCTATTTATGTCGCAGGGAGTCGATTTCGTAGCTCCTGGCGTGTATGTGTGTGTGTACTCACCTATTTGTACTCACCTATTTGTGGTTGCAGGGAGTCGATTCGTAGCTCCTGGCGTGTATGTGTGTGTGTACTCACCTATTTGTACTCACCTATTTGTGGTTGCAGGGAGTCGATTCGTAGCTCCAGGCGTGTATGTGTTGTGTATCTACCTATTTGTACTCGCCTATTTATGGTCGCAGGGAGTCGATTCGTAGCTTCCTGGCGTGTATGTGTGTGTGTACTCACCTATTTGTACTCACCTATTTATGGTCGCAGGGAGTCGATTCGTAGCTCCTGGCGTGTATGTGTGTGTGTGTGTGTGCGCGTTTGCAGGCTTGCGCGCGTTTGTGTGTATTTGTGTTTGGGTTGGGAAGTGGAAAGGAAGAAGAGAAAGGGGGAAGGGGATGCAAGGGAAGGGGTGGAGGGTGGAAGGGGTAGAGGGTCGTGGTGATGAGGACACTGAGAAACGAATGTGGTAACGACTAATGTTGCTTGACGATTAATCTAGGAGGTAATGGTGGCTGAGTTCAGGAAGGGCAAGGTTAGCGTAGGTCGCTCTGATGGTGGTAGTGTTAGTAGTGAGGGTGGAGGGTCTGGTGGAGCGTGTGTTTGGTGCTGGTGTTGGTAGTGGTGGTGATAGTAGGGGAGATTGGAGTATGTGGTTGTGGTGGTGGTAGTAGCTGGTTGTAGAGAGTGTGATGTGGTGGTAGTAGTTGGTATAGAGATTGTGGTGGTGGTGGTAGTAGTTGGTTATAGGGATTGTGGTTGTAGTGGTAGTAGCTGGTTGCAAAGATTGTGGTGGTGGTAGTAGTACTAACTGGTTGTAGAGATTGTGGTGGTGGTAGTAGCTGGTTGCTAAGATTGTGGTGGTGGTGGTGGTAATCGCTTGCTGTAGAGATTGTGGTGGTGGTATCATTGGTGAAAATAGTGTTCAGGGAGTTGATGTTATTGATGACTGTGGCATTGGTGATATTAGAGACAATGATGATATTGCTGTCGGTATATAATAATAATTATAATATCAATAAGAACAAGAATAAAAAAATAATAAATTATAATAATAATAATTAATAAATATTTTGATCTCCTATGCCTCGATCAATGTCAATGGAGTAGTTCGAGTGCTGGTAAGTTGATAACACTTAAATATCAGTTTGAGGATTTAAAAGGGAAACAGAAGAGGCATTCGCAAGCATCATAGGTTTTTTATATC
>NC_069456.1:35125399-35148910 GCF_026875155.1 Cherax quadricarinatus
AATAAGGTTAGGTAAGTTTTCTAAGATTTTTTTGGAGCAAAATTAAAAATTTTTACATTAACATTAATGAAAAAACTATATCTTTAAACGTATAAGAGAAAATTTTAGAAAGGACTTAATTTTAAATGAGTTCTTGCTAATTGACCAGTTTTACATATTCGGCACGACATATATATATATATATATAATATATATATATATATATATATATATATATATATATATATATATATATATATATATATATAATATATACATACATACAAAACAACCACTGAGCATTGGACAAGATTCCAATGCTCTATTTATTCATGTGAGAGATTTTAACCATCCAATTGATTTTCAAAAAGTTGAGAAAGTAGTATCAAGCAAGTCCATGGTCGACAGGAATATAATTGAATCTTGTTTCATAAAAAGCAGTTTTGACAATAATATGAATATTTCCTTTGGTTTATGTAAATTAGATTCATTTATAATTAATAGAATTTGGGAAGAATTTAATAATACATTGGACAAATAATAAATTTGAAATTCTTAATTCTTGGGTAGAATAGTTTGTTCGTGGGTTGTGTGAAGGACCTGTCTAGTTGGGCCAGCGGGCCTATTGCAGTGTTCCCTTATGAGTCACGCATCAGGTGTTGCTTTGTTGTGGGATGTGATGGTGAGGTGTGGTCTAGACCCTTTGTATTCCTTCCTTTGATGCATTACTTTTATTGTTCCTTGATAATGTGAGTAGTCACGAAAGCACTTGGAATTTCTCTATTATATCACAGTGGTTGTTTTGCATATTACTGTGATATATTATATATATATATATATATATATATATATATATATATATATATATATATATATATATATATATATAAATATATATATACAGTGGTCCCTCGTTGTTCGTAATTAATCCGTTCCTGGAGCCGTTACTATAAACGAAATTTACGATTTACGAGTCAATTTTCCCCATAAGAAATAATGTAAATACAATTAATCCGTTCCTGACACCCAGAAGTATTAAAACAAAAAAAAATTTAACATGAAATATGCATGTAGTACATAAACAATACAATGGGAAATGATGAATGAAACATTAACAGCATAACACTTACCTTTATTGGAGATTCTTCTTAGTGTATGGGAGACTGGAGGAGGAGGAGAGAGTGGATTGTTTATAGTTTGGAAGGGAAATCCCCTTCCATCAACACGTCAGGTACCATTTGCTTTTCTGGGGTTGCTTCTCTTCTGTGTTTCTTAATGCCACTAGGACCACCTTGAGAGTCACTGGAGTCCTGTCTCACAAAATAACTGTGGAGAGAGCTCTGTTTCTGGCGTCTCTTTAACACTTCCCTAAAATGGCCCAAGACTTTGTCACTGTACATGTTGCCAACCTGGCTTGCAACAACCTTGTTAGGGTGATGTTACTCCATAAAGCTTTCCATCTTACCCCACATAGTAAAAATCTCTTTAATTTCTGAAGAAGGCACCTTCTTCCATTTCTCTTCCTCCTCCTCTGCAGCAAGATTCTGAGCTGCGATGTGTTGCTCTTCCTGCTGAAGCTCTTGCAGCTCCTCAGTGGTGAGCTCTTCATTGTGGTCTTCCACCAATTCTTCCACATCCTCAAAACTCACATCCAACCCCATGGAACTCCCCAGTGCCACAATTGATTTTACAACAGACATAGGCTCATTAGGGTCAGTCCCAAATTCTTCAAAATCCCTCTTGTCGACACAATCAGGCCACAATTTTCTCCAGGCAGAGTTCAAAGTCCTGGTAGTCACTCCCTCTCAAGCCATACCTATAAGGGTGATGTAGTGGAGGATGCTGAAGTGTTCTCTCCAAAATTCCCTTAGGGTCAAGTGAGTGTCTGTGGTCACAGTCAAGCACCTGTGAAACATTGCTTTTGTGTAGAGTTTTTTAAAGTTTGCAATAACCTGCTGGTCCATGGGTTGGAGGAGAGGAGTGGTATTCGGGGCAAGAACTTTACTGTGATGAACCCAAACTCCTCGAAAATTAGGTCATCCAAGTTTGGAGGATGAGCAGGTGAATTGTCCATTACTAGCAGGCACTTGAGATCCAATTTCTTTTCCAGGAGATACTCCTTCACACTAGGGCGAAACACTTCATTGAACCACTCTACGAAAATTTCCCTCGTGACCCATGCCTTACTATTAGATTTCCAAAACACACACAATTTACTCTTCATAACATTGTTTATCCTGAACACTCTGGGATTTTCAGAATGGTACACTAGTAATGGCTTCACTTTGAAATCCCCACTAGCATTAGCACAGAACATTAGCGTCAGCCTGTCTTTCATAGGCTTGTGTCCTGGCATTGCCTTTTCCTCTTGTGTAATGAAGGTCCTCTTTGGCATTTTCTTCCAAAAGAGGCCTGTTTCGTCACAATTGAACACTTGCTCAGGTTTCAGTCCTTCAGCCTCTATGTACTCCTGGATTCATGCACATATTTTTCAGCCGCCTTGTGGTCCGAACTGGCAGCCTCACCATGCCTTACCACACTGTGTATGCCAGTTCTTAAATCTCTCAAATCGGTTCTTAAATCTCTCAACCAGCCTTTGCTGGCCTTAAATTCACTCACTTCACCACTATTTGCAGGCAATTTCTTTACCAAATCTTCATGCAACTGCCTAGCCTTTTCACAAATAAACGAAGTCATAAGAGTATCTCCTGCTAATTGTTTCTCATTTATCCACACCAATAATAACTTCTCAACCTCTTCCAGTACTGGTGATCTCATTTTTGTCAGCATAGTTACTCCCTTTGCAACAACAGCATCCTTTATTTCATTTTCTTGGCCACTATGGAACATAAGGTTGTGTAGGGTTTCTTATACATCATGGACAGTTCGGCCACACTTGTACCACTTTCATATTGTTCAATGATGGTTTTCTTAAATTCAATCGTATTTCTCACCTTCTTTACCACAGGCTTGGCACTAGGAGCTTTCTTTGGAGCCATGGTAGCTTATTTAGCACTTGCAAGCACTAAAATAAATGGAATATTATGAAATATTTCGCTGGAGCACGTGAGGGGACCTTCGCTCACTGGTAAACAATGCCAGACTGGCTGCCGCCCTGGCTCACGCCGTGGGTACGCGTCCCGGACGAACTGCAACTCGCGAGTCAACCTATGAAAAGCGAGTCCATGTTTATACGAAAATACCTCTATGACTGGCGAATTTTACGATTGCCGGGAACTACGAAAAGCGGGGGACCACTGTATATATATATATATATATATATATATATATATATATATATATATATATATAATATATATATATATATATAATATATATATATATATATGTGTGTGTGTGTGTGTGTGTGTGTGCGCAGTAAAGTCATAGTAAACAGGTGATCTCACAATATACAGAACAACCACTGTGAAAAAATTGAACTTCCAAGCGCTTTCGTGATTTCTCACATTGTGCAAGGAAAGCAGTCTGTTTAATGAAATTCGCAAATTAAAATTAACACAGTTCAAAATTAATGTGACGTTGCTTTTGAGAAAAACACATTAATTTTAAAAGTTTGAAACCGATGAAACGGTGCATTCGTGACTTATCTCACAGAGTCCAACAACTGTAAGTTAAACGACTGTTAGTAAATTGGCAAATTCGCACCTGCATAGCCTAACTATAAAGGGTATTGTCCTATTCTTGAGAGACATCAGCCATTAATAGTAAAGCCTTTCAGAAGAAACATACTCAAGTAATTTTACAGGAAAAAATCCCATATCATTACAAAAATAAAATTGGCAAATTGGCCCTACATGCTCCAAAAATAATCTCAACGTTCTCCTAAGTACGATACACTTACATTAAATTTTGAAGTTAATCACAAATGACTTTCTCGAGCTAGCTCACGTAAACCAAAATCAGGAATGGCTTATATAAAATTGACAAAAGGGTACCTGCCCATGCCTGTAAGTCCATGAGCCTTTACAAGAACACTATGGAAAATTAAAATTACCTGGATAAATCTCATTAGATACATACTAGTAATTTTATAAAAATAACAAAAATAATTATTCTTTATCAAGGTTACAGAGCCATGTAGGAATTTTAGGACATCCTAGGTCGTAAAAAATGTCCTCCTTCGATACCTATTCCACTCATATCTCCACAAGTTACTCTGGACCTATATTTCAAATGAAATATACATCACCAGGAATTCTGGTACAACATTAATATAAATATGTGGACTGTATGTTAAATTTAATAAATGACTACATATACACTGAAGGAGAATTTATAATAATAACACTCACCAATTTGTCTGGAGATTACTTGGTGTGTCATACACAAACCCCTGCCTAAATTATGAAGAAAATACTGGCCAGAATTTCAACGTAAATGCAGACGTCACTCAACTGGGTTAATTTTATCCTGTTTCCATCTAATTACCGAGTCCTGTCCAGTCGCCTAATTCTCACGTTCTGCAGGACTGGAAATCCAACAATTTCGGCTCCTATTTGAGAGGTTTTAAACACAATATAATCTCTAGAGCGACGAAAACTCTTCCGATTTTCACTGACGTTATCTTGCACAATTCAAAAAAACAATGGCGATCCCCCCTTCCTCCAGCGATGCTCACCAATTTCGCTGGTTCTTTATTTATTTACAAATTAATTTTTATTACCTACAATATATTTCATCAATTTACATACAAAATACACTGTATTTTCGGAAAATATACAGTATTTTCAACAAACACAAACACGAAGGAGCACTGCAGCAGATGAGTAGGACATGGATATTTTTATTGTTGAAACGTTTTTACTGCACAGTCGGTTTCTCCAGTCGAATATGGAAAAGCAGAATCATTGGCGAGGTAAATATAATGTATCAGTCCATAGCCTTGAAAAAATAGTTCATAAAGGGTCATTCCCCAAGCTGGGGATGACCACCTTTAAAACGCTACTTAAAAAAGTGAGGGACGGTCATTCATTTTTACTCACAACTGTTATGCTGTCTTCATTTTAGTCACCTTTGTATTCGACTGAAAAGTTTTTTGTGTAGAAAAAACGTTTTGACAAAAAAAGATACATAATTTTAACTGTATCTTGCTCTCGCTTGTCAGTTTGTTACCATTTTATAAAAACTGTAGAAAAACCTTTTTTGGCCCTGCAAACCCAAGTTAAACTCCATCCACCTACAACCATTATCATATCTGCACTGTCTCCATTTTTTGCCCCCTTGTATTTGTTTAAAAGAAACTTCAATGTACCCGAAACTTTTCAAATAAAGAACCTAAAAATTGTTATGTGTCAGACCGCCCCAACTTATATTTGAAGATACTAAGTGTTTTTCCCTTTAAATGACGTGTTGGGATTTTTGTTCCGGTCATTTTACATCTCTTTCCCAAAACCAATACTTCCCTTTTGTTTTCAAAATTTACATTTCTTAGCTTGAATCCATTGCTTAAGTACTGTATTGACCCCTTTTCTTTTTTTTCCTTTTGCACACTTTAATCATATTTTCCCCTTATTCTACGCTTTTTAGAGTGAAAATTCGTCCCTTCCCCCTATCTCGTTGGGAGGGTTTAGTATATAGGTCAATTTGTATCCTATAGGACAGAATTGGCAGCAAATTCTAAAAAAGGCTTCCCAAAGATTAAAATGAACTAGAACATTGGGTTTTTTTTAAATTTTATACTACCTAATTTGAAGTTAAAAAATTATCTTTGTTCGAAAACCTTAAAAACTTTGTCTTGGCTTTAAATTTTGTTAACCAGAGCTCCTAAATCTTTTTTGTTTTCATTTTCCCGAGAATTCAATTTTTAAACTGAAAAGTCCCATATTTTTTTCTTTTTTAGGGTAAAAACCTTACATTGTTTGTATTAAAATTTGCATCTCCCATTTCTGCTAAACTGAGCGTATCCGGGTCATCCTGTTTTTAGTAAAAATTTTTTTGGGACGGCTTTTTTAAATGTATCCTCAAACTTATTTGGGCATTTATTCCTCCATCTAGTCCTTTTATACTTTGTAACAACAAGGCTCCAACACGGGCCCACATGTACATCACTTTATTAACGGGTACTCATTCAGTTTTCCCCCCGTAATGCAAATAATGCCTATCGGTCAGCAATTCCTCGTCCATTGATAATTTTGTATTCCATGGGGCTAGTACCCTTGGAGAAGTTTGTAAAAGACTTTGCGGTCCATTAAACAAATGTATTCTTGTAAAACTGTGCTGAGATTCATTGGCCAAATTATATCTCTAAAAGTGGCTTTGAAATACATAGCAATTATGATTCCATCAGCTTTACAATTTAGGTTTGGGATTTGTCTAAATTTTTAAAAATTGGCCCAAATTTCTAGCTTTGTAATGGTTCACATTGCCATTTTCCATTTGTCCACTACGATGTCCCTTTGTTTTGTTTTGTTGAAGAGACCAGTAATGGTTTCCTAAGTTCCCCTTACTTTCCCTGAAAAGGTCATCAGGTTGGGACTTATTTGACTTCTATTATTTAGGGTTCCCGGCGTTGAGAAAATTAAAGCCTCTAAAGTTTTTTTTTTTTATTTTATTTAAACCAACATAGACAATAGACAAAAAAAAAAAAAATAAGATGACATATATGAAAAAATAACAAAAAAAACGTTACATTGATTTAAAAATTTTAAAAATTTAACTTTACAATATAACAAATATGACCATATTACCTACTATAAAATCAGATACCGAAGTTTAAAAATTGTCCTTATAGCTACATGTGGATAAGTTAATTTTTCCCAAAAAAACATGCAAACCTATTTAAACTTTTCCCTAAAATTTAATCTCCTTGCTCTTAATTCCCCACTAAAATAAAAAATCAAGTTAAAAAAGAGCGTTTAAATAAAAGAAACATTCCACAATTTCATAATTTCCCCACCTAAGCCTGTATTTATTTATTATAAATGTTAACAACACGAAAATTTTCCACTACCCCCTAACCATTTTTGTTGGTGTAATGATAAAAACCTTGTATTACATCAAAGAAAAAAAAAAGAAAAAAAAAGGGAAAAAACCATCTTATTTTAAAAATCAGCTTAAATTTTACATACATGTACTAATATAAAAAGATTAAAGTTTGTTGTTAATTGACAACAATCCTTAAACGTCAGTTATTTTACGTAATAAACCCTAAAAACTTCACCCATTTTAAAAACTTCGGGGTTCGTAAAACTCTTAAATAATACTTTATTGGCACCAAATCAATTGTGCTTACAAAATACAATTGTAAATTAAACTGGAATAAAAAGCCTTTTGACTTAACATTGTATCAAAATCTAAATGATAAAAATATGTTTGTATATCATTGAAAATGTTCATGGGGGAAAAACATTAAGGGTATATACAAAAAAAGTAAAATACAACAATAATACATATAAATACATTACATTTTTTATTACATTTTCATTATATATATATACACATACAACCTCAAAATATTCATCTCTTACAACATAAAATTTACTACAAAATCAAATACAACAATGCATTATATACACCTACATTACATAGTTAAAGTCGAAAATTCCCAAATATAACTGTATTGTATTGACACACTCGGAAAAAATAATGTTAAAAAATTGCACCCCGGACATCCCTCTTATAACATTCATCAAACTTCTGTACCCCCCTTCTAGGAACCAGCCCTTTCACCCCCCATACCTGCCTTTCAACTCCGAAAACCCCCGTAAAGGAAATTCCTAAAACCCCC
Organism: Cherax quadricarinatus; assembly: GCF_026875155.1. Taxonomy (NCBI): domain Eukaryota; kingdom Metazoa; phylum Arthropoda; class Malacostraca; order Decapoda; family Parastacidae; genus Cherax; species Cherax quadricarinatus. Next base: position 35,133,126 of record NC_069456.1, read on the forward strand.
TCACTTAAACCCCTCCCCATCTCCCCCCATACCTCCTTATTTCTACACTTTGTCCTTAAAAAGTTGCTGTTAATGCTTTAATTCTTTCACACCTTTTTCGTCTTCTAGCCCAAGACATTAAAAAATCTTTTAAATTTTTAACCCTCCCGCATTCTTCCCATTGATTCACCCCCCCTATTTTAAGTTTAAAAACCCTAAACCGCAAACCCCCCCCCCCCCCACTAACCTTATTACCTTCCCAAACCCAAAACCTTTTAGTTCAATACTTCGCAAAAAAAAACTATAGGGAAAAACAGTTCCCATCACCAAAACCCTTGCATACCCCATCCCCCCGTATTCTCTTATGGAAAAAAACCTTTCCCGACGGTAAGACCCCATGAAAAAAATCTATACATTATTCTGTACTTTAGGTTTTAAATAATTTGTTAAAACGCCCCATATTCCCCAAATCATACTCGGAAAACCCCTTTACCAGCTACCACCCCTTCCCTTCCACCCCTTAAAGGTTTCCAATTTAATTTGTGAAGTCGTCAGTTTATGATGCCCTAACATTGCCTCCCTTTATGAATCCTACCCACCACCCCCGTTGCTTCCCTGACGTATCTTATAAAGTCCCCTTTCCCCTCCCCCCCCCCCCCGCTTTAACTGTTTCAAAACACACTCATAATCCTCTTTTAACAGCTTTTAAGACCCAGCCCCCCAGGCCAACCGGGGTGTGAACCGCTTCCCAAACATTCGTTCCGTACCCCAAATGAATCTAAAAAGCGCTTTTGAAACCTTTGTATCTCATAAAAAGTATCGGATTTTTTGTGTACATCCCAAAAGTTAATTTTTAATGGAATTCGTTGTAATTACTTTTTGATGCAAATTTAAAGTGTGCAGCTCGAAAACCACTGAGGGCTTCAGTCCCCATCTACAATACGCACTGAATTTTTTTGTTGTGTAACTTGTATCACTTACATAACGTCCACATTCAGAAATTGGTCCCCTTTTTCAACCTTTCCTACTTCACATTCCTCACTTACATCCCCAAAAGATCCTATACTTCGTTTCCCCTATTAATTGACTGCCAGAAGCCTTTTCAAAAACTTTTTACTAACTTTTCACCGAGGAAAAATCCCTGTTACCACTTCTAAAATCGTTGTGTCATAACAATCCAAAAATGCCGCCCCCCACCTTTCGTCACCAAACCTTTTGTATTTGCTGCCAATAAAGACCCTAATTCTCTAAAAAAAGGATCCTGTAAACACGCAAAAAATATTTGTGAAAGGGGACAACCTTGACGTAGCCCCCCTGCTCTCTGATTTGTTCTCCAAACCTTTCCTTTTACCTGACCCGCAAGGATGCATTTGTACATAAATTTGGCCATGATATAATTTCCTCTCCAAACCCTGCCATTCATAATCTTCCATAACGCTTCCCCTTTTCACCATATGCGCCTCCCAATTATAGCCAAAACCCCCCCCACTCCCAAATTTTTCTCTTTTTCAAAAAAACTTCAAACAAAAAAAAGCCCCATACATAGACCTTCCCGGCACCCCATATTGTCCCTTATCGATCACTTTTCCCCCGGACCTTTTTTTTTTCTGTTAGCTAAAAAATTCTTGCAAAAATTTATAATCACCCAAAAATAACGAAATAGCAGATAGTCTTTAATGTTAATGGCTCACCTTTGGGAAAAAACGACACAGCCATCCCTGCGTGCCCTAAAACCGATCCCCCTTAATGATATTGAATATCTTACCAAAAATTCTTTTTTTAAAAAGCTCCAATTTTGGAGATAAAAGTCATGGGCAACCCACAAATTCCTGGTGCCTTTTCCCAATTGCGCCCCGGGATAAAATTCCCCCGTCTCGCACTCCCTTTTCGGCCCTTCCCAAAAAAAATCGATCATGCTCTGCAATCACATGCACAAACTTCCAATTGATGTAAAGCTATTTCATTTTTCCCACACTTTTCGTTTTCAACTTAACCCAAAAACTCTTACCCACTATACCCCCAGTCGTCGCAACACCTGGTCACTTAACCCTTGATACCTACCCGACATTCAACCCCATTAATTTTGCCTTGCGACGGGGTGTTGACTCCGCAAACCACGCCGACGGGGCCCATCTCCCCCCAAAACCTCCCCCAATCCCCCCCCTTTAAGCCTTTCCCCCTCAAACCCCTCATTTTTTTAAATTCCGGATATTTTTCCTTTAAAAATTTCAATTTCAAATAACAGGTTTAAATTTGTTAATTTGTGATAAAAGTCCGCAAAATGCCCCTTTAAATATTTTTTAAACCGTATTGTAACTGATTATATCTCTTCCCTCGATTAAAATTTAAAATTCCTTAATGTTTTTTACTTTGTTTCCACCAATTAACCATGGAAAATCCCCCCGGGGCTTCACCACTAAAAGATCCCAATATGTCCAAAAAGACAAAGACTATCCCCTTCCTTTTTTAATTTACATTCAATTTCCCAAAAAGATGGCCCCCCGAGGGAACCCCCCAATATCCCCCTCTATTACCCCCCCTCTATGACCGAAAAAAAAAACATCTATCACTCCACCCTCCGACGAAACCCCACAAGGCAGAATTGGCCCCCCCTGCCGCATAACCCGTTTTAAAGAGGTAGCTCTACAAACCCCCCCCCAAAACACATCCTTTTTCCCCCCCCGGCAATATATCCCCCAATATTACCCAAAAAAACACCCCCCACCTCTGGGGTCCCATCTTTACGACGTATCACGCAATTCCCCAAATTCCCCCTATTTTGCAACATTTTGGAAACCCCGTAAAAAATGACCAGCACGTCCCCAACAAAATTTTGTTTTAATACTCCGTCACCCTCAGCCGGACCCTATCCCCATATAACTAATGGGAAACCTACCCAAGTTCCCTCCCCCCTAAAATTCCCTCCCCTCCCCCCCCTTTATACGCCTTATATAAAAGGGCTGTTTCCTTTCCTGGGGGCCCCCCCTTTCAAAAGTGTGCATGTTCCATGTACCATTATAACCCCTCATATCCAAAATATAACCCGGCCCAAATTATTTCCCGTAAGAATACCACTCCACACCAAGTCGCAACAAATACTCATTAAACCCTTAAGCTTCCCTCTCAGCTCTAACCGTTAAAATTTTTAGTAAAAAAAACTTTAAATTTAACAAAGGGTTTTCCTTTTGTCCCGGCATTTACTTTCCCCAGTTCGTTTTGCAAAAACCCCGTCCCTTCCCCTTTTTTGGGAATCCCTTTGCAAACCCTTTATCCTTGGGGTTTACCCTTCCCTTCTTCTGACCTCCCCCCAAAACTTTTTCCCAGGGCGTTGGGCAGGAGTTAGCACATCTCAGAATCCGATGATGCTGCGTCTTTGTGTCCCCCCTCCCCTGCATTTTGACTCAGAAGCACCGTCTGTCACCTCCCCTCTACTGCATGCATTCAATCCTGTAGACTCTCTCGTTGACAAAACCTCATCTTTGCCAACCCATTTCACAGCCTCCCGAAATGAGCCTGGGTCTTCCACCTGATCTAGGACCGATTCCCCTTTAAAAAGTATCCAAGCCTTTACCAAAAAAAAGCCGACTTTTCCCCTATTAGGTAGTTCTTCAAAAACTTAGTATGTCCAATGACTGAGTTCTCTTGTAGCGTTAAAACTCTTTAAGCCCCTTTTTTGTCTACCTCCCCACCATGACAAACCCTTGTTGGGGGGGGTGTAGCAAGAGGGGTTTCTCGCTCATCGCCCAAACCGTCCCCTGGCTGCTGGTGCTGTTGCTGTTGCTGCTGTTGCCCTTGTGTTGGCCGGGTACCACTTCGTTTCTCACACTGCCCGCGATGTGGTCATATGACCCACATAGCGACAGTACGTTGTTGCCCCCCATCTTACTAGATTGGTCCTTAAGTCTTTCAAACAAAATATGAAAGGGAAAAGGGTGCCGAAGAGTATTTTAACGTATACGCGCCTTCAGCGCACCGCATACGGGCCAGTTGCCCATCTCCTGCTGTGGCTATGTGAACCGTCCCTAAGTTCGAGTTCACTGGTATATCAAAATCAGTCGCCTAAAAGGACATTCCTGTTTTCACCCAGGGGGAATGTGGATACATCATGAAATCTCACCGACACAGTGTATTTAAACCCGTTGATGGTTCCTGATATTGCGCATGCCTCGTGACTTTTGCGCGTCATCTTAACGAAGATTCTTTTCATTCCATTTAATGCGACACCACATATTCTCATTGTATCCCTAGGTATCGCGAATGATCGGGTAATAATTAAATCCCTGTTGGATCCTGTGAAGCACCACGGTCATCTCAATGCAGACAGTGTTTTTTCTTCTTTGTATTCAGCGCCATGTTGGAGAAAAAAAAGTTTCCCCAACCAAAGTAGGGGAGCTCAATCAGGTAAACTGGCAAAAAAAACTCAAACAGGGCTCTGCGCAGCTCGTCCACGGCTTTGGGGCGATGGGACAATGAAGTCTGAAGTAAGGTGTTTTCAAGCTATAAACGAAAAAATTTTCAAGAAGAAAAGAACGTGTATGAATATATACCGGGTGTGGCATTAAATGTACGAAAATGTAGGATTTTCTAAAATCGTAAAAAATTTAAAAAAAATTGTTTTCTTCGATTAAAATAATTGTTTGGGGTTTTTTAAAACTCTTGAAAAAAGTTTTCCTGAAAATTTTTGTTGTATATTTTTTTAAAGGTTTCGAGGTTTTGTTAATAAAGCCTCGTCGGGATCCATGTTGGAAATTTTTTTTGGGGGAAAAGGGGGGTTACATGAGGTCCCGAGCTTGTATGAAGAAAAAAATATTAAAGGGTATCTATATTTATTAAGATGTGTAAGGAGACTTTTCCTGTCTCCTGATAATATTATAAAATTGAAGAACAGTTTGCGCGCAGTAGGAAAGTGTTTCTGATGGGTTCTCGGTTGGTTTTAAAAATTTGTTGTATGGGTGGGTTTTAAATTAGAGGTATGAGGATGTTGGGTAGGCGTGGCTGCTCATACCTGGAGATTGTTTAACCACCCCGGGTTTCCTTTAAAAATGGTGTTTTTCCCCAGCTTTTTGGGAATAAACATGTACAAGTCGGGTCCCAGGAAAAAAAAGGAAATGTGGAAAACGGCAGGAGAAATCACACACGATCAACCCCAATCGCAGCCTGTTCATTTTCATACAATTTTAATATTTTTTTTTACAAATTATGCTGATAAGATATTGTATAGAAAAACCCCAAATCTTGATTTGTATGACAGTGTAATATACTCTTTTTATTCTTGTCCTTATATATATATATATATATATATATATATATATATATATATATATATATATATATATATATATATATATATATATATATATATATTACCTTGTAAAGTTCTTGGTTAGAACACTGTGTATTAATTACTAATTTTCTGTGATTTGTCATGGTCTTTCCAGCAGCAGTTGTTTAACCATTACATCTTGTTTCGTCTTACCTGGAGTTTACCGGGAGAGAGTTCCGGGGGTCAACGCCCCCGCGGCCCGGTCTGTGACCAGGCCTCCTGGTGGATCAAAGCCTGATCAACCAGGCTGTTGCTGCTGGCTGCACGCAAACCAACGTACGAGCCACAGCCCGGCTGATCCGGAACTGACTTTAGGTGCTTGTCCAGTGCCAGCTTGAAGACTGCCAGGGGTCTGTTGGTAATCCCCCTTATGTGTGCTGGGAGGCAGTTGAACAGTCTCGGGCCCCTGACACTTATTGTATGGTCTCTTAACGTGCTAGTGACACCCCTGCTTTTCATTGGGGGGATGTTGCATCGTCTGCCAAGTCTTTTGCTTTCGTAGTGAGTGATTTTCGTGTGCAAGTTCGGTACTAGTCCCTCTAGGATTTTCCAGGTGTATATAATCATGTATCTCTCCCTCCTGCGTTCCATGGAATACAGGTTTAGGAACCTCAAGCGCTCCCAATAATTGAGGTGTTTTATCTCCGTTATGCGCGCCGTGAAAGTTCTCTGTACATTTTCTAGGTCAGCAATTTCACCTGCCTTGAAAGGTGCTGTTAGTGTGCAGCAATATTCCAGCCTAGATAGAACAAGTGACCTGAAGAGTGTCATCATGGGCTTGGCCTCCCTAGTTTTGAAGGTTCTCATTATCCATCCTGTCATTTTTCTAGCAGATGCGATTGATACAATGTTATGGTCCTTGAAGGCTTATGCCGGCTTAAAGAAATAATGTTTTTATTGTATTAATTTTCCCTTATTTAATATATAAATATTTTTATTTACCTCATACAGTATTTTATCATCATGTCTTCTATATAGGGCGTGCGTTTTCGAACGTTTACAATTAGGTTAGGTTAACGTAAATTATCCTATATTTACGTATACTTGACAGTCAGTAACCAAATAACCTAAACGAAGGATTACAACTGTTAGCGTAGCACGTGTTGTAATTCTTTAGAGCATTAGAATCCTTTTCAAATTATTCAAGTTAAAAGATAGGCAAAAATATTGCTGTTCTACCAGTTTTTTTGTGGCTCGCTTGTACAGTGTTGTGGTAATGTGTACAGCAGGGACTTGTTCCACCACTGGACGACATCTTGTAACACGCACACTCTTATGTACACTACTGGACGACATCTTATAACACACAGTCTTGTGTGTAGCTAGAGGATCAGGCGCGTATAACAGGAAGGGCACTGAAATGGATCAGAGAATACCTGACAGGGAGGCAACAACGAGTCATAGTACGTGATGAGGTATCACAGTGGGCACCTGTGACGAGCGGGGTCCCACAGGGGTCGGTCCTAGGACCAGTGCTATTTTTGGTATCTGTGAATGACATGGTGGAAGGGTCAGACTCACAAGTGCCCCTGTTCACAGATGATGTGAAGTTAATGAGGAGAATTAAATCAGATGAGGACCAGGCAGGACTTCAAGGAGACCTGGACAGACTGGACACCTGGTCTAGCAACTGGCTTCTCGAATTCAACCCCGGCAAATGTAAAGTCATGAAGATCGGGGAAGGGCACAGAAGACCGCAGACGGAGTTATAGGCTAGATGGCCAAAGACTGCAAACCTCACTCAAGGAGAAAGATCTTGGGGTGAGTATAACACCGAGCACGTCTCCGGAAGCACACATCAACCAGATAACTGCTACGGCATATGGGCGCCTGGTAAACCTGAGAACAGCGTTCCGATACCTTAGTAAGGAATCGTTCAAGACACTGTACACTGTGTACGTCAGGCCCATACTGGAGTATGCAGCACCTGTTTGGAACCCACGCTTGATCAAGCACGTCAAGAAATCAGAGAACGTGCAAAGGTTTGCGACAAGGTTAGTTCCAGAGCTAAGGGGAATGTCCTATGAAGAAAGGTTAAGGGAAATCAGACTGACGACACTGGAGGACTGGACGGTTAGGGGAGACATGATAACGACATACAAAATACTGCGTGGAATAGACAAGGTGGACAGAAACAGGATGTTCCAAAGAGGGGACACAGAAACAAGGGGTCACAATTGGAAGTTGAAGAACCAGATGAGTCAAAGAGATATTAGGAAATATTTCTTAAGTCACAGAGTAGTCAGGAAAATGGAATAGCCTAGCAAGTGAGGTAGTGGAGACAGAAACCATACATAGCTTTAAGATGAGGTATGATAAAGCTCATGGAGCAGGGAGAGAGAGAGGACCTAGTAGCACTCGGTGAAGAGGCGGGGCCAGGAGCTGAGTCTCGACCCCTGCGACCACAATTAGGTGCATTAGGTGAGTACACCACTGGACGACATCTTGCAACACGCAGTCTTGTGTATACCCCTGGACGACATCTTGTAACACAAACAGTCGTGTACACCACTGGACGACATCATGTAACACGCACAGTCTCGTGTACACCACTGGACGACATCATGTAACACGCACAGTCTCGTGTACACCACTGGACGACATCATGTAACACGCACAGTCTCGTGTACACCACTGGACGACATCATGTAACACGCACAGTCTCGTGTACACTACTGGACGACATCTTGCAACACACAGTCTCGTGTACACCAATGGACGACATCATGTTTTTTTTTTTTTTTTTATTTATTTATTTATTTCCAATTTGTGCACACATACAGATGTACAAAAAAAATACAGATAAGAGCAGTATGCCAAAGCCACTTATACTATGCATAGCATTACGGGCTGGCTTAAAATTAACTTAAGATTAACTAAGCAATGATTATTATTATTATTATAATCAAAAAGAAGCGCTAAGCCACAAGGACTATACAGCGCTGCTACTAAGCAATGATAAAAAATCAGTGATAAAAAATTAATGTAAACAGATAACTATAAAGCACAAGTGAGTATTACAAAGACAGGTCATATGGTTGCATTCAGTTAGGTAGTGATTCTGTTAGGTAGTGTATTTAAAAAATAATAAAGTTAGATTGGGTTTTAGGTTTAACATTTATGTGATATAATTGTGAGAAACATTTAAGATATACAATTTATAATGTTCAGTTATTCAGTATTTATTTGGTTTTGGGTGAGTAAGTAATCTTTGAGAAGAGACTTGAATTTATAAACAGGTTGTGTTTCTTTTATATTTACAGGTAATGAATTCCAGATTTTAGGGCCTTTTATGTGCATTGAGTTTTTGCATAGTGTGAGATGGACACGAGGAACATCAAAGAGTGATCTGTGCCTTGTGTTATGGTCATGTGTTCTGTTGAGGTTGGCAAGGGAGATGTTTGAGGGGAGGGTTAATATCAGAGTTAAGTGTTCTATGTATGTAATAGGTGCAGTAATAAGTATGGATGTTTTGTATGGTGAGTAGGTTTAGTGTATTGAATATTGGTGGAGTGTGCTGCCTGTAGTGAGAATTTGTTTTTCATTCTAACTGCAGCCTTTTGTTGGGTAATTAGTGGTCTGAGATGGTTAATTGTTGTTGAGCCCCATGCACAAATTCCATAGGTGAGATAGGGGTAAATAAGAGAGTGATATAGGGCCAGGAGGGCTGACTGTGGAACATAGTACCGTATCTTCGATAGTATGCCTACAGTCTTGGAATTTTCTTAGAAATTTGATGTATATGTGTATGAAATTTGAGTCTATTATCAAGGTGGATTCCTAAGAATTTTCCCTCTGTTAGTTTTGTGATAGGTGATCCATTTATCATTATGTTAAGAGGGACATCTGTAGCTCTGTTCCCGAACTGAATGAAGTAGGTTTTGTCAATGTTTAGTGTAAGTTTGTTAGTCCTCATCCAGGTAGATATTTTCTGTAATTCGGTATTTACAGTATTGGCTAGCGTGACTGGGCTCGGGTGAGAGAAGACGTATGTAGTGTCATCTGCAAATAGGTGTGGGTTTGAGTAATTGCGAAGCATTTGGAAGGTCATTATGTATAGGAGAAAGAGAAGAGGGCCAAGGACACTTCCCTGTGGGACACCAACTGTAATTGGTTGTGCAGAAGAGTTTGCCCCATTTGCGTACACATATTGGCTTCTGTTGCTGAGGTAAGACTTGAGGTAGTTGAGGGAGTGCCCTCTTATACCATAGTGTGACAATTTTACGTGGAGCAAGTCATGGTCAACTGTATCAAAAGCTTTACGTAAGTCAATGAAGATCCCCAGTGGGACTTCTTTTTTCTCTATTGCAGTGTATATATGTTCTAGCATGTGTAAAATAGCATCATTAGTATTTTTATTAGGCCTGAATCCAAATTGGCAGGGGTTGAGTATGTTTTGGGAGATAAGGTAGGAGTAGATTCGTTTATGAATTAATTTTTCGAAGATTTTTGAGAGAGGGTGTAAGTTGGATATTGGCCTATAGTTATTCAACTCTGTTTGGTCTCCTCCTTTGTGGATCGGGTGACCCTTGCTATTTTGAGTACTGTAGGGAAGGTGGAGGATTCAATGGATTTGTTAAAGAGTGTTGCAATGATTGGTGATAGCACTTGTGACACTTTTTTGTATATAAGGGGTGGTAAGGTATTTAATCTCCTGCCTTGTTTTTTAGTGCGTTGATAATAAGGGAGACTTCGTATGGGTTTAGTCGGAGCTAGGAACAGTGTGTTCGGGTAGTTGCCGGTGAGGTAGTCATTTGGTGGGGTATCTGAGCTTGGGATTTTATTGGCAAGGTTTTGTCCTATAGTGGAGAAGAAATCATTGAGTCTGTTTGCTGTTTCTGTTGGTGGGAGTTGGGGTTCATCTGTTTTTGCTAATTTTATTTCGCTATTTCGTGATATCTTTTTTGTTCCCAGAATTTCTGATAGGGTTTTCCAGGTCTTTTTTATATCACCTCGTAAGTTGGATAATCTGTTCTCATAATACAATTTTTTTGCCCTTCTTATCAGGCTGGTTAGGATTGACGAGTAACGTTTTGTTTGGTCTCTGGTTACGTGACCCATTCTGTACTGTTTTTCATATTGGTGTTTTGTATTTATGGATTTGAGAATGCTGGGTGTTAGCCAGGGACTGTTCAGTCTCTTTGCTGTCATCTGTTTAGTTTTTTTAGGGCAGTGCTTGTTATAGAGGTATTGGGTTTTTTTTAGAAAATTATTAATACATTCGTCAATATCTGTATAGGTTTCTAGCTCAGTGTGCCAATCAATGTTTGCTATTGCTGTTGTGAAGTTATTAATGGCTGCCTCATTGTGAAGTCTGAAGGTGACTTTAGTAGTGTCTTGGGGTAGTTTACCCAAGAGTTGTTATGAGGAAAGTAGGGTAGTGGTCTGTGGTATTATCTGTAATTATGCCTGATTTTAAAGGGGATATGGTGTTGGTCCAGATGTGGTCAAGTAGGGAAACACTAGTCTCTGTAACTCTTGTAGGTTTTGTTACTGTTGGTAGTAACATACAGTTACTCATTGTGTTTGTGAATTCAGTAACGTGTGGGTCCTGGTCTTGCAGGAGATTTATATGAAGTCACCTGAGAGTAGTAAGTGATCTTTGCTCATTTCGTGCATCAGTTATCATACTTCCTAGATTTTGACTAAATTGGCTAATGTTTGACTGTGGAACTCTGTAGATGTTTATCAATGTGAGAGGTTTTTGTAAGTACTTTGATTTGAATTTAGCTATTATATATTCCCCTGTTCATCCCTTGTGCAAGTATTAGTGATACATTCTAGTTGGTCTGAGTAGTATATGGCTGTGCCACCCCCTTGTTGATCTGGCCTACAGTTGTGTATGGCTGTGTAACCAGGAATGGCATAGACATCTGTACTATCAGGCTTTAGCCAGGTTTCAGTTAGTGTAATGATGGACATATTGGCATGTAAGGAATTTAGTAATGCTATGAGGTCATCGTAATGCTTGCTTAAAGATCTGATATTGTAGTTAAATATAGTTATGTTGTTGTTGGCACTGAGAAGTGCCTTTGATTGTTCTGCAGTGTAGTAATTACAGTTACTGTTGATTCATTTAAGTCATTAAATAAGAGGTTGGTATCAGGATCAATGCTTGTAATCATAAGATTTGTAGTGAATCTATAGTTTGAATTAAGTATAAAACAAAGTAAATAGTCTTAAGCTAAAAAATAGCACCTGGATTATTTAACAAATGTAAAATAATGAGCTAAGGGACTAATACAAATAAAGTGATGATCAAATAGTGGAGCTTGGGAATATGATAGTAGGTAGTACTATAAAGGTAATTTTTTAAAGTTAGAATTTTTAGTATAAAATTATAATATAAAAGGGACTAATATAGGTTGTGGTGACCAATAAAGTGGTAATCAAAAAAATGAGCTTTGGAATATAATGGCAAAATTGTGAACTTATTCTACTTTAGCACCTAAGAATAGCACCTTGATTATTTTAACAATTGTGAATATATAAACTAGGATAGTTATATAAAGCTAAAATAAAGGAGAAAACATATAAGGGACTAAAATTAAGTATGGTAAGCAAAGTTAAATGGGCAGATGGTAGGAATTATAATATAAACTTATAATATAAAAATACAATTTGAAATGGTACTTGCAAATTTCACTAGAGTCTGGGATAGGTTGTTGCAAGATCCCAAAAATTTTCCTGGATTTTAAATTGACAAAATAAAATTCCCCAAATTTAAAAAACCAAAAGAATTTAAAAGTAAAAAAAAATAACAATGGTAATGTCTTGATTTAAAAATTTAGTAAGATGGAAACAGGTAACCCGGTTTCCAAGGGGTAAAAATAAAGGTTTGGGGGTTGGGAAAAAAAAACTTGAAAAATTTGGGTACAAAATGTTATGAGAAGTATAAAAAAATGTTTTTAAAGTACAAAAAATTAAAAAGACTTTGGGAGTAAAAGGTGTTTAATTAAAAATTTTTTGTAAGTAATAATGATTTTAAAAAAAGTGAAAAAATAATGTTTATTTCTTTAATATTGCCCCGGTAAATTTTTTACTTGAGGTTATATGGCAGTACAAGGTTTTAAAATTTAAGGGGTAATCTTTGGGTTAAATGTGGTTTTTAAAACAGGTAAATAATTAACAATAATGGGTTTTTAAATGTCAAAATTGTTAAGAGTTTAAAATTTAAAAATTTTTGTTTAAAAAATATATTTATTAAATTTTTGTAAGTAATATCAAATTTTAAAAAAATTTTAAAAAAAAAAATACGGTAGTAATATGGCGGGAAAAAGGAAAATATCAATTCAGCAAATGTTTAACGAACAAAAGTAAATAGCAAAACACATAAGGTTTACCTATAGGGAACACTACAGTCTCGTGTACACCATGGACACATCTTGTAAAAACCCCATCTCGCTTACACCACTGGGACGACATCTTTTTAAACACACAGTCTCCGGGGTACACCCCTCTAAAAGACCTTTGTAACACTCCAATTCGGGGTACACCACTCTACGAAAATCTTGTAACACTCACATTCCGGGTACAACCCCCTCTACGCATCTTTTAAACACAAAAAGTCTTGGGGTACACCCCCTCTACGACTTTTTGTAACACTCAAAAGTCTCGGTACACCACTCTAAAAGACCCTCCCTTTTAACATCACAAATTTTCGTGTACACCACTCTAAAGCCCTCTTGGGAACACTCACGTCTCGTGACACCACTGGACGACTTTTTTGTAAAAACACACAGTCTGTTACACCACTCTACGACATCTTGTAACACACACATTTTCGTTTTACACCACTCTACGAATCTTGGGAAAACCCCCAGTCTCGGGACACCACTCACGACATCTTGTAAAACCCCCACACAGTCCCCGTGTACCCCACTCCACACATCTTGAAAACCAAAAACACAGTTCTGTGTACAACCCCTCTACGAACATTTGTAACACACAAAAGTCCCCCGTGTTCAAACCCCTCTAGACTTTTTGTAACACACCAGTTTTCGTGTACACCACTTTTAAAAGACTCTTTTAAACACACAACCCCCGTGTACACCCCCTCTAAGGGCCTCTTGTAACACTCCCCAGTCTCGTGTACACCCCTGGACACATCTTGTAACCCCTCCCAGCTCGTTAACCCCCACTCTACCACTTGTAAAAAACACAAAAGTTTTCCCTGAAAACCACTCTAAAGCATCTTTTAAAAACCCCACGTCTCGTGACACCACTCTTTCCCACATCTTTTTAAACACCCCAAAAGTCTCGGGGGAACCCAACTACGACATCTTTAACACACCCCAGTTCGTGTTAAAACCCTCTCCACATCTTGTAACACACACCCGTCCCTTTTTGTACACCAAAGGGGCGACATCTTTTAACACCCCACAGTCTCCCCTGAAAACCACTCTCGAAAATCTTGTAACACACCAGTCTGTGTACACCAAAATTAAAGAACATCCCCTTTTAACCACAGTCTCCCTGTTTCACCACCTAAAAGACAAACTTGTAACACACACGTCTCGTGTACACCACTTCCCACGACCCTCTTGTAACCACACAGTCTCCCTTTTCACCACTCTCACCATCTTGGGAACCAAAACACATTCGGGGTAACCCCTCTACGACATCTTGTTAAAACACAAGTCTGTTTACACCATCCCACAAAATCTTGTAACACACCCAGTCTCGTTTACACCCCTCTAAGCCAAACTTTTTAAACACTACAGTGTTAAAATTTGTTTTATTAAAGCAGCCCCGTGCTTATGTAAAGGGGGGCTGCCCGAAGAATTAAAAGAAGCACATAAGGGGCACACGGCCTGAACCCCCCCAAATTATTGTTTTTGTTAAAGTAAATTCCGCAATAAATTTTCAAAAAAATGGGGTATGGTTTTCATTCAAAGAGAAAACCTTGGTTTCCTTGGGAAGGGCTTCTTTATTAAAAAAAATTTGAGGGTTTCGATCCCCTTCCTTTAATTTAATTTTTTTAAATTTCCTTTCCCCTTCAAAAGGCATTTTAGATTTCATACGGGGTAAAATTTTCCTCTTCCCTATACATTCTAAAAAAATATAATTTTTTTTAAAAACCATAAAACGGGGGGGTCAAACCTGTTTGGATATGTTACAGCCTGGGGAGGACAAGGGCGAAAAAGAGAGGTTATGTGGGGGGGAGGGGAAATAGTGAGGTGGTGTGGGGGGGGGGAAGTAGTGAGGGGGTGTGGGGGGGGGAAGTAGTGAGGTGGTGTGGGGAGGGAAGTAGTGAGGTGGTGTGGGGGAGGGAAGTAGTGAGGTGGGTGTGGGGGAGGGAAGTGTGAGGTGGGTGGGGGAGGGAAGTAGTGAGGTGGTGTGGGGGAGGGAAGTAGTGAGGTGTGTGGGGGAGGGAAGTAGTGAGGTGGTGTGGGGGAGGGAAAGTAGTGAGGTGGTGTGGGGGAGGGAAGTAGTGAGGTGGTGTAGGGGAGGGAAGTAGTGAGGTGGTGTGGGGGAGGAAGTAGTGAGGTGGTGTGGGGGAGGAAGTAGTGAGGTGGTGTGGGGAGGGAAGTAGTGAGGTGGTGTGGGGGAGGGAAGTAGTGAGGTGGTGTGGGGGAGGGAAGTAGTGAGGTGGTGTGGGGGAGGGAAGGTAGTGAGGTGGTGTGGGGGGGAGGAAGTAGTGAGGTGGTGTGGGGGAGGGAAGTAGTGAGGTGGTGTAGGGGAGGGAAGTAGGTGAGGTGGTGTGGGGGAGGGAAGTAGTGAGGTGGTGTGGGGGAGGAAGTAGTGAGGTGGTGTGGGGGAGGGAAGTAGCGAGGTGGTGTGGGGGAGGAAGTAGTGAGGTGGTGTGGGGGAGGGAAGTAGTGAGGTGGTGTGGGGGAGGGAAGTAGTGAGGTGGTGTGGGGGAGGGAAGTAGTGAGGTGGTGTAGGGGAGGGAAGTTGTGAGGTGGTGTGGGGGAGGGAAGTAGTGAGGTGGTGTGGGGGAGGGAAGTAGTGAGGTGGTGTGGGGGAGGGAAGTAGTGAGTGGTGTGGGGGAGGGAAGTAGTGAGGTGGTGTAGGGGAGGAAGTAGTGAGGTGGTGTGGGGGAGGGAAGTAGTGAGGTGGTGTGGGGGAGGAAGTAGTGAGGTGGTGTGGGGGAGGGAAGTAGTGAGGTGGTGTGGGGGAGGGAAGTAGTGAGGTGGTGTGGGGGAGGGAAGTAGTGAGGTGGTGTAGGGGAGGGAAGTAGTGAGGTGGTGTGGGGGAGGGAAGTAGTGAGGTGGTGTGGGGGAGGGAAGTAGTGAGGTGGGTGGGGGAGGGAAGTAGTGAGGTGGTGTGGGGGGAGGGAAGTAGTGAGGTGGTGTGGGGGAGGGAAGTAGTGAGGTGGTGTGGGGGAGGGAAGTGGTGTGGGGGAGGGAAGTAGTGAGGTGGTGTAGGGGAGGAAGTAGTGAGGTGGTGTGGGGGGGGAATAGGAGGTGGTGTGGGGGAGGGAAGTAGTGGGTGGTGAGGGGAGGGGAAAATTGGAGGTGGTTTGGGGGGGGGAAGTAGT
>NC_069456.1:35149410-35211315 GCF_026875155.1 Cherax quadricarinatus
CTAATGGGGAGTCTTCCCTGGTAGTTGTTGCTACCAGCCTCTACCACACTAGGGTAGTACTTCCCTGGGGAGTGGGCTACCACCTACACCACACTAGGGTAGTACTTCCCTGGTAGTTGTTGTCTACCAGCCACTAACACACTGGTAGTACCCCCCTGGGTAGTTGTTGTTACCGCTTACTAACACACTAGGGTAGTACCTCCCTGGGTATTGTTGTCTACCACCTACTGCCCACTGGGTAGACCTCCCTGGGTAGTTGTTGTCGACCAGCCTACTGCCACAAGGGTAGTACCTCCCTGGGGAGTTTTGTCTACCCGCCACAACCATGGGTAGTACCTCCCCGGGGTTTTTTACCAGCCCTGCCCACTAGGGTAGTACCTCCCTGGGGAGTTGTTGTCTACCACCCACTAACACACTAGGGTAGTACCTCCCTGGGGTTTTTTGTCTACCAGCCTACTAACAACTAGGGGAGTAACCCTCGCTGGGTGTTTTTGTCCCCGACAGTCCACATAGGGTAGTACTTCCCTGGGGATTTTACCAGCCTACTGCCACATAGGGGATACTTCCCTGGGTAGTTGTCTACCAGCCTACTGCCACACTAGGGTAGTCTTCCCTGGGTAGTTGTCTACCAGCCTACTACCACACTAGGGGAGTACTTCCCTGGGTAGTTGTCTACCAGCCTACTACCACACTAGGTAGTAGTTCCGTGGGTAGTTGTCTACCAGCCCTACTAACACACTAGGGTAGTACCTCGCTGGGTAGTGTCTATCAGCCTACTGCCCCACTAGGGTAATACTTCCCTGGGTAGTTGTTGTCTACCAGCCTACTGCCACACTAGGGAGTACTTCCCTGGGTAGTTGTATACCAGCCTACTACCACACTAGGTAGTACTTCCCTGGGTAGTTGTTGTCTTCCAGACTAGTACCACAACTTGGGTAGTACTTCCCTGGGTAGTTGTTGTCTACTAGCCTATCACACAAGGGTAGTTACTTCCCTGGGTAGTTGTCTACCAGCCTACTACAACACTAGGGTAGTACTTCCCTGGGTAGTTGTCTACCAGCCTACTGCCGCACTAGGGTAGTACTTCCCTGGGTAGTTGTCTACCAGCCACTGCCACACTAGGATAGTACTTCCCTGGGTAGTTGTCTACCAGCCTACTACCACACTAGGGTAGTACTTCCCTGGGTAGTTGTTGTCTACCAGCCTATACCACACTAGGGTAGTACTTCCTGGGTAGTTGTTGTCTACCAGCCTACTACCACACTAGGGTAGTACTTCCCTGGGTGATGCTGACAGTTAAGTTCCCCAAAAAATGTAAGAAATGGGTGGAAAGGAAATTTAAAACCCAACCTACATTATGAATACAGTTTTTGCAAAAACCGCTCACAGTTCATGTTTTACTGTGATTTGACTACAGTACACTGTTGGTTTTATTGTGGTTTTTACTCACGTACCCCTGTTCTTACTGTGTCTGACAGTCACTGTTGGTTTTTAGTGTGGTTTGACTCACAGTACATGTTTTACTGTGATTGACTCACATACACTGTTGGTTCTTACTGGTTTTGACTCACATTCACTTTTTTTTTTTTACTGTGATCTGACTCACAGTACATTTGGTTCTTATGTGGTCTGAACTCAGTACATGGGGTTTCTTACGAGGCCTGGTCACAAAACCGGGGCCGCGGGGGGGTTGACCCCGGAACTCCTCCGGGAAACTCCAGGAAAACCCGTAACTGTTGGTTTTTTCTTTTGTCTGACTCACATACACTTTTGGTTTTTTACTGCTTCTGACTCACAGTTCACTGTTGGTTCTTACTGGGTTGACTAAATTTTCACTGTTCAATTCAATTCAATTCAAGTTTATTCTCTTGGGGGTTACAATGGGGTTTTTACAGGTTTGGGTATTGTGGGGTTTTACATTTTAAATCTAATTTACAGAGGGGGCCAAGGACCCTACAGGGCTAGGCATTTGGGGAACTTGATTAATTTTTAACATTAAACCTTACAGTTATGGATTAAGGCTAAGTGACTACTTATAATTTGTGAGTTTAGCAAGTGAATGCTTTTTTTTTGGCACAAACAAGTGCAATTGGAGTTCATGGAAAACTTATGACTATTTTGGATTTTTATTTTAAGATTAAGATTAGTATTTTGGGTTATAGTCAGGGGGTGAGTGGTGTAATTGGAACCACCAGGGGGTCTATGTGCTTATTGTCGGGGGGGGATCGGGGATAAAGATGTTTTCTAACTGTTTTTAAAAGTGATGAATGTGTCTGCATTCAGAGTTTTCGGTAGGGTGTTCCAGATTTTGGGCCCTTTGAAACATTGAAATTTTTGAAAAGGTTTAGTCGAATGGGGGGAATTAAAGAATGTTTGTGTCGGGTTTTGCCTGTGGACCCTTCCAACTATCAAAAAAGCTTTTACTCAAGGTTAATATTGGAATTTAAGGACCTTAGATAAGATAGCACAGTAGTAAGTGTGGATGTTCTAACAGGGAGTATTTAGTTTTGAAAGTGGGGGGGGGGGGGCCAGGGAGGGATTTAGTGATTACTCACTGGGGCGTTTTTTTGGGTTATTTTTGGTTTTTGGTTGTTGCTGCGTTGAACTCCAAGCAAGAGGGTATAGGTGAGGTATGCATATACAGGGAACCCCCGCATAACGATTCCCCTCCGAATGCACCATTAGTAAGTGTTTTAGTAATGCATTTGTACGTGTATTTTTGGGGGGCTAAAATGGGACAAATCTACTCCAATATTCCTTATGGAAAAATTTGGTCAGTACTGGCTCTGAACATACTTATGGAGTGAAAAAATACGTTAACCGGGGGTCCCCCGTAAAAGTGAATGGAAGTGTAGAATGGCTTTTTTCGGGACGTAGTATCGTATCGGAGAGGATCCACCGTTTTGGATACTTTTTTTGTTTTGTGTTGGAATGAGTACTGAAATTTAGGTTGTTGTCGAGGTAAAAAGGGTAAGGAAATTTTCCCCCATTATGTTGGCAATTAAGGTTTTCGATCTTTAAATTTTGTTGCGCAACACCTGCTCTGCACTAAACATAATATTAGGGTTTTTTGCCGGGTTAAGTGTAAGTTTATTGGCTTCTCCAAGTCAATACTTTGACGCTCTTTTTAGCAATGGTGTTTAGGGTGGCAAGATTTGGGCAGGGGAGGGGGCAGCCTAGGAAAGGTTGGAGGGGGGGGGCAAAGGAGGTTTTTTGGCAGGGGCTTGGACTTCCAGCAGGGATGCGTAGCGTGTTTTTAGGAGTGAAATAGAGACAAAAGCTTTTTAATACTTGACGGCTGTTTGGGGTGTGAGCAAAGTAAATTTTGAAGGGGTTTGGGAAACCCCCAGGCCGGGCTTGAGTCCGGAGTTTGGAAATACAGTGCCTGCACTCTGAAGGAGGATGTTAATGTTAGTTTAAAAAAATATGTGTAAAGCACCCCTTTTGGGAAGACAGTGAGGAGTGAATGTGGTGAAAGTTTTTTTTTTTTTCGGGCCACCCTGCCTTGGGGGGAATCGGGCCTGTGAAAAAAAAAAAATAATTTGAATATTTTTAAGAAAATCTTTTTTATTAAGCCCTGTCTATATTGCTTTTCATATTGGTGTTTCTTATCAATGGATTTCAGAATGCGCTGGTTGCCCTGGGCAACCAAGCCTTTTTTCGTGTCGTTTTGTTTTTTAGGAGAATTTGTTGTATAGTCTAAGATTTTTTAAGAAAAAGTCTGCCCAAACGCAAAACCATTGGATTTGGGGAATTTTTGTAGGGCCCTCAACTCTCTATCTGCGTGAAATTCTTTTTTGAGGCCTCATCATGGGTCTAAATGAAACTTTGTTGTATTTGATGGGGGCTTGCTAATGTTTGTTAAGAGGAAGGTTGGGGGTGTCATGGTGCTGCGTGATTATCCCGATTTAAGGGGGGGTGTATATTGGGGCCTATGTGGTCTATTTTGGTTTCACTTGTCTCAGTCAGCCTGGTTGGTTTTGTTATTGTTGGTATGAGAAGGGTTTTATATTGTTGATGAAATAGTTAAGTTGATCATTTTGTAGGCCAAGGTTGTATTTAATCTCCCGCTAAGGAAGGTGGTGCTTGTTCATTTTTCTGTTTTTATTATGACTTTGATTCTCACTGAAGTTTTGGGGTGTTTTGTGGGGGATCCCCGGGATATGGCACCGAGTTATAGGTTCTTGAGGGATTTTTTTAAAAGTAAAATTGGAAAAATTATTCCCCCTAAAATTTATCCCGAAGCAACAGTGTAAAACAAAAATATTTTTGAGTAATAGATTTCATACCACCCCCTTTGGGATGGTCGGGAGTTTGGATTGCGTGTATCCTGGTGGGGTAATTCAATTGTGCCTGCTTTAAGCAAGGTTTATAAAATAAAGCAGGGGAAGGGTGCTTTAGTGACTCAAGGGGCCCAAGAGGTTCATAGTGTTTTGCTTTAAAGGGAAATGATGTTGTAGTTAAGAATTTTGACTTTGAGCAGTGTTTAGGATAGTGCTGGCTTTGATGCTGGTAATAAAGGATTACTTTTTCCCAATAAGTTTTGTTGTGTGTTAGATTTTTGGAGGTTTTTGAAAAAGGGTTAAGTATCATCTCTTTTGGTTTAAATAGTGGTTGTTTATACCTGTATTATGTGGTGATTCTAATACTGATTTTCTGATGTGGGGGTTGGTAAGTATACCGTAAAGACTTTGGTCATAGAGTATAGTCACTAAAAACATAATGAAATTGAATTTTCAAAGTGTTGTGCTAGAATAGCTATAACAACAGTATAAACTAAAACTAAAAAAAAAAAAAAAAAAAACAAGGGCACCAACTTTAAACCCCAGTAATAAGTATGGATGTTTTGTATGGTGAGTAGGTTTAGTGTATTGAATATTGGTGGAGTGTGCTGCCTGTAGTGGGAATTTGTTATCATTCTGACTGTAGCCTTTTGTTGGGTAATTAATGGTCTGAGATGGTTAATTGTTGTTGAGCCCCATGCACAAATTCCATAGGTGAAATAGGGGTAATATAAGAGAGTGATATAGGGCCAGGAGGCTGACTGTGGAACATAGTATCGTATCTTCGATAGTATGCCTATGGTCTTGGAAATTTTCTTAGAAATTTGTTGTATATATGTATGAAATTTGAGTCTATTATCAAGGTGGATTCCTAAGAATTTTCCCTCTGTTAGCTTTGTGATAGGTGATCCTTTATTCATTATGTTAAGAGGACATCTGTAGCTCTCTTACCAAACTGAATGAAGTAGGTTTTGTCAATGTTTAGTGTAAGTTTGTTAGTCATCATCCAGGTAGATATTTCTGTAATTCAGTTATTTACAGTATTGGCTAGCATGACTGGGCTCGGGTGAGAGAAGACATATGTAGTGTCATCTGCAAATACAGTGGACCCCCGCCATAGCGACTTTAATCCGTGCAAGAGGGCTGATTGTTATGTGAAATGTTCGGTATGCGAATGAATTTTCCCCATAAGAAATAATGGAAATCAAATTAATCCGTGCAAGACACCCAAAGTATGAAAAAAATTTTTTACCACATGAAATATACATTTTCCTACACACAAAGAGAAGGATACATGCACAATAGTAGAGTAGTACATGCACAATATATATTGTGCATGTACTACTCTACTAAATGAAGAATAAATGACACTTACCTTTATTGAAGATGCAGCAATGACTGATGAGACACTGTGTCCTGGGAGTGCCTTTTCCTCCTGAGTACTGTAGGTCCTGTTTGGCATTTTCTTCCAGAACAGGCCTTATCACACTGTGTATGCCACTATGATTCTTAAATCTCTCAAACCAACCTTTGCTGGCTTTAAATTCACCAATATGAGCACTAGTTCCAGGCATTTTTCCCTGTTCACCTGGGTGTTAGTCGACTGGTGTGGGTTGCATCCTGGGAGACAAGATTAAGGACCCCAATGGAAATAAGTTAGACAGTCTTCAATGACACTGACTTTTTTGGGTTATCCTGGGTGGAAAATCTCTGGGGTTAATTGTTTCTTGGTATTCTCAATAAGCCACACCAACAACGGTGCTACAGCAGCAGCAGCAGCTGACGGTGGTACAGCAGCAACAGACGATGCTACAGCAGCAACAGACGATGCTACAGCAGCAGCACACGGATGCTACAGCAGCAGCAGACGATGCTACAGCAGCAGCAGACGATGCTACAGCAGCAGCAGACGATGCTACAGCAGCAGAAGACGATGCTACAGCAGCAGCAGACGATGCTACAGCAGCACCAGACGATGCTGCAGCAGCAGCAGACGATGCTACAGCAGCAGCAGACGGTACTACAGCAGCAGCAGCAGCTGACGGTGGTACAACAGCAGCAGCAGCTGACAGTGCAGCAGCAGCTGACAGTGCAGCCAGCAACTGACGGTGATACAGCAGCAGCAGCAGCTGTACCACCAATAGTACCGATGGTTGATTGGGGTTTATTATACAACCTGGCCAGCTCGGAGACACGCACTCCACTTTCATACTTATCAATGATCTTTTTCTTCATCTCTATAGTAATTCTCACCCTTATTGCTGTAGGGTTGGCACTAGAAGCTTTCTTGGGGCCCTGGTCACTTATCTTCCAGAAAAAATCACCAAAAACACTGTAATAATACGAAATGTTTCCAATTGTATGCTTGGATGTTACCGCGGAGGCTGGCTGGTAAACAATGCCGCCGGCGGAACATGTGAGCGTGGCTCAGGCCACACATTGGACGCGTCTCGGACGAAGAGCGGTGAGCGGGTTTTTTGGCGGTATGCGAGGCAAAATTTTTGCGAAAAAAAGTGAGCGGTATGCGGATTGTACGGTATGCCGATGCGTGCGGTATGCGGGGGGTCCACTGTAGTGTGGGTTTGAGTAATTGCGAAGCATTTGGTAGGTCATTTACGTATAGGAGAAAAAGAAGAGGGCCAAGGACACTTCCCTGTGGGACACCAACTGTAATTGGTTGTACGGAAGAGTTTG
The DNA here is from genome assembly GCF_026875155.1 of Cherax quadricarinatus. Classification (NCBI taxonomy): domain Eukaryota; kingdom Metazoa; phylum Arthropoda; class Malacostraca; order Decapoda; family Parastacidae; genus Cherax; species Cherax quadricarinatus. The sequence continues at coordinate 35,156,388 of NC_069456.1, forward strand.
CCCCATTTGTGTACACATATTGGCTTCTGTTGCTGAGGTAATGACTTGAGGTAGTTGAGGGAGTGCCCTCTTATACCATAGTGTGACAATTTTATGTGGAGCAGTCATGGTCAACTGTATCAATAGCTTTACGTAAGTCAATGAAGATCCCCAGTGGGACTTCTTTTTTTTTCTATTGCCCGTGTATATATGTTTAGCATGTGTATAATAGCTCATTAGTATTTTTATTAGTCCTGAACCCAAATTGGCAGGGGTTGAATATGTTTTGGGTTATGAGGTAGGAGTAGATTTGTTTATGAATTAATTTTTCGAAGATTTTTGAGAGAAGGGGTAAGTTGGATATTGGCCTATAGTTATTCAACTCTATTTGGTCTCCTCCTTTATGGATCGGGGTGACCTTTGTATTTTGAAACTGTAGGGGGAAGGTAGGGATTTCAATGGATTTGTTAAAAAAGTGTTGCAATGATTTGTGATAGCACTTGTGACACCTTTTTTGTATATAAAGTGTGGTAAGGTATTTAAATCTTCTGCCTTGTTTTTTAGTGTGTTGATAATAAAAGGGGGACTTCGTATGGGTTAGTCGGAGCTAGGAACAGTTTTGGGTTCGGGTATTGCCAGTGAGGTAGTCCATTTGGTGGGTATCTGAGCTTGGGATTTTATTGGCAAGGTTTTGTTTCCCATAGTGGAGAAGAAATCATTGAGTCTGTTTGCTGTTTCTGTTGGTGGGAGTTGGGATTCATCTGATTTTGCTAATTTATTTCGCTATTTCGTGATATCTTTTTTGTTCCTAGAATTTTTGATAGGGTTTTCCAGGTCTTTTTTATAAACACCTCGTAAATTGGATAATCTGTTCTCATAATACAATTTTTTTGCCCTTCTTATCAGGCTGGTTCGGATTGAAAGAGTAACGTTTTGTTTGGTCTCTGGTTATGCGACCCCTTCTGTACTGTTTTTCATATAGGTGTTTTGTATTTATGGATTTGAGAATGCTGGGTGTTAGCCAGGGACTGTTCAGTCTCTTAGCTGTCATCTGTTTAGTTTTTTTTAGGGCAGTGCTTTTTATAGAGGTATTGGGTCCTTTTTTTTGAAATTATTAATACATTCGTCAATATCTGTATAGATTTCTAGTCAGGTGCCAGTCAATGTTTGTTCTGCTGTTGTGAAGTTATTAATGGCTGCCTCATTGTGAAGTCTGAAAGGTGACTTCAGTAGTGTCTTGGGGTAATTTACCAAGAGTTGTTATGAGGAAAGTAGGGTATGGTTTTGTGGTATTATCTGTGATTATGCTAAGTACAACTAATGCTAAGCTAAAGTACAAACTAGGGATAAAACTTATAATATAAAAATACAAATTCCAAATGGTACTTGCAATTGCACTAGGGTCTGTATAGGTTGTTAACAAGAACAATTGCACTAGGATTGATATAGGTTGTTAACAAGAACAATTGCACTAGGGTCTGATATAGGTTGTTAACAAGATCAAGAGTATAACTAGATTTAAATTGACAAAATAAAATTCACAAATTAAAGTACCAAAAGAATAATAAGTAAAAAAAATAACAATGGCAATGACTTGGTTATATATGATAGTAAGATGGTAACAGGTACAGAGGTACAACTGTTACACAGGTACACAGGTACACAGGTACAAAGGATAATATAAAGGTTGGAGTTGAATATACAAACTTGAAAATTTGGCAACAAAATGTTATGAAAAGTATAAAATAATGATTAATGTACAAAAGTAAAATTGACTGGTAGTAAATATGGTGTTTAATAAAATTTTAGTAAGTAATAATGATTACAAAAAAGATTAATTAGCAAAAATAAAGTGAAAAAGTAATGTTTATTTCAAGTATTAAATTTTAAGAACAGTTATTTGGATTCAATATTGCACTGGTAGTTATACTAGAGGTTATTTGTCAGTACAAGGTATTTAAGAGTACTCTAAGATAGTAAATGTGGTATTAAAACAGGTTATGGTAATTAGACAAGTAATGGTAATTAAATGATGTCAAAAATGTTAAGAGTAAATTGTACTGATAGTAAAAATGGCAATTAATTATTAATTTTAGTAAGTAATATCAATTAATAGTATTTAAAAAAAATATGGACAGAGAAAGTATCAATTCAGCTAATATTTAAGCAAACAATAGTAAATAAGAAAATTACATAAGGTGACTTATGCTTACTAGTAAAATCACATAATGAGGTAGTTGATTATTTAATTACTAAGGATTGTACTACGAGATTTGAACAATAATGGAGCAAAACATACACTACATTACGTAGCCGTTTAGGTTGGACATTGTTTACTTATTCTCTGTAAGATCAGTATCCCTGAGAAATCGTGATAGATCATTCTCGTTCGTGATTGTGTACAGTTGACCTACATTTGTTTTCCTAAACAAGAATTTTCCCATCCCGTGTGAAGCATTGGTGTATTGTGTCATTATTCTCCCGCTTAAGTTTTCTGACTCTATACAGGAGGTTCTGACGTTTTTTGGTAAGACACTCGTTTATGTAATACCTCTTTCTTTACTTTAATAGATGCAATAATTAAGTCTTTTTTCCTGTCATGTGAGTGGAATCTAAGCATAACACTTTTTCCACCATGGGATCCTAGTAACCTGGCTTTTATTTCTGACTCTGGTACAATAGCACTTGTTTGGTCCTTTATGATCTGCAGAGTAATTTCTTTACTGTTTGTTTGGTTCATATCACTGGGAAAAAGTGGACTGTTAACTATTACTGCGTCCGATAGTTTATCTTGTTCAGTTTTATCTTCTTGGAGAGCAAAGTAGTCACTGAACTGGTTATCTAAGTTGTTCTTCCATTCTTTTACTGCTTCTTCAACCTTTGTATTAACCCTTTCAGGGTCCGTCCCGTAGATCTACGGCTTTACGTTCAGGGTCCAAACCGTAGATCTACGTCATGAGCTCAGCTCACTCTGATAAACTGTGAGTGGTACATTTGGGCCTAGATATGAGAGAATACATCTATGTGGTATGTGTGCACCACATAAAACAGATCCTGCAGCCCACTGTGTATAATAAGAGAAAAAAACTGAAATCATGATTTTTCGATTAAAACAGCGACTGCAGTGTTTTTTCGTATGTTTTTTATAGTTGTATTTGTGATTTCTTGGTCTCATTTGATAGAATGGAAGACATATTACAGAAATAGAGATGATTTTGATTGGTTTTAGCACTGGAAATGGCTTGAAACTGAGCTCAAAGTAGCAGAAATGTTAAATTTTTGCCGATTTTCAAGAGTAAACAAATGACCTCACACGTCTAATACACACCAGCTGGTGGGTCTAATATGCATTCACAAATATGGTGATGATATTTATACAATTATTACAGTATTGCATAACAGTAAATCTTCTATTTTTTGGTGTGAATAAAAATTCATTATGTGAATAAAAAATCAAAATGGAATTTTTTGTAAAGCCTTAAAACACAACTGATGAACAGAGGAAATGTTAGTTTAGTGCCAGGAATGCCTACATTGTTTATTCTGGATCCTATTTTGAAATTGGAAAATTTTGAACTTTGTTTAAATTGGCCAAATTAACAATTTCCGATCATTTAAATTTGTTTTTTGAAACAATTGATTTGGCAATTTCTTGTGCTCAACGATGAAAGAAGTAATCTGTGAAATAGTAAAAATTTTGGGTTTACTGGAATAAGTTTTGCCTAAAAAGGGAGAAAAAAGTCGGCAAAATCCCCGATTCGAAAATATCCTGACACATCAAAATTCGCGAGACCCATAATTTTTCAATTTACCTAAAATTTTTCGTACTTTTTGTTTTATTCCTTCAAAAAAAATTTCCCTTTTTCCCCTTTCATAAGAAAAATAACAAATTTTTTTCTGAAAATTTTTGGGACCTGGGGCCCACTTCAATTTGGTTTGGACCCTAAAGGGGGTTAAGAGATTTTTATTTGTTCTGTATGGCTATCTTGACTGTTTGGATGTTTTTGCCATAGTCATCTTCCCTGGTTTTGATAATTTTGTTCAAGACTGGGATTTTGCTCTCGAGTTGTGTCTTTGGTGTCTTTTTGTTACGTCTCTTGAAGATTATATTTTCAAAACTAAGGTGGGATGCATGATTTTAGGGTATCTGGACGTTGGTCTACCTGAGAGACTACTTGGTGGTTGAATCCGGGGAAGAGAGGGGAAAAAGGGGCGGGGGGCAGCCTTTTTGTTTTTATTTTGGGCCGTCGCCTTGAGCGGGGGTGAGAGGGGGGTAGCTGGGGGGGCATCCTCCTGGCTACACTTTTTTGAATAGTTTGATTTTTCGGCTTTTTTATTGCTGCCTTGGTGCTGTTTCCTCTGAGATTGGCCTCATCATACTCGGGAAATTTGTTTTGTTAAAAGAAGTTGTATTATACAAAGCTTGGGGGTACGTTGTTCAGCTGGCAGCGGGTGTTGCTTTGGGTTTGTGGGCATCTTCCTTTGTCTCTATTATTTTTTATTTGTAGGTTTCATGTTGGTATCTTTGGTCATTGTGGGTGCTCGTTGGTAGTGCAGTTTTTTCTTGTAACTAGGTCATCATAGAAGCATTGGGGGGCCTCACTCACATTATTAAGACTACGGGAAAAGATGGACACAATTTTATTAATTTTAAAAATAAATTATTATTAATATTTTGTCATATGTATTATTTTAATAATAATAAAATTATTATTTTAAAATTAATTTTTAAATTTTGGGCACTGGGTCACGATCCACTGTATAGCACTTTGTCTGGATTTTTTTGCATTAAAACCAGGAATTTATACTATGATGATAACTTCACTTACGGTACCAAAAAAAGGGAAAAAGAGAGAGAGAGAAGGGAAGAGAGAGAGAGAGAGAAAGAGATAGAGAAAGAAGAGATAGATAAAAGAGATAAAGAGAGAGATAGAGAGAGAGTTTTGAGAGATAGAGAGAGAGATAGGAGATAGAAGATAGAAGAGATAGAGAGAGAGAGAAGATAGAGAGAGATAGAGAGAGATAAGAGAGATAGAGGGATAGAGAGAATAGAGAAGAAAGATAAGGAGATAGGGGAGATAGGGGAGAAAAGAGAAAGAAGATAGAGAGATAGAGAGAATAGAGATAAGAGAATAGAGAGATAAGATATATATTATATATAACACAGAAAGAGAGGAGAGAGAGATATATATATACAAAAGAGAGAAGAATATATATATATATATATATACAGAAAGAGAGAGAGAGAGGAAGATATAAATACAGAAAGAGAGGAAAAATTTTTTAAAGAAAAGTTTATGGAAGGGGAAGAGAATTAAATTTGTGAAAATTTAAAAATTTGTGGATTAAAAGTAAAGGGGACGAAAGTGGGTCTTTTTAAAAAGGGTTAGCCCCTGGAAAAAGGAATGCAAGGAAAGAAGTTTTTGGGAGAGAAGTGAAAAAGGGTTTTCCCCAAGGAAGGGGGTAATTTGGAGGGGGTTTTAAAGGGCAAAAGAGAGAAAAAGGAGGGGTGGGGGAAGGTTTGGGGTGGTTAAATGAAAATGGGAGCCCCTTTGTTGAATTTTTGTAAGAAAGGGGGGTTTTTTATAGGTAAAACATATTTAAGGAAAAAGAGATAAAAAGTTACAGAATGATGAGGGGAAAGAGTATTTTGGGAAAATTAGAATTAAAGATGTTTGAAGCCTTCAATGTACAAATAAGGGGAAGATTATCAACCTTTGTTGAAACCGAAAAAAGGAGATGGGATAAAAGAATAAAAAGCTAGGAAAAGAGTGGGTTTAAAAACAAAAAGGGGGAGTTAGGGAAAAGATTAAAAAAGTTTTGGGGAGGAAGATGGGAATGGACATAGGAATGGGGGTCGGGGGTAGGGGAGGAAAAATTTTTAGAGTGAGAGAAGTTGTGGTTAAGGAAGTGGGTGCAGGGGGAAGAGGGTTTGGGGGTTAAGATGATGTAAAAAGGGGGTGGGGAAAAAGTTGATTAGAAATTTTTAAAAATAAATGATGAAGGAGGGAAGGGTTAAGGGAAAAAGAGAGAATTGAATTGGAAATTAAAAAAGGCAAAAGAGGGGGGAATTTTTAAAAATTTTGTTTGAAAAAAAGAAAAAGTTTTGGAGGAAAAACGTTAAAAAGCCAAGGGAAAAAATGGTTTTCGTTAAAAAAGGAAAGATTATTAAAAGGAGGTAGAGTTGGGGAAGGGGAAAGGGAAAGGGGGGGTTAAATTTTATGAAGAAGGGAAGGTGTGATTTCGGTTGGGCAAGGGGGTAACTTTGTAGGAGTGAGGAAAGACCATTTTGTGATGGGGGGAAAGTGTGAGCGGGGTAAAATAAAAGGGGGAAAGGCACCGGGATTGGGGAAAAGGGAAAAAATGAAAACAGGGGGGTGATTTTGGGGGGGGGTTGGTGAAAATTTTTAAAAATGGGGAAGAGGGGAAGGGCCCAGGATGGAGGAGATGAATTTTTCCTTTTTGGCGGGGAAATGGGTGAAAAATTATAATAAGCGTTGAGTGTCCCCGGGAAAAGGGTTTTGGGTAGAGTTAAAATTAAAAGAATTAAGAGTAAGAGGAGAATAGGATAGCTGAACAAGGAGGCTTTGGAAAGGTTAGGGGTTGTGGACCAGGTGTTTACAGTAAAACTTATAAGGAACAGTATTTAGATAAGGCTAAAGAGGTCTTTGTGGCTTTTTTGATTTGGAAAAAGGCTATGACAGGGTGGATGGGGGGGCAATGTGGCAGATGTTGAAGTGTAGGGTGTAGGGGTAGGTTACTGAAACAGTAAAAGAGTTTTTACGAGGATAGTGAGGCTAAAGTTAAGTATAGGAAAGGGGGAAAATTTTTTTCCCAGTAAAAGTGGCCCCTTAGACAAGGATGTGTGATGTCAACCGTGGTTTTTTAATTTTTTAAGAGGGGTTGTAAGAAAGTAAATGCGAGGGTCTTGGCAAGAGGCTGGTTAAAAAATAAAGAATCACCCACAAAAGGGGGTTGTCACAGCTGCTCTTTGCTGTGCACGGCTCTTGGGGGATTCTGAAGGAAGTTGCAGAGATTGGTGGATAATTTTTGGGAGGGTGGCAAAAGAAGAAAAAAAAGGTGAATACAGGGAAAAATAAGGGGTTTGAGGTAACAAAAAGATTAGGTGATAAAGATTGAATATCAGAGGAGGAGAGAGTTGGAGGAGGTGAACGATTCAATATTTTTGGGAGTGGCGTGCAGCGGATGGGTCTATGAAGATGAGGGGAAATGAATTTATGGGGAAAAAGAGTGGTGGTGCATTTTGGGGTCTGGGGACAAGAACTTTGTCCTTGAGGCAAAAAGGGGAATGTATGAGAGTATAGTTTTTACCCAAAGCCTTTTTATGGGTGTGAAGCGTGGGGATAATGTTTTCAGCGAGGGGGAAGGCGGAGGCAGTGGGGATGTCTGTCTGGGGAATTGTGGTGTGAATATAATGCAAGAATTCGTAGTTTGGGAAATTGGAGGGGGGCGGGATTACCAAAACGTTGCCAGAGGGCTGAGGAAGGGGTTTTGAGGTGGTTCGGCATGTAAAGAAGGGGCGAAAAAAGAATGACTTCAAGGTGTATCTCTGTAGTGGGGAAGGAAGGCGGGGGAGGGGTCGGCCTGAAGGGTTGGAGGGGGGGGTAAAGGAGGTTTTGTGTGCGAGGGGCTTGGACTTCCAGCAGGCGGGTGAGCTGTTTTTATAGAGTAAGGGACAAATGGTTTTTTTAAAACTTGACGTGCTGTTTGGGGTGTGAGAAGTAAATTTTGAAGGGATTCAGGGGGAAAAAGGCAGGCCGGACTTGATCCTGGGATGGGGAAATACAGTGCTCACTTGAAGGAGGGGTGTTAAGTTGCAGTTTAAAAACTTTGGGAAAGCACCCTCTGGCAAGACAGTGTGGGATGAATGATGGTGAAATTTTTCTTTTTTGGGGCCCCCCTCCTTTGGGGGGAAACGGCCGGGTGATAATAATATAAAAAAAAACAAAAAGAAAATAGAAGAAAACCCAGAGGGGTGGGTTTAAAAATTCTTGTCATGAGGAGTGTGACCCCAAGGGTTTTAATAGAAGTAGCAAGACGTACCAAACTTTCAAGTCGAACAGAAAAAAAGGGGCAAACCCGCAATCCTACCATCATGTAAAACAAATTTCACTTTCGTTTTCACCACTTGGCAGGACGGTATACCCTCCCCGGGGGGTTCTGTTACCCAACCCCTACTACCTAAATAAATATATATAATATAATATATAATAATAAATATATAATATAAAATATACACAAAAGATATAATAATATATATATATTATATATATAAATAATATATAATATATAAAAAAAAAATATACAGAAAAAGAGAGAGAGGAGAAGAGAGAATACAGAAAGAGAAAGAAGAGAGAGAGAGAGAGGGGAGAGAAAAGAAAAAAAAGAGAGAGGAGAGAGAAAAATAATAAGAAAGAGAGAGAGAGAGAGAAGAAGAAAGTTTAAAAAAAGAGAGAGAGAGAGAAAAAGAGGAAAAAAGAAAAGAGGAGAGAAGAGATAACAGAAAGAGAGAGAGAGAGAGAAAAGAGAGAGATACAGAAAGAGAGAGAGGAGGAGAGAGATATACAGAAAAGAAGAGAGAGAGGGGAAGAGAGAGAAAGAAAGAGAGAGAGAGAAAGAAAAAAAAGAGAAGAGAGAAGAGAGAGAAGAGAGAGATATAAAAAGAAAGAGAGAAGAGAGAGAGAGAAGAGAGAGGGGAAAGAAAAAAAAAGAAAGAGAAAAGAAAGAGAGAGAGAGAGAGAGAGAGAATACAAAAAGAAGAAAGAGAGAATATACAAAAAGGGGAAGAGAGAAAAAGAGGGAGAAAAAAGAGAGGACGAGGAAAACGGGAGAGAGAAAAGAGAGAGAGAGAGAAAAAGGGGAGAAGAGATGACTTCAACCCCAAAATACAAGATTATCTACGCACGGGCTATTGTCCCAGAAATACTGCATGTTTGGGGGGTATACCACAAGGACAAAGACTTCTTGGATGAAAGGAGCCTCTTTTTCCCAACTACCCCACACAGATTGCACTCCGGGGAGAATTTTGTTGCAGCCAGGTTAAAATTTCAAAAAATTAAGGATACCCATAATCCTGTGGTATATGTGGATAAAACCCGAGTCGGGAGAAGGTTCAGAAGCCTACCTCAGGACTCCTGCCCAAAGACAAACTGCCCCTTGGGTGTGTTTTAAATTGCGCTAAGATAACCCATCACGGGGAAGCATTTCAGACTCCTCAAACATTAGAAAACCCTACAACTTTTTTAAAAGGGTCAGTGCAAGCCTGCATCAAGTGCATAAAAGCTGCTCAGCTGATGGCACATTTTTGACAAAGACTGGAAGTCCCACACTGGCTTAAATGGGGGTAAACGACGGGGGGAATTTCTGTCACGCAAGGTCCCACAGAGGCAGGTTCAAAACACTACTTTGGGGAATTTTAACACAATTCCTCTGACCACCACAGAGGGAAAAAAACCTCTTCCCAGCAACTGGGAACCCTTGGATCTTTTAAATTTCTCCTACCCCGACATCTCTGCTTCAGCCCTGCCATCTTACTTGACGTGCACATACCATCTTGATCCTACACCTGCAGAAACCCCCTGCCGATACTTTTCTAGAATCGGGTATATTTTTCGACAGCAAGTTCGAGCCGGGTTTTTTTCTCCACCAAGAACGGTGCAGTTGGATCAGGGAACTACATGCACCTGATCACCTGCTGCGCCGAATACGAACCAGGGACAATCTGTCAGAACTGGTAGAGGGGGGGGGTAGAGGACGTGGAGGAAAAAAAACTGGTGGGGGAAGACTCTACAGCCGCTCACCCCCCACTAAACATTTCCAGGGGCAGAATCTGGGGACAAACTGAGAAACACAGGAGGGCAAAATCCTATCCACCCCCCAGGCACCTAGGCTGTGCTCCGTTTCACCGGGGGGGGCACTCGCCAACAACTACCTGCGAGAACAGGTGAACACTGCTACAAAAAAGGGACATAAGGGGCCATGTCGAAAAAAAAGGAATTACAGACGGGGGCCCCTTTTAGAGACCTTTTTTCTCAGAACAAACCACAGGATCTCTGAATTGGAAAACCTCCACTCACCCACTTAGCTATCCTACCCGCCCAGCAGGGGGGGATTGGGCCTTATAAAAGCCCACAGACCTAACCCCTGCGCTGCCTCGAAACCCTACCTCTCCCAAGGGCAGGCCCCTTACTTTCCCCTACACCCCCACCACCCAGCTGACACTTCATCATGAGGACCCAGTCTACAGCATCCTGTGGGCCCCAACATTAAGGTTTATTTCTAAGTTTGGGGAGCCACACATAGCTTTGTGAACACTCGCGTCCAACATGGCTGTTGTTTTTAAACATTTTTTGGGTGACAGGAATCCAAAAATTTTGCAAGAATTTCTGGCTACACCTCATGGTTAGAAGAGACAGGAAGGGCAGGAGGTGTGTTGCTGTGTGCTCTCTAAAAATGTTCTGCCCAGCACAAAGTTTCCACCCCTACCTCTTTAAAAGATGTTTTTCAAGCTCTGTATAAAAAAATAGTACCTCGTCAGATGTGCATGTACAGACCCATGGCAACAGCAACCCATCAACTTCCTAAGGAAAATATTACTCCCTTCTGCACAACCAACGTCCAAAATATTTTTAATTGTTGGTGACCCACCAGCACCTTAACAGAGGGGTTTTTAGATTCTTTCAGGTTTGACTGAAAACTTTGTTTATTTTTCCCATAAAATTCTGGCTCCTCCCTTGACCCAGTAGTGGTGATCGGCAGAAGGAAAAGTCACTTTTCAACCCCTCGGCTACGTTGGGTTCGACCACAAGGCTTTTTTTACCACACTTAAATCCCAACAGAACGAGGGGAGGAGTCCACACCACAACCGGTATGGGGAAAAGGAATGGGCCCGCCTTTTCTCGACTCGCCACCCCCGACGGAAGGCTCTTCTCCCGGGGGGTTGACAACCAAGGAAAGCCCACTGGAAACCTAATCTGCAACAAGAACACTTCCTCCCGGCAATAAAGGACAAAGCCTACGTAGCCTTGGTTTTGGTTTCTTTTTAGAGAGGCTGCTCTGCTAAGACAAAGCATGCGAAGGTATAAGAGACTCCACCCCCCTATAACAAACTTGCACATGCAAGCCTTAGGCTTTGGGGGATTTCAAAAGTGGGCCATTGCAAATGGGGGGTGGACACTAAAAAAAAAAATTTGCATCAGGTAGGGTGGCTCCAAAAACCCGTGGGCCCCGGTCAAGGACAGACAAGGTTATCCCTGATGAACTTATTCCACCTCTAAATCGACAGGATGGGGGGCCACCCCCTACTGTATAAGAAAGGCGGCCCCCTTTGTGAAACTTTGCACCAAATGCAATTCCTGACCCAAGGGCCCTCCTTGGTAGCTGCAAGAACTGTGTCAAAACTGTCAGGGTGCAAAAAGGCAGGGGGGAGTGATTTTCCCTTTTTAAATCACTTGACCAAGAAAGGCGTGGGCCCCAAAATTTTAGCCCAAGATTGTTTAGAAAAGTGCAGACCCCGCTAGCACACCTCTAACTCCATCTTTTAGCACTGCCCATACGTGTAAATGGCCCTCTCCCTGGAAAAAGGGCAAATGTAGTCCCTTTTTCACAAAAAGAAGAGCAGAGCAGAAATCAGCACTACAGACCAGTGGGGCATCCTGTCAATCACTGGTAAATCCTTGAAAAAATTATCTCAAGCAAATGAAGATTTTTTGACTACCCCCACTACTTTTGGATCGTCCAAAAGGGTTCAGGAAAAGGGTTACTCGCGCTGATTTTGTTTCTAAACCTCTCCACAAGTGGGACCAGTACTGGATGAACCAAAGTCAGCTGTGTGGTACACTGGACTTTTTGGCGCTTTCGCCGGGGTTTGGACCAGGGGCCCCTTAGCAAAAAATTCAAGCACGGGAATTGCGGCTCCCTAGTTTCCCCCAGTGATTACCTTCATGGGGATCTCAAGTGTATCCTCAATGGAACGGAATCAGCAAGGGATCCAAATTTGGGGGAAGCGTTCCACAAGAAGCGGCGGGTCCACTGTTATGGAATGTCTACTTCAACGACCTTTTTCCCTCTCATCCCGAATCCATCATATGAGACGACTGTACACGACTTTACTTATCCAAGAGAAGAAAGGCCAGCTGCTCTAAGCTACTCAATCACCAGCTGAGAGCTAAATCCCCTTGGGGGAAAAAGAGGCAAGTAACATTTGCACCTGGAAAAAGCAAATATGATAGCTCTAGGCACCCCTGTGATAATGCTGGTGCAGTAGTAAGGATGAATGGGAGGATGTTGGCACCTGAGAAGAAGTTGATACCTTTGGGGGAAAATTTTACTCCAAATAACCATAAGATCCAGTTGTAAATCTTTCAAACAAGGGAAACCAGGAAGCTTACAGCACTTCGCCGTAAACTCGCATCGCTTGACGTAGGGGTTGCAAGATCCTGTCAGGCACAATTACGCTCCACCTTTATTTGCTCCACTTTCTTTTTTGCCTGCCCCCCTCTCATCTGCGACGCTTGACAGGTAGAGAACAGAGCAGCGTCTCATCCTCGCCTGGACCCATCCTGGATAGATCTGTCATTTCAGCAGAGCCTTCAACATAGGGGGATGTGGGTGGCCTTACTGTTATGTACAAGGCCAATATTGTCAAAATACCACACTTGGATCCACTTCTAGGACAGCGTGAAAAAAAGCTTTTATGCCAAAAGACGGGCAGAAAGCAGCAACTTCACTCTGGCTGTACCCTTCCCCAGAACATCACTCCATCTGAGATCATAATACCCAGGATGCTCGAGTATGGAACACATTCGTACAGCATAATGATGCCCAACGAGATAAAGTCAGTTGATCAAATGAAAATGCTGGCCCACAGATGGCTCCAACTTCATCCTGTTCCCTACTTGTATGTCTCATAACAATAAAAATGCTTTCAAATGAGCTGATGTAGGTAACAGCTCTTAGCTTGCCAATAAAGTTAGGAATCCTTAACCTGTAATATAGCTGTCAATAAAGCTAGGGATCCTTAACCTTGTCAAACCCTGCGTAAAAAAAAAAAAAAAAAAAAAATACAGAGAGAGAGAGCCACAATCAGTCAGCCAACCACCCGGCCAGCCAGCCAGCTACGTATTACACATGTTCCAGAGTTGTTTCTCTTTACTTAGGGTATAGGTTATACAACATTCTGGCAGGATGACACTACCAGTGGTATTCTCCCATTCCACTGTGTCGACAATACATAAAGATAACAGTAACATATGATACTGTATGTGACGTAAAATTTACAATACAGTTCACTACCATGTATACATTATATACAGTACATAAATAATTAAAATATAACAATAGAAGTAAATTATGGTAAAAAGAATGAAATAATGATTGTACATTACATTACAGTACTATGTAGGTAGTTTATATAGGAAAAGTTTGACATTATGCCCTACCTAATATGTCGGCAATTTTCAAAGATTCGACTTACGTCCATTTTGACTTACGACCCGGTTGGTCGGAACCCAAACTTGGTCGTAAGTCGGATGGTAGGTGTAAGTAAAAAATAAGTACTGTCACTGAAACTGTAATAAACAAATAATTTCTGTAAATAAATTTCTAGTATTGAAAGTAAATGAATGAATACAAGTTATGGAAATTGCTGCCTTCATGCTGGGTAATTATCTTATGTTTCATCTTCAAAGTAATTGCAAAAGGACTTTTTGGAGATGAAAGTAAATGAGCACCTGTGTAGTAATTTTTAATGATGTATTCACCAGATAGTGGAATTCAGCGAGAAAGAGGGAAGTCCATGTGAAGTTGAACAGAATCTGTACTTCATTTGGTGGGGAAGCAAACAAGCATCGAGGACAACCCCGATGACGGGCACAGTTCAAACCTCACTGCCCAAGTCGTACATGCGTGCTTATGATCTGGTCAAGCTGGAAATCCTTCGTCTGCACCCATGGACCCTCCACCAAAGTTGATGGTGAGCTTTGACATTTTCTATGTGTAATTGTGAACTTCAGGTCACATCAGTAGCTGTGCTAACAGAAAAATTAATAAATCTTTAGAAAGTTTCTCTATCAGTGTCACCTGCAGTGTTTTAGTAAGTAAATGCTGTAGAATAAGGACCATGAGGTAAAACTGAGAAATAAGGTAAGGGGCAAAATGTAGAGTATAATATTGAGGTGGTGTTTGAGTATGCCATGGACAGAATATACATGATGCATTGTGAACCTTGATATGGGAGGGCCCCACATATACAGCACCCTCTTTTGGTGTTCCAGACTGATGCATTAGCCACTTGGCCAGCTGGTTACAGTAAGATTCATCCAACTAGGTATATTTATACCGGCCATGCTGGCCGGAGATTCGTCTGTAAAAACTTGCATTTATGGTCAGATTAGTGCCTATGCTAAACTTCCTATAGTATATAAATATACCTAGTTGAATGAATCTTATTGTAGCCAGCTGGCTCAGTGGCTAATGTGTCAATCTGGAGTTTTATGACTCTCTGACACGGGTTCTGTCCCCGCCCATGGTATGGTTTGTTTTATATTATGAAAAAAAAATGCTCTTTTTCACCTGCTGCTTACCCTATGGTGTTGGGAACAGTGCCCTCCTGTATAGTGGAAGTAATGTGAATAAAATACCAGAATAATAAATCTCATATACTATAATGGGTATATGTAACCATTGTAAAATGAAATGAATGGAGACAAGTGTTTTTTTGGGATTTGGACATGCTGTTAAATGTGAATAAAGTAACATGAAGGGAATCAAGGAAACTTGTTAAGTGGAGGTGAGAACTACAATTCCTACCACTCTGAATAATGGGTGAGATGTTGCAGCTCAGATGTTTTTTTTTTTTGAATTGTAATATCTGCTCATTTCTGGCAAGACAGCTGTTGAATTAGGGATGGTGAATGTGTTTCCTACTTAGAAGATTTCACTGAACAGAAAAGGATGGTGGCTGCCTAGAAAATATTGAAAATCTTGCACCACATATCATCCTTCTTGGAGATTTCAATTTCCCAGATGTCAGGTAGAAGATAATAAGTTAAAGCATTATTCTTGAAATACAGTGGACCCCTGACATTCGATATTAATCCGTTCCTGAGAGCTCATCGAATGTCGAAAATATCGAAAGTCAAATTAATTTTCCCCTTAAGAAATAATGGAAATCAAATTAATCCGTGCAAGACACCCAAAAGTATGAAAAATTTTTTTTTACCACATGAAATATTAAGTTTAATGCAATAGAATAATTACAATAACAATAGATTAATAACAATAGAATTGACACTTACCTTTAATGAAGATCTGGTGATGATTGATGGGATGGGAGGAGGGGAGAGTGTGGATGGTGTTAGTGTTTAGAAGGGGAATCCCCTTCCATTAGGACTTGAACTGGCAGCCTCACCATGCCTTACCACACTGTGTATGCCACTACAATTCTTAAATCTTTCAAACCAACCTTTGCTGGCCTTAAATTCACTCACATCACCACTAGTTGCAGGCAATTTCTTTACCAAATCATCATGCAACTGCCTAGCCTTTTCACAAATGATCGCTTGAGAGATGCTATCTCCTGCTGTCTGTTTTTCATTTATCCACACCAATAACAGTCTCTCAACATCTTCTAACACTAGCGATCTCTGTTTCGAAAGCAAAGTTGCACCTTTTGCAACAACAGCTTCCTTGATTGCAGTTTTCCTGCTCACTATAGTAGAGATGGTTGATTGGGGTTTACTATACGTACAACCTGGCCAGCTCCGACACATGCACTCCACTTTCGTACTTTGCAATTATCTCTTTCTTCATTTCTATAGTCATTAGCACCTTTTTTCTCGAAGGGTTGGCACTAGAAGCTTTCTTGGGGCCCATGGTTACTTATTTTGCAGAAACAAGCACCAAAAACAGTGATAATATGGAATGTACCGAATGTATCCTTAGATGCTCGCACACTGGCTGGCTTGTAAACACTGGCACACATGGGGCAGTTCAGGCCACACGTGGACATGTCTCGTACGAATCGTATAAAATATCGGGTTTTCCATTGAATGTCGAGGCGAAATTTTTGCGTTAAAATGCATCGAATGTCATATTTATCGAATGTCGATGTCATCGAATGTCGGGGGTCCACTGTAGTACCTGGAATTCCTCACTGACTGCAGAAATATTTCAGTTGAGCCAACAGATAACATACTGAATTGAAGTGCAAACAGTCATAAAGTTACTTTTGGAGACATTTAGAGTGGATGAAGCAAAATGGGATGACTAGGAGGGCATATAAATCTGGGGTGGAGGGAAGGAGGGTTCTGAGTCATCCCAGGCAGGGTTGATGGGACTATGTAAGGGGGTTTGTGAGTGTTAAGTGCTTGGGCATCCACGCTTTTTAGATAGGAGTGATTGGAGGCAAGTGGTTTTTACGGTTTGACATGCTGTTGGATTGTTAGCAAAATAGCATTTATAAAGATATTAAAGAAGACTGGTTAGCCGGACATGAGTCTTGGAGGTAGGAAGTATGTTGCATGTACTCAGGAGGAAGGGTGGGGAGGTTGCAGTTTAGAAGGTCATTTGAACTGTGATGTTAGCATGCTTCTGGAAAGACAGTGATTGAATGAGTGATGATAAACAAGTTTCTTCTTTTTTGGGTCATTCTTCATTGGTGGGAGATAGCCAGTGTGTTATAAGAAACTTCAAATATCAGAGAATTTGCTGTGACCAAATATACAAAGAACTATCAAAGATTTCCTGGAAAACTGTGTTTCTGGGAATCTGTCCTGAGAATGTTTAACTCAAACCACCAAATGAGAAGTATATAAAGTGTGTATAAAATATTCCCAGCTGAGAAACTCTGAAAGTAGATGAAATTTGGAATGAAAACACAAGACTTCAGTGAAGAAGAAAGTGAATTGCTGAAATGCTTAAAAAAAAATGCAAATGTCATAACATTGGAAATGCAGATAAGTCATTATTATTTTTTTTTATTATCACACTGGCCGATTCCCACCAAGGCAGGGTGGCCCGAAAAAGAAAAACTTTCACCATCATTCACTCCATCACTGTCTTGCCAGAAGGGTGCTTTACACTACAGTTTTTAAACTGCAACATTAACACCCCTCCTTCAGAGTGCAGGCACTGTACTTCCCGTCTCCAGGACTCAAGTCCGACCTGCCGGTTTCCCTGAACCCCTTCATAAATGTTACTTTGCTCACACTCCAACAGCACGTCAAGTATTAAAAACCATTTGTCTCCATTCACTCCTATCAAACACGCTCACGCATGCCTGCTGGAAGTCCAAGCCCCTCGCCACACAAAACCTCCTTTACCCCCTCCCTCCAACCTTTCCTAGGCCGACCCTACCCGCCTTCCTTCCACTACAGACTGATACACTCTTGAAGTTATTCTGTTTCGCTCCATTCTCTCACATGTCCGAACCACCTCAACAACCCTTCCTCAGCCCTCTGGACAACATGTTTTGGTAATCCCGCACCTCCTCCTAACTTCCAAACTACGAATTCTCTGCATTATATTCACACCACACATTGCTCTCGGACATGACATCTCCACTGCCTCCAGCCTTCTCCTCGCTGCAACATTCATCACCCATGCTTCACACCCATATAAGGGTGTGGTAAAACTATACTCTCATACATTCCCCTCTTTGCCTCCAAGGACAAGTTCTTTGTCTCCACAGACTCCTAAGTGCACCACTCACCCTTTTCCCTCATCAATTCTATGATTCACTCATCTTTCATAGACCCATCCGCTGACACGTCCACTCCCAAATATCTGAATACATTCACCTCCATACTCTCTCCCTCCAATCTGATATCCAATCTTTCATCACCTAATCTTTTTGTTATCCTCATAACCTTACTCTTTCCTGTATTCACTTTCAATTTTCTTCTTTTGCACACCCTACCAAATTCATCCACCAATCTCTGCAACTTCTCTTCAGAATCTCCCAAGAGTACAGTGTCATCAGCAAAGAGCAACTGTCACAACTCCCACTTTATGTGTGATTCTTTATCTTTTAACTCCACGCCTCTTGCCAAGACCCTCGCATTTACTTCTCTTAAAAACCCCATCTATAAATATATTAAACAACCACGGTGACATCACACATCCTTGTCTAAGGCCTACTTTTACTGGGAAATAATTTCCCTCTTTCTACATACTCTAACTTGAGCCTCACTATCCTCGTAAAAATCTCTTCACTGCTTTCAGTAACCTACCTCCTACACCATACACTTGCAACATCTGCCACATTGCCCCCCTATCCACCCTGTCATACGCCTTTTCCAAATCCATAAATGCCACAAAGACTTCTTTAGCCTTATCTAAATATTGTTCACTTATATGTTTCACTGTAAACACCTGGTCCACACACCCCCTACCTTTCCTAAAGCCTCCTTGTTCATCTGCTATCCTATTCTCCGTCTTACTCTTCTTTCAATAATAACTCTACCATACACTTTACCAGGTATACTCAGCAGACTTATCCCCCTATAATTTTTGCACTCTCTTTTATCCCCTAAGTCATGTGTGCAGCAATTAGGTATCTTTATACCATAATGTTTAACTTACACAGTAGGCTTATACAATATAAGTTATATTACAACATGATACATTGTTTATTATTGAATAATAAACAATGTATCATGTTGAAAGAATTAAGAGTAAGACGGAGAATAGGATAGCAGATGAACAAGGAGGCTTTAGGAAAGGTAGGGGGTGTGTGGACCAGGTGTTTATAGTGAAACATATAAGTGAACAGTATTTAGATAAGGCTAAAGAGGTCTTTGTGGCATTTATGGATTTGGAAAAGGCGTATGACAGGGTGGATAGGGGGGCAATGTGGCAGATGTTGCAGGTGTATGGTGTAGGAGGTAGGTTACTGAAAGCAGTGAAGAGTTTTTACGAGGATAGTGAGGCTCAAGTTAGAGTATGTAGGAAAGAGGGAAATTATTCCCAGTAAAAGTAGGCCTTAGACAAGGATGTGTGATGTCACCGTGGTTGTTTAATATATTATAGATGGGGTTGTAAGAGAAGTAAATGCGAGGGTCTTGGCAAGAGGCGTGGAGTTAAAAGATAAAGAATCACACTAAAGTGGGAGTTGTGACAGTTGCTCTTTGCTGATGACACTGTACTCTTGGGAGATTCTGAAGAGAAGTTGCAGAGATTGGTGGATGAATTTGGTAGGGTGTGTAAAAGAAGAAATTGAAAGTGAATACAGGAAAGAGTAAGGTTTGAGGATAACAAAAAGATTAGGTGATGAAAGATTGGATATCAGATTGGAGGGAGAGAGTATGGAGGAGGTGAATGTATTCAGATATTTGGGAGTGACGTGTCAGCGGATGGGTCTATGAAAGGATGAGGTGAATCATAGAATTGATGAGGGAAAAGGGTGAGTGGTGCACTTAGGAGTCTGTGGAGACAAAGAACTTTGTCCTTGGAGGCAAAGAGGGGAATGTATGAGAGTATGTTTTACCAACACCCTTATATGGGTGTGAAGCATGGGTGATGAATGTTGCAGCGAGGAGAAGGCTGGAGGCAGTGGAGATGTCATGTCTGAGAGCAATGTGTGGTGTGAAATATAATGCAGAGAATTCGTAGTTTGGAAGTTAGGAGGAGGTGCGGGATTACCAAAAACTGTTGTCCAGAGGGCTGAGGAAGGGTTGTTGAGGTGGTTCGGACATGTAGAAAGAATGGAGCGAAACAATGACTTCAAGAGTGTATCAGTCTGTAGTGGAAGGAAGGCGGAATAGGGGTCGGCCTAGGAAAGGTTGGAGGGAGGGGGTAAAGGAGGTTTTGTGTGCGAGGGGCGGCTTGGACTTCCAACAGGCATGCGTGAGCGTGTTTGATAGGAGTGAATGGAGACAAATGGTTTTTAATACTTGACGTGCTGTTGGAGTGTGAGCAAAGTAACATTTATGAAGGGGTTCAGGGAAACCGGCAGGCCGGACTTGAGTCCTGGAGATGGGAAGTACAGTGCCTGCACTCTGAAGGAGGAGTGTTAATGTTGCAGTTTAAAAACTGTAGTGTAAAGCACCCTTCTGGCAAGACAGTGATGGAGTGAATGATGGTGAAAGTTTTTCTTTTTCGGGCCACCCTGCCTTGGTGGGAATCGGCCAGTGTGATAATAATAATAAATAATACATCACCAACACTGGCTCATAAGATGTATCTATACGGCACCGACAGTGAAAGGGTTAAGGAGGTAAGGTGTTTTTTAACTGTAGTTTTATAAATGCTAATTAAGTCAGTGGTTCTAGAGATTTCTGGTAGAGAGTTCCAGATTTTGGGCCCTTGAGTTTTTGAAAAGATTTAGCCTGGCACTGGAATGTCATAGAGATTTTTGTGCCTAGTGTTATGTCAATGGGTCTTATTGCGACTATCAAGAAAGCACATCAGGTTGAGATTAATATTAGAATTGATTGTTCTGTAAATGTAGGTTGCACAGTGGTACGAGTGAGTAGGTTTAGGTCTTTGAAGAGTGGGGGGGGAGGGTTGTCTAGCAGTAGATTGTATGATCATTCGCACTGCATTATTGGCTTTAGGTGATTTGTCGTTGTGGAACCCCAGGCACAAATGGCATAGGTGAGGTAGGGGTAGATCAGTGAATAGTATGTATTAGTGTAAGTAGTGCTGTTTGTGGTACATAGTAATGTATCTTTGAGAGGATGCCAACTGTTTTATATACTTTTTTTTGTTATGTGTTGGATATGGGTGTTGAATTTCAGGTTGCTGTCAAGGTGCAGACCCAGGAATTTTCCCTTATTATGTTTAGCAATAAGGATGTTATTAAGCATAATTTAGTTAGACATCACTGTCTCTACTCCCAGACATTATGTAGAAGATTTGTCTATATTAAGTGTAAGTTAATTGACAGTCATCCAGGTTGTTATTTTTGCGAGCTCTTCGTTAACAATAGTGTTGAGTGAGGCTAGATTAGGGTGAGAGATGACACAAGTCATGTTGTCAGCAAAGAGAATAGGTGTGAATTGTTGTGATACGCTTGGAAGAATTGTTGATGTATAAGAGGAAAATGAGGGGGCCAAGAATGTTTCCCTTTGGTACACCAGTGTCCTGGGGTCTTGTTGAGGAGGTTGTGTCCTTGCTTGAGATGTATTGCTTTCTGTTAGTAAGGTATGACTTGATATATGCAAGGGCATGGCCTCTTATACTGTAATGATCAAGTTTGAGGTGTAGGATGCTGTGGTCTACTGTATCAGAAGCTTTCTTAAGGTCGATAAAGAGTCCAAGCTGGTATTTGTTTTTTTCAAGCGCTGTGTAAAGTAGGTTTACCATTTTTAACCCTTAAACTGTCCAAACGTAGATCTATATTTTTTCAACATTTGAAAGTATGTAAAAAAAGTAGATCTTCTTTTCTTTTTTTACATTTGAAAACGTGTAAAAAAAACTTTGATCTATGTTTTTTATTTGTTATATTTGAAAATATGTAAAAAAAAAAGTAGATCTACTTTTGGAGCACTACACATGTGAACATAGATCTACTTGGACAGTTTAAGGGTTAATATTGTGTCATTTGTGCTTTTGTTTCTCCTGAAGCCAAACTGGCAGGGGTTGATGATGCTTTGTGATGTTATGAAGAAGTATAACGTGTTGTGTACGTGCTTCTCCGAAGATGATTGGAAAGTAAAGGCAAGTTTGATATTGGCCTAGTTGTTTACAACTTGGGTCACCACTTCCATGTATTGGTGTAATCCTTGCTATTTTGAGTGATGCCGGTAAAGTGTTGGTTTTCTAGTAATTTGTTAGAGAGTGCAATGGTGGGTGAAAGATCTTAGCTGCTCGTTTGTACAGTAGTGGTGGTACTTGAGCTATATTTCCTGATTTGTTTATTAGATTGTTTAATAATTATGGTACCTCTGTTTGGAGCAGATACAGGTACAAAAATATCCAGGTAAGAGCAGCATGCCAAAGCCACTATATGCATAAGCAATACGGGCTGGCTTAAAATTAACTTAAGATTAACTAAGCAATGATGTAATCAGTGATAAGGACATATTGTAAACAATAACTGTAAAATACAATGAGTATAACAAAGACAGGTCATATGGATGCATGCATTTCTGTTCATTCCGGTAGTTGAATTTTAAAAAAAAAAATAAAGTTAGTTTAACAATTGGTGTGATATAATTGTGAGTAACATTTAGGATATACATTTTATATGGTTCAGTTATCAGTATTTTTGGTTTTGAGTGAATAAGTGAACTTTGAGAAAGACTTTGAATTTATAAACAGGTAGTGTTTCTTTTAATAATTAACAGGTAATGAATTCCAGATTTTAAGGGCCTTTAATGTGCATTGAGTTTTTGCATATGTGAGATGGACACGAGAACATCAAAATGATATTCCCTGTGGGTGCCTTGTGTTATGGTCATGTGTTCGATGAGGTTGGCAAGGAATGTTTTTGAGGGCGGGTTAAAATCAGAGTTAAGTGATGCTAAGGTATGTAATAAGTGCAATAAATATAAGTATGGATGTTTTTGTATGGTGAGTAGGTTTGAGTGATTTGAATTATTGTGGAGTTGCTGCCTGTGTGAGAATTTGTTATCATCTAACTGCAGCCATTTGTTGGGTATAGTGGTCTGAGATGGTTTAGAGTTGTTGATGAGCCCCATGCACAAATTCCATAGGTTGAGATAGGGGTAAATAAGGAGAGTGATAAAGGCCAGGAGGCTGACTGTGGAACATAGTACCTGTAATCTTCGATAGTATGCCTACAGATTCATTGGCAAATTTACTTAGAAATTAGATAGTATATTGTATGAAATTTGAGTATTATCGAGGTGGATTCCAAAGAATTTTCCCTCTGTTAGCTTTGTGATAGGTGATCCATTTATCGTTATGTTAAGAGGTACATCTGTAGCTCTGCTACCAAACTGAATGAAGTAGGTTTTGTCAATGTTTAGTGTAAGTTTGTTAGTCCTCATCCAGGTAGATATTTTCTGTAATTCGGTGTTTACAGTATTGGCTAGCGTGACTGGGCTCGGGTGAGAGAAGACGTATGTGGTGTCATCTGCAAAAAGTGTGGGTTTGAGTAATTGCGAAGCATTTGGTAGGTCATTTATGTATAGGAGAAAGAGAAGAGGGCCAAGGACACTTCCCTGTGGGACACCAACTGTAATTGGTTGTGCGGAAGAGCTTGCCCCATTTGCGTACACATATTGGCTTCTGTTGCTGAGGTAAGACTTGAGGTAGTTGAGGGAGTGCCCTCTAATACCATAGTGTGACAATTTTACGTGGAGCAAGTCATGGTCAACTGTATCAAAAGCTTTACGTAAGTCAATGAAGATCCCCAGTGGGACTTCTTTTTTCTCTATTGCAGTGTATATATGTTCTAGCATGTGTATAATAGCATCATTAGTATTTTTATTAGGCCTGAATCCAAATTGGCAGGGGTTGAGAATGTTATGGGAGATGAGGTAGGAGTAGATTCGTTTATGAATTAATTTTTCGAAGATTTTTGAGAGAGGGTGTAAATTGGATATTGGCCTATAGTTATTCAACTCTGTTTGGTCTCCTCCTTTATGGATCGGGGTGACCTTGCTATTTTGAGAACTGTAGGGAAGGGGAGGATTCAATGGATTTGTTAAAGAGTGTTGCAATGATTGGTGATAGTACTTGTGACGCTTTTTTGTATATAAAGGGTGGTAAGGTATTTAAATCTCCTGCCTTGTTTTTCAGTGCGTTGATAATAAGGGAGACTTCGTATGGGTTAGTCGGAGCTAGGAACAGTGTGTTCGGGTAGTTGCCAGTGAGGTAGTCATTTGGTGGGGTATCTGAGCTTGGGATATTATTGGCAAGGTTTTGACCTATAGTGGAGAAGAAATCATTGAGTCTGTTTGCTGTTTCTGTTGGTGGGAGTTGGGGTTCATCTGATTTTGCTAATTTTATTTCGCTATGTCGTGATATCTTTTTTGTTCCCAGAATTTCTGATAGGGTCTTCCAGGTCTTTTTTATATCACCTCGTAAGTTGGATAAATTGTTCTCATAATACAATTTTTTTGCCCTTCTTATCAGGCTGGTTAGGATTGACGAGTAACGTTTTGTTTGGTCTCTGGTTATGTGACCCATTCTGTACTGTTTTTCATATCGGTGTTTTGTATTTATGGATTTGAGAATGCTGGGTGTTAGCCAGGGACTGTTCAGTCTCTTAGCTGTCATCTGTTTAGTTTTTTTAGGGCAGTGCTTGTTATAAAGGTATTGGGTCTTTTTTAGAAAATTATTAAAACATTCGTCAATATCTGTATAGATTTCTAGCTCAGTGTGCCAGTCAATGTTTGTACTGCTGTTTGTGAAGTTATTAATGGCTGCCTCATTGTGAAGTCTGAAGGTGATTTAGTAGTGTCTTGGGGTATTTTACCAAGAGTTGTTATGAGGAAAGTGGGTAGTGGTCTGTGGTATTATCTGTAATTATCCCTGTTTTTTAAAAGGGGATATGGTGTTGGCCCAGATGGTGGTCAAGTAGGGAAACACTAGTCTCTGTAACTCTTGTAGGTTTTGTTACTGTTGGTAGCAACATCAGTTTACTCATTGTGTTTGTGAATTCAGTAACGTGTGGGTCCTGGTCTTCAGGAGTTTTATATTGAAGTCCCTTGAGAGTAGTAAGTGATCTTTGTTCATGCGTGCATCAGTTATCATACTTCCTAGGTTTTGACTAAATTGGCTAATGTTTGATTGTGAATTTTTGTAGATGTTTATCACTGTGAGAGGGTTTTTTTAGGTATTTGGATTTGAATTTAGCTATTATATATTCCCCATGTTCATCCCTTGTGCAAGTATTTGTGATACATTCTAGTTGGTCTGAGTAAATATAAGCTGTGCCACCCCTTGTTGGTTGGCCTACAGTTGTGTATGGCTGTGTAACCAGGAATGGCATAGACATCTGTAGATCAGGCTTTAGCCAGGTTTCAGTTAGTGTAATGATGGACATATTGGCATGCAAGGAATTTAGTAATGCTAGGAGGTCATCATAAAGCTTGCTTAAAGAAACTGTATTGTAGTTAAAGATAGTTATGTTGTTGTTGGCTCTGAGAAGTGCCTTTGATTGTTCTGCTGTGGTAGTAATTACAGTAACTGTTTGAAACATTTAAGTCATTAATTTAAAAGGTTTAAGGCCCCAAACTTTAATCATAAATTGTCGGGAATTTATTAAAAAAAAAAATTGTTATTTTATCTAAAAAACGTAAAAGAATCTTTTAAGGTAAAAACAAAAGTCGAAGGTGAAATTTCAAAAAGGGAATTTTGAGTAAAAATATTTTCGAACGGGGGTTTTGGGGGTTTGAATTTTTTGGGGAATTAATTTTAAAAAAATTTTGTAAATATTTTCTTTTTTAAAAAAATAAAAAAATAAACCCTGTTTCAATTTAAAAAAAATGAGGAAAATTTTTTTTTTTAAAAAACCTTTTGGTTGCTGTTTAAAAATTTAAAAACTGTTTTATTTTTTTTTTTTATACAATGGCTGAAATTTTTTTGTGGAAAACCCCAATAGTTTTAAAAGAAATTTAAAAATTTATAAAAGGGCTAGAAAGGCTTTAACCGTTTGCAGGGGAATTTACGAGGGAAAAGGGAAAAAGAGTTTGGATAGACATGTTGTAACAAAAAGTTTTGGTAAAATTTAAGAAAATTAAGAAAAAAAATAAAGTAAATATTTAAACCCTAAAAAAAATAGCCCGGGAATTATTTAAAAAGAAAAAAAATAAGAGTAAGGTAGTTTTTTAAAGCTAAAAAAAGGAAACAATAAAAAAGGGACTAAAAAAATTTGTGGTAAACAAATAAATGATGATCAAAAAAGGGAGCTTGGGAATATGATAGTAGGAGTCTTTAAAGGTAATTCTTAAAAGTTAAAATTAAAATATAAAATTATAATAAAAAAGGGACAAATAAAAAATGGGGTGAACAATAAAGTGGTAATCAAAAAAATGAGCTTTGGAGTATAAGAAAAAAATAGTGAATTATTAACTTTAGCCTGGAATAGCACCTTGATTTGTTTTAAAAAATTGCGAATTATTTGATCAAGGTAGTTATATAAAGCTAAATAAAGGAAAAAAAAATATAAGGACTACAAAAAAATTTGGGAAAAAAAATTTAAAGGAAGATGTCACTAGAAATAATATTGGTTTAGGGGTAAAATTGATTTGTAAAATTAAATAAGTTGAGCATTTATTGCCCAAAA
This sequence comes from Cherax quadricarinatus, assembly GCF_026875155.1. NCBI lineage: Eukaryota > Metazoa > Arthropoda > Malacostraca > Decapoda > Parastacidae > Cherax > Cherax quadricarinatus. The sequence continues at coordinate 35,182,588 of NC_069456.1, forward strand.
AAAGAAAAAAAAAAAAGAGGTAGTTGGTTTCTAGTAGCAAAAGTAGTTTTGGGACTTTCAAAAAAGTAATTGGAATATACACTAATTTCACACACAATAAAAAAATGACTAAAAAAACAAGTAGTGGTAAACAAAATTAAATGGACAGGTAAGAACAATGAATAATGGTAATGTCTTGGTTATAATATGATAGTAAGATGGTAGACAGGTACAAAGGATAATATAAAGGTTGGAGTTGAATATACAAACTTGAAAATTTGGCAACAAAATGTTATGGAAGTATAAAATAATGTTTAATGTACAAAAGTAAAATTGACTGGTAGTAAATATGGTGTTTAATAAAATTTTAGTAAGTAATAATGATTACAAAAAAGTGAAAAAGTAATGTTTATTTCATTCAATATTGCACTGGTAGTTATACTAGAGGTTATATGGCAGTACAAGGTAATTAAGAGTACTCTAAGATAGTAAATGTGGTAATAAAACAGGTAAAGGTAATTAGACAAGTAATGGTTATTAAATGTCAAAAATGTTAAGAGTAAATTGAAATTATAGTAAAAATGATAATTATTAATTTTAGTGGTAATATCAATTGATAGTATTTAAAAAAATATGAGGTAGTAATATGGACAGAGAAAGTATCAATTCAGCTAATGTTTAAGCAAACAATAGTAAAAAGAAAATTACATAAGGTGACTTATGCTTACTAGTAAAATCACAAAATGAGGTAGTTGATTATTTAAATACTAAGAGATTGTACAATGAAATTTGAACAATAATGGAGCAAAACATACACTACACTACGTAGGCTTTTAAGTTGGACATTGTTTAGTTATTCTCTGTAAGATTAGTATCCCTGAGAAATCGTGATAGATCATTCTCGTTCGTGATTGTGTACAGTTGACCTACATTTGTTTTCCTAACAAGAATTTTCCCATCCCGTGTGAAGCATTGGTGTATTGTGTCGTTATTCTCCCGCTTAAGTTTTCTGACTCTATACAGGAGGTTCTGACGTTTTTTGGTAAGACACTCGTTTATGTATACCTCTTTCTTTACTTTAATAGATGCAATAATTAAGTCTTTTTTCCTGTCATGTGAGTGGAATCTAAGCATAACACTTTTTCTACCATGGGATCCTAGTAACCTGGCTTCTTTTATTTCAGACTCTGGTACAATAACACTTGTTTGGTCCTTTATGATCTGCAGAGTAATTTCTTTACTGTTTGTTTGGTTCATATCACTGGGAAAAAGTGGACTGTTAACTATTACTGCGTCCGATAGTTTATCTGTTCAGTTTTATCTTCTTGGAGAGCAAAGTAGTCGCTGAACTGGTTATCTAGTTGGTTCTTCCATCTTACTGTTCTTCACCTTTGTTATAAGGGATATTATTTGTGGGTATGGTATCTATGGACTGTCTGGATGGTCTTGCCACAGTTTGTCATTTCCTGGTGTTGATAACTTTTGTCAAGACTGTGGATTTTGTTTCTCGAGTTGTGTCATCCTGGTGTCTTGATTTTGTTAGCGTCTCTCGAAGATTCATATTTTCAATAGCTAAGTTGGAGATGCAGACTTTAGGGTATTGGATCGTTGGTCTTACCTGAGAGACTACTTCCCCCCCCCTGGTAGGTTGGTAAATCCGGGAAGAGATGGAGGAGGATGGGCTGGTGGCAGCCATGTTTTGTTATTGTTGTGGTGTCGCCTGAGCGGTGGTGAGTGGGTGTTGCTGGCGGCGTCCTCCTGATACATTGTTGAATCAGTTGATTTTTCGGCGTTTTCTTGCTGGCCTTGGTGCTGTTTCCTCTTAGATTTGCGCCTCATAATACTACAGGAATTGACGTAGTTAAGAAGTTGTAGTTATACAAAGTTTAGGGTTAAGTGTCGGCTGGCAGGGGGGTGTTGCTTTCAGTTTGTGGGCAGTCTTCTTTGATCTCTATTATGTTCGATTTGTAGGGTTTCACTGTTGGTAATCTTGGTCATTCGGGTGCTACGTTTGGGTAGTGCAGTTTTGCAGTAACTAGGTCATCATAGGAGCATTGGTAGCTTGATTTTTTTTACAGTTGGAGAAAAGTACGGAGCTTGGAGGTCACTGCTGCCGCTGCCGCTGTCGCTCCTGCCGCGCTCGAAGGAAGAATGTTGTATTATGCATGTATGCTGAACCTTTAGGGTATTCCATACTAGTACGGCTTACGCACAGGCGTTATGACGGTTATAGATTATTATTATTATAATCAGAGAAGCGCTAAGCACAAGGGCTATACAGCGCTGCAGGGTGGGACGGAAGCAGGAATTGTATGGCAGGAGGGAGGGGGGATGATCAGCAGGTTACAGAAAACAGCGGGCAGGGATAGTACGGGGGTAGAGGGTGCAAGAGATACAAGTAGAAAGGGCTGAAAGTATCAGAATTTGTGAAGTAAGTCGTCGTTGTCAATAAGTCAATAAGAGAGTCCGGATGAATAGGTGGTCCAATAAAGGAGACGGAGGTAAGAGAGAGCAGCGGGGCCCCCCGCCGCGCGACAGAGGTAAATTCTGCGTGCTCGTTATAAAGGGGGGTTTGAGGGGGGGCAGTCCCCCCCCCCCAGAATGTGCTGACTGGATATTGGAGCTTGGCAATTCTCACAGAGAGGAGCAAAGACGCCTCTCATGAGATATCCATGAGTAAGACTGAGTATGGCCATGCGAAGACAGGGAGAGAAGTAGTCTCCCAACCTCGACACTGGTGTATAAGAAGACGGCCAGTAACTATACTCGGTTTAATAGACTGAAGTTGTTGCCGAGCATAGTAGACAACGTTGTTGCCAACGGGTGTGAAGGTGGGAAGATATACTCCACTCGTGTACTGGATACTCTGTAAGAAACGGTAGGTCTGTTACTGCTGACCGCCGACATCAGTGTTGCCTGTTCATTGCTGTACGTCAACATGACCAGGCGACCAACAAAAAACATATCTTTATGTTAGTAAAGATGCGGCGTAGCCAAGTTTGGATAGGAGGGGGGTGGTGGGAAAAACTTTTTTTTTTTTTTTTTTAAAGGGGGGGGTGAGGTGTATCAAATATTTGTATAGCCTGTAAAGGCACTAAGGGAGTCTGAGCCCCCCCCCCCCAGATGACACAGAATAGATGCAATACGGATAAGTGCTGTAAGGGATGCATATAATTTCAGCAGTAACAAATAACTAGCTGAAGATAGTAAATGCCTCCTTGTACGATATATCACCAATGCTGCGAATCTACGCCGTAGAGGACTTAGAGCCATCTAGTGTACACAGCAATGGCATGGAGAATGAGAGTGAAAGTTGGTCAAGAAAAAGAGAGCGGGAAGCGACCGTAGCCCAGTTGGGCTCTTCGAGCAAGGGAGGAGGAAAGAACAGATCGAACAGCTGGGACCTCCCAGGGGGGTAGGGAAAGTTGAGATGCTACATGTGACATAGTAAAGGTGGTAGTTGAAGAGAATGAACAGAGCGAATGAGGCGAAGAGAAGAAGGGACGGAGTAAGAGGGGGCGTGCCCCTAAAGAATGTCTACTAATATCAGTGACCATTCTATAAATGGAAGGATTGCGGAGATCATGAGAGCGTACAAGTAGCGCAGGCAATGGGCATCACGGCGATCGGATAAGGATGGATTCGTTCGCTCTGATAGAGGCAAATGCCCAGGGGAAGAGCGAAAAGCACCAAGGCATAAACGTAATCCTTGGTGATGAATGGGGTGAAGGCTAGAGAGAGTAGCAGGAGATGCCGCTTTGATAGATCTGGTCACCATATCAAGTTTCGTTAAAATAAAGGGTGGAATGTAGGTGAAGGAGGGTTCGACGGATCAGCTCCCACGGAAAGATGAGCAAGGGTTTTAAGAAGGTTCAGCCCGACATGTGACAAGTTGCCTTCAGAGAGGTAGTGTGAGGTTTCCAGGATAATCCTACGATCAAAGAGGGGCCAGAAACTTGACTGTATCAGTTCTGGGGATACGTGAGCCATAGAGGTTAAAGGATGATGAGAGATGACAGTGCGTCTAGTGAAAGTGATTTGGTGGGTTTTTAGTGCTGAAGAATTTAAACCCATGTGTGGTGGCCCAATTGGAAACACGGTCGACTGCATGCTGGAGAGAAACTGTAGGAGGTGACAGTCAGCGCCTGCTCAGGAATAGCAAAGTCATCAACATAGAGTGTTGACAAATATTTGATGGAAGACTAGAGGCCAAATCATTAATAGCAGAGAAAAAGTGTTGTGCTCAGAACACATCCCTGGGGGAAACCTTCAGCTTGGACAAGTCCGTGGAGAGCACATTATTAACCCGAACACGAAATGCCTGTCAGTTAAAAAGTTCTTAGGATGGATGGTTTAGATTGCCTCGAAGGCCTAAGGAGTGGGCTTGGGCTAATATTATACCTCCAAGTTGTGTATATGCCCTTCTCAAGGTCAAAAAATATGGCAATAATGTGTGGTTATTCCGCCAAATGCATTACGAAACATTCGTATCCAAGCGCAGAAGGGGTCTATGGTAGTCCGACCCCCTACGAAAGCCCATATTGACGAGTGGAGAGACTGTTGTGTGTCTCTAAATACCTACACTAAAACGTCTATTACTCGACGTTCCTTACTTTGAAACCTGCCCTGAAGAGCAATGGGACGATAGTGGAGGTTTCATGTCCCGTAGTGCCTGGTTTGCGGAAGGGAGAACAATGGCGGATTTCCACAGCTGTGAAGAACTCCTTGTGACCATATTTAAGATTGTAAAGGTGTATAGGACTGCTAGGGCTGACTGATTGTAATGTTGTAGCATACGGAATATGAATGTCGTCGGGCCCAGCTGCCGTATGATCGACAAGCTGAGAGTGTTGCCTCAGTTCTTGGAAGTGTAAAGGCATCATTATTACTGTTCTTCTCTGAGAGAGAAAAAGTCCAGGGTGCTTAACTCTCTGGCCAGACTTTGAGGCACGCACTGAGGCTTTAGATGGGAGTCCCTGAGAAATACGGACCAGATGAGTGCCAATTTCATTGGCAACATCTAGTGGGTTTGCTTATCATCACCGGCAACGCCAGAACAGGAGCGGGTAGGAGAATATTTACATCAGTTTTCGTACTTTTTTCCAGACTGCACTCATAGAGAAGCAGAGGTGATTGTGGAGACATACTCTCGCAGCAAGTGCGTTTAGCGTCACGGATGCACGGGAGCGATCGCACGCTTCTGTTTTAAATCAAGGAGTTCTCTGTGGTTTATTGTACGGGGATACCTGCCCATGCAGCGCGTTTCAAACGATACTGCACGAGCACTCAAGCAGGTGACCGCTCCAAGGCACGCATTTCTGAGAATGCCTGCCGAAGTTTTGGGTATGAATGGAGAAGTGCGGTGGAAACGGAGGACGAGAGAGGTGTAAAAAGCTCTCGATGGAGGACGAAGAAGGAACCTCTTTAAAAACAGTCAGGTGTGAGTAAAGTTCCAATTTGCCGATTAATTGCCAGCGTGGGGTGCGAGAGGTGGCGAATATGAAGGGGAAAGTAAGGAAATGAATTGTGGAAATGATCACTGTCATGGTAAGTCGGAGATAGACCAAGTAAAGTCTAATGCGGGGAGGAGAGCAACTGAGAGATCGATGCAGAAGAGAGTCTGAGTCGAGGATCAAAATGGGTGTGGAGTACCTGTATTTAAAAAACATGGAGGTGGGGGGTGGCAAGAAAAAGCCTCTTAACTGAATTCCACGGGAATTCACAGTGGACCTCCCAGAGGAAATGGTGGCATTTAAAATCACAAGTAAACAGAATCGGTGGCGGTAATGACGAAACAAGGAAGGCACAAAATCCGGAATAGATAATGCTCCGAGAAGGAGAGAGATATAAAGAACAGAGCGTATTACACAATGTTAGTTGGATACGGCTGCTGTGTATGACAGCGAAGTATGAACAAATAGCTGATGGTACGATATCATTGCGGAGAAAGAAGGGCACTTTCATTAAAGGTCCCATCAGGAAAAGGATCTGAAGAATACAATAAATTATAGCCTGAGATGTGAGAAATAACAGCAGGGAGTGTAATTTTGGTTCCTGTAAGCAACACCCAACAGGGGCAAACTGGGGCAAGAGTAAATCTGAAGAGCTCACCCCGGATTACCCTGAGGCAGCGTTATATTCCACTGTTAAAAGGCATGATTGCAATGATTAAAGAAGATACTTGAAATCGCAGGTAAGGGTTCCTACGGACTAGAAGGGTTAGAAAAGTCCACATGCGGAGGCAGTGGAAAATGTTCAAGCAGCGAAGGAACGGTGCGCTGTGTGTGAAGAAAGGAGTTGCGCAGATGGAGCAGTGGAGAGAGGAAGAGCGGGAAAAGTGGATCAGTGTCCATTGATGTTTAGTCTTGCAATATATTCAGAGATTGCTTCAAAGTGTTTCGGAATTCGGAGATGTCGTATGGGAGACAATATTGGGAATGGTAGGGGGAGGATGCGTTAAGATTGGAACTGTATTGGACTGTTACCATGGTAGGGGCGGAGCGTAAAGGGTGAGGGGAATGGAGGAAGCGTGGCAGGGGACAGAAGAGCAGGAACCTGGGAGGTGGCAGCTGAAGTGGAATAAGAAAATTGGAAAGGGAACAGGGGAGGAAGTACATATACGAGGAGGTAGGTGTGACCACTGCACTTGTAACTGATGGCAGTGAGAGGGAAGAAGGAACTAGGGACAGAGACAGGGAAAAGGTGGGGGGTAAAAATGAGGAGGGTGGAAGATGGGTGTAGGAGCGTGTTTGTTTTAGGACCCTTTTATTTGACCTTTTGAGAAGTGTGGGACGATTTGGGATGAGTGTCGTACGAGGTCTCGTCGATTACTGAGGCTTGTAAGAGAGGAACTCGAAGAAGCGGAGATTAGACTGAGGCGTTGAGTTTTTTTTAAAAAAAAAAGGGGGGGGGACGGGGGGGGTTTCTTTGGGGGGGAGCCGAGCGACAGAAAAGGGATTAGGATACAGGAGTGATTTGGGAGAGGTTAACCACAGAGGTGGGGTGTTAGAAGATGGGATACCAGAAAGTGGGGGGATGTTTTGAAAACGGGGGGGAATAAGAAACACGTGGGAGTCTCCTTGGAGGCGGAGATCTCCCCCACTGCATGCATAAGGGGACCTTCACTGTTCTCTTTGAAGGTAACGGATTTCCCCGCTCGTTTAAAAGACCTGACAACGGCGCCGATGAGTACGAAGGGTGAGGCCTCATTGACAGTTATGCAAGAGGGAATCGATTGCAAGACGTATTTAGAATGGTCATCGGCACCACAGACTGGTCATTCGGCGATTAGATCTTGCAATATTCGCTGGATGGCCAATCGCCAGCCAATTTCTACACTGTTGTGGTGTAGGGTTTCACCTTTTCGAAACTTGTGTAAACGATGTCCTGCTATTTAACGGAGGATGGAGTTTCGGCTGTCAAAAGTTAAACGAGCCACATTGCTAGGGTATCGTTCTCCCGCCCTACGGGCAGGAAGAACGGTAGTGTCTACTTGAGGATTGGGATATCTTGGAGTTCCAGCTGTTCTAGAATGTCCGAGTGCCACATGTCTGGAAATTTTGTTGAACTAATGGTATGGGGCTCAGAATTAACGGTTACACTACAAGAATTGAGGGTATGATGTTTTTCAAGGGTGGACAGGAACAGTATCTATATGGGTAAGACGTGAGAGCTCACGAGCCTGGGTTAGCACTTACTGTACGGTAAATGATGCTCGCCGTACCGCTCTAAGAGAATGAAAAGAAATATCTTTACCAACATGGCGTAGGAGTGCCTTGCCAATACTATGGTCAGAAGATAGGCAGTTAGAGGTAAGTTGGTCGTAAAGTGAAGAATTTGTCCATGTTCAGTCTGAAACTGAGCGTTGGAAGGTAGTGAAGGACGTGTCGATCGTTTCTGAGAAGAAACTGAGAAGGTGAAGGTGGAGAAGTATCATCAGCAGGTAATTGTCGTTGACGTTTAGGCGTGGGCCCAGAGTTGTCCGTCGTGGAAGGGTCGGCGATTTGAAAAATTGCGCACGTAGAGGGAGAGAGGCCGGAAGATAGTCAGAGGAGGAGCGAAGGTCTGATAAATCGAAGGAAGTCAGTGAGGGCCCTCAGTACCTGAAGCGGTAGTGAGGAGGGGAAACAGCACCGGCAATAGGTACAGAGGCATGAGGAATGTGCTGAAGAGTGGTCCAAAGACGAGGCCGGGGTCTCAAACGGGGATGCGGTATCAAGAAAGGGGCTCCGGGTGGTACCAGGTTCTGGACTAGGGCTGCCATGGTTTAAGGTTACTTACTTTCTTTTGTATTTAAGAAAAAAAAGAAAGAAGGAAAGACCCCCCCCCCACCAAAATAAAAAAAAGAAAAAAAAAAAAGGGGGGGACGGGAGGGATAGTTCCTAGAGGGATGATGAAAAGGGCCGAAATCTCCCTCCGCGCCTCCAAGAGGACTCGACACCGCTAGTAGCGCAGAATGCAGCATGGAACCCGTGCCATTACCCTACCCTTACTTGCCAGTAAACCAGCAATCTGGATAGCAACCTCACATCTGCGAGCTTACCTCGGTGGACCAAAGAGTGAGGGCGGCAGGAATATCCGCACAAAGCAACCTCTTCAGCACCACCCCGGAATCGAAAAGGTGGTTCCAGAGCTACACGTCGCCCAAAAGACACCCAAAGCTATCTCGGGGAGATACCGGAGAGGGATCGGGACATCCCTAGGCAATCCAGATTCCACGGCAACTACTGCCACGAAGAAACCTCATACGGAAATGGAATGGGACCCCGGTTGATCATTTCTCCTACCTAGGAACTAGCGCGCCTTGTTGTGGAGAAATCCCAAAGGACAAAAAAGAGGAGGAAAGGCCAAAGGGAAGGAGTGGGGAGGGAGGAGGTGGAAAGGGGGCACAAAGGGGAGGATGGGTGAGGATGGGATGGGGGAAGGGGAGATAGATTGGGGGGGGTGGGGTAATTAGGTTCGGTCTGAGGAGAGGAAGACCGATAGGGTCTAATTCCTCAGACATAGAGCTCTTCACTCGCCCCCGGAGCCCCCCTGAAGTGGTACGTACTAGAACACCTAAATTTAGCGCCCTTCAAATCTAGTGAAGAAGGAGAAAGATAGAGATAGCTGGTAGGCCTACATATGAAAGATTGGGGTCTTGTGGTCAGTCGTGCCACAGTAATAAAAAAAATCCTGCCAGCACACAGTGCGTAATGAGAAAAAAAAAAAATCTGACACGTGTTTTTGGATTAAAACAGTGACTTTGCTTTGCACTGTTTTTCGTAGGATTTATTGTATACTAACTAAAACTGGTTCATTTTATAGAATGGAAGACATATTACAGGAAATTGAGATGATTTTGACTGGTTTTACAATTGAAAAGAACCTTGAAAAATTGAGCTCATATTTGCAGAAAATGGTTTGATTTTTACCATAGTTCAAAAGCAAACATTCATGCCATGTGTCCAATAACACGTCAACAGGTGTGTTAATTTCTTTCACAAGTGCGCTGATATTATTATACCATTTTCTACACTAATGCAGTAGTCTGCATAACAGTAAAATCTTCTTATTTTTTTGTGAGAATTAAAAAATTCAAAGTGAAAAAGCAAAAGTATTGTAGATGCGACGTGGGGGATGGGGACATTGACTATTGAACAGAGGAAATGTTATTTTAGTCAGGAATGTTTTCTTGTTTATTCGTGGACCCCTATTCAGAAAATTGGATTCTTTTGAAATTTGTGTAGAGATTGGCAAAATTGCTAAATTCTGACCACTGTTGTATTGGATAGTTGTGAAATCGGTAAATGTAAATGGGTGGTGGTTCTTGTATCCATTTGATATCCCCCCATGAAAAGTGTTCTAGCGATATAGTTATGATTTTTGTCGATTTAGTTCACTGCTGGAAATTGGCCCAACTACTAGGGCTCAAGTGGGCCAAAAATCGCCGATGTGTAAAACTATCGTTGAGACCGACTAACTTCGCGAGAGCTTAATTTCCGTAAGTTTTCATCAAATTTCATACTGTTGGTTGTCATTATGATCGGGAAGGAAAGATTCTCTATCTTTTTCATAAGAAAAATAATTTTTTTTTTTTTGAAATTTGGGGGGAACCCTTGAGGACAAGTCTCGGAGAGGGCTTGTGGATCCGAAAGGGGTTAAGGAGGGGGGATTTTCCCTTCCAAACAATAATCAGTCCTCCTCTCTCCTCCTCCCTATCTTCCATATGCAGCAGGCAGGAGTCTTCAATAATGGTATGTAATGTTTATATTATAGTGGACCCCGGTTTGTTACGATATTTTTCACTCCAGAAGTATGTTCAGGTGCCAAGTACTGACAGATAATTTGTTCCATAAGAAATATTGTGAAGGTAGATTAGTCCATTTCAGACCCCAAAACATCACGTACAAACTCACCTTACATAAAAAATTACATAATTGGTCGCATTCGGAGGTAATCGTTATGGCAGGGGGGTCCACTGTATTTAGATTTTATTTCTCATTGTTTTTCTGTATGTAAAATTATTTTGTTAATATTTTTGGGTATTGGAATGGATTATTGTATTTTAACATAATTCTTATGTGGAAGCATTATTTTTGTTTTCAACTCCCCCCCCCCCCCCCCCGTTTGGAATTAGGCCGACCCTTTGGAATGGATTAGTGTGCGATAGCCGAGGTCACTTTATATGTTATGCTACATGTTTCTTATAATAATTAGAAAAAACTATGCTGATGGGTTAATGAAAAGGTCTATATTATATAATATACAACAGTTAATACACCTAGAGCATTTTATTATTATTCTGTCATCTCTCAACACTATGCGCACTTAGTGATTTAATGTGCTACTGCACAACAGCACAGTGTATAGTTTATTTAATACAAGTTAATCATAAGTATAATTATCAGTGCCTACACTCTGAAGGAGGGGTGTTACGTTGCAGTTTTATAACTGTAATGTAAGTGTGCGCTTGGCAAGACAGTGATGGAGTGAATGATGGTGGAAAGTTTTTCTTTTTTAGGCACCCTACCTTGGTGGAAAAGAGCCCAATGTGTTAATAAAATAATAAAATATAAAATCTGCCCCCCCCCCCCCCCTCCTTTTTAAAACACTCAAAATTTTGGAAAGTTTCCAGACAAAGGAGATATGTAGAGCTCAGGAGGATTATAAACAAACCAGTAGTGTGCAGACGCCGTAATTAATCAGGAAGGGAGCCGTATTGAACGAATTACTGGTCATAATCTTGAAATAGTCGTTTAGCGGGAAACCCCATATAAAGCGGTGCCCTGCTTTGTACGTTCATTACTTACCTTAAAAATTTGTAGTCTTAATGTAGGGTGATGAGGTGAGTAAACGAGGATTGGTTTAAAACGAATATTAACTAAGAGAGAGAGAACAATGTAAATGAGGAGAGGGAGAGAGACGCAGAAGAATATGTTAAACCAGCAGACGAACGCGTCTGGGTTTTGGTTCTTACATGCTATTCTACACGTAACATCTCATATTTATGTTAATTTTATTCTGTGTATGTGGGGTGTATTACATGTTTATATGTTACATAGCATGTTTATTATATAATTTTTGAAAAATATCATGGTTATGAATCAATGAAAATGTTGATACTGTGTGGAACCTCGGCTTACAAGTTTAATCATTTGTGACTGCGTTGTATCCTGATCTGCTCCTATGTTGAGTCAATTTTCTCATTTATCCCCTTAAACTGTCAAACACAGATCCTATGTTCACTCGCCCGCGCCCGAATATTTGAATTTTTTTTTTTTAACTCCTTAAAACTGTCAAACCGTAGTAGCATCATTTTTATTTTTTATGCCTCCCCCCCCCCCCACAAATTGACATGATTGGCCTGACATGCTTGTGCCAGGTCAGTATAGAATGGGTCTTACACTCAGTGTGTGCAGTATATAAAAAATCTGGGACCACTTAGTACCCTTGTGGGAAAGCACCAGTTAAAATTGAGCACCAAGCAAGAGACAGAAATAGCATGGCAAACACCTGGGATTCACTGTTGTTCATGTCATATTAACACTCTCCTTATAAGAGGAATAGCTATGGATGTGGACCACGCAATGATTCGAGTAAATATCAAAAACCTCTATAATTACCATGTGTAACATTTATGCAACATCTCTCGGTTTTGATACAACTGGCTGTTTCTTTATCAGTATCTGTCTATCTGTCTATAGCTCTGTCTATCTGTTATATCTCTGTCTATCTGGCTATATCTCAGTCACATGTACAGAGAAGTACAGTTATTATACATTAGTGTTAACTACCTAGGATAACAAAAAATCCAGGCAAAGTGCTATACAGTGCTTGTAGTTAGAAGACTTTAATATCCATGACTGGTAACTCAGTGGCAAGTAATATGCATTTTCACTTCATCCAGGAATCGATGGTGACTACTGCATGTGTATAATACTTGCTGGTTTACAAGCTGCTCTCTAAATTGGGGTGAGAGGACAAGAAGACAAAAAGGCACAACACAAGGGCAGATTAGAAAGACTGCGAACCCCGTCGCCGAAAGAACACCCACAGGTAGAAAAGAAAGACCAGACAAAAACAGGCAGACAGAAAGATCGAGACCAAAGCAGACTGGAAAGAGAGACAGGCAGGACAGACAGACCAAAATGCTTGTGGTAAACAGTGTAAACAAATAAAGCCAGGGTTCGCTGCCAGCAGTGCACTATCACTGTGGTCATCCACTGCTTTACCCTGTACAGTTTAGCAACATCACCACCCCCATGTTCAAGAAGTTTCTTATATCTATACTCCCCAGGCCTGTCTAAAAATTGTGAGACCTATAAAATACTTTGTATATATTTCTAGACAATAGTAAATGACCAAGGCAGGTGAAAATGTACACCTGCTTGTGTGATTGTGACTATTTGAGTGCTATGTTCAGTATTTAATATTGGGCCAGGACAAGATGGCTATGAAATCACAAAGAACTATTATAAATTGTAATTATCAGAACATATAAATTATGTATATTAAAATAAAAATGAGGAAAAAAGGTATATCAGCAACACTTCTGCAAGTGGCAGGACTCCATGTTGCTGTCAGGTGAGCATCCAGCACCAACTTCGCGGTCTTATATTTCAGTAAGTACTAGTCCTAAAATTTTTTTTTTTTGGTCTTATAATACCCAGAAAACTGCCCTCTTTAATTTAAATAAAAAAAAGACGACTCTTTTATTTTTTAAAATATTTGGAACACTGGCAGTGAAAACGGAGATTTACGTTTGGACAGTTTAACCCCTTGAGGGTCCGTGCCGTAGAGCTACAGTTTTACTCTGAGGGTCCAAACCGTAGATCTAGGCCAAAAAAACTAAACAAATAAAAAAAACCCCCCCTCCCAAATTCTAGCAGCTTCAAATTTAGCGCGAGAAGGCTGGTAAGCCTACATGTAGAGAGTATGGGTTGCTTGGTGGTGTGTGCCAGTGAAGGAAAAATTCTAGGCGCTGGGCCCCCATAGCATTGTGGGGAATGCCGGCTCGTTACACTTGTTCACCATGCCTTGTCGCCAAGGTAGCTCTCACTCCAAGGAAAATTGGGACTCTCCTCTTCCTCTCTGATAGTTCTGACTCTGATGGAAGTGGAACTGAAGACGAATTTTTGGCTTTGATCAGTTAGGTGACCAAAAGGAATGACCAGTGAGATATCGATAATAGTACAGAAAATCCTGATGATCCTCAACCTTCTACCTTGGTTGTGGGCACGTCTCAGCCACGTTCAGTTGTACCTCAATCGCAAAAGAGAAAACTATTATTTTCGCAGTGGCCAGGCTCTGACTTCAGTAATGATGATGATGTGTTGTGGTTTGTGATTTTTTATTGCTCTTGACGATCATTCGAGTAGTGATAGTGGGAAACATAATTCACCAGTGAAGCGTCAGTATTATACGCCGCCGCATGCGCTCGCGGTATGTGTTCCCTAATGCAGTGGCCCAGGGGAATGAGAGTACATCTCGGAGTACATCTGTGGCCCTACACCAGGAATAGACAGTGAAGTGAGGATGGATGTGGCTTACACGTGGCATGGATAGACCACACAGTATCAGTAGGTGGTTTGGTAGTGGTGATGGTAGTGCCACGGCCATGCATGACGCACCAGCCCAGGCTGGGACCCAGCTGCCTGACTCCTCAGCCTACAAGGACAAGCGGAGCGTCAGCCACCAGCCCACCACAACACAACTACCAGCAACAACCAGCTTTGATGTTCCAGTCGCCACCAGCAAACCGTATCTGGGGTTGGCAGCAAAATCCCAATTTTGTTCCAAAGCCCCACAGTTTGATGACTCTCAAAGTGGGATTTGCCCTACTTGTCCCCCTTGGAAACACTGCAAAAGGAACTGATAATTTTTTGAACTATTCTTTGACCAGCCCTTGATGGAAACTATTGTAAGGGAAAGTAACAAGTATTTTGAAGTACACCATGGCAAATATGTTCATATCACCACAGGTCACGGACTACACCGGTGGAAAGAGACAACTGTTGCAGAAATGTATTTGCTTTTTGCAACGCAATAATGCTTATGCCTCATTGTCTATAAAGCATAATATAAAATCATTACTGGTCCACAGATCCGCTAATTTCTATCCGGCCTTCAGTGAAATCATCCCACGTGAACAGGTTTATCTTACTGTTACGTATTGTTTTGCACTTCTCTGACAGTGGTCGACTGTGTACTTAGCTCTGTGATAAGACTTGTTGTGTGCTCTCTTGTGAATCTGAACCAGGATGCCCCTCTCTTGAGTCCCCCCCCCTTTACCAGCTGTGAAGAAGAGCTTGGGTTGCCTAAGCAGGAGATACGGCGGGATTAACGAGGAGAAAGAACTAGAGGATTCCGAAAGTAATCTCCTGTTGTGAGTCCCAGGTTAAGAGAGGAGCTTGGTCAGTGGTCCGGGGGCAACATGGAAAACTAAGCTGAGCATCAAGAAGGGACTGCTTGGAGAGGCATGAGAAGAAACAACGAAAAGGACCCAGAAGGGGACTCTGTTGGGATACTTCAACCCAATTGTATATTCGGTGCTACCTGACGAAGTGGGCCGATTGTTCTACTGGGTATGTCACAATGAGCCACCAAGGAAGCATTGCTGACGCTAAGTTGAGACCATCCCTAGAAGAAACCCCAACGAAAACCATCGAGAACGTCTTGACGAATTCCACAAGTGAAGGTGTAGTGCTACCTAATGATTGGAGTCGTCTACTGGGAACATCACGGGGACGTCGCCAAGGAGGTATAAAAATAAATATTAAAAACACTGTTGTTGTTGGGTAGCAGATATAGATTAGGTACATGGATAGGGCATTCTGCTTGAAGGATAGAGTGGAAGGCAGAGAGTGTGTTTTCTGGTCAGTCTGGGATGAAGGATATTGTTAGCCGTCTGGATGACATCATGAGAGGTAATGGGAGCATCCTATTTAATTTGTCTCAGTGCTGGAGGCAACGATGTTTGGCAGATGGTAGAAGCAGTGAGACATGATTAGCAAGATATAGTTCAGCAATAGATGATAATAGAGGAGGAAAGGGTGGGAACCTGTCATATGTGGTATTTTTGCCAAGGAGAGGAGTTGAAATGAATGGTTTGTCAGAGCAACTGGAGTCAATTGCTGGCTGGACAAATACTGTAAGGGAATATGCAGTAACATTCATTGACAAATGGGACTCTCCTATGGCCAGGAAATGACATGTATGCCAGGAGTGGGTTTCACTTATCTAGGTGTGGGAGGGGGGGACTGGCCAACATATGTGGAAGGGAGCTGTTAGGTCTTTAAACTAGGAATAGTTAGTTGGGATGGGTTTTGGCTGGGGGAAAACCAGTTGAAGTCGCAGTATAGTATTGAGTACTAGGAGAACTTTGTATAGGCAAAATGAGGTGGATATTGAAAGCCAGTGGCACTAACTGACAAGGACAGTATAGGTTTAGTGGAATAACAGAAAGGAGCAGGAAGGGTAAGAGGAAGGAGGGTCCTTAAATATATATTACAACAAATAGTCGTAGTGCTAGGTATAAGATGGGACGAGTTTTGAGACTAGTTGCTAGTGCAGGTAACAGATTGATTGTATTTGCCTTAACTGAGACATGGTTCAATATGAAAAATCGGGACATGCTGCGGAATGTCACATTCAGGGTTATAAATTGTTTCCAAGTAGATAGAAGTTATCGGGTGGGGGTGGCGGCGTGGGGCCAGTGGTTTGTCCGTGATAGCTTTGAACTGTTGCATAAAACGGGTATTAAGTCTGAAGTAACACTTACAGAGTCTGTTTGGATAGAATTTTCAGAGTGGGCATGAAAAAAATTGATTTAGGGTGTGATATATTGTCCCCCCCCCCCCCCCCCCCCCCAAAACTTAGATAGGGACCAGGGGAGACTTACTTTGGAGGAATTGTTAAGGCCACAATGCACAATAATTGTAGTAATTCTAGAAGACTAACTTTAGACATATTGATTGGGAATTTCTTGACTGGGAATTTAGAAATCATACGACTTCATAGAAGGTAGTAGAGTTCAGGATAGCTTTTTGAAGCAGTTTGTGGCAGAACTAAAAGGGTGTAATTAAACCTGCTTGACTTAGTTCTGGCAAACAATGAATCCCTTGTTATTAATTTAGAAAATTCAGAGGGAACTTGGCTGGCTAAGCGGACCACAAATCATTACATTTAGCATTGAATGGATGTACGATAGTTGGGATTAAAATCTGTAACAGTCCCTAGATTTTCGCTTAGAAGATTACGATGGCTTAGAGAACACTTATCATTGTTGGCTGGGGTAATGAAGAGAGCTATCAATATGACAGTTTTTTCTGAACACTATACATGTTGCTCAAAGAACGTTTATCCCATAGTAAGAAATTAGATCAATAGAAGAAATGACCCCAAAATGAATTGAATAATAGGCTGAAATCTTTTAGGGCAGAAAAAAGGAATTTTAGGCGTATTTCATCAGAGGTGAGAGGTCATTTATGAAATCAGTATATTGACATTAAGAGGGACATTAAAAAGGGGATAGAAAGCTAAAGAAGGGACTATGGAAATTAAAGTTGCTTGGGATTCTAAAACCTTAACCCAAAAAGTTTTTTCCAGGTCGTAGAACAAAAATTAGAGGATACGATAGGTTCCTTAAAAATAGAACTCATTGTAATTACTGACAAAGAGGAATGAATGTGCTCAATTTTAAATAATTATTTTCTCTTGGTTTTTACACAGGAAGACACTAACAATATTCCAGTAATAATTTTTATATAAGTGAGCAAAGAAGAAGATAAATTTATGTAACATCGTTCGTGATTGTGTACAGTTGACCTTATTTGTTTTCTAACCAAGAATTTTCATCCCGTGTGAAGCATTGGTGTAGATTGTGTCGTTATTCTCCGCTTAAGTTTTCTGACTCTATACAGGAGTTCTGACGTTTTTTGGTTAGACACTCGTTTATGCTATACCTCTTTCTTTACTTTAAGGATGCTAATATTAAGTCTTTTTTCTGTCATGTGAGTGGGAATCTAAGCATAACACTTTTTCTACCTCATGGGATCCTAGTAACCGGCTTCTTTTATTTCAGACTCTGGTACAATAAACATTGTTTGGTCCTTTATGATCTGCCGTGTAATTTCATTTACTGTTTGTTTGGTTCATAATCACTGGGAAAAGTGGACTGTTAACTTTTACTGCGTCCGATAGTTTTCTCTGTTCAGTTTTATCTTCTTGGAGAGCAAAGTAGTCGCTGAACTGGTTATCTAGTTGGTTCTTCCATCTTACTGTTCTTCACCTTTGTTATAAGGGATATTATTTGTGGGTATGGTATCTATGGACTGTCTGGATGGTCTTGCCACAGTTTGTCATTTCCTGGTGTTGATAACTTTTGTCAAGACTGTGGATTTTGTTTCTCGAGTTGTGTCATCCTGGTGTCTTGATTTTGTTAGCGTCTCTCGAAGATTCATATTTTCAATAGCTAAGTTGGAGATGCAGACTTTAGGGTATTGGATCGTTGGTCTTACCTGAGAGACTACTTCCCCCCCCCTGGTAGGTTGGTAAATCCGGGAAGAGATGGAGGAGGATGGGCTGGTGGCAGCCATGTTTTGTTATTGTTGTGGTGTCGCCTGAGCGGTGGTGAGTGGGTGTTGCTGGCGGCGTCCTCCTGATACATTGTTGAATCAGTTGATTTTTCGGCGTTTTCTTGCTGGCCTTGGTGCTGTTTCCTCTTAGATTTGCGCCTCATAATACTACAGGAATTGACGTAGTTAAGAAGTTGTAGTTATACAAAGTTTAGGGTTAAGTGTCGGCTGGCAGGGGGGTGTTGCTTTCAGTTTGTGGGCAGTCTTCTTTGATCTCTATTATGTTCGATTTGTAGGGTTTCACTGTTGGTAATCTTGGTCATTCGGGTGCTACGTTTGGGTAGTGCAGTTTTGCAGTAACTAGGTCATCATAGGAGCATTGGTAGCTTGATTTTTTTTACAGTTGGAGAAAAGTACGGAGCTTGGAGGTCACTGCTGCCGCTGCCGCTGTCGCTCCTGCCGCGCTCGAAGGAAGAATGTTGTATTATGCATGTATGCTGAACCTTTAGGGTATTCCATACTAGTACGGCTTACGCACAGGCGTTATGACGGTTATAGATTATTATTATTATAATCAGAGAAGCGCTAAGCACAAGGGCTATACAGCGCTGCAGGGTGGGACGGAAGCAGGAATTGTATGGCAGGAGGGAGGGGGGATGATCAGCAGGTTACAGAAAACAGCGGGCAGGGATAGTACGGGGGTAGAGGGTGCAAGAGATACAAGTAGAAAGGGCTGAAAGTATCAGAATTTGTGAAGTAAGTCGTCGTTGTCAATAAGTCAATAAGAGAGTCCGGATGAATAGGTGGTCCAATAAAGGAGACGGAGGTAAGAGAGAGCAGCGGGGCCCCCCGCCGCGCGACAGAGGTAAATTCTGCGTGCTCGTTATAAAGGGGGGTTTGAGGGGGGGCAGTCCCCCCCCCCCAGAATGTGCTGACTGGATATTGGAGCTTGGCAATTCTCACAGAGAGGAGCAAAGACGCCTCTCATGAGATATCCATGAGTAAGACTGAGTATGGCCATGCGAAGACAGGGAGAGAAGTAGTCTCCCAACCTCGACACTGGTGTATAAGAAGACGGCCAGTAACTATACTCGGTTTAATAGACTGAAGTTGTTGCCGAGCATAGTAGACAACGTTGTTGCCAACGGGTGTGAAGGTGGGAAGATATACTCCACTCGTGTACTGGATACTCTGTAAGAAACGGTAGGTCTGTTACTGCTGACCGCCGACATCAGTGTTGCCTGTTCATTGCTGTACGTCAACATGACCAGGCGACCAACAAAAAACATATCTTTATGTTAGTAAAGATGCGGCGTAGCCAAGTTTGGATAGGAGGGGGGTGGTGGGAAAAACTTTTTTTTTTTTTTTTTTAAAGGGGGGGGTGAGGTGTATCAAATATTTGTATAGCCTGTAAAGGCACTAAGGGAGTCTGAGCCCCCCCCCCCCAGATGACACAGAATAGATGCAATACGGATAAGTGCTGTAAGGGATGCATATAATTTCAGCAGTAACAAATAACTAGCTGAAGATAGTAAATGCCTCCTTGTACGATATATCACCAATGCTGCGAATCTACGCCGTAGAGGACTTAGAGCCATCTAGTGTACACAGCAATGGCATGGAGAATGAGAGTGAAAGTTGGTCAAGAAAAAGAGAGCGGGAAGCGACCGTAGCCCAGTTGGGCTCTTCGAGCAAGGGAGGAGGAAAGAACAGATCGAACAGCTGGGACCTCCCAGGGGGGTAGGGAAAGTTGAGATGCTACATGTGACATAGTAAAGGTGGTAGTTGAAGAGAATGAACAGAGCGAATGAGGCGAAGAGAAGAAGGGACGGAGTAAGAGGGGGCGTGCCCCTAAAGAATGTCTACTAATATCAGTGACCATTCTATAAATGGAAGGATTGCGGAGATCATGAGAGCGTACAAGTAGCGCAGGCAATGGGCATCACGGCGATCGGATAAGGATGGATTCGTTCGCTCTGATAGAGGCAAATGCCCAGGGGAAGAGCGAAAAGCACCAAGGCATAAACGTAATCCTTGGTGATGAATGGGGTGAAGGCTAGAGAGAGTAGCAGGAGATGCCGCTTTGATAGATCTGGTCACCATATCAAGTTTCGTTAAAATAAAGGGTGGAATGTAGGTGAAGGAGGGTTCGACGGATCAGCTCCCACGGAAAGATGAGCAAGGGTTTTAAGAAGGTTCAGCCCGACATGTGACAAGTTGCCTTCAGAGAGGTAGTGTGAGGTTTCCAGGATAATCCTACGATCAAAGAGGGGCCAGAAACTTGACTGTATCAGTTCTGGGGATACGTGAGCCATAGAGGTTAAAGGATGATGAGAGATGACAGTGCGTCTAGTGAAAGTGATTTGGTGGGTTTTTAGTGCTGAAGAATTTAAACCCATGTGTGGTGGCCCAATTGGAAACACGGTCGACTGCATGCTGGAGAGAAACTGTAGGAGGTGACAGTCAGCGCCTGCTCAGGAATAGCAAAGTCATCAACATAGAGTGTTGACAAATATTTGATGGAAGACTAGAGGCCAAATCATTAATAGCAGAGAAAAAGTGTTGTGCTCAGAACACATCCCTGGGGGAAACCTTCAGCTTGGACAAGTCCGTGGAGAGCACATTATTAACCCGAACACGAAATGCCTGTCAGTTAAAAAGTTCTTAGGATGGATGGTTTAGATTGCCTCGAAGGCCTAAGGAGTGGGCTTGGGCTAATATTATACCTCCAAGTTGTGTATATGCCCTTCTCAAGGTCAAAAAATATGGCAATAATGTGTGGTTATTCCGCCAAATGCATTACGAAACATGAGGTGTTCCCACGAAAAAGAATTTTTATTATTTACTTGTTTAGTGGTTTTAAAAGAGTTCTGCCCCAAAAGCTGTTAAAAAAATGGCAGCTCAGGCTTGGGGGAAGGGTGCTCTGGTATCCCAATTCATGGCTCACAGACGGGAAGCAGAGAGTGCCCCAAAAAAGGGGGGTTAAAACCCGAGTGGGGACTGTAAAAGTGGATTCCCAGGGACAGTTTGGGCCAGTTGTTGTTTATAATATTATCAACGATTTTGTGAAGGAATTCAGTGATAGAGCAAAAATTCGCCGATGACACAAGTGGGCAGGATAATTGATTCAAATTGTGATGTTGGGAACTTCAGAGGATTTAGACAAACTCTATTTTTTGGTAAAAAAGGGGCAGATGCACTTCAAGTGATAAAGCAAGGTTCTGAACTCGGGGTGTCCATAACCCTAGCACTTTAATTTTAAATAATGTAGAACTTACCATACGTTTGCAAAAAGGGACGGGGGGGTTTATGGTAAGCAGAACCCTTTTAAACCAAGACAGAAATGCCCAAGTAATAGGCAAAAGACTATGGGTTTTATATAAAGAGTGTAAGAAAAAAGTCCGAGTCACCTGCAGTTTTAAATCTTAAAAGGCCTTCCCCTGGGTTTATGCAGCTCGTTTGGTCTCCATTTTTACAAAATGGAAAAAATTGTTGGAAAAACATTCGCGTAGGATGACAAAATTTAAATACATAGCTTTAGAAATCTTCTTATAAAGAAAGTTTTGAAGCTCTTAAAACATTCATGTTAGAGAAAAAAGAGAGGAGACAGATCGAAGGTAAAAGTGGAAGAGGGTATTAAAAAAAGGGGTATTAAAAAAGGTCTTTGAGGATCTTCTCCAGGAGAGAACCGAGTAATGGATTTAAATTAGATAAGTTTTATTTAAAAAGGACATAGGAAAGTATTGGTTGGAAATGGGTAGTTGATGAGGGAAACAGTTACCTATTTGGGTTTTATTGAGGTTAGGTTTTTGGGTGTTTAAAATTTAGGTTGGATAAGAAATGGTGGGAAGGGTTGGATTTGAGGGGGGGACTGGTTGGTTTGGGGGGGATTGCACATCAGAGCTTATTTTTTGGGGTAGCTTGAAAATTGGGTTGGGCAAATGTTTTGTTAGTGGGTAAATTGTTAAAGGACTCTAGTATGGGCCAACAGGCCTGCTGCATTTTCCCCCTTTTTATGTTTTAAAAACCCAGGCCTGCAAAAGTGACAGATTATACAAGTTTAGAATGTTTATATGTATCTGAAAAAAAATTAAACATGTACTTTTACCCTTTAAAGAATTTTGTAATTGACGAGTCTTTTGCTAAAAGGTAGACTGTGTTAAACGGTATATACCGGCAAGAGGAAATGTTTGGTATAAAACTGTGGCGGGGCCCTGGTATTGGTGTTGTTTGTTCCCGGGAAGAAAAACATTAAAAGATTAGGATGAGGGGGATCTCGGGTGGTTTGGGTGAGAAGCTGATGGCCCCTTTCTTGGTAAGGGGCTACATTAATATGAAAAGGTACCAAGCCCCCTTTTCATTTCATTCCTCTAAAAATGGGTTTTTGTTGTGTTTGTTTATTTTTTACCAAATTGTACAACTTTACCAATGTAAAGTACAGTGGACCCCCCCTTAACGTCCCCTCCCCAAAAGCGACCATTATGTAGGTATTATGTAAGTGCTTTGACGTGTTGTTTGGGGGTCGAATGGACTAATTACTTCACAATATCCTTATGGGAAAAAATTCGGCAGTACTGGCACCTGAAAATACTATGGAATGAAAAAAGTCGTTTTCCGGGGTCCACTGTTTTTTTGTATTGTGCAGTAATTTTTTTTTCTTCTTTCTTTCAACACATGGCTGTATCCCCGAGGCGGGTGGCCCAAAAAGGAAAAACGAAAGTTTTACCTTTGACATTTTGTAATATATACAGGGAAGGGGTTCTAGCCCTTGCTCCCGGCATTTTGTCGCCCCCTTACAACACGCATGACTTTTAAAGAGGAAGAATTCGTTTTCCACTTCCCATGGAGGTAAGAGGAAAGAAAAAAAAGAACAAAAATGAAAGAAAATGAAGAAAACCCAAAGGGGGGTGTGTTTTTTATGCAAGTAAAGTATGTGTAGTGTGACCTAAGTGTAAATAGAAGTAGCAAGGGGGGGGGGGGTACCTGAAATTTGCATGGTATGAGAAGAAAAAAAAAAAAAAGACACAAGCAATCCTACCATCATGTAAAACAATTAGTTAGTGGGATGAATTGTAAAGGACCTGCCTAGTATGGGCCAACAGGCCTGCTGCAGTGTTCCTCCTTTCTTATGTTCTTAAAACCAGGCCTGACAAAAGTGACAGATTATACAAGATTAGAAATGTTTATATGTATCTGAAAGAAAAGTTCAACATGTACTTTTATCCTTTCAAGAATCTTGTAATTGACGAGTCTTTTGCTCAAAGGTAGACTGTCGTTCAAACGGTATATACCGAGCAAGAGGAAATGCTTTGGTATAAAACTGTGGCAGTGGCCTGGTATTGGATGTTGTTGTATACACGGGAAGTAAAACATTGAAAGATACTAGGATGTTATTGGGTATCTCAGGTGACGTAGTGAGAAGCATGATGGCACCTTATCTTGGTAAGGGGCATACATTACATACTGATAACTGGTACACAAGCCCTTTACTCAGTGATTTCTTGCGAGTGAACATGACAGATGTGTGTGGCACAGTGCATTCTAATCGTAAACATATGCCCAGGTTCAACACAGGCACTCGTGGTGATGAGGTGCAGGTGTATACTGCCAATGACATCATGGCATTACGGTGGCATGACAAATGAGATATCACATTGTTGACAACCATTCACCGTAACGAAATGCAAGACACTGCCAAAATTGATAGAGTGACTAATAAAAGTATTCAAAAACCAGTGACAGTGATTGATTATACACAAAACATGCACTTGGTTGACAAATGTGACATGCAGATGGGCTTTGTTGATTGTGTTCGTAAGAGTTACAAGTGGTACATGAAACTTTTCTTCCATCTCATGGACATTTCAATGCTCAATGCATGTAATATGTACCAAATGAAGACTGGCAACAGACCACCGTATGGTGAATTTTGTTTGTCTGTTGTCAGACAACTCATAATGAAGTACCAGGTAACAATACCTGCTATACAAAACTGTCCTTGAACTCCTCACGAAATACCCAAGCATTTGAGGAGGGAAGGTGATCACTTCATAATACAGCTTCCTGCAACTAAGAAGAAATTCGCTCAGAAGAGATGTGTTGTCTGTGCACAAACAAAATGATGGCAACAAAGATGCAAAGACACTCGGTTTATGTGTGAGGAATGTAAGGTACCTCTGTGCATGGTGCCTTGTTTCAAGGAGTTCCAAAAGCTGCAGCAGTTCTAAAAACATGTCCAGTGATTGTACATATGTAAATATATAATAGAACATTAGTATTATACAAGATTTGTGCATGTTTATTGTAATAAGCAAAAGTGGTTAACAATATTATAATAATAACTTTAGTGCAGTTAATGTGTTCAATACAGTGAGTGTATATATATACAGTATTGGTCTCACAGGCCACAAATGTTACTAGAAAAAGAAAAAAATTAGAAAAGAAAAAAGTACAGTAGGGCCCCACTTTACGGCGTTTCACCTTATGGCGTTTCGCTAATATGGCGATGTCAAATTATGGCCAAAATTTGCTATACGGCAATCGGTCTTCCAAATACGGCGCGCCCCACCCGGTTTGTTTACATTCTCCATGACCACATCTATTATGTCAGGAAAGTTTCCAAAATTTCAAGTGTTTTAAAGTTACTGCGCATTTTATATGCACTCTGATAATTATACTTATGTGTACCTGTACCTAAATATACTTACACACTGTGCTGGTGTGCAGGTACACATTAAAATCGCTAAGAGTCTCTCTACTTATGACGCCAATACTACGTAATAATAATCACTCTTGGGCACACTAAATGTCTTATTTTACACCAATATAGGCATTTTCATTAATCCATCTATGATATTTTCCTCAAAATTATATATGAAACCCGTTACATAGCATATAAACATGATACACTCAGAATAAAAATTGACGTAAATATGAGATTTGTTTACAAAGCAGCTGTGTAGGGAATGTCGGAAGAATTAAGTTTTCTCTAGTCAAACTGGGGGATAACTGTAGAAAAAATATTCTTTTCGTATGCCTTCACTCTATATATAGCAATTCATGACCCTTGTGGGTTTAGTGCTTTTTATTATGATAATAATAATAATAACATCTTCATTCACTCTAAAAATGGTGTGTTGCTGTTTGTTTATTTTGTACCAACTTGTACAACTTGTACACAATATAAGAGTACAGTGGACCCCCGCTTAACGATCACCTCCAAATGCGACCAATTATGTTTATTTATTTATTTATTTATTTATAATTTGAGCACACTTACAGAGGTACAAAAAAAAATACAGATAAGAGCAGCATGCCAAAGCCACTTATACTATGCATAGCATTACGGGCTGGCTTAAAATTAACTTAAGATTAACTAAGCAATGATGAAATCAGTGAAAAACATTAATGTAAACTGATTACTATAAAGCACAAGTGAGTATTACAAAGACAGGTCATATGGTTGCATGCATTGTTGTAAATTCAGTAGAATGGAGTATTCTGTTAGGTAGTGAATTTAAAAAATAATAAAGTTAGATTGGGTTTTAGGTTTAACATTTATGTGATATAATTGTGAGAAACATTTAAGATATACAATTTATAAGGTTCAGTTATTCAGTATTTATTTGGTTTTGGGTGAGTAAGTGATCTTTGAGAAGAGACTTGAATTTATAAACAGGTAGTGTTTCTTTTATATTAACAGGTAATGAATTCCAGATTTTAGGGCCTTTTATGTGCATTGAGTTTTTGCATAGCGTGAGATGGACACGAGGAATATCAAAGAGTGATCTGTGCCTTGTGTTATGGTCATGTGTTCTGTTGAGGTTGGCAAGGAGATGTTTGAGGGGAGGGTTAATATCAGAGTTGAGTGTTCTATGTATAGTAATAGGTGCAGTAATAAGTATGGATGTTTTGTATGGTGAGTAGGTTGAGTGTATTGAATATTGGTGGATGTGCTGCCTGTAGTGAGAATTTGTTATCATTCTAAACTGCAGCCTTTTGTTGGGTAATTAGTGGTCTGAGATGGTTACTTGTTGTTGAGCCCCATGCACAAATTCCCATAGGTGAGATAGGGGTAAATAAGAGAGTGATATAGGGCCAGGAGGGCTGACTGTGGAGCATAGTACCGTATCTTCGATAGTATGCCTACAGTCTTGGAAATTTTCTTAGAAATTTGTTGTATATGTGTATGAAATTTGAGTCTATTATCAAGGTGGATTCCTAAGAATTTTCCCTCTGTTAGCTTTGTGATAGGTGATCCGTTTATCATTATGTTAAGAGGGACATCTGTAGCTCTGTTACCAAACTGAATGAAGTAGGTTTTGTCAATGTTTAGTGTAAGTTTGTTAGTACTCATCCAGGTAGATATTTTCTGTAATTCGGTATTTACAGTATTGGCTAGCGTGACTGGGCTCGGGTGGGAGAAGACGTATGTTGTGTCATCAGCAAATAGTGTGGGTTTGAGTAATTGAGAAGCATTTGGTAGGTCATTTATGTATAGGAGAAAGAGAAGAGGGCCAAGGACACTTCCCTGTGGGACACCAACTGTAATTGGTTGTGCAGAAGAGTTTGCCCCATTTGCGTACACATATTGGCTTCTGTTGCTGAGGTATGACTTGAGGTAGTTGAGGGAGTGCCCTCTTATACCATAGTGTGATAATTTTACGTGGAGCAAGTCATGGTCAACTGTATCAAAAGCTTTACGTAAGTCAATGAAGATCCCCAGTGGGACTTCTTTTTTCTCTATTGCAGTGTATATATGTTCTAGCATGTGTATAATAGCATCATTAGTATTTTTATTAGGCCTGAATCCAAATTGGCAGGGGTTGAGTATGTTTTGGGAGATAAGGTAGGAGTAGATTCGTTTATGAATTAATTTTTCGAAGATTTTTGAGAGAGGGTGTAAGTTGGATATTGGCCTATAGTTATTCAACTCTGTTTGGTCTCCTCCTTTGTGGATCGGGGTGACCCTTGCTATTTTGAGTACTGTAGGGAAGGTGGAGGATTCAATGGATTTGTTAAAGAGTGTTGCAATGATTGGTGATAGCACTTGTGACACTTTTTTGTATATAAAGGGTGGTAAGGTATTTAAATCTCCTGCCTTGTTTTTTAGTGCGTTGATAATAAGGGAGACTTCGTATGGGTTAGTCGGAGCTAGGAACAGTGTGTTCGGGTAGTTGCCGGTGAGGTAGTCATTTGGTGGGGTATCTGAGCTTGGGATTTTATTGGCAAGGTTTTGTCCTATAGTGTCCTATAGTGTCCTATAAGTGTATTTATGTAAGTGCGTTTGTACGTGTATGTTTGGGGGTCTGAAATGGACTAATCTACTTCACAATATTCCTTATGGGAAAAAATTCGGTCAGTACTGGCACCTGAACATACTACTGGAATGAAAAAAGTTTGTTAACCGGGGGTCCACTGTATTTGTATTGTGCGGTAATTATTTCTTTCTTCTTTCTTTCAACACACTGGCTGTATCCCACCGAGGCGGGGTGGCCCAAAAGGAAAAACGAAAGTTTCACCTTTGACATTTAGTAATATATACAGGAGAAGGGGTTACTAGCCCCTTGCTCCCGGCATTTTAGTCGCCTCTTACAACACGCATGACTTAATGAGGAAGAATTCTGTTCCACTTCCCCATGGAGGTAAGAGGAAAGAAACAAGAACAAGAACTAGAAAGAAAATAGAAGAAAACCCAAAGGGGTGTGTGTATATATATGCTAGTACAAGTATGTGTAGTGTGACCTGAGTGTAAGTAGAAGTAGCAAGACGTACCTGAAATCTTGCATGTGTATGAGACAGAAAAAAAAAAAAGACACAAGCAATCCTACCATCATGTAAAACAATTACAGGTTTCAGTTTTACACTCACCTGGCAGGACGGTAGTACAGTGGACCCCCGCTTAACGATCACCTCCCAATGCGACCCATTATGTAAGTGTATTTATGTAAGTGCGTTTGTACGTGTATGTTTGGGGGTCTGAAATGGACTAATCTACTTCACAATATTCCTTATGGGAACAAATTTGGTCAGTACTGGCACCTGAACATACTTCTGGAATGAAAAAATATCATTAACCGGGGGTCCACTGTACCTCCCTGGGCGGTTGCTGTCTACCAACCTACTACCTAGGAGGTAATTATTATTATAATAAAAATATTGAGGTAAATGTTTTATAAACTCTTACAAACGTACGTGAATGAACTAAAAGTAGACACATATTAATACGCATTTATTTCGCCTGACCAAGTGATCACCCACTACCTGTTCAGTTTGTGTTCTTAAATTGTCTGAACTCTGTATCTCGTTCTCTCTCTCGTTTACTCTTTCGTTAACTAGTTGGCTGTCATTGACGATGGCATCTAGCTTAGCTGTGATAAAAAGAGACGTAAGGCTCTTGCTTTAACCCGTAAACGACCAAAACGTATATATATGTTTTTTTCAACATTTGACAGTATGTAAAAAAAGTAGATCTTCATTTGAAAACGTGCAAAAAACTTTGATCTACGTTTTTTTTATATATTTGAAAATAAGTAAAAAAGTGCAATCTACTTTTGGAGCACTACACATGTGAACGTAGATCTGCTTGGACCGTTGATGGGTTAAGTGCCAAGTTAGTAGATGATGGTGTGCCATTCGGGTTTTTTTCAATAAACACCCCGCCCCTTTCCTCTCCTAAATATTAATATTTTAT
>NC_069456.1:35211815-35244555 GCF_026875155.1 Cherax quadricarinatus
CGAAAGTGATATTTTTGTTTGCTCTGCTTTTTAAAGGTAGGGTCAGTCTAGCCCCCGTTTCCCCTTCCCCCCTTCTTCCCCCCCCCCCAAAAGGTGACTGGGGGGCTTCGGCCCCAAACAGTAATCACTAGACTCAAGCTCCCAGCACTACTGTAAGAAATTGCCTGCCTTGTATTCTTGGATTTTATTGGTTGAAAGTTCACTTTTGACCAATAATAAATTAGTCTTTCAGTTTGCTCTAAGTGACTGTTGTAAAAATCACCACATCTTTTGGGTATTGTACTTATCATGGAGGTGATTTTTTTAAGCTTGGAAACCCTGTCTATTTTTCCAGCTTGATGACAGAGAGGGTAAACCACCCAATAAAACGATAGAATTGAAGGAAAAGACAAACCCTTTTTTAGATGTCCCGATTTTGATCCATTACCTTTTGTGCATGCAAGTGGGGGTTAAAACCCCCCTCTCATTGCATGGAGAAAACCGTTTTTGTCATCGGAAGGATTATTAAAGCTAGAAAATCGTGAAGAACGAGCCGGTGGGTTGTCATCAACACCTGAAACCCCCCCCCATCATCAGCAACGGCTACGATTTAACAACACGCAGTTCCCAAACACCAGACCCCCACGTTTTTTTTACATTTTATTTAGGTTAAATTTCAGTTATTATTTTTTTTTTTCATTTTTCATTTTCTTTAATGTGGATTAATGTTTCATATTTAAGTGTTTATATTTTATTTTTCTAATAATAAAGTGTTTTTGTTTGTCAGTTTTTATTCTTTTTTATACATTAATTTTCCGGGAGGAGCCGCCTTAGTAACTGCGAAGTTTTTAAAAGGGTGAGTAAGCCTTTTACAAGTGGCGACCTTGCCCGGACAATGCAACTGAAAACAAGATTCAACTCCCTCTCGAATTACCTTGGAACTTCAACGCCGCATACACAGATGGTTACCCCAGCCAGAGTATTTCTCTATGGTGGACTCAGTAAAGGGATTTTTAAAAATTTGGTGATTGTTATATCTCAATTTTTGTGTCAATCAAGGCAGGAATACTAGTTAATTCTGCCATCTATTTTTTTGTGAACTTGAAAAAAATTTTTGGGGGATTAGATTTGGGATCCGAGATTTTTCCCGTGACAAATTTTTTTTCATTTAGCTCTTTTTTATATCAAGGGAACTGTCTGGACACTCTTGTTTGTTGGTGAGAAGATTGGATGGGCAAGTGACCCCATTTTTTTCTGTTTGCTCGGAGCCGGCATAGAACCCCTTTGTTTTTAAATTAAAAATATTGTTTTTAAATTTAAGCAGGGGTCGAGCCCCCTGGTTTTTTACGTTTGAGCGAAGCAGGGAATTAACCCCCCTTTTTTTTTAAAACCCATTTCATTTCCCCCATAGTTTAAGTTTTCTTGCAAGCATAGGAAAACCTTTTTGGGGAGACGCTGGAAGAATTTTGAATAACAGGGAAAAATTTAAATCTTTCTTATGCTAAGATCCGGGAAAGATTGAAAGAGAGAAATTGAGAGGAAGAAAAAAAAGAATGGGAAAAGATAAAAGGAAAAGGAGAGAGAGAGAATCAAAAAGAGAAGAGAAAAAAGGAGAAAGAAAACCTTGAAAGACGGGAAAAAAGGGGGAGAAGAGAATTGAGAGAGAAACCAAGACGTTAAAAAGGGGAAGAGAGACAAAAAGGAGGGGAAAGATTGATCGTGAAGAAAGAGCTAGAGAAGTGAGAAAAAACCAAAATACGTGAGGAAAAGCAAAGATCTGGGAACGGTTAAAATTAAGAGAACTTGGGGGAAAGAGCAAGGATAGAGAATTGAGGAAAAAAACTGAAAGTAAAGGAAAAAAAGCTAGGAACTTGATTAAATGAGAGAGAAAGGATCGCGGCTCAAAAAATTCGCCTTAAAAATTTTAGAGAATAAAAATTAACTTTGAACAAAAAACAATTAGAGGAAGGGGTACTTGAAACATGCGCTAGTGCCTATTTTAAAAACCTAATTTAACCCCCCCTTCACAGAGGGGGAAAAAACTTATCATTATCAGGTTTTAAATCGCTACCCTGTGTGGGCCCGCTGACACCGGGCACCAGGTTTTGGAAAGTTATTTTTGGTACCGCTTTTTAATATCTATTAAATTTGTCGCAGGAAAACAATTAATTATACCTACTGAAGAAGGCAACCTTTAAAAAATCAAAAAAAACACTAAATTTTACAGGAAAGATTTCAGGTAGCCACCCTTTCGCCCGGCCAAGAATTTCGCATTACAGGTAACACTCTTTCGTTTTTTCGCTTTTGGGGAAAAGGGGTTAGGAATTGATCCAGTTATGAAAACTTTAGAGACTTCTGGGTTTTGACCCGTTCCCCACGCTCTTCCCCACCAGATACGAACACTATTAGAGAACGTAACCTGATTAAAAGGGGGGGAATTGGATTTCTGCCTGTATGGGGTCACAATTCCTATAAAGACCCCAAAAAGGATCGAACCCTAAGGGGCAAAAGGTTCATCAGACCTTAAGAAACAAAGCCTCTAGGGAAAGTAAAAAGACTTTTTTTTATTCCTGTTTGTCATTTGTGTGGGGTTAAGGGACATAAACGTCCAGATTGTCCCTTAAAAGGTCAAAAAAATTGGGAAGATGTTTTAAAGACTGAATGACCAAGCCCCCCTTCTTTTCGGAACAGTTTAATGGATTAATGTATCCCCTTTTTACGAGACACTGGTCCCATGTAAAGAATTTTCTGATAAGCTTTCCCCTAACCTTAAAGAAACCTTTCCCTTTGCTTACTTCAGACTATTGGGCCCGTACGGACACTTTCCTACCATTTTTGTTTTTGGTCTAAATGGTTCACAGGTTGGTCTGAACCGTAACTCCCTCACTTTTTGCTCCGTGCTATGGGAAAGTAAAAGGTGCCTTTCTTCTTCTGAATTGCCCTTTCATCCCAAAGATGACATAAGTTTTTCAGATCCTCTTCCTTAGAGTAGAAACCCCCTGAAAGTTCAGATGAGAAAATGCTGGGGGAGCAGGGGGGGGTTTAAAAAACCTTTGATGTACTTTCGAAGGAGGTGTAGGATTGGGTTCCTTTTTGGGTGAAAAGTGAAGATATCACCTCCGAACCAAAAAATTTGACTAGGGCTCAGACCAAAGCCCCAGGCTTCCCCTACTGTCCATCCTTTGTTTTTCCCTGACTTTAACCCTTTTAAGACAATCGAAGGACCCCTTTGTCATTTACAACGTAATTCCCTTCTCCAAATTGCCATAAGCCGCTAAACAAATCAAGTTTCCAAAGGAAAAACTTTTCAAAAAATTTGAATATAAAAAGGTTTTTTGTACAAGTCAGTATTTAAAATTTAAAATTCAAGAATAGACTATTCCTTTTATTTGTTCCAAAGCAATGCAGAGGATGTTTTTAAAATGGCTCTGATTCCCAGGGGGGACTTTCTGCATCGTAAAACCTTAAATAAAATTGGGGAAAAACCTATTTTTGGCCAAAAATGTCCTCAGATGTCAAAACCTTTTGAATCGTGTAAATTTTGCCAACTGTCATCTCCCGAGGTCCCAGGCGAGTCCCCTATGGTCAAATGCCTATCTTTACGGACCTTTTTTAAAAGAGTGCTATTGACACGTTGTCCTTTTTCCCACTTTCATCGGGGGGACATGATTTCTTAACATTAGTTGATTAACTTGGGTTTTTCCCTGAAGCTTTTCCCTTAAAAGACAACTAAAAAACAGAGGGGGCTGAAACCCTTTTGTCCATTTCCCAGAGTGGGACCCCTAGAGAAATTTTGTTGCCGGGGGACACAATTCACATTGACTTAATGCAAATCTCTCCTTTTGGGGAGTAAGCCTCCTTCACCACCCCCTTCATCCCAGCTGTAAGGGGGAGGATGAGGGCCAGCTTCGACCCTCAAGTCCATTTTAAGGGGAAACTTTCCCCCCCTTTAAACCCTATGGAGGGGCATGTTACCTCCCCTGTGCTTTGTTTGCCATGGGGGAAAAGTTCCCATGACTCTTTGGGGTTTTCACCTTTTGAACTTTCATGGTAGACAGGCCAGGGGCCCCATTGTCCATCCTTCATGACTTATGGACAATAAGGAGGTAAATGCTGGGGTTCTTTTTCCAGTTTCTCCTTGCCCCTTAGATCCAAACTTGAAGACCTTGACATAGTTTCGAAAAACCAAAAGTTTGTCAAGGGCATACAAAACCATTTTGATTCCGAAGTCAGAGGGGAAGTTTAAAGTAGGGGATGAAGTTTGGTCTTTTGCCTACAAGTCAATAAATTATTAGTAGCAGGGAAAAGGTCCATATAAAGTTTTAAAAAAAATTTTGGGAAAATTTATTCCCCTCATAAAGTAAAGGGGGAAAACCTAAGTTTTATCATATAAACCCCTTTAAGAAATATTACCGAAGAATTCGGTCAATCCCTTTAAATAACTTTGACTTATTTTTTTCCCCCACGAACTTGATAAGACAACTAAAGAATGTAAGGTGTGTGTAATTGAACCTTAATTACTATGATAAAGAACTACAGATTGGTGACTCTTGACAATGGGGCGCAACAACATTTTATTAAAAGAATTTAGGATACCCCTAAAACTGAACTACTTTCAATGTGTAGTAACTTTTCAGAGTCTTTTCTGATATTTCCAGGGGTTACCCCACGGTATCCATAAAAATTGATTAGTGACGGCAAATTTTCAACGAAAATTATACCCCGTTCCAGTTACCTTTGGGATGCATTTGACCGAGAGGTAGACAAATAAAAAAATAAAGATCATTGAACCTTCAGTACTGCAATTTTCTCACCCGTAGTCATGGTTTAAGATGGGGATAATTCTATGACTTCTATTGACTTTAGGGCCTTATGCTATAACTCGGGGGGATGCTGAGCCTATGCCCCTTAAAAGATAGCGATCTACCAAAATTTTATGACGCTTCCTTCTTTTTTAGAATTGATATTGCGAGGGATATCATAAGTATTTAGTCCTTCTAAGCAGTCAGCTTTTCCTACACACCAAGGACTGATGCAATATAGAAATATGCCCTTCGGTTTGGTAACTCCGGCTACCCTATGAGACTGAGAGAAAGGTCTTGGGTAATATGCCAAATGTTTAGTTTATTTTGATAACATTTTGTAATGACATCCATGTGGGGGGGCTATCCAAACATTAAATCAGTTTTGCGTGGTTACGCTACATGGGGTCACTGCCCAAACCCAAAAAATGTTCCTTGGGTATAACAAGATTTTGATACTTGGACTGTACTTTCTAATAACCCCTGCAGCCTTCCCCGTAAAATCAAAGCTTTATTAGAATTTAAATTCCCAAAAAAAGAAGTCAGCGTAGCTTTCTTGGTTCTGTAAATTTTTATGCCGGTTTATCCCCAACCTTTCGTCTTACGGACTTTTCCGACTTCCCCTTTAAAAAGCTGTGAAGGAACTCTTGAACTTTCCCATAGCTCGGGAAAAAATTTAATGAGATTAAAAGTATTTTTCGAAAGACCCTATACTTAAGATTCCAGATATTAATTAAAACATTTTGCTTTAAAAATGATGCCTCCAAACTGGCTTAGGTGCGGTGTTACTACAAAAACCCTGAGGTACTCCCCCTTCCCTGTATGCTTCCTAAGCCGGGAAACTCCTTCCCCCAGAAAACGAGTCCACATAGAAAAGGGAAAGTTTTTGCCCCCGTGTGGGGTTCTCCCCAAATTTTAAAATTTTATTTGCTGGGGGAAAAGAATTATTTTTTGAAACGGGCCACAAACCTTTGATATACCTAGAAACTTTTTTGGGAACTAACGGTCGCCTCTTGAGGTGGACATTGGGCCCCCAGGGTTTTAAGTTCCCCAAATTTTGTATACATTGGTTTATCCAAATTTTTTTCTGACTGGTTTAATCGTGACGCGTAGAAGATTTGTGCCTTACGCGACTTCCACATGTTAGAACTTTTTCCCGCTATTCTTCTTTTTAAATCCTTTATAAGTCTTGGTTTGGGGGTGTGAGGGAAAAGTTTTTTTAATAGAGGGGTACGATATAGTAACTAGTTTCATTGCGGCTATTGTTTAAAGGGAGGGTAAGGCCACTCCCCGCTATCCCCCCCTTTTTCCCCCTCCCGAAAGTGATAGTTTGTTGCCGGTACTTTTAAGGTAAGGCAAGTCTAGCTCCTGCTATCCCTTCCCCTTCTTTTCCCCCCCCCGAAAGGGATGTGGGGGTCCGGTCCAAACGTAATCATAGACTCACAGCTCCCGCACTACTGAAGACATACCCGCCTTGTATTCAGGGGTTTTTTGGTTGAAACTTCCTTTTGACCAAAATAAACTTAGTCCTTTCGTGTTTCTCTAAGTTTTACTGTTGTAAAATCCCCCCATCTTTTAGGTATTGTACTTACTGGGGAGGATTTCTTAAGCAGTGGGTAACCTGTCTATCTTTCCAGCTTGGATGACAGAGAGGGTCACCTGCCAATCAACGAGTAGAATTGAAGGAGACGGACTAACGTTCTGAGATGTCCCGAATTTTGATCCACTTACCTGTTTGTGTATGCAAGTAGCAGGATATAACCCCTCATCATTGCAGTGGAGAAAACCTGCTTTCCTGTCATCTGGAAGGATTATTGAAAGCTAGAAAATCTGTGAAGAACGAGCCGGTGGGTTGTCATCAACACCTGCGACCCCCCCCATCATCAGCAACGGCTACGATTTCAACAACACGCAGTGTCACCAACACCAGACACCCACGTTTTATATACATTTATATTAGCGTTGAATTCAGTTATTATTTATATTTTTCATTTTTCATTTTCTTTAATGTAGGATTAATACTTCATATTTAAGTGTTTTATATTTTATATTTTCTAAATAATAAAGTGTTTATGTTTGTCAGTTTTTATTTTTTTTCTATACATTAATTTTCCTGAGGAGGAGGAAGCCTTAGTAATACTGACTGAAGTTTTTACAGGGCTGAGTAAGCCTTCACAAGGATCAGGCAGGAATACAAAGAGACCTGGACAGGCTACATGCCTGGTCCAGCAACTGGCTTCTTGAATTTAACTCTGCCAAATGCAAAGTCATGAAGATCGGGGAAGGACAAAGAAGACCGCAGACACAGTATAGTCTAGGTGGCCAAAGACTGCAAACCTCACTCAGGGAAAAAGATCTTGGGGTGAGTATAATACCGAGCACATCTCCTGAGGCGCACATCAATCAGATAAATGCTGCAGCATACGGGCGTCTGGCAAGCCTAAGGATAGCGTTCCGATACCTCAGTAAGGAATTGCTCAAGACTCTGTACACCATGTACGTCTGGCCCATAAATGGAGTATGCAACACCAGTTTGGAATCCACACCTAGTGAAGCACGTCAAGAAATTAGAAGAAGTGCAAAGGTTTGCAACAAGACTAGTCACAGAGCTAAGGGGATTGTCCTACGCAGAAAGGTTAAGGGAAATTGGCCTGACAACCCTGGAGGGCAGGTGGGTCAGGAGAGACATAATAACGACATATAAAATACTGCACGGAATAGACAAGATGGACAAAGACAGGATGCTCCAGAGATGAGACACAGAAACAAGGGGTCACAATTGGAAGGTGAAGACTCAGATGAGTCAAAGGGATGTTAGGAAGTATTTCTTCAGTCATAGAGTTGTCAGGCAGTGGAATAGCCTAGAAAGTGACGTAGTGGAGGCGGGAACTATACATAGTTTTAAGACGAGGCTTGATAAAGCTCATGGAGCAGGGAGAGAGAGAACCCAGTAGCAATCAGTGAAGAGGCGGGGCCAGGAGCTATGAATCGACCCCTGCAGCCACAAATAGGCGAGTACAAATAGGTGAGTGCACACCCAGGCACACAGGAGCTGTGACTCGACCCCATCAACTACAAATAGGTGAGTACACAGACTTCACTGAGAAAGACCAAGGAGTAATAGTAGTGACTGGTATGACTCACGAAATCGTAGTGACACGATTGCAAACAAACCATACCTCGGGCGGGGATATCAGCAGAGGTTCACATCGACACCGTGACCTCAGCAAGCAATGTTCTCGCCTGGCCAGTCTAACAGCAACCTTCAGGAATCTCATTATGCAGTTATTCCAGGCCCTTTATACATGTCAAGTCCATCTTGGAATATGCAGCACCAGCATGGAACCCACACCTGAGAACGAAGGTCAAATGAGGAAGAAAGTGCAGAAGACAGCAGTGAGGTTTGTTCCAGAGCTGAGGAGCACGACCTGCGAGAGGCTGACAGAACTAAATCTAGCGAGATTGGAGAGCAGAAAAACCAAGGGAGATATGATAATTATAGCATACAAAATGCTCAGAAGAATTAATAGACTTAGACATGGACAAGCTGTTTGAGAGGCTGGAAACAGGTACTAGGGTTCACAACCGGAAGTTAAAAATGTAAATGAATCACAGGGATGTCAGGAAGTATTTATTTAGTCTCAGGGTGGTCAGGTAGTGGAATGACCTAGATAAGGAAGTGGTGGAGGTAAGTTCTATACACAATTTTAGAAGCAGGTACAACAGGGCCAACGAGGCTACGGGGAAGTGAATCTGGCCAGGAGCTAAGACCCAGCTCCTACGAACACATATAGGTGATTATATGTTCTCTGTACGAGTATAAGTTAGGAGATAAGAATGAACAAAAAAATCTTACCTTGGATGCTGAGGGAGGGAGATGCAGCCCTCAGCGAGCATCGAAGTTTTCCAGTACCAAACTGCAGATACCGGACACCTGAAAAACAACGAAAGCAACAACATAAAAAAGTGGACAGTGGAAATATAAACACATATGCAGTATAATGTGATCCTTTATTGACAACGTTTCCCCCACACAGCGGCCTTTATCAAGGTGGACAGTGAAGTAACTCTGACCTAGAGACCAGCATCCTTAACCATGTGAGGCAGATGGTCATCCCTGACGTGTATACCATCTGTGGCAGATGGTCATCCCTGACGTGTATACCATGTGTGGCAGATGGTCATCCCTGACGTGTATACCATGTGTGGCAAATGGTCATCCCTGACGTGTATACCATGTGTGGCAGATGGTCATCCCTGACGTGTATACCATGTGTGGCAGATGGTCATCCCTGACGTGTATACCATGTGTGGCAGATGGTCATCCCTGACTTGTATACCATGTGTGGCAGATGGTCATCCCTGACGTGTATACCATGTGTGGCAGATGGTCATCCCTGACGTGTATACCATGTGTGGCAGATGGTCATCCCTGACGTGTATACCATGTGTGGAAGATGGTCAGCCCTGACGTGTATACCATGTGTGGCAGATGGTCATCCCTGACGTGTATACCATGTGTGGAAAATGATCATCCCTGACGTGTATACCATGTTGTGGCAGATGGTCATACCCTGACGTGTATACCATGTGTGGCAGATGGTCATCCCTGACGTGTATACCATGTGTGGAAAATGATCATCCCTGACGTGTATATCATGTGTGGCAGATGGTCATCCCTGACGTGTATACCATGTGAGGCAGATGGTCATCCCTGACGTGTATACCATGTGACGCATGGTCATCCCTAACGTGTATACCATGTGTGGCAGATGGTCATCCCTGACGTGTATACCATGTGACGAATGGTCATCCCTGACGTGTATACAATGTGTGGCAGATGGTCATCCCTGACGTGTATACCATGTGACGCATGGTCATCCCTGACGTGTATACCATGTGTGGCAGATGGTCACCGCTACAATGATGGTAGGTCACACGTAAGTGACAGAATACACATAATATTCACAAGAATAGTGACCTGTACACACTAATGTTGTACCAGCGGCACTAGTACAACATTACACCTGTAATGTTACAGTACTACAGGTACAAGACTGTTACAATAGCTGGAGCCCAGTGTACCACAGCTGCTGGAGCCCAGTGTACCACAGCTGCTGGAGCCCAGTGTACCACAGCTGCTGGAGCCCAGTGTACCACAGCTGCTAGAGCCCATTGTACCACAGCTGCTGGAGCCCAGTGTACCACAGCTGCTGGAGCCCAGTGTACCACAGCTGCTGGAGCCCAGTGTACCACAGCTGCTGGAGCCCAGTGTACCACAGCTGCTGGAGCCCAGTGTACCACAGCTGCTGGAGCCCATTGTACCACAGCTACTGGAGCCCAGTGTACCACAACGGGCTGGCCCAGTGTACCACAGCTGCTGGAGCCCAGTGTACCACAGCTGCTGGAGCCAGTGTACCACAGCTGCTGGAGCCCAGTGTACCACCAGCTGCTGGAGCCCATGTACCACAGCTGCTGGAGCCCAGTGTACCACAGCTGCTAGAGCCCAGTGTACCACAGCTGCTGGAGCCCAGTGTACCACAGCTGCTGGAGCCCAGTGTACCACAGCTGCTGGAGCCCAGTGTACCACAGCTGCTGGAGCCCAGTGTACCACACCTGCTGGAGCCCAGTGTACCACAGCTGCTGGAGCCCAGTGTACCACAGCTGCTGGAACCCAGTGTACCACACCTGCTGGAGCCCAGTGTACCACAGCTGCTGGAGCCCAGTGTACCACAGCTGCTGGAGCCCAGTGCACCACAGCTGCTGGAGCCCAGTGTACCACAGCTGCTGGAGCCCAGTGTACCACAGCAGTTGGAGCCCAGTGTACCACAACTGCTGGAGCCCAGTGTACCACAGCTGCTCGCGCCCAGTGTACCACAGCAGCTGGAGCCCAATGTACCACAGCTGCTGGAGCACAGTGTACCACAGCTGCTGGAGCCCAGTGTACCACAGCTGCTGGAGCCCAGTGTACCACAGTTACTGGAGCCCAGTGTACCACAGATGCTAGAGCCCAGTGTACCACAGCTGCTGGAGCCCAGTGTACCACAGATGCTGGAGCCCAGTGTACCACAGATGCTGGAGCCCAGTTTACCACAGCTGCTGGAGCCCAGTGTACCAGAGCTACTGGAGCCCAGTGTACCACCGCTGCTGGAGCCCAGTGTACCACAGCTACTGGAGCCCAGTGTACCACAGCTACTGGAGCCCAGTGTACCACAGCTGCTGGAGCCCAGTGTACCACAGCTGCTGGAGCCCAGTGTACCAAAGCTGCTGCATCCCAGTGTACCACAGCTGCTGGAGCCAAGTGTACCACAGCTGTTGGAGCCCAGTGTACCACAGCTGCTGCAGCCCAGTGTACCACAGCTGCTGGAGCCCAATGTACCACAGCTGCTGGAGCCCAGTGTACCACAGCTACTGGAGCCCTGTCTACCACAGCTGGAGCCCAGTGTACCACAGCTGCGGGAGCCCAGTGTACCACAGCTGCTGGAGCCCAGTGTACCACAGCTGCTGCAGCCCAGTGTAACACAACTGCGGGAGCCCTGCGTACCACAGCTGCTGGAGCCCAGCGTACCACAGCTACTGGAGCTCTGTGTACAACAGCTGCTGGAGCCCAGCGTACCACAGCTGTTGGAGCCCAGTGTACCACAGCTACTGGAGCCCTGTGTGCCACAGCTGCTGGAGCACAGTGTACCACAGCTGCTGGAGCCCTGTGTACCACAACTGCTGGAGCCCAGTGTACCACAGCTGCTGGAGCCAAGTGTACCACAGCTGCTGGAGCCCTGTGTACCACAGCTGCTGAAGGCCAGTATACCACAGCTCCTTGAGCCCAGTGTACCACAGCTGCTGGAGCCCAGCGTACCACAGCTACTGGAGCCCTGTGTACCACAGCTACTGGAGCCCTGTGTACCACAGCTGCTGGAGCCCAGTGTACCACAGCTGCTGGAGCCCTGTGTACCACAGCTACTGGAGCCATGTGTACCAAAGCTGCTGGAGCTTTGTGTACCACAGCTGCTAGAGCCCTCTGTACCACAACTGCTGGAGCCCAGTGTACCACAGCTGCTGGAGCCCAGTGTACCACAGCTGCTGGAGCCCAGTGTACCACAGCTGCTGGAGCCCAGTGTACCACAGCTGCTGGAGCCCTGTGTACCACAGCTGCTGGAGCCCAGCGTACCACAGCTACTGGAGCTCTGTGTACAACAGCTGCTGGAGCCCAGCGTACCACAGCTGCTGGACCCCAGTGTACCACAGCTACTGGAGCCCTGTGTGCCACAGCTGCTGGAGCACAGTGTACCACAGCTGCTGGAACCCTGTGAACCACAACTGCTGGAGCCCAGCGTACCACAGCTGCTGGAGCCCAGTGTAGCACAGCTACTGGAGCCCTGTGTACCACAGCTGCTGGAGCCCAGTGTACCACAGCTGCTGGAGCCCAGTGTACCACAGGTGCTGGAGCCCAGCTTACCACAGCTGCTGGAGCCCAGTGTACCACAGCTGCTGGAGCCAAGTGTACCACAGCTGCTGGAGCCCTGTGTACCACAGCTGCTAAAGACCAGTATACCACAGCTGCTGGAGCCCAGTGTACCACAGCTACTGGAGCCCTGTGTACCACAGCTACTGGAGCTCTGTGTACCACAGCTGCTGGAGCCCAGTGTACCACAGCTGCTGGAGCCCTGTGTACCACAGCTACTGGAGCCATGTGTACCAAAGCTGCTGGAGCTTTGTGTACCACAGCTGTTAGAGCCCTCTGTACCACAACTGCTGGAGCCCAGTGTACCACAGCTGCTGGAGCCCAGTGTACCACAGCTGCTAGAGCCCAGTGTACCACAGCTGCTGGAGCCCAGTGTACCACAGCTGCTGGAGCCCTGTGTACCACAGCTGCTGGAGCCCAGCGTACCACAGCTACTGGAGCTCTGTGTACAACAGCTGCTGGAGCCCAGCGTACCACAGCTGTTGGAGCCCAGTGTACCACAGCTACTGGAACCCTGTGTGCCACAGCTGCTGGAGCACAGTGTACCACAGCTGCTGGAGCCCTGTGTACCACAACTGCTGGAGCCCAGTGTACCACAGCTGCTGGAGCCAAGTGTACCACAGCTGCTGGAGCCCTGTGTACCACAGCTGCTGAAGACCAGTATACCACAGCTCCTGGAGCCCAGTGTACCACAGCTGCTGGAGTCCAGCGTACCACAGCTACTGGAGCCCTGTGTACCACAGCTACTGGAGCCCTGTGTACCACAGCTGCTGGAGCCCAGTGTACCACAGCTGCTGGAGCCCTGTGTACCACAGCTACTGGAGCCATGTGTACCAAAGCTGCTGGAGCTTTGTGTACCACAGCTGCTAGGCCTCTACCAAATGTGGAGCCCAGTGTACCACGTGCTGGAGCCAGTGTACCACAGCTGCTGGAGCCCAGTGTACCACAGCTGCTGGAGCCCAGTGTACCACAGCTGCTGGAGCCCTGTGTACCACAGCTGCTGGAGCCCAGCGTACCACAGCTACTGGAGCTCTGTGTACAACAGCTGCTGGAGCCCAGCGTACCACAGCTGCTGGACCCCAGTGTACCACAGCTACTGGAGCCCTGTGTGCCACAGCTGCTGGAGCACAGTGTACCACAGCTGCTGGAACCCTGTGAACCACAACTGCTGGAGCCCAGCGTACCACAGCTGCTGGAGCCCAGTGTAGCACAGCTACTGGAGCCCTGTGTACCACAGCTGCTGGAGCCCAGTGTACCACAGCTGCTGGAAGCCCAGTGTACCACAGCTACTGGAGCCCTGTGTACCACAGGTGCTGGAGCCCAGCTTACCACAGCTGCTGGAGCCCAGTGTACCACAGCTGCTGGAGCCCAGCGTACCACAGCTACTAGAGCCTTGTGTACCACAGCTACTGGAGCCCAGCGTACCACAGTTGCTGGAGCCCTGTGTACCACAGCTACTGGAGCCCTGTGTACCACAGCTGCTGGAGCCCAGGATACCACAGTTGCTGGAGCCCAGTGTACCACAGCTGCTGGAGCCCAGTTTACCATAGCTGCTGGAGTCCAGTGTACCACAGCTGCTTTATCCCAGCGTACCACAGCTTCCGGACCCAGTGTACCACAGCTGCCAGATCCAGTGTACCGCAGCTGCTAAACCCCAGTGTACCACAGCTGCCGGATCCAGTGCACCACAGCTGCCGGATTCAGTGTAAAACAGCTGCCGGATCCAGTGTACTACAGCTGCCGGATCCAGTATACCACAGCTGCCGGATCCAGTGTACCAGACTTGTCCGGTCCAGTGTACCACAGCTGCCCGATCCAGTGTACTACAGCTGCCCAATCCAGAGAATCACAGCTGCCGGATCCATTGTACCACAGCTTCCGGAACCAGTGTACCACAGCTGCCGGATCCAGTGTACCACAGCTGCCCAATCCAGTGTATCACAGCTGCCGGATCCAATTTACCATAGCTGCCGGATCCAGTGTACCACAGCTGCTAGATCCAGTGTAACACAGCTGCCGGATCCAGTGTACCACAGCTTCGCGATCCAGTGTACCACAGCTGCCGGATCCAGTGTACCACAGCTTCGCGATCCAGTGTACCACAGCTGCCGGATCCAGTGTACCACAGCTGCCGGATCTAGTGTATCACATTATTATAATCATGGGGGAGCGCTAAACCCGCAGGATTATGCAGTGCCTGTGGGGAGGGAGAGAAGGCATTCAGGCTCAGTTCAGGGAACTGGAGCACAAATCCAATTCCTTAGATCAAGAGCCGCTCACCAGCGCCAAGGAACCTCCCTAGAGGGGCCAGTGTATCACAGCTGCGGGATCCAGTGTACCACAGCTGCGGATCCAGTGTACCACAGCTGCGGGATCCAGTGTATCACAGCTGCGGGATCCAGTGTACCACAGCTGCGAATCTGGTGTACCACAGCTGCGGATCTAGTGTACCACAGCTGCGGATCCAGTGTACCACAGCTGCGGATCTAGTGTACCACAGCTGCGGATCCAGTGTACCACAGCTGCGGGATCCAGTGTATCACAGCTGCGGGATCCAGTGTACCACAGCTGCGAATCTGGTGTACCACAGCTGCGGATCTAGTGTATCACAGCTGCGGATCCAGTGTACCACAGCTGCGGGATCCAGTGTACCACAGCTGCGGGATCCAGTGTACCACAGCTGCGGATCCAGTGTACCACAGCTGCGGGATCCAGTGTACCTCAGCTGCGGGATCCAATACTGAGAGGCCCGCTGAGACTGTGGCTCATTCGGCGCGGGAAATGCTGGAAGCGCTCGCCTCCGTTAGCTAATCATGACCTGTGACCAGTACGTCGATCGATAAGATTTTCCTTTCATTTCGTGTGATTTGGTACTCTGTTATAAGTATTTCCTGAAA
Source organism: Cherax quadricarinatus (assembly GCF_026875155.1). Lineage (NCBI taxonomy): Eukaryota > Metazoa > Arthropoda > Malacostraca > Decapoda > Parastacidae > Cherax > Cherax quadricarinatus. The sequence goes on from NC_069456.1 coordinate 35,226,956, forward strand.
TCTTTTGTACTTCACATTTTGCTGTCCACAGAGAAACTAATGTTATGTTTATTGTTACATTGTTATTGTTCGGTCTTGGTCCTAACTGGCCTCTTTTGTTGTGTTTGTCGTTACTTTGTTATTGTTCTGTCTTGCTCTTAACTGGCCTCTTTCACTGCTAGATAACAAACAGTTTACAGTGGCTTCACAAAGAACGTAGTCGACTTTTACACTTGTTTGTTTCGGCCAACAGAGCACAAGACATTTGTCAAGTCACTAGGGTGAATGTTGGACACAATTGTTTGTGGCAACGTTTCGCTCTATGTTACTGGTATACAATACCAACAAGACAAAGAATTAAAAACAGGGGCAATATCTGGGTGTTTTTACTTAGCTGACTTTTTCGCCATCCAGTGACTATGTCAATACACAATCTGAGGACCGTATAAATTATACGGCAGACATGGAGACAAGGTAAGCAGTCCCACAGTCTAGTAGTAGTAGTAAGCACAGTGTTGCAACCCCTGAATGGGTTACAATGATTATGTATATATAAATGTATATTACCTTTTCATTTAATTTTATATTGCTTATATTTGCGATAATACTAAATCGTAATGTATGACTTTATATTATTATTTGACTGTTATATTGTTTTTTGGGATTATGTTGTTAGGATGTACATTTTAAAGTGCTCATTCAAGTCTTGATTGTCAAACTACTGTAATTATCGCTTGTCGCTCTTTAATCTGCCGGCTTCTGAGCTGTGCTGTCACGGGGCAATCACGTGATCGAGGGGGGGTGTCCTCACCTCTCGTGAAGTATTCAGTCTGCTCAAAGACTCGCTTGGTGGTGGACAGATTGTCTGTCTCATTATTCTTGTTAGTTCTGTAGAACTCTGTTCACAGAACATTGTATAGACTTAGTGATTTTCGACGTTGTACTGAGGTTGTGTGTCGCTTAGACCACTCTGAAATCTCAGGTCCTTAGCAATAGCTTCTGACCTAATTTTGTACTGGTTCTGTGTATTGTCACAGTCAGGGTTTTTCCCTTTTGCTGAACTTTGATTCAGTAGTATGGGATTTTTTGTAACTTTTGTGGAGGATCTGCTGATGGTCCCTACTTAGTGTCGTTATATTATCTCCTTGATCCTGATTGTGTTGCAGTCGCTTGTTTATATGGCTAATTGGGCTTTAGCATTCTTTTCATTGTTCAAGCAGACTGTTTCTGGTTGCCAGTCGGTCAAGAAGTTAGTTTTATGTGAGGACTTTGTCAGTCACTTGTTTAAGTCTAGTCGAGTCGTGAGACATAGTGGAACTACTTAGAGCACTTACACGCATACACAAACTTACTTGTACATATTTGTAATATCTTATTAAATGTTAATGTACCAGACGGTACTTAAGAATTATAAATGTGATATGTTTTTTCCCAGCACAATAATATTGAACTCGAGAGATTGATTTTATATTGATTGCTGTGATTAATTTAATTTGATAAAATACCTTAGACAATTTAATGTTTAAAAAAATTTATTAAATTTTAATTTCTCTAGTTGTAGCCTACCTGTTATAACCCTGAAGCACTATTGAATCTTAATGAATTTTAATGGATAATTGGACAAGGATACTGACTACTTGTTACGAAAACCCAGTAACAGGCTGGATGCTAGAAGGGCAGTCCTTTCTAGTATTCATGGAGATCTCTAAGCTTTTAGATCGCGTTTTTTGTAACAAATGGGGACCTGTCCGGGAGGCTCTTGATCCAAGGTGTTGGAGAAATTGTCCAGTTTGACATACTAGTAACTCTATGGTCAAACACTGAGTACTTTCCTAATCTGAAGACTTTGATTTTTAGTCTTGTACAACATAACCAGGTGGATGTATGTACCTGACTGAGTCTCTTGATCCAAGGAGATGGAAATACTGTTTATGATTTTTAATTTAACACTAAAATTTCCTATTAGGATTTTAGTTTCCCATAATCACTCCTCGTAGTAAAAATTATTTTCGTGATGTATGCCAAAGTGAAACAGTTAATTGATACTCGGGACTTTGTTGAGTTAAGTACATTAAAACTTCAGACTTTGTTGGCAAGTAGCCAATATCTCGGTGTGACGTATAACAGGAATTACACCGCAGAAACTGTCAGAGCGTTAATTAAGATATATTTTTTCCTGCTCATACAGAGATGTCTGATTATGATTCAGATTCAGAAAGCCTTAGTGTCAAAATTTAGGAAAGTATGACTCTATTTGATGAAGATGAAAGAGCAACTAGAGCAGAATTGAGCCTAGTGTCTGGCCTAGTGTAGATCAGTTCTCGCTCGCCCCTTCCTTCACTGACACTATAGTACAGAGTATAGCTGGTAGTATGACTAAGCCTCACGCTAGTACTGTGTATGCTACACCTGTATCTACTTATCCCAGACCAGATCTAGACTCTCTAGAAAACGGCTGGACGAAGTGTCCGACCTAAGGACCGTCCAGACCACGTTAATTTCCCTACTCCCTCCTTTACCCACTGGTCCTGTCTCTCAGGAACAGTTTGAGAGGTTTGAACGCCTCATTATGTTGCAGACTGCACAAATAGAGGCACAGGGGAAAAATTGAACAAAGATTTCCAAAGAGAAAATGTTCGTCTGTTAAGACAACAGACTGGATAGATCACAGGACACATTCAATGTGCAGAAAGCTGCATCCATGGTTCCTAAGTTTTTTGAAAGTGACTTAACACATATTTGATGTGTTTGAGAACCAGGCACGTGCTATGAATTGGCCACGTAAGCACGGGGGCAACATTGTTGCATACTGCTTTGATGGGAAGAGCTCAAACCTGTACGGGCAGTTTTTACCATTGCTAAGTACATTAATTATGATGCTGTCAAGCAAAACTATTCTAGAGACGTATAACTTGTTACCTGTAAGTTATCGAAGAGCATTTCGTACGTTACAACGACGACAAGATCAAACTTGTGTAGAGTTTGCTCGTGAGAAAAAAGTTGCATTTCAAAGGTGGTGTAGGTCTGCCAAGTGTAAAAAACTACGACAGTCTTTTTTCAGTTGTTACTACACAAAGAGTTTAACAACTGTATGCCTGCTGACATACAAGAATATCTGATCGATCATACTACCTCAGATATTCTGGAAAAACTGCAGCATTAGCAGACAAATTACGAGATTTCTCACAAACTTGTACGTACTAAAACTCAAAGAAACAAGGTAACTAAAAATTGTCTAGAAGTTGGCAACCTAAATCAGCTGCTCATTGCCGGCCTGATGTCCCTGCTACTGTAACTTCTCGTACCTTTAACCAGGAAAACTCCAATCCTGAATCTGTCTCTGTGGCTAGACAGAAATTTGATATCGAGAAGAAGAAAGTTAAATGTACCTTTTGGGTAAACAAAAAAGGACATGCTAGAGAGTATTGCATAAGTTAGAAAGAGATACGAGATACAGTCGTGCGGGCTGGCGCCCCCACAAAGTCGTATCCTCGTCCGAGCAACAAAGGCACCCAAATCCTAGTAATACCTCTGATCCTACTGTTTTAGATAATGTTACTCAGGATAGATGACTAGCGTCAGAAAGTGTATCTGAAGAAAAGATTTCGTTCAGCGATGGCCCTTTACTTTTCGAGAGATAAAGTAGGATTTGAGAATCACATCTAACTGAGATAACTTCTTTCAGAGACACTGGCAGTTATCTCACGTTATTGAGAGAAGATGTACTGCCCATAATGACGTACCTATGCAAGATAGATGTATTTTTAGAAGCCTATGGAGGGGCTGTTATAAAAGTGCCTCTGCACAAAGTTTATATTGAAACAAACTATTATACTGTTATATTTCAGTGGGTATATCCATGGTGTATTTCCCATCAGGTCAGTGGATTTGTTTGATAGGGAACGATATCCTTCATGCTGGTATATGTAAAGAAACCAATTGTGATTGATAATAACACTGATGATATTTATGCCATTGAACTTGTAGAGAGAAACCTATTTTATTTATCCTTTTTTCAAAGCCCCGCATTATGGGGAGCAATGTCAACGGGTTTTCCCCCCAACAAACCATCCGTCATCCTGAAAATGATTTAAAATTTCAATGATTTTTGGGCTGAATTTGTTGTCATAGGAGCTTTGGCAAAGGGTAAGCATGTCCCCGAGTCATTATAGTAAGGAAACTGAGGTTAAATTTTTAATCAGTGATTTAAACAAGGAGGTTATACGGGCCCTGGGATGGGAAAGACAGTTAAATGGGAGGGGAAGAAAAGGGATCAATCAAATCAAGAGTTACAAATAGTTTAAGGTTGTACTGATGGAGAAAAATACATGTAAGTTGTCAGCTGATAGTGTTTCCACCAAAGTCAAGCATTTCGTAGTGTTACCATTTTACATTTCGTTAACAAGCCATTGTTTTTTGCTCACAATAGTCCCATAGGAGGACATTTGGGTGTCAAGAAGACACTCGGTAAACTGCAAAACATTTTACTTGGCCCCAAAGATGAAGGAAACAGTAGCTGATCATGTGCGACGTTGCCACGTGTGTCAAGTGACAGGCAAGCCAGCGCACTCACCTCCACCTGCGCCTCTCATTCCTATCACCGTGCATGGTGAACCATTCTCACGTCTTATTATTAAATTGTGTTGGTCCTTTTTGCCTAGAACCAAATAGGAAACCATACTTATTTACTATTATGGACGCTGCAACACCTATTCCCGAACTATTCCTATGAAAAAAATTTAATGATCGTGCTATTTGTGAGAGCACTGATGAAATTTTTCTCCCAGGTTGGATTGCCACGAGAGATACAATCAGATCAGGGATCTAACTTCACTTCTAAGATCTTTCGAGAAGCATTATCCCACCTAGGAATAAAGTTGTACTTTCAAAACCAGTTATCATCCACAGTCACAAGGTGCTCTAGAGAGATTTCATCAGACACTGAAGTCCATGAGGGAAGCTTATTGTGAACATTTTTCTAGACTGGGATGAGGGTATACCTTTTCTTTGTTCGCTATGAAAGTGAACAAGAAAGTCTCGGGTTTAGTCCGTTGAATTAATATTCGGACACCAAGTGCGTGGTCCTCTCGCAGTGTTGAAATTTTAAAATCAAAAAGAAACCTTACCAATTAAAGCGCAAAATTGCAGGTGAAAGTGTTCGAAAAAACCTAGTTAGCCTCACCTAAAAGAAACAACATTTGACAAACGTGGCTACTTTGCCTTTTAAAGCAGGAAAAAATTTAAGGTGTGCCCCGGAAAAGCAGGGTTAAAAGGCTCTTTTCACAGCCAAGTATGATGGTTCCCCTGGAAGTAGTGAAAAAGCTTAGCGACGTAAATTATTTGGTACGTACGCCTGGGAAAAAGAAATCTAATCATGTGTACCATGTTAACCAGCTTAAGGCATACTACGCTAGTCCTCTAACCTACTACTTCTATTCTTCCTAGGACAGAGGAAGAAAACGTCATTCTACTGACATCTCTAGAGGTATAGAGGTTCGTTTAGAAAATTCGTGACTCTACAGTCACTAGACGATTTTCTTAGTAACCTTGGGATTGATAAAGCCGGTGATATTAAAAACATGATTTTGCATTTCCCTGAATTGTTCGGTGATGTTCCTAAAACGTTTTACTCTGGGTGTACAAAGACGTTGATGTACAGGGAGCATCACCCATTAAGCAATCACCATATAGAATGAGTCCAACGAAGCAAAAAAGCATTGAGAGAAGAGGTTGATTTTCATGTTATCTCACGGACTTATTGAACGCAGTTTAAAAATCCATGGGCATCTCCCTGTATTTTAGTGCCTAAACCTTACGGCAGTTTCAGGATGTGCACTTTATTAAAAGGAAAGTGAACTCTGTCACCTTGCCGATGGTTATCCTCTACCTCGCATTTACGACCTTATTGATCGTGTGTCCCGGAGCCCAGTTTGTCAGCGTTTAGATCTCTTACAGGCTATTATCAAGTCCCGCTTACTGAACCGTGCTCAAGAAATATCTGCTTTTACTGTTCAAGATGGTTTTTTTAACTACCTCGTCATTCCCTTTGGCCTATGTAACGCGGCTTCTTCATTCCAACGTATAATGAACGAGTTGACCCACAACTTAGAAGGAGTAGAAGCCTACCTTGACGACTTAGTGGTGTACAGTGACGAGTGGGAACAGCACTTGACTCGTCTCAAGACAGTGTTTGAGAGACTGGCGCACTACAACTTCACTGTTAACTTAGCTAAATGTAGTTTTGGTCAAGCCAAGATTACCTATCTAGGCTTTTGTATCGGCCAAGGTGAGGTTGCTCCTATTGAGGCTAAGGTTCGTGCAATTTCTGAAAAATTTTCCCGTGCCACAGGATTAGGAAAGGAGTACAGAGATTTTCCCGGGTATGGCAGGTATTATCGAGGTTCTGTCCAAACTTTTTTCAGGATTGCAGCTCCTCTCACTGGCTTACTAGTAGCAAAGTTCAGTTCACCTGGACTAGAGATTGTTCAGACTCGTTCAAAAGGTTGAAGCGCTTGCTATCCTCTGCTCCTGTTTTTTGAAGAGTCCTAATTTCAATCTTCCCTTCTTTTTTAATATAGATGCGAGTGGCTATGCAGTGGGTTTCTGTGCTGCTCCAACAGTCAACATCCACTGATATTCTCCATCCTATATGTACTATTCATCTAAGCTTAAACGACACCAGAAAAATTATGCCACTATTGAGAAAGAGGCTCTAGCTCTTGTGGTGTCCTTTGGGAAAATTTTGACGTGTATTTTGGGGGACTTCCCCATTTAAAATTAACGTTTTTTCTGACCACAATCCACTCAAACCCACATAAACCACCCATGAAAAGTAAAAATGCTAGGATCATGAGGTGGGCCCTCAGAATCCCAACCTTATTCTATTAGTTATAAAACACCCAAGTGGTCATTGTAATGTAATTGCTTTACGCTCTGTCACGTCCTTAATAATTATCAGTTACATTAAAATTAAAGAATTTTATCCCAAATACCTTTTGTTACTTGCTATGTCAAATTCAGTAAAGTAACTTAATCTCTCCAGTCCATAGTAACTAATATTTCTATGTCATGTCTAATTATTTTATTTATGTATTTTACCAGTATTGTTGTGTGAGGAGGAGACAAGCTGGTGTTGAGTGGGTAGTGTGGTGCGGGGTGATGTACTGCGTGACGCAAAACTGTCCTGCCGCAGACCCCCCCCCCACTACACACCTTAAGCTGTTTCATACTCAGATGTTCATACTGCCTCGCATTCCACAACCACTACTTAAGAGTGGAATGCAGTCTCCTCTACTATGATCGAGCCTCAGTGCCCTGCTCGTCTACGCTATCCTGTCTCTACAAATGATGTATATAACCACGAGTATGCAGAGATTTCGTTACTGTGTACTGCCCTAGTACTAGGGGCATATCCTAGTGATGGACGCTGTGAAATTGTAGAGGTGCTTGGCACAAGGGAGACTTTGATTACTATTTATATTAAATTGTATTGATATGAGTAATCAGTAATAATGTGAAAGACATTAATGCAACTCCTAGTGCGACCGTCTGTCGTGTTGGGGGGGGGGGGGGTTGCAACCCTGAATGGGTTACAATGATTATGTATATATAATGTATATTACCATAGTTCCTTTGTATAAAGGCAAAGGGGATAAAAGAGAGTGCAAAAATTATAGGGGGATAAGTCTGTTGAGTGTACCTGGTAAAGTGTATGGTAGAGTTATAATTGAAAGAATTAAGAGTAAGACGGAGAATAGGATAGCAATGAACAAGGGAGGCTTTAGGAAAGGTAGGGGGTGTGTTTGGGCCAGGTGTTTACAGTGAAACATATAAGTGAACAGTATTTAGATAAGGCTAAAGAGGTTTTGTGGCATTAAAGGATTTGGGGAAAAAGGGGTATGACAGGGTGGATAGGGGGCAATGTGGCAGATGTTGCAAGTGTATGGTGTAGGAGGTAGGTTACTGAAAGCAGTGAAGAGTTTTTTTCGGGGTAGTGAGGCTCAAGTTAGAGTATGTAGGAAAGAGGGAAATTTTTCCCAGTAAAAGTAGGCCTTAGACAAGGATGTGTGATGTCACCGTGGTTGTTTAATATATTTATAGATGGGGTTGTAAGAGAAGTAAATGCGAGGGCTTGGCAAGAGGCGTGGAGTTAAAAGATAAAGAATCACACACAAAGTGGGAGTTGTCACAGTGCTCTTTGCTGATGACACTGTGCTCTTGGAGATTCTGAAGAGAAGCTGCAGAGATTGGTGGATGAATTTTGGGAGGGTGTGCAAAAGAAGAAAATTAAAGGTGAATACAAGAAAGAGTAAGGTTATGAGGATAACAAAAAGATTAGGTGATGAAAGATTGAATAACAGATTGGAGGGAGAGGGGTATGGAGGAGGTGAACGTATTCAGATATTTGGGAGTGACCCTGTCCAGCGGATGGGTCTATGAAAGATGAGGTGAATCATAGAATTTATGAGGGAAAAAGAGTGAGTGGTGCACTTAGGAGTCTGTGGAGAAAAAAGAACTTTGTCCTTTGGGGGCAAAAAAGAGGAATGTATGAGAGTATAGTTTTACCAACGCTCTTATATGGGGTTTTGAAGCGTGGGTGATGAATGTTGCAGCGAGGAGAAGGCTGGAGGCAGTGGAGATGTCATGTCCGAGGGCAATGTGTGGTGTGAATATAATGCAGAGAATTCGTTTGTTTGGAAATTAGGAGGAGGTTTCGGGATTACCAAAACTGTTGTCCAGAGGGCTGAGGAAGGGTTTTTGAGGTGGTTCGGACATGTAGAGAGAATGGAGCGAAACAGGGAAAGACTTCAAGAGTGTATCAGTCGTAGTGGAAGGAAGGCGGGGTAGGGGTCGGCTAGGAAGGGTTGGAGGGAGGGGGTAAAGGAGGTTTTGTGTGCGAGGGGCTTGGACTTCCAGCAGGCATGCGTGAGCATGTTTGATAGGAGTGAATGGAGACAAATGGTTTTAATACTTGACGTGCCCGTTGGAGTGTGAGCAAAGTAACATTTATGAAGGGATTCAGGGAAACCGGCAGGCCGGACTTGAGTCCTGGAGATGGGAAGTTACAGTGCCTGCACTCTGAAGGAGGGGTGTTAATGTTGCAGTTTAAAAACTGTAGTGTAAAGCACCCTTTGGCAAGACAGTGATGAAGCGAATGATGGTGAAAAATTTTCTTTTTCGGGCCACCCTGCCTTGGTGGGATCGGCCAGTGTGATAATAATAAAATAATAATAATTACCTTTTCATTTAATTTATATTGCTTATAATTTGCGATAACAGCTAAATAGTAAATGTATGACTTTATATTATTATTTGACTGTTATATTGTTATTGACTTATGTTTGTTAGGATGTACATATTAAGTGCTCAGTTCAAGTCTTGATTGTCAAACTACTGTAATTATCGCTTGTCGCTCGTTATATGCCGGCTTCTGAGCTGCTGCCACGGGGCTATCACGTGATCGAGGGGGGGTGTCCTCACCTCTCGTGAAGTATTCAGTCTGCTCTAGACTCGCTTGGTGGTTGGACAGATTGTCCCTCATTATTCTTGTTAGTCTGTAGAACTCTGTTCCAGAACATTGTTATAGACTTAGTGATTTTCGACGTTTTTACTGAGGTTGTGTGTCGCTTAGACACTCTGAACATCTCAGGTCCTTAGCTATAGCTTCTGACCTAATTTTGTACTGGTTTCTGTGTATTGTCACAGTCAGGGTTTTTCCTTTGCTGAACTTAGATTCAGTAGTATGGGAGTTTTGTAACTTTTGTGGAGGATCTGCTGATGGTCCCTACTTAGTGTCGTTATATTATCTCCTTGATCCTGATTGTGTTGCAGTCGCTTGTTATATGGCTATTGGCTTAGCATTCTTTTCATTGTTCAAGCAGACTGTTCTGGTTGCCAGTCGGTCAAGAAGTTAGTTTTTGTGAGGACTTTGTCAGTCACTTGTTTAAGTCTAGTCGAGTCGTGAGACATAGTGAACTACTTAGAGCACTTACACGCATACACAAACTTACTTGTACATATTTGTAATATCTTATTAAATGTTAATGTACCAGACGGTACTTAAGAATTATAAATGTGATATGTGCTTTCAGCACAATAATATTGAACTCGAGAGATTGATTTTATTTTGATTGCTGTGTTTTAATTTAATTTGATAATATACCTCTAGACAACTCAATGATTAATAAATTTTTTAAAATTTTAATTTCTCTAGTTAGTAGCCTACCTGTTGTAATCCTGAAGCACTATTGAATCTTAATGAATTTTAATGGATAATTGGACAAGGATACTGACTACTTGTTTACGAAAACCCAGTAACAGGCTGGATGCTAGAAGGGCAGTCCTTTCTAGTATTCACTGGAGATCTCTAAGCTTTTAGAATCACGTTTTTTGTAACACACAGGCAGAAAAATTGGTGTTTATATGCTGGCGTCAGGTGAGGGACGTGTAGCAGAGGAAGACATGATCACTGGTAGCCGGGATTCCCCAGTCATACATTATTATTATAATCAAAAAGAAGCGTTAGGCCACAAGGGCTATACAGTGCTGCAGGGTAGGGAAGGAAGCGAGGGTATCGGGCGGCAGAAGGGGGGAGAAATGATTAGTAGGTTACAGAAAACAGTGATACAGGGATAGTGCGGGGTAGAGGGTAGCAAGAGATTGAGGTAGAAAGGGCTGAAGGTATCATCAGAGTTTGTGGAGTAAGTCATTGTTGTCAAAAAGTCAATGAGAGAGTCTGGATGAAAGGTGTGTCCATCAGTGAGAAGGGAAGGTAAAAAGAGAGTAGTAAGCGGAGACGACGTTGGAGATATATTCTGCGTGCTCGTTTGATAAAGTGGGCAGTCTAACAGATTGTGGCTGACCGATAATGGAACCATGGCAATTCTCACAGAGAGGAGCAGGGCGCCTCTCCATAAGATATCCATGAGTAAGACGAGTATGGCCAATGCGAAGGTGGGGGAGAGTAGTCTCCCAACCTCGACACTGGTGACAAGAGACGGCCAGTAACCTATACTTTGTTATTGAGCCGAGCAGACCAACTTTTTTGCCAACGGGTGCGAAGGGGGGGTAGTATTACAGAAAAAATAGCCCCAGAAATGGAACACCTTAAAAAATTGGAAAGTATGTGCTGCGCCCGTGCGCGTATCTCCGTTCATTCCCCTGTACTAAAACGGGCCCCAAGGGACCCAAAAAAACAATATCTTTAGTTTGGTAGAGAACGGCATACCAAAGTTGGATACAGAGAACTAGGGGGTGGGGTTTGTATCAAATTTTCCGTAACCTGTAAGCACTGGGGGTCTGAGACAACACAAAGATGACCAGTACATGCGATAAAATAAGTCTGCGAAATGGCATACAATTCAGATAAAAATGCAAACCCAAAGAAAAAAAAATGCCCTCGCACGTTTGTCAGGAAACACTGCTACAAAACCAACGCCGTCAGAAGATTTGAGCCATCTGTGTACACGGCAATGCATGAAGAAGTGGAAGTAGTCAAAAAAAAAAAAAAAGAGAGCGGGAAGCCACCGTAGGCAGTTGGATTTTCGAGCAAGGGAGTGAGAAAAAACAGCCCCAAACAGCTGGAACTTCCCAGGGGGTAGGGAAAAGTGAGATGCACATGAACATATAAAGGCGGTAACTGAAGGGAAGACAAGAGCGAATGTAGGCGAAGAGAGAAGGAATGGAGCAAACAGGGGTGGCGAACAAATAAAGAAGTCTACTTATATCAGTGACCTTTCTATAAATGGAAGGATTGCGGAGATCGTAAGAGCGTACATAGTAGCGAAGGCAATGGGCATTATGGCGATCAAACAAGGATGGAACATTCACTTCTGCATAGAGGCTCTCAGCAGGGGAAGAGCGAAAGCACCAAGGCATAAACGTAATCCTTGGTGATGGATGGGGATAAGGCTAGAGGAGTGCTGAGAGGCCGCTGAATAGATCTGGTCACCATAATCGATTTTTCGAAAAAATGAGGGCTGTATGTAGGCGAAGGAGAGTTCAAACAAACAGCCCCCCATGAAAGTGAGCAAGGGTCTTAAGAAGGTTCACCCGGGCCCTGCGACAAGTTGCCTTTAGAGAGGCAATGTGGGGTTTTCCAGGATAACCTACGGTCAAAGAGGAGGCCTAGAAGCCTGACTATCACGTTCAGGGATACGGGGCCATAGAGGTACAAAGGATGATGGGAGATGACAGGCGTCTAGTGAAAGTAATTTGGTGAGTTTTGGTACTGGAAAAGTTAAACCCCATGCGTGGTAGCCCAATTGGAAAACACGGTCGACCACACGTTGGATAAAACTGTAATGAGGTGACAGTCAGCCCTGCACAAGCAATAGCGAAGTCATCTACATAGAATGATGACCAAATTGGTTTAGAAGAACGAGGCCAAATCATTTATAGCAGGAGAAAAAGTGTTGTGCTAAGAACACATTCCTGGGGGACACCTTCAGCTTGGACAAAGTCCGGGGAGAGCACATTATTGACTCGAACAGGGGAAATGCCTGTCAGTTAAAAAGTTTTAAGGAAGGATGGTAATATTGCCTCGGAGGCCTAAGGAGTGGGTTTGGGGCCCAAAAATATTATACCTCCAAGTGTGTTATATGCCTTCTCAAGGTCAAAAAATATGGCAATAAATGAGTGGTTATTCACAAAGGCATTACGAACATACGTATCCAAACGTAGTAAGGGGTCTATGGTAGAACGGCCCTTATGAAAGCCATATTTACGAGTGGAGAGACTGTTGTGTGTCTCTAAATACCACATTAAACGTCTATTTACCAGTCGTTCCATCACTTTGCAAATGCACTGGTAAGAGCGATGGGACGATAGTAGGAGGCTTCATGTCCCGTAGTACCCCGGTTTGCGGAAACGGAGAACAATGGCAGATTTCCACAGCTGTGGAAGAACTCCTTGCGCAAATAAGACTGAAAAGGCATAAGAGGACTGCAAGGACTGATTGATGTAAATGTTGTAAAAATACGAATATGAATGTCGTCGGGCCCATGTCGATGATCGGCAAACTGAGAGTGTTGCCTCCAGTTCCTGAAGTGTAAAAGGCCAAATTATACTGTTCTTCTCTGAGAGAAGAAAAATCCAAGGGTGCTAACTCTCTGGGAGGCTTTGAGGAAAGAAACGAGGGGCAGAGATGGAGCCCCAAGAAATATGGACCAGATGATTGCCAATTTCAATGGCAACATCTAGAATGTACTGCACGAGCACAAGCAGGAGACCACCAAGGCATGCATTTCTGAGAATGCCTGCCTGAGGTTTGGGGTATAGCATGAGAAGCTGCAGTAAAAACTGAGGACGAGAAGAGGTGTAAAAGCTCATCAATGGGAGGACGAAGAAGGAACCTCACTAAAAACAGTTAGTTGTGAGTAAAGGTCCCAATTTGCCCGATCAAATTGCCAGCATGGGCTACAAAGAGGTGGTGAATATGAAGGGGAAGTAAGAATGATTTGAAAATGATCGCTGTCATGTAAATCCAGGAGAAAAGACCAGGTGAAGTCTAGTGTGGCGGAGGAAGAGCAGACTGCAGATGAGAGATCGATGCAAGAGAGTGTATAAGTACGAGGATCAAAATGGGTTATGAGTACCTGTATTTAAAACATGGAGGGGGTGGGAAGCAAGAAAAGCCTCTAGCTGAATGCCACGGGAATCACAGTGAGACGCCCCCCCCCCCCCAAGAGGAAATGATGGGCATTAAAATCGCCAAGTAACAGAAGTGGTGGCGGTAATGACGAAACAAGAAAGGCAATATCCGGAATAGATAATGCTCGAGAAGGAGACATATACAAAGAACATAGTGTATGCCACCTATGCAGGTGGAATGGGCTGCTGAGTAATGCAACGAAGTACGAACAAATAGCTGATGGTCCGGAATATCAGTGCGTAGAAGAAGGGCACTTTCGTTAAAGGTCCCATCAGGAAAAGGATCCGAAGAATACAATAAATTATAGTCTGAGATGGGGATAGATAACAGCAGAGTGTAATTTTGGTACTTGTAAGCAAACACCAACAGGAGAAAATGGGAAAGCAACGTCTAAAGCTCACCCCGATTACCCCTGAGGCTGCGTATATTCCACTGTAAATAGGCCATAATTGGCAACGATAAAGATACTAGAAATCCGCAGGTAAGGGTACTTACAGACTAGAGGGGTTAGAAAAGTCCACATGTGGTTAGCAGCGGAAAATGTTCAAGCAGCGAAGGAACAGTGCACTGTGAAGAAAGGAGTTGCGCAGATGGAGAAGAGGAAAAGAGAAGGAACAGAAGGTGAATCAGTGTCCATGATGGTTTGGTCTCTGCAATATATTCAGAGACTGCTTCAAGTGTTTCGGAGTTCAGAGACGTCGTATGGGAGAGAATATTGGAGATGGAAGGAGGAGGAGCTTGAGTAAAGATCGGAACTGTAATGGACTGTACCAAGGTAGGGGGGGGCGAAGGGTGGAGGGAACTGGAGAAGTGTGGGAGGGGACAGAAGAGGCAGAAACCTGGGAGGTGGCAGAAGAGGAAGAAACTTGGGAGGGGACAGGGGAGGAAGGCACAGTACGAGGAGGATGAACCTCCACACTTGTAACAGAGCCAGTGCAAGGGGAAGACCCAGGTACAGAGACCAGGAAGGTAAAATGTGGAGGTGGATGAAGGGAAGGAGGGGTTAAAGGAGATTTTTTGGACTTTGAGAAGTAGAGGGACGATTGGGAGGAGGTGTCATACGAGGTCTTGTCGATACCGGGGTTTGTGAGGGAGAACATGAAGAAGTGAGAACAGACTGAGGTGTTGAAGTAGGGACGTCTGAGCCCAGGACAGCAAAAGAATTAGACACAGGAGTGACTATGGGACTGGCAACCACAGAGGAGGGTGCAGAAGATGGGACCCAGAAGTGGGGGGACGTTTTGAAACACGAGAAAAGAAACACGGGGAAGTCTCCCTTGGAGGTGGAAAATGAGAAACTGCCTCTTTGAGGCAATGAATTTCCCGCTCATTTAAGTAGACCTGGCAATGGCGAGAGTACGAAGGGTGAGCCTCATGACAATTAAGGCAAGAGAGGAGGTCGACTGCAAGACGTATTAGAATGGTCATCGGCACCATAGACTGGGCATTTGGCTATAGATCTGCAATATTTTGCTGGGTGCCAAATCGCTAGCAATTTCTACACTGTTGCAGTGTAGGGATCACCTTCCGAACTTGTAACCGATGTCCTGCTACATAAACAGAGGATGGAGTTTCACGGCTGTCAAAAGTTAAACGAGCCAATTGCAAGGGTATCGTCTCTGCCCGCGGGCAGGAAGAACATAAGTGTCTACCTTGAGAATTTGGGAGATCTTGGAGCTCCAGTTGTTCGAGAATGTCATTGTCACATGTCTGGAAATTCTATTGGACTATGGTATGGGGCAGAAATAACAGTACCACTACAAAATTGAGGGAATGATGTTTTTCGATAGTGATAGGAATAGTATCGATATGTGAAAGAAGAGAAAGATCATGAGATTGGGTAGCATTCTGGACTGTGATGATGCACATACCACTCTTAAGAGCATGAAAGAAAATATCTCTACCAACATGGCGTAGGAGTGCTTTGCCAATACTATGGTCAGAAAGATAGGCAGTAGAAGAAGTCTGTCTTAAAGAATTTAGTCCATTTTGTGGTCCGAAACTGAGTGTGGAGAGGGAGTGCATGGCGTGTCGGTCTTTTCTGAGTAGAATGGGAAGGTAACGAAGTAACATCATCAGGAGATTGTCGTTGGCGTTTAGAAGTGGGACCAGAGTTGGTCCGCACTGTAGAGGGAGAGGCCGGAAGCATAGTCAAAGGAGAGCAGAGGTCAGACAAATCAAAGGAATCAGTCGAAACCCGGCACCTGAAGCGGTGATGAAACGCACCAGCAAGAGGTACAGGGACCTTAGAAGTGCCTGAAGAGTGCCAAAAGACGAGGCGAGGTCAGAACGGGGTGCGGTAACAATAAGGGGCCCGGGGGTAGTGGGCTCATGGATTGGGTACTCCATGGTTAGGTTACTTCTTTCTTTTTGTTTTTATGAAATAAAGAACGAAGAAAATAAAAATAAAAAAAAAGAATAAAAAAAGGGGGGGACCGGGGAGGGATAGTTCCTAGGAATAATGAAAGGGCCAGAAATCTCCCTCTGCGCCCAAGAGGACCTCAGCACCGCAAGTAGCGCAGATGCAGCATGGAACCCGTGCCATACCCTACTCTTCATGCCAGTAAACAAGCAATCCGGGATAGCAACCTCACATCTGCCAAGCTACCTCGGTGGACAAAAGAGAGGGCAGCCGGACATCTGCCACAAAGCATACCTCCTTCGGCCACCACCCCCGGAATCCGAAAGGTGGCTTCCAGAGATACACCCATCGTCCAAAAGACACCCAAAGTCACCCTCCGGGATACCGGAGAGAGATCGGGACATCCCCAGGCGATCCAGATTCCACGGCAAACTACGCCACCACCAAGAACCTCAGCAGAATGGGATGGACCCCGGTACCCTTTCCCCTACCTAGGAACTAGCGCGATTGTGGGAAAAATCCCAAAGGCCAAAAAAGGAAGGGCAAAAGGGAGGGGTGGGGAGGAGGAGGAGGAAAGGAAAAAGGGGAGGATGGGGAGTATGGGATTGGGAAGGGGGGATTGGGGGGTAATTAGGTTCGGTCGGAGGAAGGAGACCGACAGGTCTAATTCCTCAGACCAAGAGCCTCTTCATCACGCCAAGGACCCCCCCCCCCATGAAGAGGTCCCCAGTCATACAGATGTTGCACATGTGTCTAATTCTTTGTTTCGTTCTATATGGACATTATCAAGTGTCAAAACTTTACACAGAGCGAAACGTTGTCACGGAAAACCTTGTACGTGAGTATTGCTTGAATTTTGAATACTACCAGTTTATGTTCTCATTCCAGCAGAAATTCTATTAAATATTATCAACTTTAGTCCAAGAGTAGCAGAACAGTTCACGCAACTTAAACCACGAAAACATTGGTAACAAGTTGAAAACACCAAGAAAGATGCTTAAGAGGATTAAAAGATATATCAAAAGTTCCCGAAAATTCATCTTTCGCTAAAGCAGGAATTCAAGATGGCTTCCAACATGACTGCTGTTCTTTATTTTCTTCGTCTTGGTATTCAGACATGATAGATGTTAAAATTATGTGAATGAATTTTTACAAGTACAGTCTTCAATTAACGTTCCACCCACATAACTGGGGAGAACTCTGGCACATCTAAAGCAGATTATACCTACTGATATTGATGTACCTTAACAATTATACACTAATTAGTGGTTCAATTTTTATTATTATTATTATTATTATTATTATTAGAAAAAAGAAGAGTAATTCAGTTACATTACATATTTTATGGTCCTAGTGATATATCTCAATACCCCTTAAAGACAGGCAACTAATATTGGCCAATAACTAACTACCTTACCTGTTTTGAGTTATAATTTACACTGTGAGGTGAACATCAGTTACAGTAGCACACTTGATGGTCAACATCACTGCGTCCAGTATTATCTTCCATACCAGCTTCATTATGACAGCTTCAAAATATATCTGAGCACTTCTAGATACTCATTAGAATCACTCGTCTCATGGTCCACAATTTTTTCCGATACTCTT
>NC_069456.1:35250055-35273273 GCF_026875155.1 Cherax quadricarinatus
TCATAATGAAGCTGGTATGGAAGATAATACTGGACGCAGTGATGTTGACCATCAAGTGTGCTACTGTAACTGATGTTCACCTCACAGTGTAAATTATAACTCAAAACAGGTAAGGTAGTTAGTTATTGGCCAATATTAGTTGCCTGTCTTTAAGGGTATTGAGATATATCACTAGGACCATAAAATATGTAATGTAACTGAATTACTCTTCTTTTTTCTAATAATAATAATAATAATATAATAATAAAAATTGAACCACTAATTAGTGTATAATTGTTAAGTACATCAATATCAGTAGGTATAATCTGCTTTAGATGTGCCAGAGTTCTCCCCAGTTATGTGGGTGGAACGTTAATTGAAGACTGTACTTGTAAAAATTCATTCACATAATTTCTAACATCTATCATGTCTGAATACCAAAGACGAAAAAAAAAAAGAACAGCTCATGTTTGAAGCCATTTGAATTCCTGCTTTTAGCGAAAGATAATTTTGGGGAACTTTTGATATTCTTTAACCCTCTAACATCTTTCTTGGTGTTTTCAATTTGTTCCCAATGTTTTCGGTTTTAAGTTCGGAATTTTCGCACTCTTGGACAAATTTGAAAATTTTAATAGAATTTTGCGGAATGAGAACATAAATGGTATATTCAAAATTCGCAATACCACTACAAGTTTTCCCGTACAACGTTTCGCCTGGTAAAGTTTTGAAAATTATAAGCCAATATAAACGAAACAAAGAATTAGACACAGTGCAACATCTGTATACTGGGGACCTTTTCATGGGGGGGTGGGGTCCTTGGGTGATGAAGGGGCCTTTTGGGTCGGGGAAATTAACCGTGGGTTTCCCCCTTTCCCCCCGCCCGAACCAAATTTACCCCCCAATCCCCCTTCCCAACCCATATCCCCATCCCCCCTTTTTTCCCCTTCCTCCCCTCCTCCCCACCCCTCCCTTTTGCCTTTTTTTTTTGGCCCTTTGGGGTTTTTTTTCCCAAATCGCGCTAGTTCCTGGGTAGGGAAAGGGTTTAGGGGGCCCTCCCATTCTCGGGGTTTTTGGGGGTGGCGTAGTTTGCCGGGAAAATCTGGATCCCCTGGGATGTCCCGTCTCTCTCCGGTACCCGAGGGTATTTTTGGGGTGTCTTTTGGACATGGGTGTATCTCGGGAACCACCTTTCGGTTCCCCGGGGGGGTGGCCGAAGGGGGATGCTTTGTCAGATCCCCGGCTGCCTTTTTTTTGCCCCCCCGAGGTAGCTTGGCAGATGTGGTTGCATCCCGATTGCTTTTTTACGGCATAAATAGGGTATGGCAGGGGTTCCATGCTGCATCTGCGCTACTTGGGGTCGAGGCCTCTTGGGCGCAGAGGGAATTTCTGGCCCTTTTTATTCCAGGAACTATCCCTCCCCGGTCCCCCCCTTTTTTTATTTTTTTTTTTATTTTTTTTTTCTTCGTTTTTTTTTTCTAAAAACAAAAAGAAAGAAGAAACCTAACCATGGGTACCAATCCATGCCCCCCTACCCCCGGGCCCCTTATTGTTACCGCACCCCCTTTCTGACCTCGCCTCTCTTTTGGCCCCCTTTTCAGGCACTTCAAGGGTCCCTGTACCCTTGCGGGCTGTTTCATCACCCCTTCAGGGCCGGGGGTTTTTCGATGTTTCCCTTTTGATTTGTTACCTCTGCTCCCCCTTTGACTATGCCCCGGGCCTTTCCCCCTCTACAGGGGGGACCAACTCGGGGTCCCACTTCTAAACCCAACAAATCTCCTATGTGTTACTTCGTTACCTTCCCCTTTCTACTCAAAAAGACCGACCCCCATGCACTCCCTCTCCACACTAAATTTCGGCCCACAAAAGGGACAAAATTTTTAAGAAAAATTTTCTACTGCCTATCTTTCTGACCAAGTTTTGGGCAAAGCCCCTACCCATTTTGGTAGAGATATTTTCTTTCACCCTTTTAAAGAGGGGTTGGCATCATCACAGCCAGAATCTACCCAATCTCATATCTTTCTTTCTTTCACATACGATACTTTCCTTCACTATCAAAAAACACATTCCCCAATTTTTGTGTGGTCTGTTATTCTGCCCCTACCAATCAAAAATTTTCCCAGACATTGACATGACATTCTCGAACAACGGGCTCCAAGACCCCCAAATTTCTAAAGGGTAGACATTTTATGTTTTCCCCCCCCGGGGCAGAGACGCCCCTTTGAAATGTGGTCGTTTAACTTTTGACACCCGTAAACTCCCATCCTCTTTTTAGTACAGGACATGGGTTTTCAAGTTGGGAAAGGGGTGATCCCTACACTGAAAACAGTGTAGAAATTGCAGCGTTTTGGGCCCACCCAAAAAATTTTGCAGATCTATACCAAAATGCCCCAGGTGCCGATGACCATTCAATACGTCTTGCACGACCCTCCTTGCCTTAATTGTCATGAGGCTCACCCTTCGTACTCTCGCCATTGCCAGTCTACTTAAATAGCGGAAATTCTTTTGCCTCAAAGGGCATTTTCTCTTTTTTCCACCTCCAAAGGGGAGATTTCCCCGTTTTTTTTTTTCCGTGTTTCAAAACGTCCCCCCACTTCGGGGGTCCCATCTTCTGCCCCCCTTGGGGTTTCCCAGTCCCATAGCACTCCTTTTCTAATTTTTTGCTGCCGGGCTCAGACGTCCCTACTTCAACACCTCGTCTTTTCCACTTCTTCATGTTCCCCCTCACAAACCCCGGGATCACAAGCCCTTGTACACCTCCTCCCAATCGTCCCCCCCCCCCCCCCCCCCCCCTTACCCCCCCCAAAACCCCCCTTATTTTTTCCCCTTTCACGGCTCTTTACAAATGTGGAGGTTCCCCTCCTCGCTGTGCCTCCTCCCTGTCCCCTCCCAAAATTTTTTCCTCTTCGCCCCCTCCAGGTTTCTGCCTCTTCTGTCCCCCCCCCACACTTTCCAGTTCCCCCCCCACCCCTTTTTGCCCCCCCTACCTTGGTACGTCCATTACTTCCGATCTTTACTCAAGCTCCTCCCCTTTCCCTCTCCAATATTCTCTCCCATACGCGCTCTGAACTCCGAAAAAACTTGAAGCAGTCTTGAAAATATTTCAGAGACCAAACCATCAAGACACTGATTCACCTTTGTTCCTTCTCTTTTCCTTTCTCCCTCTGTCAACTCCTTTTACATGGTTCCCTTTCCCCTTTAAATTTTCCGTGCTACCCCATTACTTTTTTAACCCCTCTAGTCTGTAAGTACCCTTACCTGCGGGTTTCTAGTATCTTTATCGTTGCCAATTATGGCCTATTTACAGTGGAATATACGCACCTCGGGAAAACGGTGAGCTTTAGACGTTGCTTTCCCAATTTTCTCCCCGTTGGGGTTTGCTTTCAATACCAAATTACACTCGCTGTTATCTATCCATCTCAGACAAATTTTTTTGTATTCTTCGGGTCCTTTTCCCGATGGGGGCCCCCTTTTAAAGAAAGGCCCTTTTTCACGCCTGATATTCCGGACCATCAGCATTTTTTCGTACTTTGTTTCATTACCACACCCATATCCCCCCATAGGTGGCATACATATGTTCTTTGTATATTCTCCTTTTCCAGCTTATCTATTCCGGATTTGCCTTTTTTGTTTCGC
Organism: Cherax quadricarinatus; assembly: GCF_026875155.1. Lineage (NCBI taxonomy): Eukaryota > Metazoa > Arthropoda > Malacostraca > Decapoda > Parastacidae > Cherax > Cherax quadricarinatus. The sequence goes on from NC_069456.1 coordinate 35,253,668, forward strand.
ATTAGCCACCACTTCTGTTACTTGGGGATTTTAATGCCCCTCATTTCCTCTTGGGGGGGGGGGGGGCCCCACTGTGATTCCCGTGGATTCAGTAGAGGCTTTTTTTCTTCCCCCCCCCCCTCCATGTTTTAAATCAGGGACTCATACCCATTTTGATCCTCGTACTTTTACATCTCTTTCACGATCTCTCATCTGCATTCTGCCCCCCCCCACACTAGACTTCACCTGGTCTTTTCTCCCGGGTTTACATGACAGCGTCATTTTAAATCATTCTTTCTTCCCCCCCCAAAATTTTCCACCCCTTTGTACCCATGCTGGCAAATTTTATCGGGGAAATTGGGAAACCTTTCCCAAACTAAATGTTTTTAGTGAGGTTTCCTTCCCCCCTCCTCCATTGATGGCTTTTTACACCCCTTTTCGTCCTCGTTTTTACTGCAGCTTCAGCAAAAACCCCCAAACCCAGGCAGGGATTCTCAAATGATGCCCTTTGGGGCCCTCTTGTGCCGTGCAGTACATTCTAATGTTGCCATTGAAATTGGCAAACATCTGGTCCATTTTCCTGGGCTCCATCTCTGCCCCTCGTTTTCCCTTTTTTCAAAACCTCCAGAGATTAGCACCCTTGGGCTTTTCTTCTCTCAGAGAAGAACAGTAAATGTGCCTTTTACACTTCAGGAACTGGGGGCAACACTCTCATTTTTCCGCACGACAGCTGGGCCCGACGAATCTATTCGTATGTTACAACATTTTCAATCAGTCCTTGCAGTCCTCTTATGCCTTTTCAGTCTTATTTCGCAAGGGGTTTTTCCCCAGCTGTGGAAACGCCCTTGTTCCCGTTTTCCGCAAAACCCGGGGACTAAAGGGCATGAAGCCTCCTACATCGCCCATCCTCTACCAGGGGATTTGCAAATGATGGAACATGGAAATAACGTTTAATGTGGGATTTTGAGCACACAACAGTCCTCCACTCGTAAATATGGTTTCAAAGGGCCGTTCTACCCTAGACCCCCTTTCACTTTGGATACTATTTTGTAAACCTTGTGAATCCACTCGTTATTTCCATATTTTTTTACCTGAGAAGGGGATATAACACAAAATTGGGGTATAATTTTTGGCCCAACCCACCCTTAGGCCTCCGACAATTACCTCCCTTTCCCTTTGAACTTTTTAACTGACAGGGTTTCCGTGTTAGCAAAAATGTGCTCTCCCCGGACTTTTTCCAACGAATGTCCCCCAGGAATGTGTTCTTAGCACAACACTTTTTCTCCTTTCATAAATATTTGGCCTTGTTCTTCTACCAAATTTTTGGGCATCTTCTATGTAGAGACTTCGCTATTTCTTGTGAGGCGCTGACGTCACCCTTCAGTTTTTTATCCAACGTTGGTCGACCGGGTTTCCAATTGGGGTACCCCGCATGGGTTTTAATTTTCCATACCAAAACTCACCAAATTTCTTCACTAGCGCTCTTCTCTCCGACATCCTTTGTACCTCTATGGGTCCCGTATCCCAAAAGGATAGTCAGGGTTCAGGGTCCTTTTGACCGTAGGTTACCTGGAAACCCCACATTTCCCTCAAAAGGAACTTGTCGCACCGGCCCCGAACCTTCTTTAAAACCCTTGCCATCTTTCATGGGGGGCTGACGCGAACTTCCCCCTTTGCCTACTACAGCCCCCTTTTATCGAAACTCGTTTTGGGACCAGATCTATTTAGCGGGCCCCTCCACTACTCTCTCAGCCTTATCCCCATCCTCACCAAAGGGTTCGTTTTGCCTTGGTGCTTTTTTCTCTTCCCCTGCTGAAGGGCCCCTATCAAAAGTGAATTTCCCTCCTGTTTGATCGCCATAATCCCATTCCTTCGCACATGTACCCTTACGACCCGCAAACCTTCCATTTATAGAATGGTCACTGATATTTGTAGACATTCTTTATTTGTTCGCCACCCCTGTTTGCTCCATTCCTTCTCTCTTCGCCTACATTCGCTCTTGTCTTCCCTTCATTTTACCGCCTTTATATGTTCATGTAGCATCTCACTTTTCCCTACCCCCCTGGGAAGTTCCAGCTGTTTGGGTCTGTTCTTTCTCACTCCCTTGCTCGAAAGTCCAACTGCCTACGGTGGCTTCCCGCTCTCTTTTTTTTTTTTTTGACTACTTCCACTCTCATTCTCATGCCATTGCCGTGTACACAGATGGCTCTAAATCTTCTGACGGCGTTGGATTCGTAGCATGTTTCCTGACAGAATCGTGCGAGGGCATTTACTATCTTCGGTTAGCATTTGTACTGCTGAATTGTATGCCATTCTTGCAGCACTTATTCGTATCGCATGTATGCCTGTGTCATCATTTGTGGTTGTCTCAGACTCCCTCATGCTCTACAGGCTATACGGAAATTTGATACACCTCACCCCCTAGTTCTTCTGAAATCCAACTTTGGCTATGCCGTATCTCTACCAAGCATAAAGATTTTGTATTTGTTGGGTCCCTGGCCATGTTGATGTACAGGGCAATGAACAGGCAGATACTGCTGCACGGTCAGCAGCACATGACTTTCCCAATTTCATATAGAGGTGTTCCATTTCTGGACTATTTTGCTGTAATAGCTACCCACCTTCGCACCCGTTGGCAACAACGTTGGTCTGCTCTGCTCAATAACAAAGTAAAAGGTTACGGGCCGTCTTCTTGTCACCAGTGTCGAGGTTGGGAGACTACTCTCCCCCACCTTCGCATTGGCCATACTCGTCTTACTCATGGATATCTTAGGAGAGGCGCCCTGCTCCTCTCTGTGAGAATTGCCAGGTTCCTTTATCGATCAGCCACAATCTGTTAGACTGCCCACTTTATCAACGAGCACGCAGAATATATCTCCAACGTCGTCTCCGCTCTACTACTCTCTTTTTACCTTCCCTTCTCACTGATGGACACACCTTTCATCCAGACTCTCTCATTGACTTTTTGACAACAACTGACTTACTCCACAAACTCTGATGATACCTTCAGCCCTTTCTACCTCAATCTCTTGCTACCCTCTACCCCCCCGCACTATCCCCTGTATCACTGTTTTCTGTAACCTACTAATCATTTCTCCCCCCTTCTGCCGCCCGATACCCTCGCTTCCTTCCCTACCCTGCAGCACTGTATAGCCCTTGTGGCCTAACGCTTCTTTTGATTATAAAATAATGTATGACTGGGAATCCCGGCTACCAGTGATCATGTCTTCCTCTGCTACACGTCCCTCACCTGACGCCAGCATATAAACACCAATTTTTCTGCCTGTGTGTTACAAAAAACGTGATTCTAAAAGCTTAGAGATCTCCAGTGAATACTAGAAAGGACTGCCCTTCTAGCATCCAGCCTGTTACTGGGTTTTCGTAACAAGTAGTCAGTATCCTTGTCCAATTATCCATTAAAATTCATTAAGATTCAATAGTGCTTCAGGATTACAACAGGTAGGCTACTAACTAGAGAAATAAAATTTAATAAATTTATTAATCATTGAGTTGTCTAGAGGTATATTATCAAATTAAATTAATCACAGCAATCAAAATAAAATCAATCTCTCGAGTTCAATATTATTGTGCTGAAAGCACATATCACATTTATAATTCTTAAGTACCGTCTGGTACATTAACATTTAATAAGATATTACAAATATGTACAAGTAAGTTTTGTGTATGCGTGTAAGTGCTCTAAGTAGTTCACTATGTCTCACGACTCGACTAGACTTAAACAAGTGACGACAAAGTCCTCACATAAACTAACTTCTTGACCGACTGGCAACCAGAACAGTCTGCTTGAACAATGAAAAGAATGCTAAGCCCAATAGCCATATAACAAGCGACTGCAACACAATCAGGATCAAGGAGATAATATAACGACACTAAGTAGGGACCATCAGCAGATCCTCCACAAAAGTTACAAAACTCCCATACTACTGAATCTAAGTTCAGCAAAGGAAAAACCCTGACTGTGACAATACACAGAAACCAGTACAAAATTAGGTCAGAAGCTATAGCTAAGGACCTGAGATGTTCAGAGTGTCTAAGCGACACACAACCTCAGTACAACGTCGAAAATCACTAAGTCTATACAATGTTCTGTGAACAGAGTTCTACAGAACTAACAAGAATAATGAGGCAGTACAATCTGTCCAACCACCAAGCGGTCTAGAGCAGACTGAATACTTCACGAGAGGTGAGGACACCCCCCCTCGATCACGTGATAGCCCCGTGGACAGCAGCTCAGAAGCCGGCAGTATAACGAGCGACAAGCGATAATTACAGTAGTTTGACAATCAAGACTTGAACTGAGCACTTAATATGTACATCCTAACAACATAAGTCAAATAACAATATAACAGTCAAATAATAATATAAAGTCATACATTACTATTTAGCTGTTATCGCAAATATAAGCAATATAAAATTAAATGAAAAGGTAATTTTATTATTTTAATTATTATCACACTGGCCGATTCCCACCAAGGCAGGGTGGCCCGAAAAAGAAAAACTTTCACCATCATTCGCTTCATCACTGTCTTGCCAGAAGGGTGCTTTACACTACAGTTTTTAAACTGCAACATTAACACCCCTCCTTCAGAGTGCAGGCACTGTACTTCCCATCTCCAGGACTCAAGTCCGGCCTGCCGGTTTCCCTGAATCCCTTCATAAATGTTACTTTGCTCACACTCCAACAGCACGTCAAGTATTAAAAACCATTTGTCTCCATTCACTCCTATCAAACATGCTCACGCATGCCTGCTGGAAGTCCAAGCCCCTCGCACACAAAACCTCCTTTACCCCCTCCCTCCAACCCTTCCTAGGCCGACCCCTACCCCGCCTTCCTTCCACTACAGATTTGATACACTCTTGAAGTCATTCTGTTTCGCTCCATTCTCTCTACATGTCCGAACCACCTCAACAACCCTTCCTCAGCCCTCTGGACAACAGTTTTGGTAATCCCGCACCTCCTCCTAACTTCCAAACTACGAATTCTCTGCATTATATTCACACCACACATTGCCCTCAGACATGACATCTCCACTGCCTCCAGCCTTCTCCTCGCTGCAACATTCATCACCCCCCGCTTCACACCCATATAAGAGCGTTGGTAAAACTATACTCTCATACATTCCTCTCTTTGCCTCCAAGGACAAAGTTCTTTGTCTCCACAGACTCCTAAGTGCACCACTCACTCTTTTTCCCTCATCAATTCTATGATTCACCTCATCTTTCATAGACCCATCCGCTGACACGTCCACTCCCAAATAATCTGAATACGTTCACCTCCTCCATACTCTCTCCCTCCAATCTGATATTCAATCTTTCATCACCCAATCTTTTGGTTATCCTCATAACCTTACTCTTTCTTGTAAATTTACCTTTAATTTTCTTCTTTTGCACACCCTACCAAATTCATCCACCAATCTCTGCAGCTTCTCTTCAGAATCTCCCAAGAGCACAGTGTCATCAGCAAAGAGCAGCGTGAACAACTCCCACTTTGTGTGTGATTCTTTATCTTTTAACTCCACGCCTCTTGCCAAGACCCTCGCATTTACTTCTCTTACAACCCCCATCTATAAATATATTAAACAACCACGTTGACATCACACATCCTTGTCTAAGGCCTACTTTTACTGGGAAAAAATTTCCCTCTTTCCTACATACTCTAACTTGAGCCTCACTATCCTCGTTAAAAACTCTTCACTGCTTTCAGTAACCTACCTCCTACACCATACACTTGCAACATCTGCCACATTGCCCCCCATCACCCGTCATACGCCTTTTCCAAATCCATAAATGCCACAAAGACCTCTTTAGCCTTATCTAAATACTGTTCACTTATATGTTTCACTGTAAACACCTGGTCCACACACCCCCTACCTTTCCTAAAGCCTCCTTGTTCATCTGCTATCCTATTCTCCGTCTTTATCTTAATCTTTCAATTATAACTCTACCATACACTTTACCAGGTACACCTCAACAGACTATCCCCCTATAATTTTTGCACTCTCTTTTATCCCCTTTGCCTTTATACAAAGGAACTATGGTAATATACATTATATATACATAATCATTGTAACCCATTCAGGGGTTGCAACACCCCCCCCCCCCCACACGACAGACGGTTCGCACTAGGAGTTGCATAATGTCTTTCACATTATTACTGATTACTCATATCAAACAATTTAATATAAATAGTAATCAAAGTCTCCCTGTGCCAAGCACCTCTACAATTTTCACAGCGTCCATCACTAGGATATGCCCCTAGTACTAGGGCAGTACACAGTATCGTATCTCTGCATACTCGTGTTTATACATCAGTGTAGAGACAGGATACGTAGACGAGCAGGCACTGAGGCTCGATCATGTAGAGGAGACTGCATTCCACTCTTAAGTAGTTGGTGTGGAATGCGAGGCAGTATAGAAACATCTGAGTATGAACAGCTTAAGGTGTGTAGTGGGGGGGGGGTCTGCGGCAGGACAGTGTTGCGTCACGCAGTACAACACCCGCACCACACTACCCACTCAACACTCAGCATTGTCTCCTCCTCACACAACAATACTGTGAATACATAAATATAATAATTAGACATGACATGAGTATATATAGTTACTATGGACTGGAGAGATTAAGTTACTTTACTGAATTTGACATAGCAAGTAACAAAAGGTATTTGGGCATAAAATTACGTTAATTTAATGTAACTGATAATTAATTAAGGGACGTGACAGAGCGTCAGCAATTACATTACAATGACCACTTAGGTGTTTTATACTAATAGAATAAGGTTGGATTCTGAGGGCCCACCTCATGATCCTAGCATTTTTACTTTTCATAGTGTTTATGTAGGTGAGTGGATTGTGGTCAGAAAAAACGTTAATTTTAAATGGGGAAGTGCCCAAATACACGTCAAAATGTTCCAAGGACACCACAAGAGCTAGAGCCTCTTTCACAATAGTGGCATAAATTTTCTGTGTCGTTTAAGCTTAGATGAATAGTAACATATAGGATGGAGAATATCAGTGGATGTTGACTGTTGGAGCAGCACAGCACCCACTGCATAGCCACTCGCATCTATATGTAAAAAGAAGGGAAGATTGAAATTAGGACTCTTCAACACAGGAGCAGAGGATAGCAAGCGCTTCAACCTTTTGAACGAGTCTGAACAATCTCTAGTCCGGTGAACTGAACTTTGCTACTAGTAAGCTCAGTGAGAGGAGCTGCAATCATGAGAAAAGTTTGGACAGAACCTGCGATAATATCCTGCCATACCCAGGAATCTCTGTACTCCTTTCCTATCCGTGGCACTGGAAATTCAGAAATTGCACGAACCTTAGCCTCAATAGGAGCAACCTCACCTTGGCCGATACAAAAGCCTAGATAGTAATCTTGGCTTGACCAAAACTACATTTAGCTAAGTTAACAGTGAAGTTGAGTGCGCCAGTCTCTCAAACACTGCTCTGAGACGAGTCAAGTGCTGTTCCCACTCGTCACTGTACACCACAAGTCGTCAAGTAGGCTTCAACTCCTTCTAAGTTGTGGGTCAACTCGTTCATTATACGTTGGAATGAAGAAGCCGCGTTACATAGGCCGAAGGGAATGACGAGGTAGTTAAACAATCCATCTTGAACAGTAAAAGCAATATTCTTGAGCACGTTCAGTAAGCGGGGACTTGATAATAGCCTCGTAAGAGATCTAAACGGCTGACAAACTGGGCTCCTGACACACGATCAATAAGGTCGTCAATGCGAGTAGAGGATAACCATCAGGCAAGGTGACAGAGTTCACTTTCCTGAATCAGTGCACATCCTGAAACTGCCGTCAGGTTTAGGCCACTAAAATACAGGAGATGCCATGGACTTACTGCTTCAATAAGTCCGTGAGATAACAGAAAATCAACCTCTTCTCTCAATGCTTATGCTTCGTTGGACTCATTCTATATGGTGATTGCTTAAATGGGTGATGCTCCCTGTACATCAACGTCATGTACACCCAGAGTACAACGTTTTGGAACATCACCGAACAATTCAGGGAAATGCAAAATCATGTTTTTAATATCACCAGCTTAATCAATCCCAAGGTTACTAAGAAAATCGTTCTAGTGACTGTAGAGTCACTGAATTTTTCTAAACGAACCTCTATACCTCTAGAGATGTCAGGTAGACTGACGTTTTCTTCCTCTGTCCTATGGAAATGAAGAATGAAGTAGTAGGTAGAGGACTAGCTAGTATGCCTTAAGCTGGTTAACATGGTTACACATGATTAGATTTCTTTTTCCCAGGCGTACGTACCAAATAATTTACGTCGCTAAGCTTTTTCACTACTTCCAGGGGACCATCATACTTGGCTTGTAGAGCATGACCTGGTACTAATTTCCGAGCCATCACCTTATCTCCTGCTTTAAAAGAACGAGAGACAGCACGCTTGTCATAATGTTGCTTCATTCTAGCTTGGGCTGAAACTAGGTTTTTCGAAGCTAGCTCTCTAGCGGCTGTCAAATGTTGCTGCTTTAATGAAGGTGAAGTGCTCAATGATGGATTTGATTTTCCTGTCCACACATCTTTCAACACTGCGTTTGCAGCGCTGTATAACCCTTGTGGCTTAGCGCTTCTTTTTGATTATAATAATAATAATTTCAACACTGCGAGAGGACCACGCACTTGGTGTCCGAATATTAATTCAAACGGACTAAACCCGAGACTTTCTTGTTCACTTTCATAGCGAACAGAAGAAAAGGTATACCCTCATCCCAGTCTAGAAAAATGTTCACAATAAGCTCTCATCATGGACTTCAGTGTCTGATGAAATCTCTCTAGAGCACCTTGTGACTGTGGATGATAACTGGTTGAAAGTACAGACTTTATTCCTAGGTGGGATAATGCTTCTCGAAAGATCTTAGAAGTGAAGTTAGATCCCTGATCTGATTGTATCTCTCGTGGCAATCCAACCTGGGAGAAAAATTTCATCAGTGCTCTCACAATAGCACGATCATTAATTTTTCTCATAGGAATAGATTCGGGATAGCGTGTTGCAGCGTCCATAATAGTAAATAAGTATTGGTTTCCTAGTTTGGTTCTAGGCAAAGGACCAACACAATCAATAATAAGACGTGAGAATGGTTCACCATGCACGGTGGATAGGAATGAGAGGCGCAGGTGGATGGTGTGTGCGCTGGCTTGCCTGTCACTTGACACACTGGCAACGTCGCACATGATCATCTACTGTTTCCTTCATCTTGGCCAAGTAAAATGTTTTGCCAGTTTACCGAGTGTCTTCTTGACACCCAAATGTCCTCCTATGGACTATTGTGAGCAAAAATCAATGGCTTGTTAACGAAATGTAACTGGTAACACTACGAAATGCTTGACTGTGGTGGAAACACTATCAGCTGACAACTTACATGTATTTTTCTCCATCAGTACACCGTTACTATAATAGTAACAACTATCGAGATCCTTTGCTTCACTCTCAGTAACTGCTATATCTCTCAGTCTTTCCAGTGACTGATCAACAAACTGATCCTTGATTAAATCATCATGAGTTAGAAATTTAACGTCAGTTGTGTCCTGACTAGGTGGATGACCGGGGGGAGTCAGTGTTAATGACCCTGGGCGCAGAGCATCACTGAACAACATATTCAAGCCCAAATCATTGTCATCCACTAACTCAACAGGAGACAAGGATGGTTGTTGAATCTTTGACATAGCTCTAGTAATTGCGCTGAGAGGAAATAAAATAGGTTTCTCTCTACAAGCTTCAATGGCATAAATATCATCAGTGTTATTATCAATCACAAGTGGTTCTTTACATATACCAGCATGAAGGATATCGTTCCCTATCAACAAGTCCACTGACCTGATGGGAAATACACCACTGGATATACCCACTGAAATATAACCAGTATAATAGTTTGTTTCAATATAAACTTTGTGCAGAGGCACTTTTATAACAGCCCCTCCATAGGCTTCTAACAATACATCTATCTTGCAATAGGTATCGTCAGTTATGGGCAGTACATCTTCTCTCAATAACGTGAGATAACTGCCAGTGTCTCTGAAAGAAGTTATCTCAGTTAGATGTGATTCGTCAAATCCTACTTTATCTCTCGAAAAGTAAGGACTCATCGCTGAACGAATCTTTTCTTCAGATACACTTTCTGACGCTAGTCATCTATCCTGAGTAACATTATCTAAAACAGTAGGATCAGAGGTATTACTAGGATTTGGGTGCCTTTGTTGCTCGGACGAGGATACGACTTGTGTGGGGGCGCCAGCCGCACGACTGTATCTCGTATCTCTTTCTAACTTATAGCAATACTCTCTAGCATGTCCTTTTCTGTTACAATAGGTACATTTAACTTTCTTCTTCTCGATATCAAATTTCTGTCTAGCCACAGAGACAGATTCAGGATTGTGAGTTTTCCTGGTAAAGGTACGAGAAGTTACAGTAGCAGGTACATCAGGCCGGCAATGAGCAGCTGATTTAGGTTGCCAACTTCTAGGACAATTTTTAGTTACCTTGTTTCTTTGAGTTTTAGTACGTACAAGTTTGTGAGAAATCTCGTAATTGTCTGCTAATGCTGCAGTTTCCAGAATATCTGAGGTAGTATGATCGATCAGATATTCTTGTATGTCAGCAGGCATACAGTTGTTAAACTCTTCGTGTAGTAACAACTGAACAAGACTGTCGTAGTTGTTACACTTGGCAGACCTACACCACCTTTGAAATGCAACTTTTTTCTCACGAGCAAACTCTACACAAGTTTGATCTTGTCGTCGTTGTAACGTACGAAATGCTCTTCGATAACTTACAGGTAACAAGTTATACGTCTCTAGAATAGTTTGCTTGACAGCATCATAATTAATGTACTTAGCAAATGGTAAAGCTGCAGTACAGGTTTGAGCTCTTCCCATCAAAGCAGTATGCAACAATGTTGCCCCAGTGCTTACGTGGCCAATTCATAGCACGTGCCTGGTTCTCAAACACATCAAAATATGTGTCTAAGTCACTTTCAAAAAACTTAGGAACCATGGATGCAGCTTTCTGCACATTGAATGTGTCCTGTGATCTATCAGTCTGTTGTCTTAACAGACGAACATTTTCTCTTTGGAAATCTTCGTTCAATTTCCTCTGTGCCTCTATTTGTGCAGTCTGCAACATAATGAGGCGTTCAAACCTCTCAAACTGTTCCTGAGAGACAGGACCAGTGGGTAATGGAGGAGTAGGGAAATTAACGTGGTCTGGACGGTCCTTAGGTCGGACACTTCGTCCAGCCGTCTCTAGAGAGTCTAGATCTGGTCTGGGATAAGTAGATACAGGTGTAGCATACACAGTACTAGCGTGAGGCTTAGTCATACTACCAGCTATACTCTGTACTATAGTGTCAGTGAAGGAAGGAGCGAGCGAGAACTGATCTACACTAGGCTCAGACACTAGGCTCAATTCTGCTCTAGTTGCTCTTTCATCTTCATCAAATAGAGTCATACTTCCTAATTGTGACACTAAGCTTTCTGAATCTGAATCATAATCAGACATCTCTGTATGAGCAGGAAAAAATATATCTTTAATTAACGCTCTGACAGTTTCTGCGGTGTAATTCCTGTTATACGTCACACCGAGATACTTGGCTACTTGCCAACACGTCTGAAGTTTTAATGTACTTAACTCAGACAAAGTCAGAGTATCAATTAACTGTTTCACTTTGGCATACATCACGAAAATAATTGTACTACGAGAGAGTGATTATGGGAAACTATAATCCTAATAGGAATTTTAGTGTTAGTTAAAACTCATAAACAGTATTTCCATCTCCTTGGATCAAGAGACTCAGTCAGGTACATACATCCACCTGGTATGTTGTACAAGACTAAACTCAAAGTCTTCAGATTAGGAAAGTACTCAGTGTTTGACCATAGAGTTACTAGTATGTCAAACTGGACAATTTCTCCAACACCTTGGATCAAGAGCCTCCCGGACAGGTCCCCATTTGTTACAAAAAACGCGATTCTAAAAGCTTAGAGATCTCCAGTGAATACTAGAAAGGACTGCCCTTCTAGCATCCAGCCTGTTACTGGGTTTTCGTAACAAGTAGTCAGTATCCTTGTCCAATTATCCATTAAAATTCATTAAGATTCAATAGTGCTTCAGGATTATAACAGGTAGGCTACTAACTAGAGAAATTAAAATTTAATAAATTTATTAATCATTAAGTTGTCTAGAGGTATATTATCAAATTAAATTAATCACAGCAATCAAAATAAAATCAATCTCTCGAGTTCAATATTATTGTGCTGAAAGCACATATCACATTTATAATTCTTAAGTACCGTCTGGTACATTAACATTTAATAAGATATTACAAATATGTACAAGTAAGTTTGTGTATGCGTGTAAGTGCTCTAAGTAGTTCACTATGTCTCACGACTCGACTAGACTTAAACAAGTGACTGACAAAGTCCTCACATAAACTAACTTCTTGACCGACTGGCAACCAGAACAGTCTGCTTGAACAATGAAAAGAATGCTAAGCCCAATAGCCATATAACAAGCGACTGCAACACAATCAGGATCAAGGAGATAATATAACGACACTAAGTAGGGACCATCAGCAGATCCTCCACAAAAAAAAAACTCCCATACTACTGAATCTAAGTTCAGCAAAGGAAAAACCCTGACTGTGACAATACACAGAAACCAGTACAAAATTAGGTCAGAAGCTATAGCTAAGGACCTGAGATGTTCAGAGTGTCTAAGCGACACACAACCTCAGTACAACGTCGAAAATCACTAAGTCTATACAATGTTCTGTGAACAGAGTTCTACAGAACTAACAAGAATAATGAGACAGACAATCTGTCCAACCACCAAGCGAGTCTAGAGCAGACTGAATACTTCACGAGAGGTGAGGACACCCCCCCTCGATCACGTGATAGCCCCGTGGACAGCACAGCTCAGAAGCCGGCAGTATAACGAGCGACAAGCGATAATTACAGTAGTTTGACAATCAAGACTTGAACTGAGCACTTAATATGTACATCCTAACAACATAAGTCAAATAACAATATAACAGTCAAATAATAATATAAAGTCATACATTTACGATTTAGCTATTATCGCAAATATAAGCAATATAAAATTAAATGAAAAGGTAATATACATTATATATACATAATCATTGTAACCCATTCAGGGGTTGCAACACTGTGCTACTACTACTACTAGACTGTGGGACTGCTTACCTTGTCTTCCAATGTCTGCCGTATATATTTATACGGTCCTCAGATTGTGTATTGACATAGTCACTGGATGGCGAAACGTCAGCTAAGTAAAAACACCCAGATATTGCACATGTTTTTAATTCTTTGTCTTGTTGGTATTGTATACCAGTAACATAGAGCGAAACGTTGCCACAAACAATTGTGTCCAACATTCACCCTAGTGACTTGACAAATGTCTTGTGCTCTGTTGGCCGAAACAAACAAGTGTAAAAGTCGACTACGTTCTTTGTGAAGCCACTGTAAACTGTTTGTTATCTAGCAGTGAAAGAGGCCAGTTAAGAGCAAGACAGAACAATAACAAAGTAACGACAAACACAACAAAAGAGGCCAGTTAGGACCAAGACCGAACAATAACAATGTAACAATAAACATAACATTAGTTCTCCTGTGGACAGCAAAATGTGAAGTACAAAAGATTTCAGGAAATACTTATAACAGAGTACCAAATCACACGAAATGAAAGGAAAATCTTATCGATCGACGTACTGGTCACAGGTCATGATTAGCTAACGGAGGCGAGCGCTTCCAGCATTTCCCGCGCCGAATGAGCCACAGTCTCAGCGGGCCTCTCAGTATTGGATCCCGCAGCTGAGGTACACTGGATCCCGCAGCTGTGGTACACTGGATCCGCAGCTGTGGTACACTGGATCCCGCAGCTGTGGTACACTGGATCCCGCAGCTGTGGTACACTGGATCCGCAGCTGTGATACACTAGATCCGCAGCTGTGGTACACCAGATTCGCAGCTGTGGTACACTGGATCCCGCAGCTGTGATACACTGGATCCCGCAGCTGTGGTACACTGGATCCGCAGCTGTGGTACACTAATCCGCAGCTGTGGTACACTGGATCCGCAGCTGTGGTACACTAGATCCGCAGCTGTGGTACACCAGATTCGCAGCTGTGGTACATGGATCCCGCAGCTTGATACACTGGATCCCGCAGCTGTGGTACACTGGATCCGCAGCTGTGGTACACTGGATCCCGCAGCTGTGATACACTGGCCCCTCTAGGGGGGTTTCCCCTTGGCGCTGGTGAGCGGCTCTTGATCTAAGGAATTGGATTGGGCTCCAGTTCCCTGAACTGAGCCTGAATGCCTTCTCTCCCTCCCCACAGGCACTGCATAATCCTGCGGGTTTAGCGCTCCCCCATGATTATAATAATGTGATACACTAGATCCGGCAGCTGTGGTACACCTGGATCCGGCAGCTGTGGTACACTGGATCGCGAAGCTGTGGTACACTGGATCCGGCAGCTGTGGTACACTGGATCGCGAAGCTGTGGTACACTGGATCCGGCAGCTGTGTTACACTGGATCTAGCAGCTGTGGTACACTGGATCCCTAGTGTGGGACGTGGACTCCCGCAGCTGTGGTACATGGGGGCCCCCGGGGTGTGGTATACTGGTCTTCAGCAGCTGTGGTCACGGGGCCCCGCAGTGTGGACACTTTTCTCCAGCGCTTGGTAATGGGTCCAGCAGTTGTGGTACACAGGGGCCCCGAGCTGTGGTACACTGTGCCCAAACTGTTTGGCCCCAGGGGTTTCCAGTACTGTGGTCACTGGGCCCACAGCTGTGGTACGCTGGGCTCCGCAGCTGTTGTACACAGAGCTCCCGTATGTGGTACCTGGGCTCCAGCAAACTGTGGTACCAGGGCTCCCGCAGCTGTGGTACATGGGCTCCAGGCTGTGGTACACGGGTCTAGCAGGTGGTACCTGGGCTCCCGCGCTGTGTACACTGGGCCCCACAGTTGTGGTAAAAAGGGGGTCTAACGCTGTGGACACAAAGCTCCCGCAGCTTTGGTACACAGGTCCCCCTAGCTGTGGTACACAGGGGGGCCCCCCAGCTTGGTACACGGGGGTCCAGCAGCTGTGGTACACAGAGCTCCAGTAGCTGTGGTACACAGGGCTCCAGTAGCTGTGGTACACTGGGCTCCAGCAGCTGTGGTATACTGGTCTTTAGCAGCTGTGGTACACAGGGCTCCAGCAGCTGTGGTACACTTGGCTCCAGCAGCTGTGGTACACTGGGCTCCAACAGTTGTGGTACACAGGGCTCCAGCAGCTGTGGTACACAGGGCTCCAGCAGCTGTGGTACACAGGGCTCCAGTAGCTGTGGTACACAGGGCTCCAGCAGCTGGGGTACACTGGGCTCCAGCAGCTGTGGTACACAGGGCTCCAGCAGCTGTGGTACTCTGGGCTCCAGCAGCTGTGGTACACTGGGCTCAAGCAGCTGTGGTACACTGGGCTCAAGCAGCTGTGGTACACTGGGCTCAAGCAGCTGTGGTACACTGGGCTCCAGCAGCTGTGGTACACAGGGGTCCAGCAGCTGTGGTACACAGGGCTCCAGCAGCTGTGGTACACTGGGCTCCAGCAGCTGTGGCACACTGGGCTCCAGCAGCTGTGGCACACAGGGCTCCAGCAGCTGTGGTACACTGGGCTCCAGCAGCTGTAGTACACTGGGCTCCAGCAGCTGTGGTACACAGGGCTCCAGCAGCTGTGGTACACTGGGCTCCAGCAGCTGTGGTACACTGGCTCCAGCAGCTGTGGTACACTGGGCTCCAGCAGCTGTGGTACACTGGGCTCCAGCAGGTGTGGTACACTGGGCTCCAGCAGCTGTGGTACACTGGGCTCCAGCAGCTGTGGTACACTGGGCTCCAGCAGCTGTGGTACACTGGGCTCCAGCAGCTGTGGTACACTGGGCTCTAGCAGCTGTGGTACACTGGGCTCCAGCAGCTGTGGTACACTGGGCTCCAGCAGCTGTGGTACACTGGGCTCCAGCAGCTGTGGTACACTGGGCTCCAGCAGCTGTGGTACACTGGGCTCCAGCAGCTGTGGTACACTGGGCTCCAGCAGTTGTGGTACACTGGGCTCCAGTAGCTGTGGTACAATGGGCTCCAGCAGCTGTGGTACACTGGGCTCCAGCAGCTGTGGTACACTGGGCTCCAGCAGCTGTGGTACACTGGGCTCCAGCAGCTGTGGTACACTGGCTCCAGCAGCTGTGGTACACTGGGCTCCAGCAGCTGTGGTAACAATGGGCTCTAGCAGCTGTGGTACACTGGGCTCCAGCAGCTGTGGTACACTGGCTCCAGCAGCTGTGGTACACTGGGCTCCAGCAGCTGTGGGTACACTGGGCTCCAGCTATTGTAACAGTCTTGTACCTGTAGTACTGTAACATTAACAGGTGAAAATGTTGAAACTAGCCGTGGTACAACATTAGTGTGTACAGGTCACTATTCTTGTGAATATTATGTGTATTCTGTCACTTACTTTGTGACCTACCATCATGTAGCGGTGCCACTGCCACACATGGTATACACGTCGGGGATGACCATGCGTCACATGGTATACACGTCAGGGATGACCATCTGCCACACATTGTATACACGTCAGGGTTTGACCATTCGTCCAGGGTATACACGTCAGGATGACCATTGCCACCCCTGGTATACATTAGGGATGACCATGCGTCACATGGTATAACTTCAGGGTTGACCACTGCCTACAGGGTTTATACACGTCAGGGATGACCATCTGCCAAAACATGATATACACGTCAGGGATGATCATTTTCCACACATGGTATACACGTCAGGGATGACCATCTGCCACACTGGTATACACGTCAGGGATGACCATCTCCCACACATGGTATACACGTCGGGGATGATCATTTCCACACATGGTATACACGTCAGGGATGACCATCTGCCACACTTTGGTATACACGTCAGGGCTGCCCATCTTCCACACATGGTATACACGTCGGGGATGACCATCTGCCACACATGGTATACACGTCAGGGATGACCATCTGCCACACATGGTATACACGTCAGGGATGACCATCTGCCACACATGGTATACAAGTCAGGGATGACCATCGCCACACAGGGTATTACCGTCAGGGTTTTGACCATCTGCCACACATGGTATACACGTCGGGGATGACCATCTGCCAAACATGGTATACACGTCAGGGATGACCATTTGCCACACATGGTATACACGTCAGGGAGACCATCTGCCACACATGGTATAACGTCGGGGAAATGACCATCTGCCACAGTTTGTATACACGTCAGGGATGACCATCTGCCTCACAGGTTAAGGATGTGGTCTCTGGGTCAGATTTTACTTCACTGTCCACCTTGATAAAGGCCGCTGTTTTGGGGAAACGTTGTCAATAAAGGATCACATTTTTACTGCCATGTGTTTTATATTTCCACTGTCCACTTTTTTTGTTGTTGCTTTCGTTGTTTTAGGTGTCCGGTATCTGCAGTTGGTATTTGGGAAAAATTCGATGCTCGCTGAGGGCTGCATCTCCCTCCCTCAGCATCCAAGGTAAGATTTTTTTGTTCATTCTTTCTCTAACTTATATCGTACAGAGAACATATAATCACCTATATGTGTTCGTAGGAGCTGGGTCTTAGCTCCTGGCCAGATTCATTCCCCGTAGCCCCCGTTGGCCCTGTTGTACCTGCTTTTAAATTGTGTATAGAACTTACCTCCACCACTTCCTTATCTAGGTCATTCCACTACCTGACCACCCTGAACAAATAATACTTCCTGACATCCTGTGATTCATTTACATTTTTAACTTCGGTTGTGAACCCTATACCTGTTTCCAGCCTCTCAAACAGCTTGTCCATGTCTAAGTCTATTAATTCTTCTGAGCATTTTGTAAAGCTATAATTATCATTATCTCCCTTTGGGTTTTTTTTGCTCTCCCAATCTCGCTAGATTTAGTTCTGTCAGCCTCTCGCAGGTCGTGCTCTCAGCTCTGGAACAAACCCCCACTGCTGTCTTCTGCACTTTCTTCCTCATTTGACCCTTTGTTCTCAGGTGTGGGTTCCCTGCTGGTGCTGCATATTCCAAGATGGATTGACATGTATAAAGGGCCTGGAATAACTGCATAATGAGATTCCTGAAGGTTGCTGTTAGACTGGCCAGGCGAGAACATTGCTTGCTGAGGTCACGGTGTCGATGTGAACCTCTGCTGATATCCCCGCCCGAGGTATGGTTTTTGCAATCGTGTCACTACGATTTCGTGATCATACAGTCACTACTATTAATCCTTGGTCTTTCTCAGTAAAAGCCCTGTGTACTCACCTATTTGTAGTTGATGGGTCGAGTCACAGTCCTGTGTGCCTGGGTGTGCACTCCCCTATTTGTACTCGCCTATTTGTGGCGGGCAGGGTCGATTCATAGCTCCTGCCCGCCTCTTCACTGATTGCTACTGGGTTTCTCTCTTCCCTGCTCCATGAGTTTTAAATCAAGCCTGTCTTAAAACTATTATAGTTCCCGCCCCACTACGTCACTTTCTAGGCTATTCCACTGCCTGACAACTCTATGACTGAAGAAATACTTTTCCCAACATCCCTTTGACTCATCTGGTCTTCACCTTCCAATTGTGACCCTTGTTTCTGTGTCTCATCTCTGGAGCATCCTGTCTTTGTCCATCTTGTCTATTCCGTGCAGTATTTATATGTCGTTATTATGTCTCTCCTGACCCACCTGCCCCCCAGGGTTGTCAGGCCAATTTCCCTTAACTTTCTGCGTAGGACAATCCCCCTTTGCTCTGTGACTAGTCTGTTGCAAACCTTTGCCTTCTTCTAATTTCTTGACGTGCTTCACTAGGTGTGGATTCCAAACTGGTGTTGCATACTCCAGTATGGGCCAGACGTACATGGTGTACAGAGTCTTGAGCAATTCCTTACTGAGGTATCGGACGCTATCCTTAGGCTTGCCAGACCCGTATGCTGCCGCATTTATTGATTGATGTGCGCCTCAGGAGATGTGCTCGGTATTATAAATCACCCCAAGATCTTTTTCCCTGAGTGAGGTTTGCAGTCTTTGGCCACCTAGACATACTGTGTCTGCGGTCTTCTTTGTCCTTCCCCCATCTTCATGACTTTGCATTTGGCAGAGTTAAATTCAAGAAGCCAGTTGCTGGACCAGGGATGTAGCCTGTCCAGGTCTCTTTGTATTCCTGCCCGATCCCTTGTGAAAGGGTTACTCAGCCCTGTAAAAACTTCAGTCAGTATTTACAAGGCTTCCTCCTCCTCAGGAAAATTAATGTATTTGAAAAAAAAAAAAATGACAAACATAAACACTTTATTATTTAGAAAATATAAAATATAAAACACTTAAATAGAAGTATTAATCCTACATTAAAGAAAATGAAAAATGAAAAATTTTAAATAATAACTGAATTCAAGGGAAAAAATGTAATAAAACGTGGGGGTCTGGTGTTGGGGACACTGCGTGTTTGAAAATTTCCGTTGTGATGAGGGGGGGGGGGCAGGTGTTGATGCAAACCCCCCCGCCGTTCTTTTACTGAAT
>NC_069456.1:35273773-35319313 GCF_026875155.1 Cherax quadricarinatus
AAAAAAATTTAAAAAAAAAATAATAATAAAAAAATAAAATTTTAAAAAAAAAAAAATTAAAAAATTATTTTTTTATTATATTATTATTATTATATTATTATTATTATTATTATTTATTATTATTATTATTATAATTATTACAATATTGCTGACTAGATAGCCTTGAGAATCAACAGTTCCATAAATTTTCGCAAGACTTAAGAACTTCAGAAAATCTCTCAGTCTTACAAAAACCCCCGTAAGACTGAATTTCAATTGAAAACTACCAAGAAAAAAAACGCCAATTCCCCTTGCAGTCATAAAACAAAGACTTTAAAAAAAATTCGTGAAGCCCCGGTCAGCGTGGTCTAGGCCCCACGAAACCCCGCATAAGCAAAGGGCAGAAAGAAATATTACTATCGTAGTGTACAGCATTTGTGTTGTGTTTTTTTCTGTTCTCGGTAAGACTAAACATTATCACATATAATAATTTCTGTTAGCGTCAGTAGCATTTAGAACGGTTGGGAGAAAATGATTTGTGGAGCGCGTCGTGTTGTGTACGCGTTTAAAGTGGGCGTCACTGTACTTCATTTAGGAGAGACGACGTGAACAGGAAACATCCCCACCCTCACGACGCGTCCTCCAAACCTTTCATTATGGTCGTACGTCGTGTAGTCTTGAAATACAGCGACGGTAAGTGCAGTTTTTAAAAGACGGTAGCAATCTTGGTAATTTTTTCTTCCTTCTCATGAGAACACAGACATGAGGCCAGCTGTCCGGGCACTCTCTGTGCCAGCTGTCCCTGGCACTCTTTGCCAGCTGCCCCTGGCACTCTCTGTCCCAGCTGCCCCTGGCACTCTCTGTGCCAGTTGTCCCTGGCACTCTGTGCCAGCTGTAACGTCACCAGAACTCAAGAACAACAACACTGTGGCTGTGGGGGGCCTGTAAAATAAACCTGTATATTAATACGCAAATAAGATCAAGATAGACAGGTGATATTACAATACGAAAAATAAGGACAGTGGAAAAGTTTAGTATCTCTCCAAGCGCTATATATATTATAATATATATATATATATATATATAATATATATATATATTTAATATATATTATTATATATATATATATATATATATATATATATAAAATATGCTCTTAGTAACCTATATGTTCTTAGTAACCTATACATGGAATTTTTTGAAACAAGGTTGCTTAACACAATCCTCCCTAATAGAGCTAAATGGTTCAGATATGTTGATGATATTTTGTGTCTTATGCCCAAAAAAGTAGATATACACCATTTCCTTGGAAAATTAAATAGCTTTTGGGCCCCTTCTATAAACTTTACTGTTTAGTTTGAAGAAAATAACTCATTGCCTTTTCTAGATGTTTTAATTATTGAGGGTAATAATGAATTCAAATTTTAAAATTTACAGAAAAAACCCACAAAAAAACTGTTCCTATGTCCACTAATTATTCCTCGCATCAAGATAGAGTCAAACTGTCTGTTTTTCATCAATGTTTCTGAGAGCTTTACGAATTTGTAGTCCTGAGTTCATAGATGAGGAAATATCCAAAATTTATGAAATAGGTAAGGATTTAAAATACCCAAGAAATGTAATTGTAATCTTTTAAAGTTGTAGAAACACTTTTTATAAATCCAAAAAAAGGGGCACCAGACTTATCATACTAAAAAATATGTTAGTTCTCCCTTACCATGAAACTTGGTTTGTTTTGCCTTCTCTTCTTAAGACTTTTAATATTAAAGTTGTATTCAAAAATTCTTGTGATAAGTAAACAAAAACTTTTGATATAGAATTCCCCAAAATGCTGATGGATTGTGTCTATGAGATTTCCTTGTAATTTGCGATAAAGTTTATTACGGTTCAAAACTGGTAAAAAATCTCGAACTAAGATTAATCACATAAATATAAGCATTAGAAACTGGACAAGATTAATGCTTCTATTTATTTATGTAAGAGATTTTAACCATCCAATTCGATTTTTCAAAAAGTTGATAGTATGTAGTTTCAAGAATGTCATGGTCGAAGGAATATAATTGATATCTTGTTTCAGAAAAAGCAGGGTTTTGACAATTAATATGAATATTTCCTTTGGTTATATAAATTAGATCCATTTATAATTAATAGAATTGGGAATAGAATTTATAATACACTGGACAAATAATAATTTTTAAATTTCTTGGGTAGAATAGTTTGTGGGTGAGTGTGCAAAGGCCCTATCCAAGTTGGGTCGGCGCGCGCTTCAGGTGTTTAACCGTTGTGGGAATCTGATAGTGCGGTGCTGGCAGACCCCTATTCGCTTCCTTGGATGCTTACTTCTGTTCCTTGATAATGATGAGTAGTCACGAAAGTCGCTTGGAATTTCTCTATTCTTTCAAACCTGAGTGGTTGTTTTGCATATTCTGAAATCACCTGTTTTACTGTGATCTTATTGCATTATATATATATATATATCTATTACTTATATATATATATATATATATATATATATAATATTATATATATATATTTTATAGATATATATATATATATATACTTGCCTGGGCTCCTCTGGATACATCTTATATCATTTCAGTCTTGAGTAACATTAGCAAGAGCGACAGCGAGAAGGGCTTGAACGGCACTGAGGATACGGAATCCAGAGTGGGGCGTTTCCCGTCCGATCCTGCCGAACTGCATCACTGGAAGAGTAGCTGGCTTAGTGAGGCAGGTGGTTTTGGTAAGGTAGGTTAATGGTTAGTTTGGTTATAGTGAAAGTTAGTAAGGTTAGGTAACCCTGGGATTGTGAGGGGGGAGATTGGGTTGGTGAGGTAGGTAGGTTGGCTTGTGAGGTAGTAGGCTGGCATTGGTGAGGTAGGTAGGTGGGCTTGGTAGGAGATAGGTAGGTGGTTGGTGAAGGTAGGTAGGCTGGCTGGTGAGTAGGTAGGCTGGCTTGGTGAGGTAAGTAGGCTGGGGGCTTTGGTGAGGTAGGTAGGCTGGCTTGGGAGGTAGGTAGGTGGCTTGTGAGGTAGGTAGGCTGGCTGGTGAGGTAGGTAGGGCTGGCTTGGTGAGATTGAGATAGGTAGGCTGGTTTTGGTGAGGTAGGTAGGCTGGCTTTGTGAGGGTAGGTAGGCTGGCTTGGTGAGGTAGGTTAGGTTGGCTTGGTTGAGGTAGGTAGGATGGCTTGGTAAGGTGTAGGCTGGCTTGGTGAGGTAGGTAGGTTTGCTTGGTGCAGGTAGGTAGGTTGGTTTGATGAGCGTAGGTTGGTGGCTTGGTGAGGTAGTAGGTAGGCTTGGTGAGGTAGGGTAGGTTGGTTTGGTTAGGTGGTAGGTTGGCTTGGTGAGGTAGGTAGGTTGTATTGGTGAGGTAGGTAGGTTGGCTTGATGTGGTAGGTAGGTAGGTTGCTTGGTGAGAGTAGGTAGGTAGGTTGGTTTGGTGAGTAGGTAGGTTGGACTTGATGAGGTAGGGTAGGTTGGCTTGGTGAGGTAGTTAGGTGTGGCTTGGTGAGGAGGTAGGTTTGGCATGATGAGGGGTAGGTAGGTTGGCTTGATGAGGGAGGTAGGATGGCTTGGTGACGGTAGGTATAGGTTGGCTTGAGAGGGTTGGTAGGATGGCTTGGTGACGGTAGGTAGGTTGGCTTGGTTGAGGTAGGTTAGGTTTTTGGCTTGATGGGGTAGGTAGGTTGGCTTGATGAGGTAGATAGGATGGCTTGATGAGGTAGTAGGATGGCTGGTGAGGTGGTAGGGTTGGCTTGGATGAGGTAGGTATAGGATGGCTTGGTGAGGTAGGTAGGTTGGACTTGGTGAGGTTAGGTAGGTTGGCTTGATGAGGTAGGTAAGTTGGCTATCATAGGAAGGTAGGATGGCTTGATGAGGTAGGTAGGATGGCTGGTGAGGTTAGGTAGGTTGGCTTTGATTAGAGTAGGTAGGTTGGCTGATGAGGTAGGTAGGATGGCTTGAATGAGGTAGGTAGGTTGGCTTGATGAGGTAGGTTAGGTTGGCTTGGTGAGGTAGGTAGGTTGGCTTGATGATGTAGGTAGGTTGGGCTTGGATGAGGTAGTAGGATGTCTTGATGAGGTAGGTTTAGGTTGGCTTGGTGAGGTAGGTTAGGTTGGCTTGTTGAGTTAGGTAGGGATGGCTTGATGAGGTATGTGGTTGGCCTTGATGAGGTAGGTAGGATGGCTTGGTGAGGTTGGTAGCTGTTGGCTTGATGAGGTAGGCAGGTTGGCTTGGATGAGGTAGGTAGGAAGGCTTGGTGAGGTAGGTAGGTTGGGCTTGGTGAGGTAGGTGGTTGGGTTTGATGAGGTAGGTAGGTGGGCTTGGTGAGGTAGAGTATAGGTTGGCTTGGTGAGGTAGGTAGGTTGGCTTCTGGTGAGGTAGGTAGGTTTGGTTTGATGAGGTAGGTAGGTTTGGCTTGGTGTGGAAGGTAGGTTGGCTTGATGAGGTAGGTAGGTTGGCTTGGTGAGGTAGTAGGTTGGCTTGGTTGGTAGTAGGTTGGCTTGCTTGGTGAGGGTAGGTAGGTTGGGCTTGGTGAGGTAGGTAGGTTGGTTGGTGAGGAGGTAGGTTGGCTAGGTGAGGTAGGTAGGTTGGTTGGTGAGGTAGGTAGGTTTGCTTTAGTGATGTAGGTAGGTTGGCTTGATGAGGTAGGTAGGTTGGCTTGATTAGGTAGGTAGGTGGCTTGGTGAGGTAGGTAGGTTTGCTTGATGGAGGTAGGTAGGCTGGCTTGGTGAGGTAGGTAGGTTAGGCTTGATGAGGTAGGTAGGTGGCTTGGTGGAGGTAGGTTGGCTTGATGAGGTAGTAGGTGGTGGTGTGGTAGGTAGGCTGGCTGATGAGGTAGGTAGGTTGGCTTGGGGAGGTAGGTAGGCTGGTCTTGGGTGAGGGTAGGTAGGCTGGTCTTGTTGAAGGTAGGAGGTTGGTGGTGAGGGTAGTAGGTTGGCTTGGTGAGGTAGGTAGGCTGGCTTTGGTGGGTAGGTAAGGCTGGTTGGTGAGGTTGGTAGGCTGGCTGGTGAGGTAGGTAGGCTGGCTTGGTGAGGTAGGTTGGTGGCTGGTTAATGAGGTAGTAGGTGGCTTGGTGAGGTAGGTAGGTTGCTTGGTTGAGGTAGGTAGGCTGGCTTTGGTCGAGGTAGGTAGGCTGGCTTGGTGAGGTAGGTAGGCTGGCTTGGTGAGGTAGGGTAGGCTGGTTGGTGAGGTAGGTAGGTGGCTTGGGTGAGGTAGGTAGGCTGGCTTGGTGAGTTAGGTAGGCTGGCTTGGTGAGTAGGTAGGCTGGCTGGTGAGGTAGGTAGGCTGGCTTGGTGAGGTAGGTGGCTGGCTTGGTGAGGTAGGTTATGCTGGCTTGGTGAGGTAGGTTTGGTTGGCTGGTGAGGTAGGTAGGTTGGCTTGGTGAGGTAGGTAGTGCTGGATGGGGAGGATTGGTAGGCTGGTTGGTTGAGGTAGGTAGGCTGGCTTGGTGAGGTTAGGTAGAGCTGGCTTGGCTGAAGGTCAGGTAGCTGGCTTGGTGAGGTAGGTAGGTGGCTTGTGGAGGTAGGTAGGCTGGCTTGGTGAGGTAGGTAGGCTGGCTTGGTGAGGTAGGTAGGCTGGCTTGGTGAGGTAGGTACGGTTGGCTGGTGAGGTAGGTAGGTTGGCTTGGTGAGGGTAGGTGGCTTGGTTGGTGAGGTAGTTAGGCTGGCTTGGTGAGGTAGGTTTAGGTTGGCTTGGTGAGGTAGATAGGCTGGCTTGGTGAGGTAGGTAGGCTGGCTTGGAGAGGTAGGTAGCTGGCTTGGTGAGGAGTAGCTGGCTTGGTGAGGTAGGTAGGTTGTGGTGATGTAGGTAGGTTGCTTGGTGAGGTAGGAGGCTGGTTGGTGAGGCTGGTAGGTGGCTTGGTGGTGAGGTAGGTTGGCTGGCTTGGTGAGGTAGGTAGGCTGGCTTGGTGAGGTAGGTAGGCTGGCTTGGTTGACGGGTAGGCTAGGCTGGCTTGGTGAGGTAGGGAGGCGCTTGGTGAGGTAGGTAGGCTGCTTGGTGAGGTAGGTAGGCTGCTTGGGTGCTCAGTGAGGTAGGTAGGCTGGCTTGGTGACGGTAGGTAGGTGGCTTGGTGAGGGTAGGTAGGTTGCCTTAATAGAATACACAATTGCCGAGTGTCTGGTAAGGAAGAGAGAAAATAATTGGTTAAGAATGTTAGCTCTAAATTATCTATTCTGAGTCATTTTTACTTACCACTTTCTATCTCCCTTCTCTCTTCTGCTTTCTTCTTCTTCTTCGTTTCGTATCGACCTTCCTCTTCTCCTTTCTTTCGTCCTGTTTTCCTTCCTTTCCCCGTCTCTATCTCTGTGACTCTTTCTGTTTCACTTCATTAATTCCCTTCCCTCATCATATTCTCCACTTCCGTCTCTCTCCCTTTCCTTTCTGCTTTGTTAGCTATCACCTGCTCTCAGAACTCACTGCTCTCAGCAACTCACCTGTCTCAGAACTCACCTGCCTCTCAGGAATCACGCGCTCTCAGAAAAACTCACCTGCTCTCAGAACCACCTGCTCAGAAAACTCACCTGCTCTCAGAACGCACTTGCTCTCAGAACTCACCTGGCTCTCAGAATTCACTGCTCTCAGTGAATCACCTGCTTTCCCTTAAACTCGTCTGAAAGTTCTTGGCTGATTCTTGTGTCAATCTGCTCCGAAATCCAGTTGGGTACACTTGGGGAGGAATTTTTCGTTCCACAGTGGGCCTTGTTGTGCCATCACGTTACTGTCTGTGTCGTGGTGGTCGACGACACGGAGCTGTCGCCTCCGCTGCCTTCAATACGACCCGTGACCGTCTGTAGCTGTGGGAGACGAACAGACGGAAAAAACTTGGCTATTACAAAAGCGTAAGATGTTAGATAGGAAAATGGTGGACCCGAGAAGAAAACCAAAGCTTTTTGACCCCCCGGATCTTATATATGTTTTCTTTTTTTCTTATACATAATAATTTCACAGGTGATACTAGCCCTTTTGCTCTAGTATTTTTAGTCTCCTCTGTATGCCCCAAGTATCTCCCCTTATTCCAACATAGACTTGTTTCTCTCTCCTTACTGTGTCTTGTAGGGAGTTGCCAGTAACTTGTCCTGAGCTGGGTTTTATGAAGGTTTCCACGGTCCCTGTAGCTGGAGGAGGAGCACAGAACTTCAGCTTCACTGAACAGTGTACTACCACGTCGTCGCGGCTCTTCTACCGTCCCTCTGCGCTGTCGCCGACGAGCCAGTAGCGGGGATTTAGAAAGGTGTTTCCTACCACAGGAGGAGAGGCAAGCGTCAGTGGTGCTAATGGGTGAATTGGAAGATGCATAGCATGTAACACCGGAGCTTAGGGAAATGAGAAGTATTACACCTGGGATGTAGTTATCTTTACACCTATATCCCTGTTCGCCTAGCGTAAAGTAGGTTACCTAGGGTTAGTTTATTTTACCACTATCTGCTCCCCTGTTCATCTAGCGTTAAGTAGGTACCTGGATGTTAGTTTTTCCTACAACCTACTGTCCTTTCTCGCCTAGCAGTAAGTACGTACCTGGACTGTTAGTCACTTCCCACAGAGAATTAAGTCACCTGGGAACTCACTTGCAAGTCACTGGGGACCTCACCTAATAGGTGAGGAGGATGGTTGTCGCCGTGCCTTCCGGGTTTTAACGGCGTGGAAGGGAATGCTTTGCTGGACCGTGGGCGGTGGAGGATATGGTGCGGGCGTCGTGTGTGGGGCGTGTTGAGGCGGCGGTTGGTGTCGCAGACGTGGATTGATGGAATGGGCTGTGGATGGTGGATTGGTTGAATTCTCTCTGTAGAGTGCCAGCGCTCTCTACCAGCACGCTTCTCCTGGCAGCACAATGATACGATCACAATCTATTGGCTCTAATAGACCCTACACAGTTATCGGCATTAATTTAATATTAATATATCACGTCAATTGAAGCTCTTAGCTCAGTCAGTATTTATACGAGGGAAACTATTATTATTCTTATTATCATTAATATTAAAATTATTACTAATATAAGAGCCATAAGAAGGAACAACTGTCAGAAGGCCTACTGGCCATGCGAGGCAGATCCAATTCTCCCACGGATTATGCATAATGCCTTGACTAGTCAGGGCAGGGTCCAACTCACACTCTTCCCACACCACCACTCATGTTTTATCTAACCTATTTTTAAACTGCACAACGATTTAGCGTCTATAACTGTCTCGAGAGTTTTGTTCCACTCATCCACAACTCTATGACCAAACCAGTGCTTTTCCTATATCCTTCCTGAATCTGAATTTTTTCAACTTGAAACCATTGCTGCGATTCCTGTTTTGGGCTGGAAATTTTCAGACCGCTATTTAACATCCCTTTATTTATTCATGGCTGATTCATACTTTAAGTAGCAGCTCCTGTCTTGCCTTCCAATGTCATTTCACCAGCACTAAGACCATATAGTGGATTGTTCCATTAACAACTGACATAATATTATCCAACCTGGTGACTATGTCACCAAAAACCAGCTCCTGAGAGGCACACCCTCTGTCTGACTTCCTATCTATCTATCTATCCTATCATCTATCTATTTATCGTTCTATAATATATATATATTTATTATTATATATATATATATATTTATATATATATATATATTATTATATATATATATAATATTTTATTTATTTATTTATTTTTTTATCAACACTGGCCGATTTTATATTATTTTCCACCAAGGCAGGGTGTCCCGAAAAAGAAAAAACTTTCCAACATCATTCACTCCATTCACTGTCTTGCCAGAAGAGTGCTTTACACTACAGTTTTTTAAACTTGCACATTTAACCACCTCCTTCAGAGTGCAGCACTGTATTCCCTCTCCATGACTCAAGTCGGCATGCCCGGTTTCTCTGAACCCCTTCATAAAGTTACTTTGCTCAACACTCCAACAGCACGTCAAGTATTAAAAACCATTCGTCTCCATTAACTCTATCACAACACGCTCACGCACGCCTGCTGGAAGTCCTAGCCCCCTTCGCAACAATACCTCTTTACCCCCTCCCTCAAACCTTTCTAGGCCGACCCCTCCTACCCGCCTCCTTCCCTTCCACTACTGACTGATACACTCTTTTGAAGTCACTCTCTCTGTTTCGCTCCATTCTCTCTACATGTCGACCGAACACACCTTCAAACCACCTTCCTAAGCCCTCTGGACAACAGTTTTGGTAATCCAGCACTCTCACTCCTAAACTTCCAAAACTACGAATTCTCGCATGTATATTCACACCCACACATTGCCCTTCAGAACATTGACATCTCCAGGCCTCCAGCCCTTCTCCTCGCGTGCAACATTCATCACCCATGCTTACACCATATTAAGAGCGTTGGTAAATATATTCTCTCATCATTCCCCTCTTGCCTCCAAGGACAAAGTTCTTTGTCTCCACAGACTCCTAAGTGCCACCACCACCCTTTTCCCTCATCTATTCTATGATTCACCTCATCCTTCATAGGAAACCATCCGCTGTCACAGTTCCACTCCCCAAATATCTGAATTACATTCACCTCTCCATACTCTATACTCAATCTGATATCCAATATTTCATCACCTAATATTTTTGTTATCCTAATAACTTCACTCTTTCCTGGTTATTCACTTTTAATTTTCTTCTTTTGACACCCTACCAATTTCATCCAACAATATCTGCAACTTCTCTTCAGAATCTCCTAAGGCACAGTGTAATCAGCAAAGGAGCAAAACTGTTGACAACATCCCTTTATGTGTGATTCTTTATTCTTTTAACTCCAAGCCTCTTGCCAGACCCTCCGCATTGTACTTCTTTACGACCCCATCTATAATATATATTAAACAACCACGGTGACATCACCACATCCTTGCCTAAGGCCTACTTTTACAGGGAAATAATTTCCCTCTTTCTAAGTACTCTAAATTGAGCCTCACTATCCTCGTTTAAAAACTCTTCACTGATATCAGTAACCTACCTCTACACATACACTTGCAACATCTGCACATTGCCCCCCTTATCCACCCTGTATACGCCTTTACCAAATCCATAAATGCCACAAAGACTCTTTAGCCTTATCTAAATACTGTTCACTTATTTGTTTCACTGTAAACCATGGTCCACCACACCCCCCTACCTTCTAAAGCCTCCTTTGTTCATCTGCTATCCTAATCTCCGTCTTCCTTTTAATTCTTTAATAATAACGCTATCATTAC
The DNA here is from genome assembly GCF_026875155.1 of Cherax quadricarinatus. Lineage (NCBI taxonomy): Eukaryota > Metazoa > Arthropoda > Malacostraca > Decapoda > Parastacidae > Cherax > Cherax quadricarinatus. The sequence continues at coordinate 35,283,947 of NC_069456.1, forward strand.
ACTTTACCAGGTATTGTCAACAGACTTAGCCCCCTAATAATGTTTTGCACTCTTCTTTATCCCCTTTGCCTTTATACAAAGGAAATATGCATGCATCTCTGCCAATCCCTAGGTACCTTTACCCTCTTCCATTCATTTATTAATTTAATTGACCAACCTCAGTACGTCCAAAACTATATCCCCAACAGCTTCTCTTTGTTTACAATTCTATCTTTATCCCATCATTCCCGGCTTGCCTTACCCCCTTTTCATTTTACCTACTGCCTCACGAACTTCCCCCACATCAGACCAAACTGGCTCTTCCTTCACTCCTACAATGATGTTATTCATCCTTGCCCTATACACGAAATCACAGCTTCCCTATCTTCATCAACTTTAACAATTCACTCAAAATATTCCCTCATCTTCCCAATACCTCTAACTCTCCATTTAATAACTCTCCTCTCCTATTTTTAACTGACAAATCCATTTGTTCTTAGGCTTCTTAACTTGTTAATCTCACTCCAAAACTTTTCTCATATTTTCAACAAATCTTTGTTGGATAACATCCGCCACCACTCTCTATTTGCCCATTCTTATATATATATATATATATATATATTATATATATATATATATATATATTATATATATAATATATATATATATATATTTATTTATTTACCTCGCGTCTTAGCTAAGGATCTTTTGCTTGTTTTTCAATGTGGTTGATTACATGAAGATCCGCGGTGTCCGTAGTGGTTGTGATTGTGGTTTTGGGGTAGTGGTGGTAATAGTGGTGGGTAGTGGTGGGGGGTGTGGTGGTGGTGGTGCGTGGTGGTGGAGATAGCCAGAGGGTGGTGGTGGTGGTGTGATGGAAGTTGACTATGCTGGGACTGTGCTGTTGACTTTGCTCTGGACTCCGTTCTTGCCTAATGATTAGGAGAAGGTCAAGACTTCGAATCTTGCCACAGTCAGCCATGCCAGGTTCTCCAGGGCTGACACTCTCCCACCTGACGCTGTCGGAGAGTCAGGGAGGTCACTGATAGATAGATAGATCGAAAGAAGGAGATAGGAGAGAGAGAGAGCGAGAGAGAGAGATGAGAGAGAGAGAGAGAGAGAGAGGAGAGATAGAGGAGATGCGAGCGCGAGATGGGAGAGGGGGGTAGTTACTTTTACTTTTTTTTACTTTTTAAAAAACAGATAGCTGCGGAGCTGAAGAGCGTGTTTGGGGGTGGTAGGTATATATGTCCACGGTATTTTTACTACAGGGTGACCGAGGACCTTTCATCATCATAACGGTAGTGAGCGACTCTGACTTCACTCCAGCTCGCGCGACGCTAGTGGGGGTCGTTGAGTGTGGCGACGTGTGGTGTGCCGAGTACACTACGTTAATCGTTGAACTCTATCCTCCTACAGGTGACTGAGATGCTTGATCTCCCTCATCATTCTTCAGAGTGCCGCCACTGTCAAGCGTTCCCACCTCCAGGACTGTAACATTCCTCACTCATCCTTCAGAGTGCAGCTGTATTCTACCTCCAGGGACTGTAACCATCCTCATCATCCTCAGAGTGCTAGGTAGGTACTGTACTACCCACCTCCAGGGACTGTAAATCCTCACTCATCCTTCAGAGTGCAGGTCGATACTACCACCTCCAGGATCTGTAACATCCTCACTCATCCTCAGAGTGCAGTACTGTTACTACCCACCTCCAGGACTGTAAACATCCTCACTCAATCCTTCAGAAGTGCAAGGTTTACTTGTACTTCCCACCTCCAGGACTGATTAAACATCCTCACTCATCCTTCAGAGTGCAGGTATGGACTACCACCTCCAGGACGTAACATCATCAATCATCCTCCAGTGGTGAAGGTATGTACTACCCACCTCCAGGACTGTAAACATCTCACTGTGCCTTCAGAGTGCAGGTACTGTACTACCCAACTCAGGACTGTAACATCCTCACTCATCTTTCAGAGTGAAGGGTACTGTACTACCCACCTTCCAGGACTGTAACATCCTCACTCATCTTCAGAGTGCAGGTACTGTAATTTCCCTCCAGGACTGTAACAAAACCTCACTCATACTTCCTGAGTGCAAGGTACTGTATACCCACCTCCAGGACGGTAACATCCTCACTCATCCTTCAGAGTGCAGGTACTCTACTTTCCCACCTCCAGGACTGTAACATCCTCAACTCATCCTTCAGACGTGCAGGTACTGTACCTTACCCACCTCCAGACTGTAACTCCTCACTCATCCTTTAGAGTGCAGGTACTGTACTTACCACCTCCTGGACTGTAACATCCTCACTCATCCTTCAGAGTGCAGGTACTCTAACTTCCCACTCCAGGGAATGTAACATCTTCACTCACTCCTTCAGGTGCAGACTCCGTACTAACCCACTCCAGGACTGTAACATCCCTGCTCATCCTTCAGAGTGCAGGTACTTGTACTTCCACCTCCAGGACTGGAAATCCTCACTCTTCCTTCGAGTGCAGGTATCTCTAACTTCCCACCTCCAGGGACTGTGTAACATGTCACCTCATCCTTCAGAGTGCAGGGTACTGTACTGCCTATTCCAGACAGTAAATCCTCACTCATCCTTCAGAGTGAGGTACTGTACTTCCCACCCTCCAGGATTGTCACATCCTCCTTCATCCTTCAGGAGTGCAGGTACTGTACTACCCCACCTCCAGGACTGTTAACATCCTCATGCATCATCCTTCAGAGTGCGGTACTGTACTACCCACCTCCAGATCCTGTAACATCCTCACTCATCCTTCAGAGTGCAGGTACTCTACTTCCACCTCCAGGACAGTAACATCCTCATCATCTTCAGAGTTGCAGGTACTGTATACCACCTCCCGGACTGTACATCCTCACTTAATCCTTCAGTGTGCAAGTACTGTATACCCACCTCAGGACTGTATCATCCTCATCTCATCCTTCAGAGTGCAGGTACATTTACTTCCCACCTCCAGGATGTAACATCCTCAATCATCCTTCAAAGTGCATGCACTGTACTTCCCACTCCAGGACTGTAAATCTCATTCATCTCAGAGTGCATGTACTGTATTCCACCTCCAGGACTGTAACATCCTCACTCATCCTCAGAGTGCAGGCACTGTACTACCCCACCCTTCAGGTCTGTAAACAATCCTCCACCTCATCCTTCAGAGTGAGGCCACTGTACACCCATCCTCCAGGACTGTCAAATCCTCACTCATCCTTCAGAGTGCAGGCACTGTACTACCCCCTCAGGTCTGTAACATCTCACTCATCCTTCAGAGTGCAGGCACTGTACTACCCACCTCCGGACTGTAATCCTCACTCATCCTTCAGAGTGCAGGCACTGTACTCCCACCTCCAGGACTGTAGCATCCTCACTCATCCTTCAAAGTGCGGCACTGTACTACCCACTCCAGGACTGTAACATCCTCATCCTCCTTCAGAGTGCAGGCATGTACTTCCACCTCCAGGGACTGTAAACATCCTCACTCATCCTTCAGAGTGAGGCACTGTACACCCCACCTCCAAGGGACTGTAAACAAATCCTTCACTCATCCTTCAGAGTGCAGGACTGTTACTTCCCACTTCCAGGACTGTAACATCCTCTTCATCCTTCAGATGTGCTCGGCCCCCCCCCCCCCCCCCCCCCCCCCCCCCCCCCCCCCCCCCCCCCCCCCCCCCCCCCCCCCCCCCCCCCCCCCCCCCCCCCCCCCCCCCCCACCCCCCCCCCCCCCCCCCCCCCCCCCCCCCACTGTACTTCCCACCTCCAGGTCTGTATACATCCTCAAAACTCTATCCTTCAGAGTGACAGGTACTGTATTCCCACTCCAGGACTGTCAACATCCACACTCATCCTTCAGTGTGCAGGCCACGTATCTACCCACCTCCAGGTTCTGTAACATCCTCATCATTCCTTCGAGTGCAGGCACTACTACCCACCTCCAGACTGTAACATCCTCCACTCATCCTTCAGAGTGCAGGCACTGTACTTCCCATTCCAGGGACTGTAACATCTCACTCATTCCTTCAGAGTGCAGGTACTGTACTACCCACCTCCAGGACTGTAACATCCTCAATCATCCTTCAGAGTGCAGGTTCTGTACTTCCCACCTCCAGGACTGTAACATCCTCAATCATCCTTCAGAGTGCAGGTTCTGTACTTCCCACCTCCAGGACTGTAACATCCTCACTCATCCTTCACGAAGTGCAGGTTCTGTACTTCCCACCTCCAGGACTGTAACATCCTCACCCATCTTTCATAGTGTAGACACTGTACTTCCCACCTCCAGGACTCGAGTCTGGCTAACCAAGGATTTCCTGAAGGGAATTTCCTCAGCTGGCAATTGTACCTAAATCTAACCTTTTTAGGTGAGTCTACAAGAGAACCAGATCTCCTGAAGGCCAGGAAGGCATCAATGTTCCGCAGCTGGTGCAGCTGGTGCAGCTGGTTGATGGCGTGGTCAATGCTGTGCAGGTGGCCCACGCTCTTGCTACGGGGCGACGGGAGAGTTAGTACAGTGGGCGTGATGAGCGTGCGCGGGCTGGGCGAGGGCGTGAGGATCGCCGTCAGATTTTCTCCACTCTCTTCGTCGATATAACGAATGACGTCACTTCTGACGCCTCCCCCTCCGCTGCTGCTGCCCTGCTGATTGGTGGAAAAGATTGTTAGGATTGTGGTGATTGGTGGAGAAGATTGTTAGGATTGTGGTGATTGGTGGAGATCGTTAGAATTGTGGTGATTGGTGGAGGAAGATTGTAAGGTTGTGGTGATTGGGAGGAAACAGATTGTTAGGAGAATTGTTGTGATTGGTGGGGAAAGTTGTTCGGATTTGGTGATTGGTGAAAGATTGAATAGAAATTGTGGCGATTTGGTGGGGAAGCTTGTTAGGATTTTGGTGATTGGTGGAGAAGGGATTGTTAGGATTGTGGTGATTGGTGGAGAGATTGTTAAGAATTGTGGTGACTGGTGGAGAAGATTGTTAGGTTTGTGGTATTGTTGTAGAAGATTGTTAGGATTGTATTGATGGTGGAGAAGATTTGTTAGGACTGTGGTTAAATGGTGGAGTGGATTATAAGGATTGTGGAGATTGGTAGAGAGATTGTTTAAGTATTGTGGTGATTGGTGGAGAAGATTGTTAAAATTGTGGGTGAATTGGTTGAGAAGATGTTAGGGATTGTGGTGATTGGTGGAGAAGATTGTTAGAATTGTGGTCGATTGGTGGAGAAGTATTGTTAGGATTGTTGTGATTGGTGGAGAAGATTGTTTGAGTTGTGGTGATTCGGTGAAGATTCGTTAGGATTGTGGTGATTGGTGTAGAAGATTGTTAGGATTGTGGTGATTGGTGGATAAGGTTTGTTAGGATTGTTGGTGCATTGGTGGAGAAGATTGTTAGAGTTGTTGGTGATTGGTGGAGAAGATTGTTAGGTAGGTTTGTGGTGATTGGTCGGAGAAGATTGTTATGGATTGTGGGTGATTTGAGTGAAAGAAGATTGTTAGGACTGTGGTGATTGGTGGAGAGGAATTTTTTAGGAATTGTGGTGATTGGTAGAGAAGATTGTTTGGATTGTGGTGGAGTGGTGGAAGAAGATTGTTAGGATTGTGGTGATTGGTGGAGAAGATTGTTAGGATTGTGGTGATTGGTGGAGAAGATTGTTAGGATTGTGGTGATTGGTGGAGAAGATTGTTAGGTTGTGGCGGTTTGGTGAAGAAGATTGTTAGGACTGTGGTGATTGGTGGAGAGGATTTTTAGGATTGTGGTGATTGGTAGAGAAGATTGTTAGGATTGTGGTGATTGGTGGAGAAGATTGTTAGGATTGTGGTGATTGGTGGGGAAGATTGTTAGGATTGTGGTGATTGGTGGAGGAAGATTGTTAGGGGATTGTGGTGTATTGGTGGAGAAGATTGTTAGGATTTGTGGTGATTGGTGGGAGAGGATTAATTAGGATTGTGGTGATTGGTGGAGAAGGATTGTTAGGATTGTGTGATGAGTGGAGAAGATTGTTCGATTTGTGAGTGATTGGTGTGGAAGATTGTTAGAATTGTGGTGATTGGTGGAGAAGGGAGTGTTAAGATATGTGGTGATTGGTGTAGGAAGATTGTTAGGATTGTGGTTTGATCCTGGTGTAGAAGATTGAAGGGATTGTGGTGATTGGTGGCGAAGATTGTTAGAATTGTGGTGTGTTTGGTGGAGAGATTGTTAGGTTTGTGGTGATTGGTGGAGAAAGATTGTTTTTTAGGGGGGGACTGTTGGTGATGGTGGAGAAGATTGTTCGGATTGTGATGATTGCGGTGGTTTTGATAGAAAAATAATCAGTCCCTCAGCCTTGATCAACTGGACTGATTAGGCAGAGGAACTGACCACATCAAAAGTGTCACTCCACTAAGGATTTTTTGAAGTCATGGTTCGTTTAGAATCAATGTAAACAAGCTCTTTGAATTTAAGCAAGTTTAGCTCGGGATCATACGAGAGTAAATGATGAAAAATTTTATTTTATGGGATGATTATATTATTGACAATACCTAGCATGGCCGTAGCCCTGCTGCAGTGCACCTTCTTTCTTTGACCTGGCTAGCATGTGCCAGTAGCCCTGCTGCAGTGCACCTTCTTTCTTTGACCTGGCTAGCATGTGCCAGTAGTCCTGTTGCAGTGCACCTTCTTTCTTTGACCTTTCTAGCCTGGGCCAGTAGCCCTGCTGCAGTGCACCTTCTTTCTTGGACCTGGCTAGCATGTGCCAGTAGTCCTGTTGCAGTGCACCTTCTTTCTTGAACCTGGCTAGCATGTGCCAGTAGTCCTGTTGCAGTGCACCTTCTTTCTTGAACCTGGCTAGCATGTGCCAGTAGTCCTGTTGCAGTGCACCTCTTCTTGGACCTGGCTTGATGTGCAGTAGTCCTGTTGCAGTGCACCTTCTTTCTTGACCTGGCTAGCATGTGCCAGTAGTCCTGTTGCAGTGCACCTTCTTTCTTGGACCTGGCTAGCATGGGCCAGTAGTCCTGTTGCAGTGCACCTTCTTTCTTGAACCTGGCTAGCATGTGCCAGTAGTCCTGTTGCAGTGCACCTTCTTTTTGGAACCTGGCTAACATGTGCCAAGTAGTCTGTGTTGCAGGGCACCTTCTTCTTGGACCTGGCTACAAAGTGCCAGTAGTCCTGTTGCAGTGCACCTTATAGTCAGGTGAATAACCAATACGAAAAATAAGGACTGTGGAAATAGTTTTAGTATCTCTCAAGCGCTTTATATATTTATAATATATATATATATATATATATGTTATATATATATATATATTTATATATATTATCTATATATATATATATATATATACTATATAAATATATATGCTTTAGTAAAACCTATATGTTCTTAGTAAACTATACATTGGAATTTTTTGAAACAAGGTTGTTAAACACAATCCTCCCTAATAGAGCTAAGTGGGTTCAGATATGTTGATGATATTTTGTGTCTTATGCCCAAAATGTAGAATATACACCATTTCCTTGGAAAATTAAATAGCTTAGCCCATTCGTATAAACTTTATGTTGAGTTTGAAGAAAATAACTCATTTGCCTTTTCTAGATGTTTAAAGTATGAGGTGTAATAATGAATTCAAATTTAAAAGTTACAGAAAAACCTACAAAATAACTGTCCTATGTCACTATTATTCCTCGCATAAAGATAGAGTTCAAACTGTCTGTTTTATCATCAATGTTCTGAGCAGCTTTACGGAATTTGTAGTCCTGAGTTCATAGATGAGGAAATATCCAAAATTTATGAAATAGGTAAGGATTTAAAATACCCAAGAAATGTAATTGTAATCTTTTAAAGTTGTAGAAACACTTTTTATAAATCCAAAAAAAGGGGCACCAGACTTATCATACTAAAAAATATGTTAGTTCTCCCTTACCATGAAACTTGGTTTGTTTTGCCTTCTCTTCTTAAGACTTTTAATATTAAAGTTGTATTCAAAAATTCTTGTGATAAGTAAACAAAAACTTTTGATATAGAATTCCCCAAAATGCTGATGGATTGTGTCTATGAGATTTCCTTGTAATTTGCGATAAAGTTTATTACGGTTCAAAACTGGTAAAAAATCTCGAACTAAGATTAATCACATAAATATAAGCATTAGAAACTGGACAAGATTAATGCTTCTATTTATTTATGTAAGAGATTTTAACCATCCAATTCGATTTTTCAAAAAGTTGATAGTATGTAGTTTCAAGAATGTCATGGTCGAAGGAATATAATTGATATCTTGTTTCAGAAAAAGCAGGGTTTTGACAATTAATATGAATATTTCCTTTGGTTATATAAATTAGATCCATTTATAATTAATAGAATTGGGAATAGAATTTATAATACACTGGACAAATAATAATTTTTAAATTTCTTGGGTAGAATAGTTTGTGGGTGAGTGTGCAAAGGCCCTATCCAAGTTGGGTCGGCGCGCGCTTCAGGTGTTTAACCGTTGTGGGAATCTGATAGTGCGGTGCTGGCAGACCCCTATTCGCTTCCTTGGATGCTTACTTCTGTTCCTTGATAATGATGAGTAGTCACGAAAGTCGCTTGGAATTTCTCTATTCTTTCAAACCTGAGTGGTTGTTTTGCATATTCTGAAATCACCTGTTTTACTGTGATCTTATTGCATTATATATATATATATATCTATTACTTATATATATATATATATATATATATATATAATATTATATATATATATTTTATAGATATATATATATATATATACTTGCCTGGGCTCCTCTGGATACATCTTATATCATTTCAGTCTTGAGTAACATTAGCAAGAGCGACAGCGAGAAGGGCTTGAACGGCACTGAGGATACGGAATCCAGAGTGGGGCGTTTCCCGTCCGATCCTGCCGAACTGCATCACTGGAAGAGTAGCTGGCTTAGTGAGGCAGGTGGTTTTGGTAAGGTAGGTTAATGGTTAGTTTGGTTATAGTGAAAGTTAGTAAGGTTAGGTAACCCTGGGATTGTGAGGGGGGAGATTGGGTTGGTGAGGTAGGTAGGTTGGCTTGTGAGGTAGTAGGCTGGCATTGGTGAGGTAGGTAGGTGGGCTTGGTAGGAGATAGGTAGGTGGTTGGTGAAGGTAGGTAGGCTGGCTGGTGAGTAGGTAGGCTGGCTTGGTGAGGTAAGTAGGCTGGGGGCTTTGGTGAGGTAGGTAGGCTGGCTTGGGAGGTAGGTAGGTGGCTTGAGTCCTGGTTTTGCAGGGGCCCTTCTTTTTTGGGGACTGGCTGCATGGGCCGTGTCCTGTTGCGTGCCCCCTTTATGAGGTGCGAAACCTGATAAATCATTCAATGCAAGGAAATGGGAAAAACATAAAAAGGGAAGGAGCACTGCGGCGGCCTAGGCCCCATGCTAGGCAGGCCCCAAGTTACACCCACTTAAAAGGGAACAAATATTTCTTTCCATTTTTAAAAAAAAAATGGTTGAGGAGGGGAAAGGTCACGGGCTGATGGTTCATCAAAAGGGTCATGATAGCGCACCTTTCTGGTGAAGAATAAAACATGTTAGGAAAAAAGGACAAAGGGCAATTGTTTTCTCGGGGGAAACGTTTCCCCCTCCAGAAGCCCCCCAACTTTTTGTAGCGGTTCCAAGCTCCAGCAAAATGAGAGTAAGAACCCATGTGAAACTCTGGGTATCTTTATTGTAGACTTTTCCCCCCCTCCAGTGGTTTTTAAAATAAAAAATTCTGGGAACTAATTGAAGACAGTACAACTATGTCAGAAGATGGGTAATCAGTCCCTCAACCTGGAGAGGTGCGAACAGCACCAGACTAGGGTGCTGTTCGCACCTACCCCTAGGTTGAGGGATGATTACCTCATCTCCAGGAAATGTCCCATTTGATGTGTTCTTTTATTTAAAAATTTCTCGGAATTTCTCCAACTTTATATTTTGGGGGAATTTTATTCACGTTTCCCCCGTAAAAGACCCCAAAAATTTTTGCTTCAGTTTCAGTCTTAAAACCTGCCGTTTTCTAACCCATTTAGTCCACCTTTCTGGGTAAGGGGAAGGGAGAAAGCGTGGTAAAAGGGTGTTTTCTTTAGCTCTGGGGGGTTTTGGGAGCGAATTTGCGTGTGTTGTGGTGGTTCATCAGAGATTATTACATAAATGGAGGCTGAGGGACTGAGTTTTCATCTTTTACTGCATTCTCCCTGTGTTTTGGGATGAGAAGCCTGTGGGGGCGAAACGTTTTATGCTGCATATGGTCTTAATCATCGGTGTAGAAATTAGATACTGTAAAACATTGGGAATCTTTTTTTGTGGGACAAATGTTGCACATGTGTCAAATTTTTTTATTTTCCCAGTGTGTATTGTGGGTTTCCCAGTGTGTATTGGGGGAGTTCCCCAGTGTGTATTGGGGGTTTCCGTGTGATTGTGGAGTTTCGTGTTGTTGGAGATTACCAGTGTGTGTTGGGGATTTACCGTGTGTGTTGGGGACTTCCCAGTTTTGGGGGGTTGGGGCTGCGGTAAGTCTGTTGCCATGCTGTGTACTGTGCTTCCGTTATTCTACTGTTGCTGTGCTACGTTGTGGAACGTGACGGTGTTGTTGTTTTAATGCTGTTGGCGTTTTTGTTGTTGTTGACAAAATTTTGTTGTTGAGTTGTTGGTGGTGACGGAGTTGGTGGTGGTGGTGGAGGTGGATATAGTGGAGAAATAGTTGGGAAGCGGTGGGGGCGTTGTCGGGGGTGACTGTCGGAGCTCCTCCGGGGGCTTCTGGAGGTTTTTGGCGAGGTGTTGGAGGAGGTGTTAGGGAGATTTTGAGAGGTGTTGAGGAGATATTGGGGAGGTGTTAGGGAGTTTTGGAGGAGGTGTTGGAGAGGTGTTGGAGGGGTGTTGGAGGGGTCTTGGGCCAGCTTTTCCCACCTCCTCCCGTGGATTCCAACACGAGGTGGAGTGCGGTGACGTGGGTGTTGGAGAAACAATATTTTTTGGGGGATGGATAGTGCATATCCCCGCAGAAGGAATGAGGGAAAGTGCTTGGGGCTGGGGGCGCTGACCCCAGATGTGGAGAAGACATGCCCATGTGGGCGTGAAAGGGGGCGTGGAATGTCCCTCACCTCTAGCCCCGCCCTCAGATTTCCCCGTAGCGCAACATCTCCGGCGTAGAAAATCGACTTTCGGATTTTCCCTCCAGCCTGCGGAGGCTGCTCTCTCTGCGCCCACTACAATCCCTCCCCCCCTTTCCCCCAACCTCCGTCTGCTCTCCACGCCGCTGCGTCTGCGGGGGATTGGCTAGGGGCGTGGGTGATCCCTCCCAAGGAGTGGTAGGGCCCCTGAGTGAAAAGAGGAGGGCGTGGAGAGGCGTCTGGGCGCGTGGGCGGAAACGTCAGACGTAAAGTCAGGGGGACGTCGTGACGGGAGCTCACTGAGTCAACAAAAATTATTGCATTAAAAAGGGGCCTTAATTAAGGTTCCCAGTTCCTGGTACGTCATGGACCACAGCCAATGTTTGCCTCCTTTATTAATCTAGACACTTTTAAACCACTTAGACACTTCTGATCACCTAGACCTGTTAAAATCACTTGACATGTTCCAAAATGTGATAAATTTCAGGAACCGACAAGTTGATAAATTGCCATGTAAAACATTGTGTATCAATTGTGGGTTCTTGAACACTGATCAATTTTGCTGTCAGACACAGAAAAACACCCTGGGTCTTGGACAAGAAACTCTTCATTGCTGACCTCTAGTCATGCCCCTTTCCATGGGGGAATTTTACCCAAAGTGACACCCCTAGGGATGCTTCCCCTCACATTTTACGTATAAAAAGCCACTTCTTCAAAATTTATGTATTCTTATCAAGTTTTAGGGCTTATGCATCGATTTCAGGCGATGCTGAAAAAAAAAAAATAAAAATCGGGAAAACGTACACGGTAAGCTGTCCTTAGTTAGAAATGAAAACAAATAGCTGAGCTTCTTTTAAAGGAGGTTAAAAAGGGAGTTTTCAAGAGGTTGAGTTGAATTACGTAAATCAACCATTAAAATCTTTATGAAGCTGTGTGTGTCTGTGGTCAGTCAACAAACGGGCTTCCACTGGATAAAATTTGTATTTTTGTGGAAATTGGTGTACGCCCCTTGTGCAGATACCCAAAGAACTAGCTAAAGAAGTATTAAAAAGGGAAGTTTTTTTTGGGGGTATGCCCAAATGGAAAATCTTGGACAAAAATAAAAGGGGATTAAAAGGGATAAATCAAGTGTTTTTCTAAAAACCTGGAAGCTTTCTTTTTCAGAGGGGAAACTAAAAATTTGGGGCTAAATGGTATGCCCTTGATACTGGCCATGTAGTCAGAAAAGTAAGGCTGGGGGTGATGCCCTGGTAGTAGTAAATGTGGGGCTGATAGTGCTGTCCGGGGGGACAGTAATGGTAAACTGGAGGTGCTGTCCTGGGACGTAAGGGTGAAGCTGGGGTCGTCCTGGGGGGACTTTAATGGTGAAGGGGGAGGGCTGTCCTGGGAGACAGTAGGGTAAGTGGAGTTTGCCCGGTAGTGGGAATTTTCGCAGGAAGGAAATACAATAATGACCTCATAGGGGACAGGAGCCGTAGGGGGGGGAAAAAAGTGTAGTAAAAGATATGATAAAACCATATTGAAACTAAAAATACCACAGGAAATAAAAAAGAGGACCCCACTCGCAATGTGAGGATTTTTTCCCAAAAAAAAGGGGGGCTCCTTTTTGGTGCTGGGGAGGTAGGAATAAGAAGGTAAACATGCCCAACAGGGAATACAGTCAAAAAACCCCAAGGCAAGGGAAAAACCAAGCCTTGCCTACATGCATTTGGGTTTGCAGGCATGGGAAATCTGGAAAAAAAGACGGGACGTGAAAAACTATGACCACCTAGAAAACCCGTCCCCATATGAAACAGGAAAATGCAAACTCCCTTCCTGTAAGCTTTTTACCCTGAAATGTTTACCTCTTAGTACAGGAAAGAGTGCTATAATTAAATTCCCGGGCACACCATCTAAAGGGGGGAAAAAAAGATACAAAACATCCAGGCCAGGGGAAAAATGGGTGACAGCCACTAAAGAGGGAGAGGTTTTAGTCCGGAAGGGAAAAAAAACTGGCGGGGAAGGGCAGAAATCGTACCCCAAATCCGTCACCCTAAAGGGGAACCACAGTCGGGGGTTCTCCACCCAAACCAAACAGATACAGATCTAATCCCGGAAAAAAATCCCCCCAGTACCAACAATACCACCAGCCGATAAATTCTTTTTTGCAAATTACGGGGTCTAAACCCAGCAACAAACAAAAATCCTTTCATCCGTGGACGCTGCAGAGGAAAAGGCAATGTTCGCGGCTTTCACTGAGACCCACATAAAGGATCACTTGGACAACGAAATTTTTGGATCCCCGGTTACAAACCTTTACAGTGCGAAGATGAACAGGAAAAAAAGGGGGGGGGGGGTTGGCCTTTTCATTGCAGAGTCACTTGTTTGCACAGAACTGCTTAAGCCCCAAAAAATGTAGTGGAAGTTTTAGCGTAAAGGGCGAGAACCAAAACTAGTCATTGTGGGGTCTACAAGCTGGGGCAAAATCCAGCAATTCCCGGGAAAAGGTTAAAATTTGCCCCCGGTCTGGAAAAAACTTCCAGCCCTGACCCAAAAAATCTTTTCCTGGGGGATTTCAAATTAAAGGGCCCCAAAATGGGGAATATAGCAAAATTATTGTTGCAGTAATAACACAGGGGGCAGCCTGATGAAAACACACTCCCGAGTTTTTAAAATTTGCCCCCAAAAAAACAATTTAAACCAGCAAAAAAAATAGGCCCCTAGACTGGGGAAAAAATAGCCTCATCTTCACTAAAAAATGATGATTGATAAGAAATGTCACCATATCAAAACATTACTCGTAAAATTTAAATTTAGGTTCGAATGTTGCACGGAGCCCAGACCCGACTTAAAGAGTTGTCAGGGGGCATCACCAAATTAACTTCAATAACAAAAAATAAATGGGGGGCCAAATAAAACCCCCGTCCTAACCGTATAAGCGGGAAAATATACTAAGCAAACAGACCCCAAATTTGCCTGAACAGATTAACTTGGTGGCACCGATGTTGCACAAAGGGTTTTTTCCCCAAAGAAAAAAGGGGGGTAGAGTAAAATAGAAAGAGCAGGCGTCCCTTTTCAGGCCCGGGAAAAAGAATAAAAGAGCTGCTAAAAGAGGTCTATTCGAAATGCGTGGGAGACATGGCAAGAGAAATGAAACATCGAATTAAGCTAAAGGGGTTTATGGAGTCAGGAATCGCGGAAAGAATAAAAGCCTAAAAAGAATCGAAAGAAACCCAAAGTATTTCTTCTCTTGCCCAAAACAAAGTCGAGAACAAGCCCCGTATTGGGGCCCCCACTTAAAAAGAGGGGCTACACAGAGACAGCAAAGGGAAAAGAGTGAGCATCAAGTCCCATATGACTAGTTTTTTAGCAAGCCCCTAACCCGACTGGAGTCAAGATCAAAATGAATTTTTTTAGAGAGGCCACGAATTTGGTTAAACAAGCCCATCCCATGTTATCCCGACGCCAAATGACTTCGAACAGGGATAAAAGCTTGCCCCTGCCCCTTTCCCCGGGCCGAAAAATGGAATCCCTGTTCATCAAGAAATGCAAAAAGCCCCCATAGAGCCTTTTCCATCCTATGGAGGGGGCATGGACAGGGGGTGCCAAAAGTTACTAAAAACCAGAATGCCCCATCAAAAGGGGGGGAGTAAAGCAACAGCAAAGAATACAGACCGATAGCACAAACATCCCATATCATAAAAATCTTGAAAAGGGGCCTAAGAAGCAAGATCACCACCATCTGAAAAACCCTTAGTTACACAACCCAGGCAAAAATGGGTTTGAAAAAGGTCGCTCCTGTTGTCTCAACTATTGATCACTACGACAAGGTCCTAGATGCACTAGAAAACAAAAAGAATGCAGATGAAAATAAAAGACTTTTAAAAAACCCTTTGACAGTGTGACCATGGGTAATAGGCACAAAAAGCGTGCTAAAGGAATAAAGGAAAAGTCGGTCGAGGATCTTAATTTCCTCACTAAAGAAACGAGAGTAGTCGTCAAACAGGTAAAGTCCGAGGCAGCTACGGTGAAAAGCTTTGTTCCCCAAAGGGCCAGTACTCGCTCCCCTCTTGTTTCTCATCCCCAAAATCCCACATAGACAAGGTGTCGCCCAGCACCCTGTCTTCCTTTTGCAGTGACACCCGAATCGCATGAAGTATCTTCCATTTCAGACATGCAAGGCTCCAGGCGGACATCAACCAAATCTTTCAGTGGGCTGCAGAAAACAATAGGAAGTTCAACGATGAGAAATTTCAATTACCAGATATGGGAAAAACCCAGGAAATTAAATTTCTCAGAGTACAAAAACAAATTTGGCCCCAAAAATAGGCGAAACCCAAGTCAAAGACCTGGGGTGATTATGTCGGGGATCTCACCTTCAAGGACCCTAACATTGTATCAATCGCATTGCTAGAAAAATGACAGGATGGTAATAGAACCTTTAAAACTAGGGAGGCCAAGCCCCTGATGACATCTTCGGTCCTTGTTCTATCTAGGCTGGAATATTTCTGCACATAACAGACCTTTCAAGGCAGGTGAAATTTCGACCTGAAAAAGTCAGGAAACCCTTCACGGGCGATAAAGGAGATAAAATAGTCAATTACTGGGGGGCGCTTTAGGTTCCCAAACCCGTATTCCCCGGAACGCAGGAGGGGGAATCATGTTTATCACCGGAAAATCTAAGGGATTTACTGAAACTTTCCCCAAGAAAATCACTCCCTACGAAAGCAAAAGGGGTTGGAAAACGATGCAAAATCCCCCCGTGAAAAACAAAAGGGGTACTACACGTTAAGAGGGCCATACAAAAAAAGTGTCAGGGGCCCCCGACTGTTCAAATGCCCCCCGCATACTAAGGGGGATTTCCCCGACCCCTGCGTCTTAAGCTGGCACTGGACAAGACCTAAAGTCGGTTTCCCGACCCGCCCGGGTGGGCTTTACGTTTGGTTTGCGTGCAGCCAGCAGTAACAGCTGGTTTATCAGGTCTGATCCCCCAGGAGGCCTGGACGGACGGGCCGCGGGGGGGGGTTGACCCCCGGAATCTCTCCCGGTAAAAAACCCGGTGAGGACTGATTATCTCAAAACTTTTCCCCCTATTTCACCATTCTCCCTTTTTTGGATGTGAAGCCACTGTGTGGCGACAAATTTCAGAATAAAAGTACCCCAATGTTTATATGTGCTAATTTATCAACTGTACAGGCTCATAGCAGTGTTCTAATTCGCCTAGACACTGTTCTAATTCCCTTGAATTTTTTTAACTCACTAAAGTTCTAAAGCACCCAGACATGTTTAATTCCCTAGAACTGGTTAATTCACCCAAAACTATTCTAAATTTCCCCAGACCTTTTTTAACAATTGGCTATTTTAAATTGCCTGAACCCGTTCTAATTTCCCCAGACACTTTTCAATCATCTAAACGCTTCTAAAATACCCAAAAAAGTTCTAATTCCCCAGACACTGTTTTAAAATTTACCCAGACTTGTTTAAATTTCCCAAAAACTTCTAAAAATTACCTAGACACGTTTTAATTCACCTAGTCTCTGTTCTAACTTACTTAAAAACATTTAACTTACCTGACATGTTCTAACTACCCAGCTCCCTCGCCTCGGAGAAAATTAGGGTTTAGTTAGGGGTCAGGTCTGGGGTTTTTTCCCCCCTTAACTCAGTGATGACCAAAGTCATTGGTGGTGGAGGTCAGGAGAGACGTTTTTACGTTACTTGACCCCGGTTGGTGGGGGGGGGAGGCCACTCCTGGAGTTTGAATTTAGTGCCCCCTATGTTGGAGGTATTCCACCCGCCCGGGGGGCTGTGGTGGAGAGAGCATGGGTGTGGTGGTGCTGTGGTGAAAGAGATGGGGCAGTGGTGGTGCTGTGTGGAAAGAGATGGACCAGTGGTGGTGGGCTGTGGTGGAGAGAGATGCTCATGGTGGTTTCTGTCTGGAGAGAGGCGTGAGTCAGTGATGGTGCTGTGGGTGGAGGAGACTGGGCAGTGGTGGTGCTGTGGTGGAGGGACATGGGTCAGTGGTGGTGCTGTGGTGGAGAGGAATAGGTCAGTGGTGGGCTGTGGTGGAGAGAGACATGGGTCTGGGGGGTGTTTGGGGGAGAGCATGGGTCAGTGGTGGGCTGTGGTGGAGAGAGAATGGGTCAGTGGGGGCTGTGGTGGAGAGGACATGGGTCGTGGTGGTGCGTGGTGGAGAGAGACTGGGTCAGTGGTGGTGTGTGGGGAGAGAGACATGAGTCAACTGGGTTTTGGTTTGCTTGTAGGGAAAAAAAGGGAGGAGGGGTGGACATGGGGTCCAATGGTATGGTTGTGCTTGTGGTGGGGAGGGGGGGTGGGGAGGGGGGTGGAGGGGACATGGGGTTTCAGTGGTGGTTGCTGTTGGTTGGAGAGAGAGGGGGGGGGGGACATGGGGGGGGTTCACTGGTGGTGTTTGCTTCGTGGTTGGGGAAAGAGAAAAAGACGCGGGTGGGGACCATGGGTCAAAATAGTGGTGCTGTGGTGGTAAAGGGGAGGACATGAAAGTCAGTTGGTGGTGTTTGTTGGGATGGAGAAAGGACATGGTTCACAACAATGGGGTGGGTGGCTTGTTGGGTGGAGGAGGAGACTTGGGGTCCAGTAGTTGATTGCTTGTTGGGTGGAAGGAGAGGGGGACAGGGTCAGTGGGTTTGGTTTATGCTTGCATTTGGTGGGAGAGAGGGGGGAACATGGGGTTCAGGTGGTTGGTTTTGCTTGTGGGTGGAGGAGAGGGGGGACATGGGGTCCAGTTGGGGTGGTGCTTGTGGTGGAAAAGGGGAATTAAAACATGGGGTCAAGTGGGTGGTGCTTGGTGGGGTGAGGGACAATGGGTGCAGGGTGGGGTTCCTGGGGTGGGACGCGTTGGGGTGGGGGTTCGGGGGGCGGGTGGGGTGGGGGGGGGGGGGGACGGGGGGGGAGGGGGTGGTGCTGGGGGGGGGGTGGCGGCGGGGTTGGGGGGGGGGGGGAGGGGGGGGGGCGGGGGGTGGATGGGGTGGGGGTGGGGGGGGGGGGTGGTGGGTGGGGGGGGGAGCGGTGGGGCTGTTGGTGGGGAGAGGGAAGGGGGGGGGGGGGGGACCTGGGGGGGGTCACTGGTGGGGGGGCTTGTGTGGTTGGAAGAGAGGGGGCATGGGTCCCAGTAGGGGTGCTGTTTGGTGGGAGAGAGGACATTAGGGTTCAGTTGTTTGGTTGATGTGGTTGGGGGGGAGAAGAGGTTTTTTTTACATGGGGTCCAGTGGGGTGGTTAGCTGGTGGTGGAGAGAGGGGGGGGGGGTGGTGGGAACATACGGTTTCAGTCGGTGTTAGGTAGTCTGGTTGGGTGGAGAGGGGGAGGACAATGGGTCATTGGTATGGTGGCTATTAGTGAGAGAGAAGGGGGTAAATGGAGGTCCACTTTGGTTTTGGTTTGCTTGTGGGAAAAAGAGTAGACAATGGGGGTTCAATGGGTTGGGTGGGGCTTGTGGTGAGAGAGGGACGGAGGGACATGGGTGTCAGTGGTGGTAGCTTGTGGGTGGAGAGTAGGGACATGGGGTTTCAGTTTTGGATGTTGCATGGAGGTGAAGAGGAATGGGGGGGGGGCCCAGTGGTTTTTTTGGTGTTTTTGATGGTGGAGGGGGGGAAAGGTACATGGGTTTCCAAGTGGTAGGTTTGCTGTTGGTGGAAAGGTTGACCATGGTCACCATGTGTGGTTAACTTTCTTGTTGGTGGAGATGGGGAGACATGAGGTTCCATATTTGGTGGTGCTGTGGGAAAAAGAGAGACAATGGGGGTTTCAAATGGTTTGGTGCTTGTGTGTGGAGAAGGGGAGAGAGGGAAGGAAAATGGGGTCCAGATGGGTGGGTATTGGGGGTGGCTTTTGTTGGGTAGGAGGAGGAAGGGACATGGGGTCCACTGGTGGTGTGCTAGTGGTGGGGGAAAGGAGGAGGACATGGGGTTCAATAAAGTGGTGGGCTTGTGGTGGAGAAAAAGAGTACATTGGGAGGTTTCAAGTTGGTGGTTGTTTGTGATGGGGAGAAAGGGAGGGTGGAGACATGGTTCAAATTGGTGGTTATGGCTGTGGTGGAGAGGAGGGTGACAAGGGGTCAGTAGTGGATTGCTGTTGGTGGGAAGAGTGGGGGGGGAGGGGGACCATGGGTTTCCAGTGGTGGTGTTGCTTTGTGGTGGTAAGAGAGGGGGGACATGGTGGGTTTCAAGTGGTGGTTTTTGCTGTGGTGGAGGAGAGGAACCAAGGGTCCGGTGGTGGTGCCTGTGGTTGAAAAAGGGAAAACATGGGTCAGTGGGTGGGTTGGTTGCTTTTCTGGTGGGGGGAGGGAGTTGGGTGGACGAGAAAGGGGACATGGGGGTTCGTGGTGGGTTTGCTTTGGTGGAGGAGAGGGGGGGGGGGGTGAACCCCTGGGTCCCACTTGGGGGTGGGGGCTGTTGGTGGGAGGAGGTAGAACATTGGGGGTATCAGTTAGTGGTTTGCTTGTGGGTGGAGGTGAGGACAATTAAGGTTTTCAGTTGTTGGTGCTTTGGTGGGGAGGGGGAGTTCCCATTTTTGGGTCAAGTGGTGGTGCGTGGTGGGAGAAGAAGGGGAACTTAGGGTCCCAGTGGTGGTTGCTGTGGTGGAGGATGGAAGACCATTTGGGTTCATTTGGTGGGTTGGCTATAAGTGGAAGAGAGGGGGACATGGGTTCAGGTGGTGGATGCTGCTGAAGGGAGAGAGATATGGGTCCAATGGGTGGTTTTACTGGCTGGTGGTGGGAAGGAAGGGGGGGAGGGACATGGGTAAAAAGTGGTGGTGGATGTTGGTGGAGGAGAGGACGTGGGGGTTTCATTGGTTGGGTGCCCCCCCCCCCCCCCCCCCCCCTTGTGGTGGAAGGAGAGGGGACCAATGGGTTTCCAGTGGGGTGGTGTCGGTTTGTAGTGGAGAGAGACCATGGAGTTCAGTAGGTGGTGCTTTGTGGTTTTTAGTTTAGAGGGAGGGAGGGGGGGGGGGGGTATGGGACATGGGGATCAGTGGTGGTTTTTTTTGCTGTTGGTGGGAGAGGGGTTGGGGAGGGGGAGGGGGTTAGAGAGGGAAGACCATGGGGTCAGTGTCTGGTTTGCTTTGTTGGTTGTGAGGGAGGAGGGGACCTGGGGTCAGTATGGTGGTTGTTGGTGGAGGAAGGGAGAGGACCTGGGTCAGTTGGTTGGTCGTTTGTGGAGGGAGAGAGGGACCTGGGTTCAGTGGGTTGGTGCTTGTGGAAGGGGGGGACGGACCAGGGGGGGGAGGACCTGGGGGGTTCAGGGTAGGGTGGTGGGTTGTGGGAGGAGAGATGATCCTGGGGTCAGTAGGTGGTGTTTGTGGAGGGAAGGAGGGTGGAACCTGGGTTTTCAGGGGGTGGTTTGGCTGTGGGGGAGGATGAGGTGGGGGACATGGGGTGGGATGGTGGGGGGAGGGGCGGGGGGGGGGTGGGGGGAGTAGCTGAATTGGGAGTTAGTATGATTGGGTATAAAATGGGATTTTTATTTATTATCTACAAATGAATTTTTTTTTTAGTGGGGTCTTTCTTTAAAAATTGATTTAATTATAAAATGATTTTTTATCAAGTATAAAATTGATTACAATTAAATAAAATGTATTTTATATTTAAAATGGGATTTATAAATTAAAAAAGATTTAAACTAATAAAATTGGATTAATATAAAAAATTTGGGATTAAAAATAAAATTTAAAAATGAAATTTTAAATTATAAAAATGATTAAATTAAATAAAATGGATTTTCTAAAATTATTAAAATGGATATTTAAATAATAAAAAATGATTTTTTTTTAAATAAAAATAAAATGGATTTAAATATATAAAATGGATTCTAATTTGGAAATGGGATTAGAATAAAATTTTAAAAAAAATGGGGAATTAAATAATGAAATGGGATTAATATTTAAAATGGGGATTTAATTAAAAATAAAATGGATTTAAATATAAAAAAATTGAATTTTTCTAAATATTCAAAATCGAATTAAAATATAAAATGGAATTTAATTTAAATGGGGAAAATGATGTCAAAATTAATTAAAATGGATTTTGTAAATATGTGGGGTGAGGCGAAAAATGGATTAAAAATATTTAAAATGATCTTTAATAATAAATAAAAATGGGGGATTTATAATTAAAATGATTTAAATCAATTATAAAATGAAATTTTTTAAAATAAATTGGTAATGATTTAATATTTTAAAAATTGAATATTAATTGGCGGAAATGAGTATAAATAAACTAAAATGGATTTAAAAATTATGGGGGAAATGATTTCTAATAATTTAAAAATGGGAATTTTAATCTAAATGATTAAATACATAAAAAGGATTTAAAATATTTAAAATGGGGGGATTAAAAATTATTTATAATGATTTAAATATAAAAATTGGGGATTTTATTAAAATATTTAAAAAATGATTTAAATAAATAAAATGAATTTTAAATATAAAATGGATTTTAAATATAAAATAGGATGAAATTAATAAAATTGACATTTAAATATTGGGGGGAAAAAAATGGGGATTTAATTAATAAAATGATTTAATCATTGGAAAATTTGATTAAAATTTAATAAACATGAAGTTTTAAATAAATTATAAAAATGATTAATAACTAACATTGATTTTTAAATATGGATAATCGGATTTTTAAAATAAAATAAAAGGATTTTTTAATATAAAAAAATGAATTTAAATATGGGGAAATGGATTTTTAATAATTTAAAATGAGTTTAATAAATTTTAAAATGATTTCTAAAAATTATTTTCAAATGGGGGATTTTAAATAAATTTGAAATGATTTTTAATACCAACATAAAAAATGATCTTTAATTAATTACAATGATTAATATTAAATGGATTATTAAATATTTAACTTAAAATGATTAAATAAAAATAAAAAATGATAAATTTATTTAAAAATGGATATTTTTTTATAACAATTACTAAAATGGGATTTTAAAAATAACTTAAAATGGATTTTTAATATAAAAATGATTAATTTTAACAATGAATTAAACTTTATTAAAAATGATTAATATGAAATGCGGGGATTAAAATATATAAATAAACCAATGATTTTTTAACCATTATGGGACCTTGACTTTTACAACTCATTTCAAAATGATTCCTTACCAATACCCCCTGCATAAAACACACTCACACACTTGACATCAATAAAATCAATCCACATCATACCACCATCACCATTCAAACCATCACCCACCCCATCATCCACCATTCCCAAGCATATACCCACACCCCCCCTTCAAATTCCAAAACACCCCATCACCCACGCACCCCATCAAAACCAAAACCCCAAATCCACCCATCAAACACACACCCCATTTCAAAATCACCAACCCCCAACCCAATTCAAACACTCCCACCCCATTTTCCAAAAACCAACACCAACGCCCTCCATCAAAACCCCACACCCCATTAATCCCAAGTTCTCCCCCATCACACCACCATCTCCCCCCTTTCAAAAAAACCACAACCCCATCAAAACCAACAACCCCCAGCAACTCCACACCCCCATCATACCACCCCAAAACCACATTTCAATCCACTTCCCCCATTCACCCAACCAAAACCCCAATCAAACCACTTTTCCCCATTCAACCACAACCCCCATACACCCACACCCCAATGTCAACCAATACATCCCATTTCAAAACCACAACCCCCCCATTTCAAAAAAACCAAACATCACATCAAAACACCCCCAATCCACCCCCATCAATTTAACACTTTACCTCCGGGGGGCAAGGTTGGGTCCTAAAGTACACCAGTTTCGTCCTGGTCCCTTTCACTTCTCAAGGTTCTTCGCCCGGAATTCCTGGAAACGGGGACAGGGACTGAGTGTCACTATTTGTGGTTTCTCAGTTTAATGGGATTATGGATCAAGTACTGGCTAGGTTCCAGTTTTTACTGGCTGTCAGTAGTTGAAGTTTGTCAGTTTACTTGGGGAGTGGTATCAATACTGGTTTTTTTTTTCCAGTATGGCTTGTCCAGTTACCTTGGGGGGGGTGTCAGTAATTGGAGTGGTTTTTCAAGTACTGAGGTTGGTTATCAAACCTACTGGTTATCCAAGTCTGGCTGGTTTCACAGTAGTGGGGCTGGGGGTTTTCTGTACCTGTTCTGTCAGTACTGGCTTAATCAGTAACTGGGCTGTCCAGTTATTTGAGGTGTCAGTTACTGAGTGGTAAATCAATAAAGTGGTTAATCAAGTACTGGGCTGTCAGTACTGGGCTTGTCAGATACTGGTTAATTTTCTGTACCTGTGGCTGTCAGTACTTGTGGGCTATCCCCAGTTTACTGGGCTGTGGCTTGTTTTTTTTTCGGTTTTTTTTTAACTGGCTGTTCAGTTTCAACTGGCTGTTCAAGATACTGGGATTCGTTTACTGGTTGTTTTCAGTTTTACTGGCTTTCCAGTAACTGGGCTGTCAATTTTACTAGCTGTCAGTTACTGGCTTGGTTCAGTACTGGGCTCTGTTTCAGTATGGCTGGGTCAAGTAATGGCTGTCAGTTTACTGGGTGGGGACTGTTCCAAGTAACTTGGCTGTCCCCAAGTCTTGGGGCTGTTTCCAGCACTGGTTGTCAGTTTACTTTGGGCTGGGTCAGTTTACATGGGGGGAACTTGTCTGTACTGGCTGGTCAGTATGGGCTGTTCCAGTAACTAAAGCTGTTTCCCAGTACTTGGGTGTCAGGTTTTATGGCTTGTTCAGTTTTTAATGGCTGTCCAGTAACTGGCTGTTTTTCAAGTTTTTTACTGGGCTGTCAAGTTAACTGGGGGGGTGTTCAGTTAAACTGGGGCTGGTTCCATTTACTTGGGGCTGGGGGTCCAGTAACTGACTGTCCCCAGTAAACTGGCCTGTTCAGTACTGGGGGGACTGTTCAGTTACTGGTCTGTCCCCCAGTATGACTGTTCAAGGTAATGGAGGCTGTCATTTACTAGGCTTGTGTCAAAGTTATGGGCTGTCAGTTTTACTTGGCTGGTTCCCCAGTTCACTGGGCGGTCAGCAGTAACTTGGCTATTCCTGTTACTGGGCCTTCAGGTTTTTTACTGGCTCTTTCAGTACTTGGCTTGTCGTACTGGCTGGTCAGTTTTTACTGGCTGGTCAGTACTGGGGGTATCCAGTTAAAATGGGGGCTGTTTCCAGTACTTGGACTGTGTAAGTAACTGGCTGTTCCAAGTTACCTTGGCTTGTTTCCGTCACTGGACTTGTCCAGGTACTGGCAGTCCAGTTAACTGGGGCTGGGTCAGTTTTTACTGGCTTTTGGGTCAATCAGGTTAACTTGGGGGTTATCCAGTAACTGGCTTTGTTTTTCAAAGTTTTTTACTGGACAGGGCCAGTCTGGCTTATTCAGTTATAACTGGTCTTGTCCCCCAGTATTGGAGTGTCAGTACTGAGTTGGTTATCCAATAGTGGTGTAAAGCAGTTTACTGGGCTGTCAAGTTACCTGGCTGTCAGTTACTGGTTATCCAGTAAAACTGGGCTTGTCAGTACTGGCTAATTTCAGTACTGGGCTGATGTTCAGTAACTGGGGCTGTCAGGTACTTTGGCTGTTCAGGGGTAAAAACGGGCTGACCCCCCCCCCCCCCCCCCCCCCCCCCCCCCCCCCCCCCCATTTTTACTGCTTGTCAGTTACTGGCTGTCAGTTTTTAACTGGGGACTGTCCAGTACTTGGGCCTGGGTATTTTTCAGTTTTTTACTGGCTGGTTTTCAGTCCACTGGTTGTCAGTTTACTGGGGGGCTGTCCCCAAGTGGCTTTTAACTGGGGGGGACTTGGTCAGGTAAAACTGGGCTGTCCAGTTACTGGGGCTGTCAGTTACTGGGCTGGCCAGTTTCTACATTAGAACTTCAACCAGTATTTTTTAAATAGAGTAAAATAAAAGGAATGCGGGATACCAGGAACATAATAAATAAAATTTTATATTTAAAAGTCGTTAAACATTAGTTTGCTAGGAAGATCCAAAACAACCTTGAGAAAGGGATCCAAAAACTCCTCTATAATAAACCAAAAAAAACAATCTCATAAGGGAGATCCACTTATAAAAACACGTGGGAACAAAATATGTGGCAAAAATATAAACACAAATGCAGGTATAATGTGATCCTTTATTGACTACGGTTTCGGCCCCACACAGTGGGGCTTTTTTTTTCCATAAGTTCCACAAAACAGACACTTGGAAAAAAAAAAAAAACCCCAACTTTTGTGGTTGGGGCGAAAAAACGTAGTCAATAAATAAAAGGAATTCCACATTAATTACTGCCATTTTTGTGTTTATAATTTGGCCATTGTGGTAGGTTATTTTTTTATACCATTTTTATTTCCAAACGTGGGGGGTGGGACAAAATTAATGTAACAAAGTAGATTCTGATTGTTCTTTTACCCTAAAACATTAAAATTTGGCTTTAACCCAAAAGGATTTAAAGCACTTCTTTCTTTAGGCCAATGGGGATTTCAAAATACCATTAATTAAAGGAAACAGATTGGGAAGTTGTAAAGGAGATTGAAATCCCATTTTAAAAAATGATTGTAAAATTAAAGCCCAATTGGGGATGAACTGTTAATTTAAAAGGGGGGGGAACCTTATTTCTTTTAAAAGCCGTGGAAAAGGAAATTCAGAGGGGGTGGGGGGGACAGGATTCGATATCGGTTTGTAAGGGAAATGGTGGTAAAACTTTCCCTCTAATAGGGGTATTAAAATTTCTGTTTTTTTTTTTTCTGTTTAATGAATTATAAAAAAAAATAAAAATGTGAACAATTTTTCAAAGGGATACTGTGACAAATAAAATTTCGGAAAATAACCCACAGTGAAAAAAAAACCCTTTGCCAGTGTGGGAAATTGTTTACCCATTTTGAAAGGATTCAGAGTACCTATAAAAAGGATTGTATCCCATATTAAAAGTCAGGGATCCCTTATTTAAAATTGACCTAGGGAAAAACTTCTTATAAAAAGGGGATTTAAAGGGTTCCCCACTAATAAGAGGATCAGATTCCCCTATATAAAACGGGGGACCAGATTTCTTTATTATTAGGATGGGGGGGACAGATTTTTCCCCCTATAAAAAGGAAATCAAGATTCCTTTATAGCCCTGGACCTTTTCGGTTTAAGTTTTTTTCCGTTCCGGGTCTTCTGGAGGTTCTGTGGAAAGGGAGAGAGAGCACACATTTGTTCCCTCGTACTCAGTGGGTCAGAAGTATCCGGCTGAAGTGCTGGTGTGTTCCGGTTAGTGGAGTGTGGGGGGCAGCCAAATTGGCCACCAAACCCCCAAAACCAAAAAAAAACTTCACACGGGTTCCAACCCACCAAATCCCTTGGCTTTGTGCCTCCATCTGTGGGAAGGAGATAATTGCGTTTGAGAGCGGGAGAGAGGGAAGAGAGCGGAGGAGGAGAGGGGGAATAGAGGAGGAGAGAGAGGGAGAGGGGAAAAAAGCTCTGGGCACTGGGAACCTGGGAGCTTCAAAAAAAAAAACTCTTTTCAGGGGTCCCCCCACCCTTATTATCCTTAAGTTCCCCACCTCATTTAACTTCTTCAGTCCCCAAAAACTCCATTAACTTCTTCAGTTTCCTCAAACCTCTATTTACCTCTTTCCAGTCCCCTACCTTAATTTTAACCTCGCCCCCCACAGTCCCCACCTCCATAACCGTCCCCTCTGGGGCTCACTGCTTTGGGGGATTCGGAAAAAAGATAAACAAAAAACTCTGGGTTTCTGATCTTTTGGAGGTTCTCTCTTGCCCTTGGAGGAGAGCGGGCAAACGAGGGTTCCCGCCAAGGTTAATGCCAGGTAGGGAGGGGTTGTTGTGTTTTTTTTGTTATTTGGTAGCAGGGGGCCCAGGTGTGGGGGGACTAGTCCTTCGTTCGTGGTGGGGGGAATTCGTTATACATTTTTTAGTTTGACCAGAGCAGACGTTTGACTGTTTTAAACAGGGAGGACCGAGGGGGTGGGGCGGACCCCTACCGGAACTCTTTTCCAACTGACGATGGGGGGCTTTCTTGGGCACGTAAACAACTGTAGGTAGGGTAGGTGTGTTATAGTGTAAGGGGAGTGGTCTGCTTAACCCCACTAGGGGAGGGAAAAACAATAAAGTAAAAACCACTTGTGGGGTGGGTAGGAGTAGAGGATAGTGGTTAAGGTGTGGGGGAGTGTCTGCCTACACTTTCGGGGAGGGAACAAACCAGTAGAATGCAAAAAAAACCCAGGTAGTAAACAAGTAAACCGTGGGTACAGAGGGAAGGGGCAAAAAAAAACGTCGCTTACTTCTGTGGTGGGATTGGAGAAGGGAGAGAGAGGGGAGAGGAGAAGAGGAAGGGGGGAGGAGAGTGGGGGGGGGAGGAGAGAGAGATAGAGGAGTGAGGGAGGAGCGAGAGAGGAAAGAGGTGAGGGAGGAGAGAGAGAGAGATGAGAGTGAGAGAGAGGAGAGAAGAGGAGAGGGAAGGGGAGAGAGAGGAGACATACAGGGAGGGGGGACCAGAGAGAGAGAGGGAGGGGGATGGGGGGAAAAAGGACCAAGGGTGATGTTGAAACAGACAGGACAGTACAGGGGAGGGGACCAGGAGACAGGAAAGAGAGAGGAAAAACTCGAGGGCGGTGGAGGGGAAGGGCAAATTGAGGGGACCAGGATAATTTCTTGGGGGGGACCTCTCTCCCTCCCTCCCCACTTCCCTCCCCCAACCTCCCTCCCCACCTTGCCTCCCACCCACGGCAACTTACCCTTTTTCCACATTAAAACCCCTTCCACCTTCCCCCCCATCACGTGAGGGTGCGTCCTTGGTTGTCTTTTGGTGGATTTTGTTTTTACTTTTCCCACCCAGTTTTGTCTGTAAAACCCCCGTGGAACTGATCTTTCCTCTCACCCCCACCACTTAGTTGTTTAAATACCCCGTGAAATAAACTGGGGACCCATTCTCTCACCCCCACCAATAGGTTGTAAAAACCCCCCGTTGGAAAAAACTGACCTCTCTCCAACCCCACCACCACTAGTTGTAAAAACACACCGTGGTGAAAACAACTGAATCTCTTCTCAAACCCCCCCCAAACTAGGTTTGTATGTTAAATAAATAAAAACCCCCGTGAAAAAACTGGACCTCTTCTCACACCCCCCACCACTAGTTGTTAAAAACCCCCGTGAAAAAACTGGAACCCTCTTACCTAACCCCCACCCACTAGTGTTTGTGAAATAACCCCCGTTGAAACTTTTTGGACCTCTCTCAACCCCCCACCACTTAGTTTGTCTTAACCCGTGTTTGAAAAAACTGGACCTCTTCCTTCCACCCCAACCACTATTTGTAAAATAACCCCCGTTGACACGGGGAAACCTCCTTTCTCACCCACCAAACCCACTAGTTGGTAAAAAAAAAAAACCCCGTTTGAAACTGAACCTCTGCTCACCCCCACCCACCTAAGTATTTTGGTTATGTGTAAAACACCCCGTTTGAAAACTGGGACCTCTCTTAAACCCCACCCAACTAGTTGTTAAAAACCCCACCGTGGAAACTGGGTACCTCTTCAACCCCCCACCCACTAGTTGTAAAAACCCGTGATACTGACCTCCTTTTTTTTCCACCCCCACCAACTAGTTTCGTAAAAAAACCCCGTGAACTGAACCTTCATCTTTTTCAACCCCCACCCCACACTAGTTCGTAAAAAAACCCCGTGAACTTGAACCTCTCTTCACCCCCCTCCCCACCAATATTGTAGGTGGTTTTTGCTGTGGGGGATGGTTGTTGTAGGTTGGGTGGGGTTGGTGGGTTGGTTGCTGTTGGGAGGAGTGGTTGTTGTGGGTTGGTTGCTGTGGGTTGGTTGGTTTTGTGGGTGGTTTGCTTGTTGGGTTGGGTGGTTTGTGGGGTTGGTTTTTTTGCCTTTGTTGGGGTGGTTTGCTTGTTGGGGGTGGTGCTTTGTAGGGTGTGTTATTGAGGGGGGTGTGGGTGTTGTTGGTAGTGGGTTGGTTGGGGTGGTGGTTTTGTGGGTGGTAGTTTTGTTTGGTTATTATAGTGGTATTTGTGGGTTCGGTTATTTGTTTGGTAGGTTGGTGTTTGTGGGGTGGTGGGTCGTGGTTGTTGGTGGGTTTGATTTGTTTGTTGGTTTTGGTATTTTGGGGTGGATGTAGGGTAGGTTGGTGTTGTGGGGTGGTGGGTTGTGGGGTTGGTGTTGTTGGTTGGTATGTGTTGGGTGGGTGTGTGTAAGGTTTGTGGTGTTGGTGGGTGGGGTGTTGGTTTACGGAGTTGTTGGGTGGTATTGTAGGGTGGTTGTTGTAGGTGGGGTTGTTGGGGTGGTTGTTTGTGGGTTTGGTGTTGTAGGTGGTGGTTTGGGTTGGTTAATTTGTTAGGTGTCTATAGAGGTGGTGGGGGGGTTGGGGTGGGTTGTGTGTGGGTTGTTTGGTGGGGGTGTTGTGGGTTGGTGTTGGTTGGGGGTTGGGTGTGTTTTTTGGTGGGGTTATTTGGTTTGTTGGTGGGTGGTTGTTTGGTGGGGTTTTTTGGTGGTTTGTAGTTGTGTTGGCGGGCGGGTGGTTTGTTGTAGGTTTTGGATTTTTGGGGTGGTGGGTTTGTGGGTGGTTGTTGTAGGTGGGGGGGTTTGTTGTTGGGGGTGGTGGTTGTTGGTGGTGTTGTAGGTGGGGTGTTTGTGGTGGGTGTTTGTGGGTTGGGTGATTTGTGGGTGGTGCTGTAGGTGGGTGTTTGGGGCGGTTTTTGGTTGTTGTAGGTGCGGTGTTGGTGTGGTGGTTTGTGGGGTGTTGTTGGTAGGTTGGGTGTTGTGGGGTTTGGGTGTTGGTTATTGTGGGTTGGGTTAGTTGGGGTGGGGGTGGTTGTTTTGTGGGGTGGGGTTGTGGGTTGGGTGTTGTGGGTGGTGTTGCTAAGGGGTGGTTGTTGTTGGTGGTGTTGTGGGTTTGGGTTGGTGTGTTAAGGGTTGGGTTGTTTGGAGGGGGTTCGGTTTGTCTTTGTGGGTGGGGGTGGTTGTTAGGTGGTTTGTTTGTGGGTGGGTGGGTTGTTGGGTGTTAATTGTTGGGTAAGGTGGTCGATGGCGGTGGTAGTTGGTTAGGTGGTTGTTCCGGGTTTTGTTTTGGTGTTTTTGGGTTGGTGTTGTTTAGTTGTTGGTTGTTTATAGGGTGGTGTTGTGGGTGGTTGTTGTTGGGGATTGGGGTGTTGTGTGGGTGGGTGTGTGGGTTGGTTGTTG
This sequence comes from Cherax quadricarinatus, assembly GCF_026875155.1. NCBI lineage: Eukaryota > Metazoa > Arthropoda > Malacostraca > Decapoda > Parastacidae > Cherax > Cherax quadricarinatus. Next base: position 35,314,199 of record NC_069456.1, read on the forward strand.
TGGGTGGTGTTGTGGGGGGGTTTGGGGGTTTTGTTGGGTGGTGTTTGGGGGTTTGGGTGGTTGTGGGGTTGGTGTTTTGTGGGTGGTGTTGTGGGGGTGGTGTTGTTGGTGTGGGGTGGTTGTAGGTGGTTGGTATGCGGGTGGTTGTTGTAGGTTATGTTTGGGGGTTTTGGTGGTTTTTGTTGGGGTATGGTTGTTGTAGGGTGGTGGTTGTGGGGTGGTTTGTTGTGGGTGATGGTTTGGTTGGGTGGTGTTTGTTTGGGTGGGGTTGTTGTGGGTGGTGTTGGTTTTTGTTTTGGTTTGTATGGTTAAGGTGGTGTTGTGGAGTGGTTTTGGTTTGTGGGTTTGGTTGATTTGTTGGGGGTTGGTGTTGTAGGTGGTGTTTGGGGGGTGGTGTTTGTTAGGGTTTGGTTTTGTTTTGGGGTTGGTTGTTGTTTGGGGTGGGTGTGTTGTAGGGTTGGGTGTTGTGGGTGGTGGTTTGGATGGGTGTTGTAGGTGGTGTTGTGGGGGTGGTTTGGTTTGGTTGGGGGTGGGTGGTTGTAGGTGGTTGTTGTTTTGGTTGGTGGTTTGTTGGTGGTGTTTTAGGTTGGTTTGGTTGGGGCGGGTTTGGTTGTTGTGGGTTGGTGGTGTGGTTGTAGGTGTGTGTTATGTTTTGGTGGGTTGGGGGTTTGTTGTGGGTGGTGTTGTAGGGGTGTTGTTTGGGGCGGGTTTTTGGTGTTGTTAAGGTTTGGGTGTTCGGGGTGGGTTTTGGGTGGTGTTTGTAGGGGTGGTTGTTGTGGATGGGTTAGTTTTGTGGGTGGTGTTGTTGTGGGTGGGTGGTTAGTTGGGTGGTTTGTTGTGGTAGGGTTGGTTGTTTGGGCGGTGGTGTGGAAGGTTGTGGTGGTGTTGAAAGGGTGGTGTGTTGGTGTGGGTGGTGTTGTTGGTGGTGTTGTTCGGGTGTGTTGATGGCGGTGGGGATTGGGCGGTGGTGTTTGTTAAGGTGGTGTTTGGGCGGTTGGTGGTTGTTGGGTTTTGGATGTTGTAAGGTGGTTTTAGTTTTGTAGGTGGTTTGTGGGTGGTGTATGTGGGTTGGTTGTTTGTAGGGTGTGTTTTGTTAGGTTTAGTGGGTTTTGGGGCGGTTGGTTGTTTAGGTGGGGTGGTTGGGGTTGGTGTTGTGGGTGGTGGTTGTTAGGTGGTGGTGTGGGGTGGGTGGTTGTGGGGTTGTTGTAGGGGGTTGGGTTGTTGTTGGGTGGGTATGGTTGGTGGGTGGGTGTTGGTAGGTGGTGTTTTATTGGTGGGTGTTTGTGTGTGGGTTTTGTGGGGTTGGTGTTGGGGTGGGTTTGGTTGTTGGGTTGGGTGGGATTGTAAGGTAGGTGTTTTGTGGGGTGGTTGTTGTGGGGTGGTGTTGTGGGTGGTTTTTGTTGTGGTGTGGGTGTTTGTGGGGTTGGGTGGGTGGGGGTGGGTGTTTGTAGTGGGTTTTGGGGCGGTGGGGTTGTTGTAGGTTATTGTTGGGGGGGGGGGGTTTTGGGGGTTGTGGGTGTGGTGTGTGTAGGTGGGTTTGTTGTTGGGTGGTTGGTTGTTGGTGGTGTTAGTGGTGGTGTTGTGGGGTTTATTGGTGTTGTTGGGGGTGGGTGTTTGTGGGGTGGTCTTTTGCTGTAGGGTGGGTGTTGGCGGGTGGTTTGTTTGTAGGGTAGGTGTTGGTGTGGGTGTTGTGGGGTTGGGTGTTGTAGTGGTGGGTTTTTGGTTGGGGTGTGGGTGTTGGTTGGGGTGTGTTGGGTGGGGGTGGTGTTTTGTGGGTGGGTGTTTGTTTGGGTGGGTGTTTTGTAAGTGGTGTTGTAAGGGGTTTGGTGTTGTTGGTGGTGTTGTGAGGGTGGGTGTTTTGTAGGTGGGTTTGTTTTGGGGTTTGGTTTGGTGTTGGGGTTGGTGGTTGTTGTTTGTAGGTGGGTGTTGTGGGTGGTGTTGTTTGGGTGGTTGTTGTTGGTGGTGATGGCGGTGTGGTGTTGTTTGTCTGGGTGGTTGTTTTTTGAGGAGTTATGGTGGTTTTGGGGGTGGGGTTGTAAGGTTAAAGGTTGTTATAGGGTGGTGGTATGGGGGTGGTTGTGTGGGGGTGGGGTTGTTGGGTGGTGGTGGGTGGGGTGTTGTTTGTGGGTGGTGGTTTTGTGGGTGGTGGTTGGTGTTGTGGGGTTGGTGTTGTGGGTGTGGTTGTTGGGGTGGTGTTTTTGTTGGGGTGGTTGTTTTGTTAGGTGGTGTTGGGGGCGAAACTCAGTCTTTCTTAAACGAGCTTTCTAAAGTACCTTAACACTGTTTTTCTAATTTCACCATAGGGGGGGACCACTGTTTTTTAATTCACCTAGGGGGGGGGACTTCTGGTTTCTAACTTACCTAAAACACCTTCTAACTTTACCCTAAGGGGACACTGTTCTAAATTCCCAATACCCTAGGTCTCTGTTTTCTAACTTACCTTAAAAAAAAAAACCCACTTCTAAACTTACCTAGTAACAACTTTGTTTTTCATAACTCCACCTAGCTCTTTCCTCGTGTCCTCGGGGAGGGGAGGGGAAGACATTAGGGTTGTAAAGTTAGGGTTTTTCAGGGTCTGGGTTGTATTTAATCCCTCCCTTAACTTCCGTTTTTGATGGGGGGGACCCAACGGGTCATCTGGGACGTTGGGTGGCTGGGGGGGGGAGGTTTTGCAGGAGAGTGACGTTTTATACGTTTACTTGACCCAGGGTTGGCTGGGGTAGGGAGGAGGGCCCCACTCCATTGGAGTTTTGAAAAATTTTTTATTACGTCGCCCCATATGTTGGGGGAGGGGTTTCACTTTCCCACCAAGGGGGCCAAGGTTGGTTGCTTGTGGGTTGGGAGAGGGAGGGGATGGGGTCAGTGGTGGTTTGGGCTGTGGTGGTGAGGGTGGGAAGAGATGGGGGCAGTTGGTGTGGGTGTTTGCTTTGGTGGTTGGAAAAGGAGGATGGGGGGGGGGACCAGTGGGTGGGTGGTGCTGTGTGGAGAGGAGAGATGGCGTCTCCAATGGGGTGGTTTTGCGTTTTCCTGGAAGAGGGGGAGGACGTTGAGTCAGTGATGGGTGGCCTTGGTGGAAAAAAGGAAATTAGGGTCAGTGGTGGTGCTGTGGTGGGAGAGGAGAGGAACCCCATGGGGTCAGTTGTATTGGTTGCTGTGGTTGGGAGAGAGGGGACCCATGGGTTCCAGTGATGGGTTTGCTGTGGAGAAAGGGGTGGAGAAGTAGGGGCAATCGATTGGGCCCCCCCAGTGGTTGGTATGTAGGTATCGTTGGCGAGAGGGAGAAGGACCATGGCGTTTCAGTAGGTTGGTATCTTGCATGTTGGTTGGGAGGAGATGGGGGGGGGACATTTGGGGTCCACTGGTGGGGGTTGGTGTGGGTGGAGTTGTGGGAGGTTTGTGGGTGGGGGTTGTGGGTTGGGTTTGTGGTGGTTTTTTGGGGTGGTTTTGGGGGTGTTTTGGTGGGGTTGGGGGTGGGGTTGTGGGTGGTGTTGTAGGTGGTTTTGGGGGGGTTGTGTGTGGGGGGTGGGGTTGGTGTTTGGGGTGGTTTGTGGTGTTTTTTAGGTGGTGTTGGCGGTTGTTGGGGGGGTTTTTTGGGGTGGTGTTGGGGGGGTGGGTTGTAGGTGTTGGTGGGTGGTTGGGGGGTGTTTGGGGTGGTGTTGTAGGTGGTGTTGGCGGTGGTGTTGTGGGTGGGTTTGGGTGGTGGTGTTGTGGGTGGTGTTGTAGGTGGTGTTTGTGGGTGGTTGTTGTGGGTGGTTGTGGTGGTGTTGTGGGGGTGGTTTGGGGTGGTGTTGTAGGTGGTGTTGGGGTGGTTTGTGGGTGGTGGTTGTAGGTGGTTTTTGGGGTGGTGGGTTTTGGGTGGCGTGGTGTTGTAGGTGGTGTTGTGGGTGGTGTTGTGGGTGGTGTTGTAGGTGGTGTTGGCGGTGGTGTTGCAGGTTTGGTGTTGGGGTTGGTGTTGTGGGTGGGTTTTTGTGGTTGGGGGGTGTGGGGTGGTGATGGCGGGTGGTGTTGGCGGTGGTGGTTGTAGGTGGTGTTGGCGGTGGTGTTGTGGGTGGTGTTGTGGGGTGTTTTGTTGAGGTGGTGTTGTGGGTGTGGGGTGGGGTGGTTGTTGTGGGTGGTGTTGTGGGTGGTTTGTAGGTGGTGTTGCGGGTGGTGTTGGGTGGTGTTGGGGGAGGGGGTGGTGTTGGGGTGGTGTTTTTGGGGGGTGTTGTGGGTGGTGTGGGGTGGTGTTGGCGGTGGTGTTGTGGGTGGTGTTGTTGTGGGTGGTGTTGTGGGTGGTGTTGTGGTGGTGTTGGGGGGAGGGGTGGTGGTGTTGGGGTGGTGTTGGGGTGTGGGGGGTTGTTGGGTTTGGTGTTGTAGGTGGTGTTGTGGGTGGGATGGGGTGGTGTTTTTGGGGTGGTGTTGTGGGGGGGTGTTGGGTGGTGGGTGTGGGGGGGTTGTAGGGGTGGGTGTGGGTGTGTGGGTGGGTTGGGGTGGTGTTTGGAGGGTGTGGTTGGTGGGGGGTGTGGGTTGTGGGTGGGGTGGTGTGGTTGGGGTGTGGGTTGGGGGGTTGGGGGGTGTTGGGGGGTGGGGGTGTGGTGGTGGGGGGTGGGGGTGGGTTGTGGGTGGTGTTGTTGGGGGGTGGTGTGGTGGTGTTGTGGGTTTTGGGGGGGTGTGTGGGGGGGGGTGGGTGTGGTTTTTTGGTGGTGTGGTGGTGGTGGGGTTGGTGGGTGGTTTTTTGGTTGGTGTTGTAGGGTGGGTTTTTTGGGGTTTTGGGGTTTGGGGGTGTGTTGTTGGGGTTTGGGGGTGGTGTGGTGTTGGGGGGGTGTGTGGTGGGTGTGGTGTTTGTGGGGGGTATGTGGTGGTTTTGGTTGTTGGGGGGGGTGTTGTGGGTGGTGTGGTGGGTTTTGGTTGTTAGGGGGGTTTTTGTGGTGGTTGGGGGGTGTGGTTGGGGGGTGTTGGGCTGGTTTGTGTGTTTGTGGTGGTGTTTGGGTGTTGTGGGCTGTGGTGGTGGTGTTGTTTTGGGTGGTGTTGTTTGTGTTGTTTGTGGGGTGTTTTTTTTTTTGGGGGGGGGGGGTTTTTTTTTGGGGGGTGGGTTTTTTTTTTTTTTTTGGGGGTTTTGGGGGGGGGGGTTTTTGG
>NC_069456.1:35319813-35383301 GCF_026875155.1 Cherax quadricarinatus
TTACATATCTATATTTTACTTATCGTTGAAGAAAATTTTAGGAAATTTGTTAGTATATCTGGTATCTTATTTTCTTTAAATAAAGATTTTGACATGTCACATGGGTTTAATTATCTGTTGTCCTATTCCTCATTAGTGGAAAATTAAGCACTAGTGTTCAAGGTGACCTATGCCTGATCCAAAATTTATTTATTTTGATATCACTGGGGGTCCCCAAACGCCAGAGTATTGAAAAAAGCCTAAGCCGGCCCACGAAAAACATCAGTCAGTTGTTCATTGCAGGGTTGACCCATAAAAATTATTACGTTCATGTTTCATAGTGGGTTGATTACCGGTTTTAACTGCTTCCCTATAAAAATCATTTTCATTTTTGCTTCTCTTAATATTATTCCTAATGCTAGACACAGTTTACAAAGTTTATTCTACATCCCCTTTGGGTATCTTCTTGGCTACTATCAATTTATATGAAGGGAAATCCAATGTGTGATGGGATTATAGCAATTGCATTTTTTCCTTTGTCCCTTTTTTTTGGATCTTACCGGTTTTCCCCAAGAGCATGTTTTTGGAGTCATTATATGAGTAAAGGGCCTTAAATGTGACATAAAATGTAAGTGATATTTCAAGCTCAGTGTCTAGGTTAGCTTTACCCATTGGATTGCAAACAATTCAGTTTGCGGTAGAGCCAATTTTTAATTTTTATGCCTAACTCAACAATTTTTTTATCGTTTTAATAGGGGGTGGAACAGAGAGTCAGCCTGCCCGAAGACTCCCGTTTTTGATCCCTCAGAGTATTAACTTTTGTAACTTATTATACCCGCTAGGTGGAAATTTCTTCTTTAGCGTTGCTTAAAGAGATTTAAGAAGGGATTACTGCAATAAGCTTTTTGGGAGGGCTTTTAGGTATGTGATATTAAATGAAACATCTTCCGGGGGGGGTAAAAATGTCTTGTTGCTACAGTGATCGTTCATGGGTTATAAAAAAAAGAATTGCACGTTTTCCCCCAATCCATTTGATCGTTGTATTTACCTCTAGCATTTGGGTAAGATTCATGTGACAGTTTTGGTTCGTTTTCAACATTTTTAAATCCCGAGTCAGTGTTAATTTAAAACAATCCTATCACTGATACTGAAATCCCAAAGCCCTTCCTTGTTAAAAATTTTTGTGTCTGGGACGCAAGAATATCTGGGCTTCTTTTTTGCTTAACCCAAGGGCGGGGGAGAACTTTCTCTGCTAATTTCAACTGGGGGCGCTAATAAATTTAAAGGACCTAACATAGGCTTTTTCATCATTTCACGATTCTCAATTAGCCCCATAGTTGGGATTGTACCCAGCACAGTTTGGAGCATTTCCCAGCTTGCTTTCTTGTTTAGTTTTTTGGTTAGTGGTTTTTTAAAAGGGTACATCTACCCCAGATATCTGTAAGTTTTAACGTAGCTAAATGATTTCCCCTGAATAGATGGGTGGGGGATGCGTTTGCTTGTTAAATCTTTGTTTTAGAGGAAGTATTTGAGGCCAAATGTTTAAAAATTGTTTTTAACTTTTTTAAGAATGGTATTTCTTCTTATGCCTGTTGTATGGATCATGATACATCAGCTCCCTGGAGTTTCCCTGGAGGAGTTTCGGGGGTCAACCCCCCCGGGGCCCCCGGTCTGTGACCGGGCCCTCCTGGGGGATCGGGCCCCTGATAACCCGGCTTTTTTGGGCGGCTGAGAAACCAACGTGGCCCACCCCCGGCTGACAGGAATGCTTTAGGTGTTGCCCAGTCCCAGTTGAAGACGCCAGGGGGTCTGTTTGGGAAACCCCCTATGTGGTGGGAGGCAGTTGAACGTTCGGGCCCGACATTTTGTATGGTTCTTAAGTGTAGTGCACCCCCGCTTTTCATTTGGGGGTGGGGCTGTTGCCCAAGGGCTTTTTTCTTTCGTGTGAGTGATTTTTGTGTGCAAGTTCGGTACTAGTCCCTCTGGATTTTCCAGGTGATATACTTTTATCTTCCCGCCCGCGTTCCGGGATAAGGTTAGGAAACCCAAGCGCTCCCCCGTAATTGGGTGTTTTATCTCGTTATGCGCGCCGTGAAGTTTTTGTCTTTTTGGTCGGCAATTTTTACCTGCTTGAAAGGTGCTGTTAGAGTGCGCAATATTCCAGCTAGATAGAAAGTGACCTGAAGAGTGTATCTGGGTTTGGCCCCCTAGTTTTGAAGGTTTCATTATCCCCCCCTGTCATTTTTCAGCGTGCGATTGATACAAGTTATGGTTTTTTAAAGGTGAGATCCTTGACATAATCATCCCAGGTTTTGACGTTGGTGTTTCGCTCTTTTTCGGGGCCCAGAATTTGTTTTGTACTCTATGAAGTTTTAAATTTTCCCTCAGTTTCCCATTTGAGTAATTAAAATTTTCATCTTTGAACTTATATTGTTTTCTGCACCCCACTAAAAGATTTGGTTGATGTGCCGGGGCCCTTGCGTGTCTGCAATGGAAGCATGTCATGCAGTTGGGTGTCATCTGCAAAGGAAGACACGGTGCTGGGGCTGAATCCTTGTCTATGTCGGATTGAGGATGGGGAAACAAGATGGGAGCTAGTACTTGCCTTGTGGAACCCGATTTTTTCACCGTAGCTGCTGGGCTTTACTCTGTTGACGTACTCTCTGTGTTTTTTTAGTGGGGGAAATTAAGATATCGACCACTTTTCCTGTTTTCTTTAGCGCGCATTTTGTGCGTATTACGCCATGGTCCACTTGTTGAAGGCTTTTGAAAAGTCGTAAAATTTACATCGCTTCTTTTTGTCTTCTAGTGCTTTTGGCCCCTTGTCGTAGGATCCAGTAGTTGAGACGCGGAGCGACTGTTTCTAAACCATGTTGCCCGGGTTGTGTAACGGGGTTTCTGATGGGTGGTGATCTTGCTTTTTGGACCCTTTTAAGATTTTTTGATATGGGAGTTAGTTGCTATTTGGTCTGTAGTTTTTTGCTGTTGCTTTATGCCCCCTTTGTGGAGTGGGGCTTGTCTGTTTTTTAGAAGAGGGAACCCCCGGCCCTGCTCCCCCTCCCTAGGATGGAAAAGGGTGTGATAGGGGCTTCTTGGTTCTTTAAAAAGAACACAGAGTTCCAGAGTTGGCCCTGGGGGGAGAGTGCATGGGGAGTCATTTATCGCCTGTTCGAAATCTTTGGGGTCGGTTAAAATCGGTGGTTGTGTTAATCAAATTTTTTGGTCTCCATAAAAAAATTTATTTTGTCTTCGATCCAGTCTGGTTAGCGGCTTTCTAAAAAATGGTCATATTGGGACTTTAGTAGCTCACTCATTTCCCTTTCTGTCATCTGTGTAGGACCTCTTGTTTAAAAAGGGGCCAATATGGGCGTTGTTCTCATTTGTTTGCATGGAGAAAAAATACTTTGGGTTTCTTTCGTTTTCATTTATAGTTTTTTAGTTTTTTCCCTGCGATTCTGACTCCTAAAGGATTCTTTTGTTATTTCGTGTTGCTATTTCTCTGACCGTGTCTCCCTGCGCTTTCAGATATATTGACCTCTTTTACCCGCTCTGTTATTTTTTTTCCGTGCCGTAAAGGGAGGCCTGTTTTTTTCTTTTTTACATCATCCCCTTTTTTCTTAGGGGAAAATAAGCCTTGGGGCTAATGGAGTGCCCCCGGTTTAAATCTGTTCTAGGCAAAGTTTGGGTGTGTTGCTTAGTATTCTTCCAGTTTTATTCGGTTAGGATTTGGTTTTTCTTGGCCCACTTTATGTTTTTTTTATTAAAGTTAAAATTTGGTGAATGCTCCCTGTGCTAGTTCTTTTTGTCGGTCTGGGGTCCTCGCAAAAATGTTAAACCCTAATTATGTTGTGATTGAGTTATTTTTTTTGATTTGGTGACATTTCTTATCGTCATCATTGTTTTTGAATATGAGGTCTAGTGTATTCTCCAGTCTAGTAGGCTTATTTTTTCTGGGTTTAAAATTGATTTTGTGCAGAGTTTAAAAAACTCGTGTGAGTGGAGTTTTCATCAGGTGCCTCTGGGTTTACTGCAAAAAAATTTTTTGCTATTTTCCTCCATTTAGGTGTCTTAAGTTGAAATCCCAGGGGAAAGATTTTGGGTGAGGGTGGAAGTTTTTCCAGACAGTGGTAAATTTTTAACAGCTGTTCCTGGAATTGTGGGAGTTGCACCCGGAGGCTTGTAGACTACCAAAATGAAGGTTTTGGTTCTCGACTTTATGCAAAAATTTCCCCAACGTCATTTGAGGTTTTAAGGTTTGTGCAAACAAGTGAGAATGTGGGCCCAACCCCCCCTTTCCCTGTTCATCTGAAAATCTGTTAGGTTGTTTCCTGGGATCCTTTTTCATTGTCCAAAGTGTCTTTTGTGGGTTCGGGAAAAACCCGCAAACTTTCCCTTGTCTGCAAGCAGTCCACGGATAAAAAGGTATTTTTTTGTTTGTTGCGGGTTTTTAGCCCCTGTATATTTGCAAAAAAAATGTTATCGGATGGTGGTATTGTTGGTACTGGGGGGGAAAATTTTTTTTTCCGGCATTAGTATTGTATTGTTGGTTTGGAGTGGAGGCATCGACTGTGGTTACCCCAGGAAGGGATGGATTTGTTGTACGATTTTGCCTTTCCTCCCGTTTTTTTTCTTTGGCACAAAAAAAACCCCCTCTCCCTTTGAGTGGCTGGGGTACCCGGGTTTTCCCCAGGGCCCTGGATGTTTTGTTCTTTTTGCCCTTTAGATGGTTGTGGAAATTTAAGTTATAGCCCGTCTTTCCTGTATGAAGAGGTAACATTTCAGGGTGAAAAAAACTTCAGGAAGGGGGTTTGCATTTTCCTGTTGTCATATGGGCATGGCTTTTTTTGGGTTCATATTGCACGTCCACGTTTTTCCCGTTTCCCCTGCCAGCAGATACCAAGGCAAGTTGTGCACGGGTTTCCCGTTTCCCTTTGGGTTTTGTGACGTATTCCTGTTGGGTTTTTTTCCCTGTCTTATTCTATCCTCCCTAGCCCAAAAATGGAGCTCCCCAGTTTTTTTGGTAATTTATCCCACTATTGCTATTGGAGCCCTTGTTTGCTATTTCTGGGGTATTTTTATTTTGAATATTGGTTTTTCTTATTTTTGACTACATTTTTTCCCCTACTATGGTCCGTCCCTATGAGGTCATTTTTATGTTTTCCCTTTCCTGGTAAAATTTCCCGGGGCTCCTGGACAAATCCCCGTTCCATTACTGTCTCCCAGGACGTTTCCCCAGCTTCCCTTTCTTTTCCCCCAGGCGCACCCCCGCTTCACCTTACTGTCCCCGGACAGCACCCCCGCTTTATATTACTTCTCCGGGAAAATCACCTCCAGTTTTACGTTTGTGATAAAGGCCAGTTAAAGGGCATCCCTTCGCCCAGACTTTTTTTTTTCCATTTTGTAGAAAGTTTCCCAGGTTTTCTATGAAGCAGCTTTGATGTTGTCCTTTTTAATCCCCTTGGATTTTAGTCCCAGTTTTCCCTTTTTGGCATACCCGAAACACTTCTTGTTTTAATATGCTTGTAGCTAGTTCGGGGATATTGCAAAGGGGCTGACCCCAATTTCCCCAAAAAAAATGAAATTTATCCTGTGGAAGCCCGTTTTTTTGACTCCCCACGACTCACACAGCTTCTAATGATTTGAAGGTTGATTTACGCAATTTACTAAAAATCTTGAATAATATTAATAACCCTTTAAAAAAAGTCTGTATTTGTATTTTGTTTCTGTTTCTAGCTTTAGATATGTTTAGGTGAGGAGGGAGGCATTTAGGGGCATTATCAGAAATTAAATTAGCAAACTAAAAAATTTTTTTTCCGGGTTTTTGACCTAAAGAAATTTTTTGAAAATTTTTACTTTAAGTTGGTAAAGAACAGGGATACTCTATTTAAGGTATCCCCTTTTTTCCAGCGAGTAGTACCCCCCAAAATTTTTTTGGCCGTTATGTAGTATAAAAGGTTTTGTTCGCAAAATCAAATGCAGATTTTTGATCAAAAAAAAGGTGGTTTTAAAAAAAAGTAGGGTGTGTGCAGTGAGAAAGGTGGAAAAAACAGTTTGCCCCCATTTTCCTTTCATGAACCCCTATAGGTAGGGGGAAAGTTGGTGTTGATTCTGTAGTACGGGCTGTTAAACATTCTTTCAAAAATTTTTCAAAGAAAAATAGTTAAGGGGATCGGGCCTAAAAGTATAGGCTGTTGGGGTTTGGGTAGGGACAATGGACTTTGGTCCAGGAAGTAGGAAAAACGCCCTCAATGTAACAGTTTTCAGTCCCAAAAAAGGGTTATAGGCACTTGCCTTAGGTTCTGGAATATCTAGGTTTTACCATCCTCTCCGGGATTTGACGCCCTTTTGGGTTTAAGTTATAAAATTCATATCGGTAGAGAGGAAATCACTCTATCAATATTTGGCTCAAAAAATTTAATCGTTTCAATTTTTCAGAAGTACTCTCAAATTTTTTTTCTAATTGGAGGGAAGGGTTTTCATGCCTGGATTTTTTGGCCCGTTTTATGAGGTCATTTGCTTTTTCAAGAGGAAAGGGATGAGAAAACATTGCAGTTTTTTTCCCTGGTATTTTTTTTACATTTTTCCCAAAGCCAAACTCAAAGGGGGGATTTTTAAATCCATAAAAAAACTGTTCCCATTCCCTTTTCCCTTTTTTTTCCCCTTTTTTCCCTTGCATTTGTTAGTGCAGCTTGGAACGTTTGATCGGTCTGGGGTTCTACATTACTTTTGCTTTCCCAATCCTCCTAGTGCATTGTTAGATTGCGTAGCTGGGATATTTAGTTTTTACATTGGTTTTTATTGTTATTTTAGTGGGGGTTTTGTTTCCTTTCCCTGCCCATTTGACTGTGAGAACACTTCAATAGTGGTAATTAAATCATCATTAAAATTTTTGTGTGGGGGTCGAAATTTCTTTCCATTGACCCAAAAGTGGTTAATAAAGTTGTTTGTTTTTTGGTTGAGAAAAAGTTCCCCCTTCTGTATTTAGTCCTTGATTGCGGGATGTGATAAAGATTGCAGTTTTTGTTTGGGGAAGTGATCGAAGAAAGATCATCAACTATGAAGAGTCAGATCGTATTGATGTATTAAATCCAAGACACATCTATATACCACCATATATGTGGTGGTCAGTGTGCCCCTTCAAACTTATCTTGCTCACTTAGAAATTTCATGTTTAGTTCCTTTTGGGTTTTGTTATAGACCCACCTTTTTTCTTATGTCTGGCATTAAAATTCCAAAAATGTGGTAGGTTCCATTGTGCGATTGGTAAAGCCAGGTCGAAGGGGTTCGCGGGGGCATAGGATTAAAGTTTAGGGAAAAAAATCGCCTGGTCTTTGACCCATGATATCATGTTAACTCGATTGCAAAAAAGGGAGTGAATGTGGCAAGTTCTTTCTGCGACACACAAAAACAGTTGGTTGCCTTGGGGTTATAAGTCCCTACCCAGGAAAGTTTGGTGGGGGTCCATCTTTAAATCTACATTCCTGCAAACGATGAATAATTTTTGGTTGCACAAATATGATGTAAGTCAGGCCCGCTTCCTGATGGAAGCATTTTTCCCATGAAAAGATTTGAAATGTACCCCATTGTAGTGAGTTATTACAATCTCTTGTATAAGAGGGTTTTAAAATATTATGTTTTGATTTCAGTGTGCAGACCTTAAGGCAAATGATAGTTTGTATCTTTATTTCAGGCCCCTTTTTTTTTAAGCATTTTTCGGCTCTTGACACCCATTTAAAAAGGGCAAGTTTTAAAAGGCAAGAGTATGGGCTTCTTTCTCACAATTGCTGGAAATGAACGGGGATTGCTCACTTTTGACATCCCCATGTCAAGAGCTCACCCTGTTCATATTTTATTAAACTTGCCCGGATCGTTAAAGTGTAATTTTTTTCTGGAAATTTTTTTATAATTGGGAAGGTCAGGCGAACCAATGCCTCCCGGAGGAGGGCACTTTGGGTTGTGCTTCTTTAAACCTATCCCTTAACGGGTACCATATTTAAACACACAAGAAAGTTACCCCTTTACGGCTGCAGGGAGTTTTTGCAACTAAAATCATTTGTGAAAATCTGTCTAAAGTCATTGTGGGCGAGGTCCCCACCTCGAGTCGTGTCAACAGAGTTTCCCAGGGTAGGCGATCACTTGGGGCAGTCCACACAAATTTTCACATCTCGGTCTTTTAGGGGGTTTATACCGTGGATGTCACTTCTGTCATGTGTAGAAAGGGAGCCCCTTGTTATACAAAAAATTAAATTTACGTTTGTGTAGGAATGGTTTTTTTTTTTTTAACCCCATTTTCGGGGAAAAGCCAAAATGTAACATGATCAAAATTTGGATTGATAAACAGGGGTTTTATAATGTAAAAAGGCGAAAGATTTATTCGTTTTAAAGGGGAAAAACCAGATTTTGGGTGTATAATGTGAAGACTAAAATTTATTTACTATACGAGCGTTTCTAGCCATTTTTAAAATTAAGATGTCACCCTTATTTCATTCGTGGATTTTTTTATTTTTTTATTTATTAACAATTTGAGACACTACAGAGGTACAAAAAATCGATAAGGCGCATCCAAACCCACTTATACTATGCATAGCTTACGGGCTGGTTTAAAAAATAATTTAAAGATTAACTAGCAATGATAAAATCGTGATAAAAATTAATGTAAACAGATTTATAAAAGCACAAGTGAGTTTTCAAAGCAGGTCATATGGTTATGCATTGTTGTACTTCATTCGTATGGGTATTTTTTTGGTAGTTTAGAATTGGGTTTTGGTTTAACATTTATGTGATAAAATTGTGGAAAATTTTGATATAAAATTTTATAAGGTTCAGTTATTCGTATTTTTTGGTTTTGGGTGAGTAAGTGATCTTCGAAAAGAGATTTAAATTTTAAACAGGTAGTGTTTCTTTTATATTTCAGGTATAAATTCCCAGATTTTGGGCCCTTTTATGGCATTGAGTTTTTGCATATTTTGGAGATGGACACGAGGAACAAAGAGTATCTGTCCCTTTGGGGTTTATGGTCATGTGTTTTTTTTGAGGTTGGAAAGGAGATTTTTTGGGGGGAGGGTTAAATTAGAGTTAAGTGTTTATGTGTGTAATAGGGCAGAAATAAGTAGGATGTTTTGTATGGTGGTAGGTTTGTGTATTAAATATTGGGGGTGGTGCCTTAGTGAGAATTTGTTTCATTCAAACTGCAGTTTTGTTAGGGTTAATTAGTGGTCTGAGATGGTTAATTGTTGTTGACCCCCAGCACAAATTATAGGTGAAAAGGGGGGTAAAAAAGAGAGTGATTAGGGCCAGGAGGGCTGCTGTGGAGCATAGTACCGTATTTGATGTTGCCTACAGTCTTGGAAATTTTTTGAAATTTTTGTATAGTGTATGAAAATTTGGATTTCAAGGTGGTTCCTAAAAATTTTCCCTTGTTAGCTTTGTGATAGGTGATTGTAAGTTGTTTTTTCATTCGCTTTAGCGATATATTAATTATGTAAGTTTGAGATCGTGAAGTATTTTTAATAAAAGGTAATTGTAAAATTTATAATACTTGTATCAAGTTAATAAATTTTCCCTTTCTTACAGCACTCGTAATTTTTTACAGGGGGTAAAAGTTGCACGTTCTATTTAAAAAAATTGTAATGTGTGAAGGGGTATTTTGTTTTTTGATAACGACAAAGGTTATTAGAGGCTAATAAATTTTTAATGACACTCATTAATTAAAACCCCGCGCCCGTCTGTCTCTGTTTTCTCTGTAACAACATTGTATTCGGAATTATGCCGAGTATCGGCTTAGGTGAACAAAAGCAAAGAATCTCAATTTGTTCATTAATCGGTGAAAAGAGATGACTAAAAACTAGTCCCTTTAAAAAAACGTTTTTAAATTTAAATTTAAGTGGTTTTATTTAAATGCGAATAAAAACCCTATCAAGCGAAGGCATTGTTAAATGGAGGTACGGTAGTCTAGTCTCCCTGCCCGCGCTGCAGTTATCCCTTAGTTGTGCGGCCGTTTTATCCAAGGGGGTGGGGAGTTTGCCATTGGGATTTCTTTTCAAGTGCTCGCAACGGAACGGGGTTTTAAATCGCTATATTAAAGAGGTTATTACTGTAAGTTAGAGTTTTTATTGGATGACTCATGAAAAGGGAGGGCAGGAAAAACACAGCGTGTACGTCTTATTTATCCCAGAAAACCATGGTTTAATACATTGAAGGGAATACTTTGTGCATGACCCGGTGACCCTTCCATTGTTGTTCGTAAAAAGGGTGGGTGGGGACACCCTATGTAATAACCCAGTAGAAAAAAGTCTTTTCAGTCTAGAAATAAGTTGCGACTTTTTTTTGTTATCCTATGAATTTGCATATGTTTGTAGGTTGTTATTGTTTTTTGCCTGTATCTAAATTTGCTAATCCCCCAAAATTCCCGCCTTTTATGTTTCAAGGGGTGGTGAAAAGGGTACCTTTCAAGAGGCTGGGGTGGAAAGAACCCTTTAAGGGCTGGTGAAAAATACCTTTTTAAAGGGGTGGGAAAAAGGGTACTTTCAAGAGGGGTGGGGAAGAACCTTTCAAAGGGGCTGGGGAAAGCTACTTTCAAAAGGTGGTTTAAAGTTTCCTTTCAAGGGGCTGGGGAAAGATACCTTTCAAAAGGCTGGTGAAGGCTACCTTTCAAGGTGGTTTAAAGGTCCTTTCAAAAGGCTGGTGAAAGGTTTTCAAAAGGGTGGTGAAAAGGTACCCTTTAAAAAGGTGGGTGAAAAGGGAACCCTTTAAGAGGTGGTGAAAGGCTACCTTTTAAAGGGGGTGGGGTGAAAGGCTACCCTTTAAGGGTGGTGAAAGGTACCTTCAAGGGGGGTGAAAGGTACCTTTCAAGGGGTGGGGAAGGCTACCCTTTAAGGGGCTGGTGAAAAGGTCCTTTTAAAGAGGGGTGAAAGATACCTTTCAAGGGGGGGAAAGATACCTTTAAGGGGTGGTGAAAGATACCTTCAAGGGGGTGGTGAAAGGCTACCCTTTTAAGGGGGTGGGGAAAAATCCCCTTTTAAGGGGTGGTGAAAGTACCCTTTTAAGAGGTGGTGAAAGGTACTTTAAGGGTGGTAAAATCCTTTTTAAAGGGGGGGTGAAAGATACCTTTCAGAGGCTGGGAAAGGTACCTTTCAAAGGGCTGGGGAAAAGGTCCCTTTCAAGGGGTGGGAAAAGGTACCCTTTAGGGGTGGTGAAGGCACCCCTTTAGAGGTGGTGAAAAATACCTTTTTAAGAGGCTGGTTTAAAGGCTCCCCTTTTAAGGGGTGGTGAAAGGCTACCTTTCAAGAGGTGGTGAAAGGCTACCTTTCAAGGGGCTGGTGAAAGGCTACCTTTCAAGGGGTGGTGAAAGGCTACCCTTTTAAGGGGCTGGTGAAAGGCTACCTTTTTAAAAGGCTGGTGAAGATACCTTTCAAGAGGTGGTGAAAGTACCTTTTAAGAGGCTGGGTGAAAGATACCTTTCAAGGGGGGGGGGTGAAGATACCTTTCAAGGGGTGGTGGAAAAATTTTCCTTTTAAGGGGGGTGAAAGATACCTTTCAAGGGGTGGTGAAAGATACCTTTCAGGGGTGGTGAAAGGCTACCTTTCAAGAGGCTGGTGAAAGGCTACCTTCAAGAGGCTGGTGAAAGATACCCTTTTAAGGGGTGTGAAAAGGGTACCTATCAAAAGGGGGGTGAAAAACTACCTTTAAGGGTGGTGAAAGATCCCCTTTTAAGGGGCTGGTGAAAGATACCCTTTCAAGGGGCTGGTGAAAGGCACCTTTCAAGAGGTGGTTAAGGCTACCTTTTTAGAGGTGGTGAAAAATCCTTTAAGGGGTGGTGAAAAATACCTTTCGAGGCGGTGAAAGGGGCCTTTCAAGGGGTGGGGAAAGGCTACCTTTTAAGAGGGGTGAAAGGCCCCTTTAAGGGGGGGTGGTGAAAGGCTACCCCTTTTAAGGGGTGGGGAAAGATACCTTTTAAGAGGCTGGGGAAAAAACTACCTTTCAAAGGGGGGTGAAAGGTACCTTTTCAAGGGCGGTGAAAGGTACCCTTTTAAGGGGTGGTTAAAGGCTACCTTTCAAAGGGGGTGGTGAAAGGTCCTTTCAAGGGGCTGGTGAAAGGCTACCCTTCAAGGGGCTGGTGAAAAGGTCCCCTTTAAGGGGGTGTGAAAGGCTACCCCTTTAGGGGTAGTGAAGGCTATGTGAATGAGTAATGGTGCTTGTAAAATTACCTAATTTTTTAAGAGTTCTGAAAGTTTTCAATTTCACTTAGATTTGTGGATTTTGCAGTGAATTAAGATTGATTTGTTTAAATTTTTTAACCCGGATGGTTAGCCCCCCGAATAACCCAAGAAAGTCTGTCATTGAGGAGACACTGTCTTATTTCCATTTTTGATCCTTTAATCTTGTTGCACAGGTGTATCTCACAACAGTCGACTAACCCCCTGGTACCTACTTATTGCTGGGGCAAACAGGGATGGCAGATGTAAGGAAGTATGACCAACTTTTCCACCCCATGCTAGGGATTGAACCATGGACCCCCAGTGTGTGAGGCAAAAATGTTGCCAGTCAATCCACAGTGTTAGGTGTACCTGTTTGCAGGCTACGTATGCCCTTACAGGTTTGGTGTATATTGTATAACTGTCCATTTGTGCAAGAGTTAATTTTAACATCTTAGAATACAACACAAATCAAACCATTGGCATGTGTATGCAAAATGAATCATTTGCCATGATGACATATTTCATGGAGTAGTGTACAAGAATTTATTTATATAGTTGTACTACAGGGATATAACTCCAGGTAGAAGCAGACCAGAAACCAGCTAAATTGATAGAATTTTAGTGATGCTGCAGGAGTAAATGAAATTATTACCATCTGACACATGATAGTGAATTACTGTTTTATTCTTTTTCCCTTTGCAAGGGAAAGTATAAGTCAAAATCTCATAAAAGAACAAAAAAGTTCCATCAAACAATGCAATTAGCATTATATCAGTACGGAAATCGTGTTACAGGTATGGAGAAAATGTCATGTGACTTCACTTGTGCTATATGTACTGTAAACTACACTACAAAAGGGTTAATGCAGTGTCACATATGTCATTAAGTTTGAGGATTGTATGAAGAATATATACAACTGGTCAAGATTTTCTTTACCATGAAAGGTAGGTAAAAGCATCCTTAACCATGAAAAGCACAATTTGTATCTGCTTGTTTTTAGTTCTAAAAATATCTTCTTGAGAATGCTTTTCTAATTATTACAATTGATCAGCTCCAGCTTGGTTAGGCACCACTGCTGAAATTGTGATGCTTTTTTTTAATGTAATGTACAGTACAGTATATTTTATTCTCCAGATCAGCACCATGCAGCACCTCGAGAATCCGTGGAATGTATGACTTCCCGGAAGGTGACTCCAGAGGATATCGGAAAACAGACCGTGCTCTTATTCTCGCTCAAAGAGCCGCTTATGATGCATTGGATTATTGCCGTTGGACAAAGTGACCTATGAAAATGTTTTTCAAGGTGAGCATAATCTAAAATTTATGAAAAAAAGGTATTTGTAATTCAAATAGTATAATTAATGACCTTTAATATAATTAATCCATCATTAAAATTTAATGCACAAATTGTTTAGGCTTTTTATTCTTCAAAACATTTAAAGACTTGCTTTTAAATGACTTGTATGTGAGAAAATATTGGAAAATGTGATTGTAGTGTAACCACTTACCTAGAAGTTTGGGACCTTGTAAAACTAACATTAAAAATTTAATTTGTTTACTCTTAAAGCACTGTTTGTTTTTTCCTTTTCTCTTTGAGAAAACATTTATCACCAAATTATTTTCTAAATACCATTTTTCTATCTCGGTGTTTGCTGGACTTGGTGAGGGAAAGAATGTGACCTGGGAAAGCTTGATTTTTACTCTGACTTTTAGTAGCTATCTTTCTTATTTATAGTGTACAGTATTAATTGGATTTTTTTTTTAAGTTTATATACAAGGGCAGTTCTAAAAAAGCAATATTTGGCAAAAATGATGAATGCCCAATTTTTTATGTTTTTATTTTTTTATCATTTTAAACCGAATTCCATGGAAACTATAAGCATGGCATGTATGTTGCACCATTGCAAAATACGTTAAAATTTTTCCTAAAGCAAAAGTTATTAACCCTTTTGATGTTCAGGCCCCTCTCTAAAAACTTTTCATTTCTATGTCGCTCAATTTTTGAAAAAAAAAAATTATTTTTTCTTGTGAAATGATAGAGAATCTTTCCGATGGTAATGACACCAAAAGTTCGAAATTTGGTCGAAAACTCGTGGAATTTTTGCTCCCGCGAAGTTAGCGGTTTTCGGCGACATATGCGTATCGGCGATTTCGCCGACTTTGAGCCCAATTTTCAGCCAATTCCATTGTTCCAGTTGACCAAACTCATAGCTATTTCTTTAGAACTCCATTTTATCTATCAGCTGAGTACAAGAAACCTCCCTTTTACTAATTTGGACTACCCAATATGGTGGTCAGAAATTGGCAATTTGGCCAATTTCACGCCAAATAAAAAAGATGCCATTTCAAAATAGGGTCCAGAAAAAAACAAGGTAGACATTCGTGACACTAAAATAACATATGCTCTGTTCATTAGTCACATCTCTAGGCCCCTCTTATATTATTATTGCTTTCTATTTTGATTTTTTATTCATACAAAAAAATACAAAATTTACTGTTATGCAGACGACTGCATTATTGTAAAAAAAGGTATAAATAATATCAGTGCACTAGTGAAAGAATATTAGACTCCCCCGTTGAGTGTATTTGGGCGTGTGGTGTGATTTATGTTTCTCTTGAACATTTGGGAAAATCGAACATTTCGCTACTTTGAGCTCAGTTTCAAGGTCGTTTTCATCGTAAAAGTAATTGAAAATCATCTCTAAATTTCTTAATATGTTTCCATTTTATCACCTAAGACCACGAAAACGCGAATACAACGATAAATACTTAGAAATACACCTCAAAGTCGGCGTTTTATTTCCAAAAAACGATCAGAGTTTTTTTTTTTCATTACGCAATGTGTGCTCCAGGATTTTTTTTATTTGGGGTGAACTGACACACAGCCCCATTTCTCAATGTGGGCCCACCAGCTTTTCCCCCTTGATTGAAGGCAAAAATTTTGGTATTATCGTCAGAAACTTGGGCTCGTAAGATTTTTATACGTCGAAAAACAGTCAAAGGGTTAAAAAGCAAGTGAAAAATCATTATACTAAGGTTCCTTATAGCCAGTATAGTATGTATGTAAATACAGTACAGTGGTCAGTGTCCCCCGGTCACTGTGGTCATACCTGTCCTAAACGTTGGGTTAGTGGGGGTGTTGCCTGCACCCTGGCTTTTTGTTTTTTTAGAATTTTTGGGTTAATGTTTGAAGGGATTTACTTCTTAGGAGGAAAAGGGAGGCTGAAGCTTCGTCTAGATGGTTTTGGGAGTGTGTGAAAAAGGTTGTGTGGTGGGGGAAAAAGTTACCAGCAGTGATTTTGGTGGCAGACTTTGGTGGGAAGTGGGTTTTAAAATTTAGGAAGGAGGATGAAAGGAAGGTTTTTAGAAAAGAGTGAAGGTAGGAAAGATTCTTGTTTACGGTGAGGTACTTCGGGTAGGGGGTTAAAGGACCCTGACTCTTGCTTTTCGGATAAGAATTTTTCGTTGTGGGAGTTCTCAGGTAAGAAAAATGGACCATGCTTTTTGTAAGAGAGATAGAAAGATAGACAGGGTGTTCCCCCGGGAGTGGTTTGGTGACTAGTTGCAGGTTTTGGGTAATATTGTCAGGGAATGGGAAAAAAGCCCTTTTAAGTCTTAGTGCTGTTGGAAATTACATCGGGGGAAAGGGAGGAAAGGAGCTGCTGGATCGTACAGGTCAGCCTAGATGTAGTCAGGTTAAGGGGGGATCCCCTCATAGTGCATCTACTAGAAGGGGATTTTGGCAAAGAATGGGTGTTAGGGCAAATTGGGTTTAAATTTTGGTAGAAAGGAGCAAGGAATTTTTCATCCATTCATTGATAACGGGCATATTCTATAGCAAAGTGATATGTATGAAGGGATGGGTTTCTTTTACCCAATTCAATTGGGGGGTTTTTGGTGAATGTCTCAGACTTTAAACTGATGATTTGAGGTATGGGGTCTGGGGAAACAGTCAGGCTGCGTACTAGAGTTGAAAAGAGATATAACCATACCTAGGGATATGTTTAAAAAACAATATTCAAAAAAGTTTGGTAAAGGCAAAGCAATTGATCAGAAAACATAGGAGATTGTAGAGGGAAAAGAGGACTAGCTCCCAAAGGGTTTACTATACAAAAAATGGGGGGTCAAAGAAAAAGATAGATGAGAAAGTTTACTTGAAAAGTGCAGGTAAATAGATAGAGAAATGCCTTATGAATGCAACATACGGGTTTAAACTATTCCATACTGTTTGGGTAAAAGGAAAAGGGGGGTGGAGTGGCGATGTTGTCAGAGAAAATTTTAAATTATTGTGTTAGCAAGATATAAGATTAAAAACATCGGAACAGAAATCTGTTTGGCTACGTTTTCGGGGTTGTGAAAAGTTAATCTTTGGCGGTTTATAGGCCTCCAAACCCTTGTGAGAGTGCAGAAAGTTTTTGGGGATGAAATTCATAAGGTTTTAATATAAAAAAGTTGTGTTAAGGGGACTTTAATAGAAAAAATTGTTGGAAAAAGTGGCAGGAAACCTTGAGTTAGTGACTTTTTGAAAAGTTCAGGATTGTTTTTTAAAACGTTTGTGACAAAACCAACTAGGGAAACGTCTACTTGACTTGGTTCTTGCCAACAAAGAATATAGTTGTAATATTTAGGTTTAAGATGAGTTTTGGGGAAGCAATCACTCACTTGTTTCAATTAAATGGGTTTCGGATAGCTGCAAACGAATCTCTGTCCCCCGCTTTTTCTTGGCGTTTCCGGGGCTGAAAAAATTACCTGGGTGGGCTAAAATTAATGTGCTATATGGGTCGGTTTTGGGGGTCTTTGTGCCAATTGACATTTTTCAGAGCTATTTCTAGCTGTCCCGACAACTTTTGTTTAGAGTAGGGAAATTGATCTAAAAAAACAGAATGACTTCGGAGGTTAAATCTATAGTTGAGGGGGGCAGGGTAGGGGGTTGGGTTGGAAAGGGTTGGGGGGGGGGTAAAAGGGGGTTTTTTGTGTGAGGGGCTTTGGGTTCCGGCAAGCGTGCTAAGCGTGTTTGATAGGAGTAATGGAGACAAATGGTTTTTTATTGACGTGCTGTTGGGGGGGGAAGTTAATTTATGAGGGATTCAGGGAAACCCTCAGGTGGACTTGAGTTTGGGATGGGAAGGGTCTACCTTGAAGGAGGGTGTTTTATGTTGCAATTTTAAACTTTAGTGTAAAAACACCCTTTGGAAAGCGTGATGGAGTAATGATGATGGAATTTTTCTTTTTGGGCCCCCCCTGCCTTGGTGGGAATCGGCCTTTTTTGGGTTTAAAAAAAATAAAAAATAAAAAAGATCCCCAGGATGAACATGATTAAAACATTTCATTGGTCAAAAAAAGAGGCTATATAGGGTATCAAAGAGGGGAGGAGCAGTTTAAAAAATCGTATCGATTCAATTAAAGAGAAATAAAAAAAAAGGGTAAGAAAAAAAAAAGGGATTATGGGCTAAAGGGCGCAAAGGGGTTCGAAGCTAAACCCAAAAAAGGTTTTTAGTTAGGGGGCAAAGATAGGCCCCCTTAAAAAGGGAATCAGGTCAGATCATGATAGTGATAAGGATGTGTGTGAAATTTTCAGTTCCACTTTCCCCTCAGTTTTTATCAGGAAGATATAGTAGCAAAAATTCCGAAATAATGATTGTAGAACATGATGATAAACTGTGCACGATTGCGGTAACTAGTGATATGGTTCTCAGACAAAATAGGAAATTAAAAAAAACAATCCAGTCCTGATGAACTGTTGGCAGGGTGTTAAAGGGTAAAGAGGAACTTTGCTACCTTTGGCTACCCCCCCCACCCCCCCTCCCCCCCCCCCCCACCACCCCCCCCCCCACCCCCCTCCCCCCCCCCCCCCCCCCCCCCCCCCCCCCCCCCCCACCCCCCCCCCCCCCCCCACCCCCCCCCCCCCCCCCCCCCCCCCCAACCCACCCCCACACCCCCCCCCCCCACCCCACCCCCCCCCCCACCCCCCCCCCCCCCCCCCCCCCCCCCCGACCCCCACCCCCCCCACCCCCCCCCCCCCCCCCCCCCCCCCCCCCCTCTCCCCCCCCCCCCCCCCCCCCCCCCCACCCCCCTCCCCCCCCCACCCCCCCCACCCCCCCCCCCCCACCCCCCCCCCCCCCCCCCTATACACGAAATCACACTTTCCCTACTCTTTCATCAAAGTTTATTTAACAATTCCTCAAAATATTCCTTCCATCTTCAATAACCTCTAACTTCTCCATTTAATAACTTCCCCACTCCTATTTTTTTAATTTTTAACGACAAATCCTTGTTTCTCTAGGCTATCTAACTTGTTAATCACACTCCAAAACTTTATCTTATTTCATCCCCCGAATAAAATTTGTTGATAACAAATAAATTCTCACCCACATCTCTCATTTGCTCTCTTTTTAACATTGCTTCACCACTCCTTAACTTCTCCTCTTTTTTTCTTCCATCAACTCTTCCCTCCTTGCTATCACTTCACTTGTAAAAACTTCTCATATGCAACTATTTTCTCCCTTACTACTCTCTTTACATCATCATTCCACCAATCGCTCCTCTTTCCCTCCTACACCCACTTTCCTGTAACGCACAAACTTCTGCTGAACACTCTAACACACAATTATAAACCTACCCCATACCTCTTACGACCCATTGCCTATGCTCTCATACCCATCTACCCCAATACTGTTTTATATCTTACCCTAACTTGCCTCCTCTTTAGTTTATAAACCTTTACCTCTCTCTTCCT
Organism: Cherax quadricarinatus; assembly: GCF_026875155.1. Classification (NCBI taxonomy): domain Eukaryota; kingdom Metazoa; phylum Arthropoda; class Malacostraca; order Decapoda; family Parastacidae; genus Cherax; species Cherax quadricarinatus. The sequence continues at coordinate 35,338,726 of NC_069456.1, forward strand.
GATGCTTCTATTCTCCTTTGGTATCCCATCTAACCTTTAGCTCTCATTTAGCAACAACTAGAAAGTGATCTTATATATCTGTGGCCCCTCTAAAAACATGTACAACCTGAAGTCTACTCAACAGTCTTTTATCTACCAAAACATCATAAACCAACAAACTAAACTTCATTCGCCCTACAATCATACGTGTATACTTATTTAATCCTCCTTTTTCATAAAATATGTATTACCTATAACTAAACCCCTTTCTATACAAAGTACAAATCAAAGGGCTGTCACCATTAACATTTACAAACCTGCACCCAAACTTACCGTACCACAAAACCCTCATCTAAAAGTTACTCCTACTTTAGCATTCAGTCCCTACCACAATTACTCTCTCACTTGTTCAAAGGCTCCTATACGCTTCACTTAACATCTCCCCAAAATCTCTCTCTCTCCTCGCCAATCCTCTCTTCTCCAGTGGCATACACTCTTATTATTACTCCACATCTCGCATCCAACCTTTACTTTAATCCACAAATTCTTGAATTTACACATTCATATTCTATATTCTCCTTCCATATCAGATCATTTAACAATACTGCTAACCCTCCTTTGCCAAACTCCTCAGATACTCCAGATTTAAATCCCTTTCTTTCCCCTCCACTGAAACTCCTCCTACCCCCATTCAGCTTGTTTCGCTTAGGGCCAGGACATCCAACTTCTGTTTCAAACATAACACAGCAATCATCTGTTTCTTGTCACCGCACTACATCCCACGCACATTTAAGGCAACCCCCCCAAGTTTTATCAAAAAGTTTTTCTTCTTCACTTTTTTAGTAATTGTAAACAGAGAAGGGGTTACTAGACATTGCTCCCGTCCATTTTCTATCCAGTCGCCTCTTAACGACAACCGCATGGTCTTACGGAGGAAAGATTCTTTCCACTTCCCATGGACAATAGAAAAATAAAAGAACAAGAGCTATTTAGAAAAAGGAGAAAAACCAAGATGTATTAATATATATATATATGCATGTGCGTGTATATGAAGTGTGACCAAAAGTGTAAGTATAAGTAGCAAGATATCCCTGTTATCTTAGCGTGATTATATGGACAGAAAAATGAAACCAGCAATCCTACCATCATGCAAAACAGTTACAGTTGATTGTTTCACAGTCATCTGGCAGACGGTAGTACTTCCCTGGGTGTTGCTGTCTACCAACTACATACCTGGTAATATACTTAAAATACTTATCAAAATACACTATGTCCCTCCAAACTGGCCAATAACCCAAACCCCCTCCCTGCCTTTAGAGTGCAGGCATTGTTAACTTCCCATTTCCAGACTCAAGTCCGTTTTATAAAAAATAACGCGGTTCCATGAATCCCTTCACTAATATTACCCTGCTCACACCAACAGCTCGTTCAGGTCCCAAGATACCATTTGTCTCCATCACTCCCATCTAACATGCTCACGCATGCTTGCTGGAAGTCCAAACCCCTCGCCCACAACATCTCCTTTACCCCCTCCCTCCAACCCTTTCGAGGATGACCCCTACCCCTCCTTCCTTCCCCTACAGATTTATACACTCTCCATGTCATTCTACTTTGATCCATTCTCTCTAAATGACCAAACCACCTCAACAAACCCTCTTCAGCCCTCTGGGCATATTATCTGTACAATAATTAATTCGTAACTTTTGTATTTCAGGCCTCCATCTGTCAGAAGAAATACAGTCGGAGGTTAAGAAAATAAAAAAACGCATGTCAGAGCTAAGCATCAAGTTTCAACGTAATCTGAATGAAGACAATACAAAGCTATTCTTCACCAAAGAAGAACTGGCTGGCATGCCTCGAAGATTTTATTAATGAACTTGTCAGTATGGCAGTTATTATCTTAAATGTTAAAGGTTTAATTAATGGTTTAATTTAGGTAGATGGCGAGAATAATTTTGAGGAACTTTAAAAGTTAAGGAAAGAAATGGAGGCGGTAATATCTGCACTGGGCAGGGGAGGTATACCATCCTTAAAGTAGTGAATAAGAGCATAATGTAAGTGAGGAGAGGTACGTGAGGCATTACTTAGAATGAAAGGGGGTAAAGCGCAGGTAAACTGATGGGATCATGACAGAAATTAAAAGCATGGGGGGATATAGTGTTTGGAGTTTGTTACTTTGAAGAGGGGTTGTTGAGGTGGTTTGGTCATTGTATGAGAGAATGGATCAAAGTAGAATGACAATGAAATCATATAAATCTAAAGGGGAAGGAAAAGAGAGGTATGTCGTCCTCGAAAGGGTTGGAAAGAGAGGTAAAGGAGGTTTTGGAGGTGAGGGGCTTGGACTTCCATCAAGCGTGCATGCGCGTGTTTTGATAGAAGAGAATGGAGACGAATGATACTTGGGACCTGACATACTGTTGGAGTGTGAGCAGTGAATATTTAGTGAAGGGATTCAGGGAAACCGTTTAATTTTCATATAGTCGACTTGATCCCTGGAACTGGGAAGTACAATGCCTGCACTTTAAAGGAGGGGTTTTGGATATTGGCAGTTTGGAGAGGGAAAGTTGTGTATCACTATACGAAATTGCTCTAAGCTGTTGTAATCTGAGCACCTCTTGCGAAAGTCATTGATAATGTGTGATGTGGTGAAAGTGTTGAATGATGAAGAGTATTTTCTTTTTGGTGGATTTTCTTTCTTTTTTTTGGGTCACGCCGCCTCGTTTGGAGACGACCGACATTTTGAAAAAAAAAAAAAAAAAAAATGAAAGAGGGGAAGTACCTAGGAATTGGCAAGATGAGCATGTATAGTCCCCTTTAAATAAAGGGAAAGGGGAACAAAGAGATGTAAAAATTATATAGGACTATAAGTTTACTGATGTATATCAGGAAAAGTATAAGGAAGAGTTTAATTGAAAGAATTAGAGGTAAGACAGAAAGTAGAATTGCGGATGAGCAAGGAGGTTTCAGGAGTGGGTAGGGGATGTAGTGTAGATCAAGTGTTAACATTGAAGGGGGGGCGCGCCGCCCCATATTTGAACAGTATTATAGATACAGGTAGGGAAGTTTTTATTGCATTTATGATTTAGAAAAGGCAATGATCGAGTGGATAGAGGAGCAATGGGGGGGGGGGGGGTTTTGGCAGATGTTGCAATTATATTGAATAGTGTAAGGTTACTAAATGCTGTAAAGAATTTTTATGAGGATAGTGAGGCTCAGGTTAGGGTGTGAAGAAAGAGGAGGTGAGAATATATCCCGGTAAAAGTAGGTCTTAGACAGGGAATGAAATGTCACCATGTTGTTTAAAATGTATTTAAAGATGGGGTAGTAAAAGAAGTTAATGCTAGGGTGTTTGGGAGAAGGGGTGGGATTATATAGGGAATCAAATTCAAAATTGGAAATTGACACAGTTACTTTTTGCTGCTGAGAATACTAGTGCCTATGGGAGATTCTAAAGAAAAATGGCAAAAGGTTAGTGATGAGTTTTGAGAAATGTGAGTAAATTTAGAAAGTTGAAAGTGAAATCAAAGACAAGAGTAAGGTGATGAGGGTAAATCAAATGATTTAGATAAAAGAAAAATTGGTATCAAAATTGGGGAGGAGGAGTATGGGAAGAAGTGGACTGTATTTCAAATACTTGGGAGTTGACGTGTCGGCGGATGGCTTTATGAGGACGATGTATAATCATAGAAATGATGAGGTGGTGCGTTGAGGTATATTTGGAATTCAAAAAACGTTATCTAAGGAGGCAAAGGAAGGAATGTAAGAAGTAAATTAGTACCAACACTCATATATGGATGTGGACGCTTGGTGGTAAATGCAGACAGTGAGGATACAGTAGGAGGCATGGAGATGTCCTGTCTAAGGGCAAGTGTGGGTGTAAAGTATTATGCAGAAAATTCAGAGTGTGGAAATTAGGAGAAGGTGTGGAGTGTAATAAAATCATTAGTCAGAGGGGCAGAAGAGGGTTGTTGAGTGGTATGGTCATTTAGAAGAAATGGATCAAAGAAGAACGACATGTGCAAGCATATAAATCAATAGGGGAAGGAAGGAGTGGTAGGGTCGTCCTTGAAAGGGTAGGAAAGAGTTGGTAAAGGAGGTTTTTGTGGGCTAGGGCTTGGACTTCCAACAAGCGTGCATGAGCGTATTAGATAGGAGTGAATGGAGGCGAATGATACTTGGACCTGACGATCTGTTTGGAAGTTGAGCAGGGTAAAATTAAGTGAAGGATTCAGTGGAAACCGTTTATTTTCTATATCGGACTGATCCTTGGAATGGAAGTACAATGCCCTGCACTTTAAAGGAGGGGTTTGGTGATAAGGCAATTTGGAAGTGATTTGTTGTTTACAATATACGTACTATATTGCTTCTAAGCTGTTGTAATTCTCTGAGCACCTCTGCAAAGCATTGATCTGAGTGAGTGTGGTGAAAGTGATTGTAATGAATTATGAAATTATTTTCTTTTTGGGGATTTTCTTTCTTTTTTGTTCACCCTGCCTCGGTGGAGACGGCCGACTTGTTGAAAAAAAAAAAAAAAAAAAAATTCAATGAAAAACTACAAGCACATAAGTTTGGAAATATTTTTCAAGTTGGGCTATAAAATCTACCATACTGACGTAGCAAACAGTGTATGGAGCCTGTTTTTATATTCATGTATTATTTTTTTTTATTTGGTAACCCAGAAAAGAAACTCCATTTATCAACATTCACTCTATCAAATCTTGTCATTGCTTGTTTACAATGTCGTTGCACAAATTCTGCAAAATGTATCATACATTATTATCAGTCCATATCTCATTTTCTCATTTGCCTAAGTTTAGTACTGTAATAATTTTTTTTTGTTTGATTAGCATAAATAATTGAAAGCAGACTAATAATTTGTTTAGTAGATTAAAAATCGTAATTTTTTAATGACCCACTTTGCAATACTACATTGTTTATTCTTTATTCAGAAATTCAATCCCAATTTCATTATCTTTGTAAACCTGTCTACTTTTAACCTAAAAAATCCACAATATACAAGGATTGCTTTAGTGGGATAAAGATGAATGCATATTAGTCTGGTATAAGGAGCTCTGTTAACGAGGAACCTTCCCAAGATACCGAAGGACATGGAAAGAAAAGTGGAGAACATTGAATGAGGATATAAGGATATTAGAAATAATCATATTATACAAGTTTTATTTTTAGGTATGGGGAATTATGGTGAAAATTTAAAATTAAATTAATTTTAATAAAATAATAGAAAAGGTTATGTAATAAATTAAAGTTAACCACTTTGAGGCTGTGCCAAGCACGTCCGGGTATTGAACTTTGGTCTGTGCCATAAAACTACATGATAGGCTCGACTACTCTGATAAAGCCAGTGAGTGGTAAAATTGGTTCTAGATATTAGAGCAGCCCTATGCAGTTAGTGTGCACCACAAAAAAAATCCCTAACCATTCTCCAGCGCAGGTGCACAATAGAAAAAAAACAATGAATTTGATTAAAATAAGCACTGCAGTGTATTGTTTGGGATGGATTTTATAGTTGTATTCTCAGTTTCTTGGTATCTTTAGATATAAATGGATGATATATTGCCAGAAATAGAGAGATCTAATTGGTTTCAGGAAGAAAGTAGCTTGGAAATTGAGCTCAAAGTAGTGGAAAAGTTGATTTTGCCCAATATTTTCAGAGTACAACATTGTCACTCGTCCAATATTGCATTCAACAAATGCACTGACACCATTGAACATTATTACAATAATGCAGTAAGTCTGCATACCATTGAACCTTTTATTGTTTGTGTGAATAAAATATTCAAAATGAAACCAAGTGTAATGTAGGAGAGGACTGGGATTTAATCATGAACAGAGGAAATGTTTTTAGTGCAAGGGATGCCTGCATTGTTTTATTCTGAACCCAATTTTTACAATTGACAATTTTTTAATTTTGTGTGAAATTGTTCACATTACTGATTTCCGATGCACTTTATAGGTAGTAAAACTAGATAAATGGGAAGTTTTCTTGTATTCAGTTGATAAAATGAAAGAGTAGTGGGGGGTGCTATTTATATAGTCTACGCTCGAGTTTTGGTCAATTGGAACAGTGAATTGCCTAAAATAGGATTCATGTGGGCGAAATCACTAATGCGTAAATATCGCTGGAGCACTAACTTAAGAGTGTAATTCCATAAGTATTCCATCAAATTTCATACTTTTATGTTTCCGTTACTATCGGAAAAAGATTCTCTATCATTTTCAAAAACATTTTTTTTTTAAATTATTAGAACCCAGAGTAATTCTCAGAGGTTTTGAACCTGAAAGGGTTAACCCTTAAATAGTTTTAAGGCCTCAAAAATTAATATGTCCTTTATGTTCCCTGATTAAAGAAATATTCATTAAATTGTTGGATGCATTTTTCTTATAGTAATAAAATGAACAAAAACAGCCAGTACATTTCAGAAATACATTGGAGAAAAGTTGGTCAAGAGAGCTTGGAGGCCAACAAGCAGATGTTTGTTGTGTTGGTCCAGTGTTTTTTTTTTTTTTTTTTTTTTCGATTATAAACCTTAGAACATGGTTTTTGGGGTGAATATTGGTTGTTGTAATTTGTTTATTGTAGTTTGAAATTTTTTCCCCAACATATATACATATATCAGGATCATTAATTAGTTGGTAGCTATAGTTAGAGTATAGCGCTGTATAGCCCTTGAGGCTTAGTGGCTTCATTTGATTATAATAATAATACAGTTAGAGTAATGAGGAAGATGGGACAAAACGAAAATGCAACAACAAATTAAGAGAGGTTAACGTGTAAACTTGGGAGGAGGAAGCTAGGGTGGAAATAAGCGCTGGTTGCAGAAAGGTTGGTCTAATGCAAATATGGTAATGAGGGGGGTTGAAGAGGGATGGGATAGTTTTAAAATGGCAGTATTAGAATTGATGCATGTAGAAGATTTGTGGCTATAGGAGAGTGGGTGCAGGAGGAAAAGGTAGTGATTGTGGAATGATGAAGTAAAGGTGTGATAAAAACGAAAAAGGTAGCTTTATGGGAATATTTTAAGCTAGTCAGAAGTGACATAAGAAGGTCAGAGTAATGTGGAGAGTAATGAAATATGAAGAGGGTGTGAGAGAGTGCAAAAGGAGAGCAAATGATAGAGTGGGAGAGCATTGTCAAAAACTTTGCTGAAAATAAGAAAAAAATTTGGAGTGAGATAAACAAGTTTAAGAAAGCCAAGGGAACACATGGATTGGGGTCAGATTAAAACCAGAGTCAGGTGAGGTTGATGGGAAACTGAGGTATTAGGTAGATGACGGGGATTATTTTTGAGACTTTATAAATGTAGATGAAGAAAGGGAGGCAGTAATTTCATTCATTATCTCCATGAGGTATAACATATTCTTTTAGGAGAGAAGTAAGAGCAGGGGGTGGCAGTGTGGGGAGGTGCATGAGCATTACTTAGAATGAAAGTTGGTAAAGCATCGCAACTGGACAAGGATCCATGAACAGAAATGTTAAAATCAGGAGGGATATAACTGTAGATTCAAGTTACTGCTTTCTGTTTTTTTAATAATTAACATCATTTAATTATAATGTACAGTATAACAATATATAATTAAGAGGCATTAAACCAATGGCAGCCATCACGGGCAAAGAAGTGGTGAAGGCTTGATAGATAGATAGTATATAAATATATATTATTTTTTTTTTTTTTTTTTTTTTCAACCAAGTCGTGGGATCGCGTCTCCCACCGACAGGGTGTGACCCAAAAAGAAAAGAAAATCCCCAAAAAGAAAATAACTTTCATCATCATTCAACACTTTCACCACACTCGCGTACATCAACACTGTTGTTTGCAGAGGTGCTCAAATACAACATCTAGAAGCATACACAAATAAAATACACAACATATCCCTCCAAACTGCCAATAATCCCCAAAAACCCGCCTTTAAAGTGCAGGGCATTGTACTGTCCCATTTCCAGGACTCAAGTCCGACATATATAAAAATAAAAAAAAATATATATATATTATATATATATATAAATATATATATAATATATGATGAAGTAAAGGGTGTGATAAAAAGAAAAAGGTAGCTTATGAGAGGTTTTTATACAAAGCAGAAGTTGTAAGAAGACAAGAGCAGAGTATATGGAGAGGTAAAAGAAAGGTAAAGAGAGTGGTGAGAGAGTTGCAAAGGGAGCCCAGATGATAGAGAGGGGAGGCACTGTCAAGAATTTTTAAGAAAATAAGAAAAAATTTTTGGAGTGAAGTTAAACAAGTTAATAAAGCCTAGGGGAAAGTTATTGATTTGCTCAGTTAAAAACGAGTAGGTGAGTTAGTAGATGGGGAAGATGGAAGGTATTAGGAAGATGGCAGAAAGTTTTTTAGGAACTTTTAAATGTTTGAAGGAAGAACAGAGGCACTAATTTTCAAGCACTGGTCAGGAGTTATAACCATCCTTTTAGGAGTGAAGAAGAGCAGAATGTAAGTGTGGGAGGTACGTGAGCTTAACTAAAATGAAGGGGTAAAAGCAGCTGGAACAGATGGCATCATGACAGAAAAAGTTAAAAGCATGGGTGATATAGTGTTGGAGTGGTTGGTACTTTTGTTTTAATAAAATTGTATGAAAGAGGGGAAGGTACCTAGGGATAGGCGGAGAGAGCATTGTTAATAGTCCCTTTATATAAAGGGAAAGGGACAAAAGAGACTTTAAAAATCTATAAGATAATAAGTTTACTGAGTATACCAGGAAAAGTGTACGGTAGGGTATATAATTGAAAGAATTATGAGGAAAGACTAATGTAGATTGCGGATGAGCAAGGAGTTTCAGAGTGGGTTGGGGATGGTGTGAGATCAAGTGTTTACCATTGAGCATATATGTGAACAGTATTTAGAATAAAGGTAGGGAATTTTTTATTGCATTTAATGATTTAAGAAAGTCATATGATAGAGTGGATATAGGAGCAATGTGGCAGATTTTGCAATTAATATGGGAATAGGTGTAATTATTAAATGCTGTAAATGAGTTTTTATGAGGATATGAGGCTCAGGTTTAGGTGTTGTAGAATAGAGGGTAGACTACTTCCCGGTAAAAAGTAGTGTCTTAGACAGGGGTGTGTAAATGTCACCATGGTTGTTTAATAAATTTATAGAATAGGGTTGTAAGGAAGTAAAATGCTAGGGTGTCGGGAGAGGGGTGGATAAATTTTGGTTATACAAATACAAAATGGGCATTGACACAGTTTACATTATGCTGAAGATACGTGTGCTTATGGAGACTCAAAGAGAAACTTGCAAAGGTTACTGTATGAGTTTGGGAATGTTGTAAAGGTAGAAAGTTGAAAGTGAACATAGAAAAGAAGAAATGTGAAGAGGTGTCAAATGATTTAGATAAGAAAAATTGGGATAACAAATTGGGGAATGAGGAGTATGGAAGAAGTGAATGATTTCAGGTATTGGGAGTTGACGTGTTGGCGTATGGATTTATGAAGTAGAGGTTAATCAAAGAATTGATGAGGGAAAAAAGTGAGGGTGCGTTGAGGTATATGTGGAAGTCAAAAAACTTTAACAAATTGGAGGCTAAGAAGGGAATGTATGAAAGTCAATATTACCAACACCCTTATATGGGAGTGAAGCTTGGGTGGAAATGCAGCAGCGAGATACGTTTGTGAGGCAGTGTGAGATGTCCTGTTTAAGGTCAATGTGTGGTGTAAATAATATGCAGAAAATGTCGGAGTGTGGGAAATTAGGAAAAGGGTGTGGCTTAATAAAAGTATAGTCAGAGGGCAGAATAGGGTGGTTGTAAGCGGGTTTGTTCCATTTAGAGAGAATGCATCAAAGTAAAAGAACAAGGGAAAAGCATGAAAAACTATAGGGGAAGGAAGCGGGTAGGGGTCGACACTCGAAAGGGATGGAGAGGAGAGGGGGTAAAGGAGGTTTTTAGTGGGCAAGGGGCTTGGACTCCAGCAAGCGTCGTGAGCGTGTTAGATAGGATTGAATGGAGGCGAATGATACTTGGGACCGATGATCTGTTGGAGTGTGAGCAGGGGTAATAATAGTGAAGGGATTCAGGAAACTGGTTATTTCATATAGTCGTACTTGATCCTGGGAAAGGGAAGTACAATCCTGCACATTAAAGGAGGGGTTTGGAATATTGGCATTTTGGAGGTGAAATGTTTTGTATCTTTATATGTGTATGCTTCAAACTGTTTTTATTCTGAGCAGCCTCTGCCAAAGTGTTAATGTGGCGAGTGTGTGTGAAAGTTGATGAATGATGATGAAAGTATTTTTCTTTTGGGGAATTTCTTTCATTTATTTTTTGGTCACCCTGCCTCTGTTGGAGACGGCCAGACTTGTTAAAAAAAAAAAGTATATATATATATATATATATAAATATAAAATAATAAGTATATATCATAAATATATATATAATAGTAGTAAATTTTATAAATATATATATATATAATATATATATATATATATATATATATAAATAAATATAAATAAAAATATAGAGTATATATATATATATATATATATATATATATATTAAAAAAAATTAATATATATATATATATATATAAATAATAAATATATATATAAAAATTATAATATATATATATATATAATAATATTATATATATATATATATATAAATATATATATATATAAATATAATATATATATTAAAAATTATATATAATAATATATTTATATTCTTCTTTCAACACACCGGCCGTATTCCCACTGAGGAGTGTTGGCCCAAAAGGAAAAACAAAAGTTTCTCCTTATACAATTAGTAATATATACAGGAGAAGAGGTTACTATGCCCCTTTCTCCCGCATTTTTGTCGCCTCTTACAACACGCATGGCTTACGGAGGAAGAATTCTGTTCCACCAATCCCCATGGAGATAAGAGGAAATAAACAGATAAGAACTAGAAAGAAAATAGAAGAAAACCCAGAGGGGTGTGATATATTTGCTAGTACATGTATGTGTATTGTGAACCTAAGTGAAGTAGAAGTAGCAAAGACGTACCTTAAATCCTTGCATGTTAATGAGACAAAAAAAGACCCAGCAATCCTACCATCATGTTAAAACAATTACAGGCTTTCGTTTTACACTATCACTTGGCAGTAACGTATACCTCCCAGGGCGGTTTTCTGTCTACCAACCTACTACTAAATTTATATATATATATATAAATTTTTTTTTTTTTCAAAAAAGTATAATATAAAGATAAAATATATATATATATAAATATAATATAAATATATATATATAATATATAATAAATATATATATATATATATATATAAAAATATATTTTTTTTCAAAACAAGTCGGCCGTCACCCAACCGAGGCAGGGTTGACCCAAAAAAGAAAGAAAAAAACCCCAAAAAGAAAATACTTTCATCAACCATGTCCACACTTTCACCTCACACACAATTATCACTTTTTTGCAGAGGTGCTCAGAAAACAACATTTAGAGCCTAAATGTATAAAGAAACACTTAAGTAACATGATCCCTCCAAAACTGCCAAGTACCCAAACTCTTTCCTGTTAAAGTGTGCAGGCATTGTACTATCCCATTTCCCGTCCTGCAAGTCCGACTATATAACATAACCGGTTTCCCTGAATCCTCTTCACTAAATATTACCTATGCTCACACTCCAACAGATCGTCAGTCCCAATTATCAATCATTCGCCTCCATTTACTCCTATCTAACACGCTTCATGCACGCTTGCTGGAAGTCAGTTGTACAGGCTGAGAGAGGCTGTTATCTCCCCTCAACACATTTCAAGGCCCAGCCGTATCTTGATGTATATTACCCCGCGCGCCTCCCCCAGGATGCCACACACACCAGTTGGCTTACATCCAGGTACCTACTTATTGCTAGGTGAACCGGGACAGCAGTTGTAAGGAAACACACCCAGTGTTTCCACCCATACCAGGGATTGAACCTTGGACACTCAGTGTGTGAGCTAAGTGCACTACCAACAGAGCTGCAGGACATTTGTCAGTTGATGACAAAACCATTACAGTTGCCATGTACATAATGCCTTCAATAACAATATGATTACTGTACTCAACAATAGGAGTATTTATAATCTTTAAATATGGAGGATGAGACAAAATCCTTTACTAACTTTTTCATTCGGAATATGTTGCTCTTTTCCTTCCAGTGACTATAATTGTTGCCAAAGGTGTGCTACAAACACTTGTAGTAATCTAAATGAGGTAATCTACTGGATGATGGGTTGCTTTTACAGATAATAGGTTCCACCTTTTTTTTTTTTTTTCCAGAAAACTAGTTCCAAATAAACTTTGTGTAAATGACATGTTGGTATCCTCATTCATTACTTCCTAGCACAAGAATGTTTATAAGAGTTTATATTCCTATAGAACTTGACTGCTAATGATACTAAATTCAGTGATGAAATTTACATAAATGAAAAAATATATATTTACTATGAGGCTTTTGCACTGCAGAAAAGAAAGCACACCAATTGCCAAAAACCAGGATATTGAAATGGATAATCCTTAATGAATGTGTTTTTGTATGGGAATGTGTTGAAAGGTAATAATGAACTTTGTAGCTACAATCTCTATGCCTTCTATTTCCTCCAGTGTTTGAATTTTTGGCACTTGTTCTTTTTCAGCACCTCATATCCAGTGTAAAGCATAGCATTTTAAGGTAAAAATGTGTTAACTTTTATTGAAAAAAAAATGCAAGTACATTTAATAATTAGAGATGGGTGGGGACAAAATATATTTTTTTCAACAAGTCGGTCGTCTCTCCACCGATGTCAGGGTGACCCAAAAAGAAAGAAAATCCCCAAAAAGAAAATACTTTCATCATCATTCAACACTTACACCTCACTCACACATAATCAGGGTTTTTTGCAGAGTTGCCTCAGAATAAACCAGTTTAGAAGTAATATTATTATTATTATTATTTAATCACACTCGGTCCGAATCTCCCACCAAAGGCTAGTGTGGCCCTAAAAAGAAAAACTTTCACCCATCATTCACACTCCATCACAGTCTTGCCAGAAGGTGGGCTTTACACATTACAGTTATTAACTGCAACATTTAACACCCCCTCCTTCAGAGTCAGGCACTGTACTTCCCATCTCCAAGGACTCCAAGTCTCGTCCTCCGGTTTTCCCCTGAATCCCGTCATAAAAGTTACTTTGCTCACACTCTCCCAACAGCACGTCAAGTATTAAAAACCATTTGTCTCCCCATCACTCCAATCAACACGCACACGCATGCCAGCTGGAAGTCCACGCCGCCATACGCACACAAAACCACCATTACCCCTCCCTCCAACCCTTCCAAGCTAGGCCGACCCTACCCCCCGCCTAACTTCCACAACAGACTGAGACACTCATGAAGTCATTCGTTTCGCTCCATTCTCTCAACATGTCCAGAACCACCTCAACAACCCTCCTCAGCCCTCTGTACAACAGTTTTGGTAATCCGCACCTCCTTCCTAACTTCCAAACAACGAATTCTCTGCATAATATTCACACCACAACATTGCCGCACTAGACATGACATCTCCACTGCTGCCACCAGCCTTCTCCGTCGCTGCAACATACATCACCGCAGCGCTACACACCCAAATAAGAGCGCTTGGTAAAACTATACACTCCATACATCCCCTCTTGCCTCCATGGACAAAGTTCTTTGTCTCCACAGACTCTAAGTGCACGAACTCCCTCTTTTCCTCATCAATTCAAAGATTCACCTCATCTTTCCATAGATCACGCCATCCGCTGACACGTCACATCCCAAATATCTGAAACGTTCACCTCTCCATACTCTCTCCATCCAATCTGATATCAATCTTACATCACCTAATCTTTATGTTATCCTCATAACTTACTCTTGTTCCGCTGTATTCCACCTTAAATTTTCTTCTTTCGCAACACCCCAACAAATTCATCCACCAAATCACTGCAACTACTCTTCAGTGATCTCCCAGAGCACAGTGACATCGAGCAAAGAGCAGCTGTGACAACTCCCACTTTGAGTTGAATTCATTATCTTTTAACAACGTCCACGCCTCTAGTGCCAAGACCCTCGGCTATTTACATCTCATACAACACCCATCTATAAATAAATTAAACACCCACGGTGACATCACACATCCTAGTCTAAGGCCTTACTTTTACGGTAAAAATATTACCCCCCCTCTTTCCACATACTCTAAACTTGAGCCTCACTAACCTTCGTAAAAACTCTTCAACTGCTTTCAGTAACCTCCCACCTACACCATACACTGCAACATCTCACATTGCCACCCCTATCCAACCCTTGTCATACGCCTTTCCAACTCCATAAAGCCACAAAGACCTCTTTAGCCTTACTAAATACTGTTCACCATATATTTTTCACTGTAAAACACCAGGTCCACAACACGCCCCTACCTATTCCCTAAAGCCTCCTTGTTCCATCTGCTATCCAAATCTCCCGTCTTACTCTTAATACTATCAATTTATAACTCTATCAACCATACACTTTACCAGGTACACACAACAGACTTATATCCCCCTATAATTTTTTGACTCTCTATATCCCCTTTTCCTTATATACAAAGGACTATTGTCATGCTCTCTGCCAATCCCATAGGTACCTTACCCTCATCCATACATTTATTAAATAAATTGCACCCAACCACACCACAACTATATCACCCGACCTGCTTTTAACATTTCTATCTATATATCCCATCAAACCCGGCTGCCTTACCCCCTTTCTTTACCTACTGCCGATCACGAACATCCCCCACACTCCAACAACTGACTCTTCCTCACTCCTACAAGATGTTATTCCTCCTTGCCCCCCCCCCCCCCCCCCCCCCCCCACTCCCCCCCACCCCCCCCCCCCACCCCCCCCCCCCCCCCCCCCCTGCCACCCCCCCCCCCCCCCACCCCCCCCCCCCCCCCCCTCCCCCCCTAACCCCCCCCCCACCCCCCCCCCCCCCCCCCCCCCCCCCCCCCCCCCCCCGCCACCCCCCCACCCCCCGCCCCCCTAACCCCCCCCCCCCCCCCCCCCCACCCCCCCCCTCCCCCCCCCCCCCCCCCCCCCCCCCCCCCCCCCCACCCCCCCCCCCCCCCCTCTCCCCCCCCCCCCCCCCCCACCCCCCCCCGCCCCCCCCCCCCCCCCCCCCCCCCCCCCCCCCCCCCCCCCCCCCCAACCCCCCCCCCCCCCCCCACCCCCCCCCCCCCCCACCCCCCCCCCCCCCCCCCCCCTCCCCCCCCCCCCCCCCCCCCCCCCCTCCCCACCCCCCCCCCCCCCCCCCCCCCCCACACCCCCCCCCCCCCCCCCCCCCCCCCCCCCCCCCCCCCCCCCCCCCCCCACCCCCCCCCCCCCAACCCCCCCCCACCCCCCTCTCCCCCCCCCCCCCCCCCCCCACCCCCCCCCCCACCCCCCCCCCCCCCCCCCCCCCCCCCCCCCCCCCACCCCCCCTCCCCCCCCCCCCCACCACCCCCCCCCCCACCCCCCTCCCCCCCCCCCCCCCCCCCCCCCCCCCCCCCCCCCCACCCCCCCCCCCCCCCCCACCCCCCCCCCCCCCCCCCCCCCCCCCAACCCACCCCCACACCCCCCCCCCCCACCCCACCCCCCCCCCCACCCCCCCCCCCCCCCCCCCCCCCCCCCGACCCCCACCCCCCCCACCCCCCCCCCCCCCCCCCCCCCCCCCCCCCTCTCCCCCCCCCCCCCCCCCCCCCCCCCACCCCCCTCCCCCCCCCACCCCCCCCACCCCCCCCCCCCCACCCCCCCCCCCCCCCCCCTATACACGAAATCACACTTTCCCTACTCTTTCATCAAAGTTTATTTAACAATTCCTCAAAATATTCCTTCCATCTTCAATAACCTCTAACTTCTCCATTTAATAACTTCCCCACTCCTATTTTTTTAATTTTTAACGACAAATCCTTGTTTCTCTAGGCTATCTAACTTGTTAATCACACTCCAAAACTTTATCTTATTTCATCCCCCGAATAAAATTTGTTGATAACAAATAAATTCTCACCCACATCTCTCATTTGCTCTCTTTTTAACATTGCTTCACCACTCCTTAACTTCTCCTCTTTTTTTCTTCCATCAACTCTTCCCTCCTTGCTATCACTTCACTTGTAAAAACTTCTCATATGCAACTATTTTCTCCCTTACTACTCTCTTTACATCATCATTCCACCAATCGCTCCTCTTTCCCTCCTACACCCACTTTCCTGTAACGCACAAACTTCTGCTGAACACTCTAACACACAATTATAAACCTACCCCATACCTCTTACGACCCATTGCCTATGCTCTCATACCCATCTACCCCAATACTGTTTTATATCTTACCCTAACTTGCCTCCTCTTTAGTTTATAAACCTTTACCTCTCTCTTCCTGATGCTTCTATTCTCCTTTGGTATCCCATCTAACCTTTAGCTCTCATTTAGCAACAACTAGAAAGTGATCTTATATATCTGTGGCCCCTCTAAAAACATGTACAACCTGAAGTCTACTCAACAGTCTTTTATCTACCAAAACATCATAAACCAACAAACTAAACTTCATTCGCCCTACAATCATACGTGTATACTTATTTAATCCTCCTTTTTCATAAAATATGTATTACCTATAACTAAACCCCTTTCTATACAAAGTACAAATCAAAGGGCTGTCACCATTAACATTTACAAACCTGCACCCAAACTTACCGTACCACAAAACCCTCATCTAAAAGTTACTCCTACTTTAGCATTCAGTCCCTACCACAATTACTCTCTCACTTGTTCAAAGGCTCCTATACGCTTCACTTAACATCTCCCCAAAATCTCTCTCTCTCCTCGCCAATCCTCTCTTCTCCAGTGGCATACACTCTTATTATTACTCCACATCTCGCATCCAACCTTTACTTTAATCCACAAATTCTTGAATTTACACATTCATATTCTATATTCTCCTTCCATATCAGATCATTTAACAATACTGCTAACCCTCCTTTGCCAAACTCCTCAGATACTCCAGATTTAAATCCCTTTCTTTCCCCTCCACTGAAACTCCTCCTACCCCCATTCAGCTTGTTTCGCTTAGGGCCAGGACATCCAACTTCTGTTTCAAACATAACACAGCAATCATCTGTTTCTTGTCACCGCACTACATCCCACGCACATTTAAGGCAACCCCCCCAAGTTTTATCAAAAAGTTTTTCTTCTTCACTTTTTTAGTAATTGTAAACAGAGAAGGGGTTACTAGACATTGCTCCCGTCCATTTTCTATCCAGTCGCCTCTTAACGACAACCGCATGGTCTTACGGAGGAAAGATTCTTTCCACTTCCCATGGACAATAGAAAAATAAAAGAACAAGAGCTATTTAGAAAAAGGAGAAAAACCAAGATGTATTAATATATATATATATGCATGTGCGTGTATATGAAGTGTGACCAAAAGTGTAAGTATAAGTAGCAAGATATCCCTGTTATCTTAGCGTGATTATATGGACAGAAAAATGAAACCAGCAATCCTACCATCATGCAAAACAGTTACAGTTGATTGTTTCACAGTCATCTGGCAGACGGTAGTACTTCCCTGGGTGTTGCTGTCTACCAACTACATACCTGGTAATATACTTAAAATACTTATCAAAATACACTATGTCCCTCCAAACTGGCCAATAACCCAAACCCCCTCCCTGCCTTTAGAGTGCAGGCATTGTTAACTTCCCATTTCCAGACTCAAGTCCGTTTTATAAAAAATAACGCGGTTCCATGAATCCCTTCACTAATATTACCCTGCTCACACCAACAGCTCGTTCAGGTCCCAAGATACCATTTGTCTCCATCACTCCCATCTAACATCTCACTGGCATGCTTGCTGGAAGTCCAAACCCCTCGCCCACAACATCTCCTTTACCCCCTCCCTCCAACCCTTTCGTGGATGACCCCTACCCCCTCCTTCCTTCCCCTACAGATTTATAACACTCTCCATGTCATTCTATCTTGATCCAATCTCTCTAAATTACCAAACCACCGTCAACAAACCCTCTTCAGCCCTCTGGGCATATTATCTGTACAATAATTAATTCGTAACTTTTGTATTTCAGGCCTCCATCTGTCAGAAGACATACAGTCTGAGGTTAAGAAAAATAAAAAAACGCATGTCAGAGCTAAGCATCAATTTCAACTAACTGAATGAAGACAATACAAAGACTATCTTCCACCAAAGAGGAACTGGCTGGCATGCCTCGAAGATTTTATTAATGAACTTGTCAGTATGGCAGTTATTATCTTAAATGTTAAAGGTTTAATTAATGGTTTAATTTAGGTAGATGGCGAGAATAATTTTGAGGAACTTTAAAAGTTAAGGAAAGAAATGGAGGCGGTAATATCTGCACTGGGCAGGGGAGGTATACCATCCTTAAAGTAGTGAATAAGAGCATAATGTAAGTGAGGAGAGGTACGTGAGGCATTACTTAGAATGAAAGGGGGTAAAGCGCAGGTAAACTGATGGGATCATGACAGAAATTAAAAGCATGGGGGGATATAGTGTTTGGAGTTTGTTACTTTGAAGAGGGGTTGTTGAGGTGGTTTGGTCATTGTATGAGAGAATGGATCAAAGTAGAATGACAATGAAATCATATAAATCTAAAGGGGAAGGAAAAGAGAGGTATGTCGTCCTCGAAAGGGTTGGAAAGAGAGGTAAAGGAGGTTTTGGAGGTGAGGGGCTTGGACTTCCATCAAGCGTGCATGCGCGTGTTTTGATAGAAGAGAATGGAGACGAATGATACTTGGGACCTGACATACTGTTGGAGTGTGAGCAGTGAATATTTAGTGAAGGGATTCAGGGAAACCGTTTAATTTTCATATAGTCGACTTGATCCCTGGAACTGGGAAGTACAATGCCTGCACTTTAAAGGAGGGGTTTTGGATATTGGCAGTTTGGAGAGGGAAAGTTGTGTATCACTATACGAAATTGCTCTAAGCTGTTGTAATCTGAGCACCTCTTGCGAAAGTCATTGATAATGTGTGATGTGGTGAAAGTGTTGAATGATGAAGAGTATTTTCTTTTTGGTGGATTTTCTTTCTTTTTTTTGGGTCACGCCGCCTCGTTTGGAGACGACCGACATTTTGAAAAAAAAAAAAAAAAAAAATGAAAGAGGGGAAGTACCTAGGAATTGGCAAGATGAGCATGTATAGTCCCCTTTAAATAAAGGGAAAGGGGAACAAAGAGATGTAAAAATTATATAGGACTATAAGTTTACTGATGTATATCAGGAAAAGTATAAGGAAGAGTTTAATTGAAAGAATTAGAGGTAAGACAGAAAGTAGAATTGCGGATGAGCAAGGAGGTTTCAGGAGTGGGTAGGGGATGTAGTGTAGATCAAGTGTTAACATTGAAGGGGGGGCGCGCCGCCCCATATTTGAACAGTATTATAGATACAGGTAGGGAAGTTTTTATTGCATTTA
Organism: Cherax quadricarinatus; assembly: GCF_026875155.1. Taxonomy (NCBI): domain Eukaryota; kingdom Metazoa; phylum Arthropoda; class Malacostraca; order Decapoda; family Parastacidae; genus Cherax; species Cherax quadricarinatus. The sequence continues at coordinate 35,358,163 of NC_069456.1, forward strand.
TGATTTAGAAAAGGCAATGATCGAGTGGATAGAGGAGCAATGGGGGGGGGGGGGGTTTTGGCAGATGTTGCAATTATATTGAATAGTGTAAGGTTACTAAATGCTGTAAAGAATTTTTATGAGGATAGTGAGGCTCAGGTTAGGGTGTGAAGAAAGAGGAGGTGAGAATATATCCCGGTAAAAGTAGGTCTTAGACAGGGAATGAAATGTCACCATGTTGTTTAAAATGTATTTAAAGATGGGGTAGTAAAAGAAGTTAATGCTAGGGTGTTTGGGAGAAGGGGTGGGATTATATAGGGAATCAAATTCAAAATTGGAAATTGACACAGTTACTTTTTGCTGCTGAGAATACTAGTGCCTATGGGAGATTCTAAAGAAAAATGGCAAAAGGTTAGTGATGAGTTTTGAGAAATGTGAGTAAATTTAGAAAGTTGAAAGTGAAATCAAAGACAAGAGTAAGGTGATGAGGGTAAATCAAATGATTTAGATAAAAGAAAAATTGGTATCAAAATTGGGGAGGAGGAGTATGGGAAGAAGTGGACTGTATTTCAAATACTTGGGAGTTGACGTGTCGGCGGATGGCTTTATGAGGACGATGTATAATCATAGAAATGATGAGGTGGTGCGTTGAGGTATATTTGGAATTCAAAAAACGTTATCTAAGGAGGCAAAGGAAGGAATGTAAGAAGTAAATTAGTACCAACACTCATATATGGATGTGGACGCTTGGTGGTAAATGCAGACAGTGAGGATACAGTAGGAGGCATGGAGATGTCCTGTCTAAGGGCAAGTGTGGGTGTAAAGTATTATGCAGAAAATTCAGAGTGTGGAAATTAGGAGAAGGTGTGGAGTGTAATAAAATCATTAGTCAGAGGGGCAGAAGAGGGTTGTTGAGTGGTATGGTCATTTAGAAGAAATGGATCAAAGAAGAACGACATGTGCAAGCATATAAATCAATAGGGGAAGGAAGGAGTGGTAGGGTCGTCCTTGAAAGGGTAGGAAAGAGTTGGTAAAGGAGGTTTTTGTGGGCTAGGGCTTGGACTTCCAACAAGCGTGCATGAGCGTATTAGATAGGAGTGAATGGAGGCGAATGATACTTGGACCTGACGATCTGTTTGGAAGTTGAGCAGGGTAAAATTAAGTGAAGGATTCAGTGGAAACCGTTTATTTTCTATATCGGACTGATCCTTGGAATGGAAGTACAATGCCCTGCACTTTAAAGGAGGGGTTTGGTGATAAGGCAATTTGGAAGTGATTTGTTGTTTACAATATACGTACTATATTGCTTCTAAGCTGTTGTAATTCTCTGAGCACCTCTGCAAAGCATTGATCTGAGTGAGTGTGGTGAAAGTGATTGTAATGAATTATGAAATTATTTTCTTTTTGGGGATTTTCTTTCTTTTTTGTTCACCCTGCCTCGGTGGAGACGGCCGACTTGTTGAAAAAAAAAAAAAAAAAAAAATTCAATGAAAAACTACAAGCACATAAGTTTGGAAATATTTTTCAAGTTGGGCTATAAAATCTACCATACTGACGTAGCAAACAGTGTATGGAGCCTGTTTTTATATTCATGTATTATTTTTTTTTATTTGGTAACCCAGAAAAGAAACTCCATTTATCAACATTCACTCTATCAAATCTTGTCATTGCTTGTTTACAATGTCGTTGCACAAATTCTGCAAAATGTATCATACATTATTATCAGTCCATATCTCATTTTCTCATTTGCCTAAGTTTAGTACTGTAATAATTTTTTTTTGTTTGATTAGCATAAATAATTGAAAGCAGACTAATAATTTGTTTAGTAGATTAAAAATCGTAATTTTTTAATGACCCACTTTGCAATACTACATTGTTTATTCTTTATTCAGAAATTCAATCCCAATTTCATTATCTTTGTAAACCTGTCTACTTTTAACCTAAAAAATCCACAATATACAAGGATTGCTTTAGTGGGATAAAGATGAATGCATATTAGTCTGGTATAAGGAGCTCTGTTAACGAGGAACCTTCCCAAGATACCGAAGGACATGGAAAGAAAAGTGGAGAACATTGAATGAGGATATAAGGATATTAGAAATAATCATATTATACAAGTTTTATTTTTAGGTATGGGGAATTATGGTGAAAATTTAAAATTAAATTAATTTTAATAAAATAATAGAAAAGGTTATGTAATAAATTAAAGTTAACCACTTTGAGGCTGTGCCAAGCACGTCCGGGTATTGAACTTTGGTCTGTGCCATAAAACTACATGATAGGCTCGACTACTCTGATAAAGCCAGTGAGTGGTAAAATTGGTTCTAGATATTAGAGCAGCCCTATGCAGTTAGTGTGCACCACAAAAAAAATCCCTAACCATTCTCCAGCGCAGGTGCACAATAGAAAAAAAACAATGAATTTGATTAAAATAAGCACTGCAGTGTATTGTTTGGGATGGATTTTATAGTTGTATTCTCAGTTTCTTGGTATCTTTAGATATAAATGGATGATATATTGCCAGAAATAGAGAGATCTAATTGGTTTCAGGAAGAAAGTAGCTTGGAAATTGAGCTCAAAGTAGTGGAAAAGTTGATTTTGCCCAATATTTTCAGAGTACAACATTGTCACTCGTCCAATATTGCATTCAACAAATGCACTGACACCATTGAACATTATTACAATAATGCAGTAAGTCTGCATACCATTGAACCTTTTATTGTTTGTGTGAATAAAATATTCAAAATGAAACCAAGTGTAATGTAGGAGAGGACTGGGATTTAATCATGAACAGAGGAAATGTTTTTAGTGCAAGGGATGCCTGCATTGTTTTATTCTGAACCCAATTTTTACAATTGACAATTTTTTAATTTTGTGTGAAATTGTTCACATTACTGATTTCCGATGCACTTTATAGGTAGTAAAACTAGATAAATGGGAAGTTTTCTTGTATTCAGTTGATAAAATGAAAGAGTAGTGGGGGGTGCTATTTATATAGTCTACGCTCGAGTTTTGGTCAATTGGAACAGTGAATTGCCTAAAATAGGATTCATGTGGGCGAAATCACTAATGCGTAAATATCGCTGGAGCACTAACTTAAGAGTGTAATTCCATAAGTATTCCATCAAATTTCATACTTTTATGTTTCCGTTACTATCGGAAAAAGATTCTCTATCATTTTCAAAAACATTTTTTTTTTAAATTATTAGAACCCAGAGTAATTCTCAGAGGTTTTGAACCTGAAAGGGTTAACCCTTAAATAGTTTTAAGGCCTCAAAAATTAATATGTCCTTTATGTTCCCTGATTAAAGAAATATTCATTAAATTGTTGGATGCATTTTTCTTATAGTAATAAAATGAACAAAAACAGCCAGTACATTTCAGAAATACATTGGAGAAAAGTTGGTCAAGAGAGCTTGGAGGCCAACAAGCAGATGTTTGTTGTGTTGGTCCAGTTTTTTTTTTTTTTTTTTTTTTTTTTCGATTATAAACCTTAGAACATGGTTTTTGTGAATATTGGTTGTTGTAATTTGTTATTGTTAGTTTGATTTTTTCCAACATATATACATATATCAGATCATTATTTAGTTGTAGCTATAGTTAGAGTATAGCGCTGTATGCCCTTTGGGCTTAGTGCTTCTTTTTGATTATAATAATAATACAGTTAGAGTAAGAGGTAAGATGGGACAAAACGAAAATGGCAACAACAAATAAGAGAGGTGAACGTGTAAACTTTGGGAGGAGGAAGCTAGGGTGAGATATAAGCAGCTGTTGGCAGAAAGGTGGGCTAATGCAAATATGGGTAATGGGGGGGTTGAAGAGGGATGGGATAGTTTTAAAAGCAGTATTAGAATGTGAGGAGAAGTTTGTGGCTATAGGAGAGTGGGTGCAGGAGGAAAGAGGAGTGATTGGTGGAATGATGAAGTAAAGGGTGTGATAAAAAGAAAAAGGTAGCTTATGGGAGATTTTAACAAAGCAGAAGTGACATAAGAAGGGCAGAGTATGTGGAGAGTAAATGAAATATGAAGAGGGTGGTGAGAGAGTGCAAAAGGAGAGCAAATGATAGAGTGGGAGAGGCATTGTCAAAAAACTTTGCTGAAAATAAGAAAAAATTTTGGAGTGAGATAAACAAGTTAAGAAAGCCTAGGGAACACATGGATTGGTCAGTTAAAACCAGAGTAGGGGAGTTGATGGGAAACTGGAGGTATTAGGTAGATGACGGGGATATTTTGAGGAACTTTTAAATGTTGATGAAGAAAGGGAGGCAGTAATTTCATTCATTGACCAGGGAGGTATAACATCTTTTAGGAGTGAAGAAGAGCAGGGTGTGAGTGTGGGGGAGGTGCATGAGGCATTACTTAGAATGAAAGTGGGTAAAGCAGCTGCAACTGACAGGATCATGACAGAAATGTTAAAAGCAGGAGGGATATACTGTTGGAGTGGTTTGTGTTTTTGTTTAATAAATGTATGAAAGAGGGGAAGGTACCTAGGGATTTGCAGAGAGCTTGTATAATTCCTTTATATAAAGGGAAGGGGGACAAAAGTGATTGTAAAAATTATAGGGGAATAAGTTTACTGAGTATAACAGGTAAAGTGTACGGTAGGGTTATTATTGAAAAAATTAGAGGTAAGGCAGGGAGTAGGATTGCAGATGAACAAGGAGGCTTTAGAGTGGGTAGAGAATGTGTAGATCAAGTGCTTACATTGAAGCATATATGTGAACAGTATTTAGATAAAGGTAGGGAGGTTTTCATTGCATTTATGGATTTGAAAAAGGCATACGATAGTGGATAGGGGAGCAATGTGGAAGATATTGCAAGTACGTATTTTGGTAGTAAGCTACTAAATGCTGTAAAGAATTTTTATGAGGATAGTGAGACTCAGGTTAGGGTATGTAGGAGAGAGGGAGATTACTTCCCGGTAAAAGTAGGTCTTAGACAGGGATATGTAATGTCACTATGGTTGTTTAATATGTTTATAGATGGGGTTGTAAAAGATGTAAATGATAGGGTGTTGGGGAGAGGAGTGGGATTAAATTTTGGGGAATCAAATACAAAAAGGGAGTTAACATTTACTTTTTGCTGATGATACTGTGCTTTTTGGAAGATGCCAAAGAAAAGTTGCAAAGGTTAGTGGACGAGTTTTGGAGGGTTTGTAAAGGTTGAAGGTTGAACATAAACATACATAAGAGTAAGGTGATGGGGGTATCAAACGGTTTAGATAAAGAAAAATTGGATATCACATTGGAGAGAGGGAGAATGGAAGAAGTGAATGTTTTCAGGTATTTGGGAGTTGACTTGTCAGCAGATGGGTTTATGAAAGATGAGGTTAACCATAGAATTAATGGGGAAAAAAAAAAGGTGTTTGGGTGTATTGAGGTATCTGTGGAGACAAAGAAATTTTATCCATGGAGGCAAAGAAGGGAGTGTATGAAAGTATAGTGGTCCCAACACACTTATATGGGTGTGAAGGTTGGGTTGTAAATGCTGTGGCGAGGATGTGGCTGGAGGCAGTGGAGATGTGTCTAAGGGCAATGTGTTGTGTAGTTTTAAATGTTATGCAGAGAATTTGAAGTGGGAAATTAGGAGCAGTGTGGAGTTGCTAAAAGTATTAGTCAGAGGGCTGAAAAGGGGGTTGGGGATGGTTTGGTCATTTAGAAAGAATGGAACAAAGTAGAATGACTTGGAGAGCGTTTTAATTCTATAGGGGAAGGAAGGCGGGGTAGGGGTCGTCCTCGAAAAGGTTGGAGGGGGGGGATAAAGGAGGTTTTGTGGGCAAGGGGTTTGGACTTCCAGTGTATTAGATAGGATGAATGGAGATTAATGGTTTTTGGGACCTGACAGCCTGTTGGAGTGTGAGCAGGGTAATATTTTTTGTAGGGATTCAGGGAAACTGGTTAGGGACTTTAGTCCTGGAAATGGGAAATACAATGCCTGCACTTTATCCCTTAACCCGTAACGGGCCAAGCAGATCTATGTTCACATGTGTAGTGCTACAAAAGTAGATCAAAGTTTTTTTTACACATTTTCAAATATAAAAAAAACAAAAAGAAGTTATTTTTTTTTTACATACTTTCAAATTTTTGAAAAAACTTTAAAAATACGTTTGGGACCTTTAGGGTTACTGCCCAAAATGTAGATTTAGTTTTTTTTTTACTTGCTTTAAACCTTGGCTGGGCCTGAGTTGCCTAGCATGGAAATGGGTCTGTGCACTCATTGTTGCGTATGACAAAATTCAGGAATGTCGGTAAAAATAGTCTTCATTTTAAAAAAAAATAATTTTTTTTTTTTTTTTTTTTTTTTTTTTTTTTTTCAAAAATTTTCAGTTTAGTCAGAGGGGAAGAGGGGTTGTTGAGGGGGTTTTTGTCTTTAAGGGGAAGGGACAAAGAAAAGACATGGAGGGCATTTAAATTTTTGGGGGGAAGGGGAAGGGGGGTAGGAGTCGTCCTGAAAAGGTTTGGGAAAGGGGAAGGGGGTAAGTAGGTTTTGGGGGCGAGGGGCTTGGACTTCCAGCGGGCCGTGCATGACGTGTTGATAGGAGTGAAGGAGACAAATGGTTTTTGGGACCTGACGATCTGTTGGGTGTGAGCAGGGGTAAAATTTGTAAAGGGTTTCAGGGAAACTGGTTATTTTTATAAGCCGGACTTGAGTCCTGGAAAGGGGAAGTAAATCCTGCGCTCTGAGGAGGGGTTTCGGGTTTACAGTTTGGGGGGTTTGTTTGTACTTTATACGTATATCTTCTACTTACACTTGGGGTCAACTACACTAATTCACATTTATTTATACAACTCATCTGATTTTTCTTTGATTTTATCTTAATAGTTTTTTGGGTCTTTTATTTTTCCCTTTTATACCCAGGGGGAAGTGGAATAAGAATTTTCTCCGTAAGCCATGGGTTGTAAAAGCGATAAAATCCCGGGAACAATGGGTAGTAACCCCTTTTCCTGTAAAGATTACAAAAAAGAAAAAAGGGGAAGAAAATTGCAAAGGGGGAAGTTGAATTAGTGGATGTTGTGCAAAGATAAGAAAGAGTGATTGTGGGTTATAATGAGAAGAAGGGATGTCCTGGCTTTAGTGAAACAAAGCTGAAGGGGGGGGGAGAGTTTAAAATGGGGGGAAAAAAAATGGGATTAGGTCAGGGGTTTCAAAAGAGTTGAGCTAAAAAAGGGAGTAGCAATAATGTTAAAAGGATAAGCTATGGCAAAAAAAGAGGACTATAAATGTATTAATTAAGGGGATTGTGTGGAGTAAAAAAAAGATTGGAGTGAAAAGGGGTTATATAAGCGGTATCCCATCTGGAGAAGAGAAAGTGTAGAGGAGAGAGGGTTTTTGGGAAATTTTGGTGTGCGTGGGGATTTTGAACAAGTGTGAGGTAATGGTGGTTGGGATTTCAATGCTAAAGTGGGTAAAAATGTTTTGGGGGGTAGTAGGTAAAAATTTTTGGGTGCCAGGGGTAATGTAAAAGGGGGGCCCCTTTAAATTTAGCATGGTAGAAAGAGATTTTTGGTAATGTAAAACATTTTTAAAAAAAGAGGATAAATAAATATAAGGGGATGATGTAGCACGTATGAAAGTAGTTTATTAGATTTTGATTGGTGGAAAAAGGTTGGGTGGTCCAGGATGACATGTTTTAGAGGGGGAACTGATATATCGATCTTATTTGTTGTGCACAGTTAGAGTAAGAAGTAGATGGGAAAAAAAGGAAGGTGAAAAACAAATAAGAAGGACGTGAGTGTATAAAATAAGGGGGGAGGAAGTTCGGGTGAGTTTTAAGCGATTATTGGGAGAAAGGTGGGTATGCAAAGAGGTATGGGGGTGGTTGAAGAGGGTTTGGGAAAGCTTTAAAAATGCAGTATTGAAGTGGGGCGAAGTTTGTGGTTATAGGAGGGGGGGGGCGGAGGGAAAAAGTGATTGGTGGAATGATGAAGTAAAGGGTGTGATAAAAGAGAAAAAAGGAGCTTATGGGGGGTTTTTACAAAGCAAAGGTTTAAAAAAAAGCAAGTTAAAAGGGGAGTAAAAGAAAGGTAAAGAGAGTGGTGAAGGGGTGCAAAAGGAGAGAGATTAAGGGGGAGAGGCACGTCAAAAAAATTTTAATGAAAATAAGAAAAAAATTTTTTGGGGTGAGTTAAACAAGTTAAGAAAGCCTAGGGAAAGAAAAAATTTGTCAGTTAAAAACAAAATAGGGAGTTTGAGATGGGGAGATGGAGGTTTTAGGTAGATGGGGAATATTTTTAGGAACTTTTAAAAGTTAAGGAGAAAGAGAGGCAGTAATTTCATGCACTGGTCAGGGGGTATACCTCTTTTTGGAATGAAGAAGAGCAAATGTAAGTGTGGGGGAGGTACGTGAGGCATTACAGAAAAAAGGGGTAAAGCCTGGAACGATGGGATCATGACAGAAATGTTAAAAGCAGGGGGGGGGATAGTGTTGGGTGGTTGGGGCCCTTTTTTTTAAAAAATTAGAAAGAGGGGAAAGGGCCCAGGGATTGGCAAAGAGCATGTTTTAGTCGCTTTTAAAAAAGGAAAAGGGGGACAAAAAAGGGCTAAAAATTTAGGGAATTAAGTTTACTGAGTAAACCGGAAAAGTGTTGGAAGGGGTTTTAAAAGAAAAAAATTAGAGGTAAACAGAATTAGGATTGCGGGATGAGCAAGGAGGTTTCAGAGTGGGGGAGGGGTTGGTAGATCAAGTGTTTACATTGAAGATATATGTGAACAGTATTTAGATAAAGGTAGGGAAGTTTTTATTGCATTTACGGATTTAGAAAGGCATATGATAGAGTGGATAGAGGGAGCAATGTGGCAGATGTTGCAAGTACTATATGGAATAGGTGGTAAGTTATTAAATGCTGTAAAGAGTTTTTATAGAGGATAGTGAGGCTCAGGTTAGGGTGTGTAGAAGAGAGGGAGGGACTACTTCCCGGTAAAAGTAGGTCTTAGACAGGGATGTGTAATGTCACCATGGTTGTTTTAATATATTTATAGATGGGGTTGTAAAGGAAGTAAATGCTAGGGTGTTCGGGAGAGGGGTGGGATTAAATTATGGGGAATCAAATTCAAAATGGGAATTGACACAGTTACTTTTTGCTGATGATACTGTGCTTATGGGAGATTCTAAAGAAAAAATTGCAAAGGTTAGTGGATGGTTTGGAATGTGTGTAAAGGTAGAAAGTTGAAAGTGAACATAGAAAAGAGTAAGGTGATGAGGGTATCAAATGATTTAGATAAAGAAAAATTGGATATCAAATTGGGGAGGAGGAGTATGGAAGAAGTGAATGTTTTCAGATACTTGGGAGTTGACGTGTCGGCGGATGGATTTATGAGGGATGAAGTTAATCATAGAATTGATGAGGGAAAAAAGATGAGTGGTGCGTTGAGGTATATGTGGAGTCAAAAAACATTATCTATGGAGGCAAAGAAGGGAATGTATGAAAGTATAGTAGTGCCAACACTCTTTTATGGGTGTGAAGCTTGGGTGGTAAATGCAGCAGCGAGGAGACGGTTGGAGGCAGTGGAGATGTCCTGTTTAAGGGCAATGTGTGTGTAAATATTATGCAGAAAATTCAGAGTGTGGAAATTAGGAAAAGGATGTGGAGTTTATAAAAGTATTAGTCAGAGGGCAGAAGAGGGGTTGTTGAGGTGGTTTGGTCATTTAGAGAGAATGGATCAAAGTAGAAGGACATGGAAAGCATATAAATTTATAAGGGAAGGAAGACGGGGTAGGGGTCGTCCTCGAAAGGGTTGGAGAGAGGGGGTAAAGGAGGTTTTTGGCGGGCAAGGGGCTTGGACTTCCAGCAAGCGTGCGTGAGCGTGTTAGAATGGAGCGAGTGAATGGAGACGAATGGTACTTGGGACCTGACGATCTGTTGGAGTGTGAGCAGGGTAATATTTAGTGAAAGGATTCAGAGAAACCGGTTATTTTCATATAGTCGGACTTGAGTCCTGGAAATGGGAAGTACAACGCCTGCACTTTAAAGGAGGGGTTTGGGTATTGGCAGTTTGGAGGGATATGTTGTGTATCTTTATATGTGTATGCTTCTAAACTGTTGTATTCTGAGCACCTCTGCAAAAACAGTAATAATGTGTGAGTGTGGTGAAAGTGTTGAATGATGATGAAAGTATTTTCTTTTTGGGGATTTTCTTTGTTTTTTGGGTCACCCTGCCTCGGTGGGAGACGGCCAACTTGTTGAAAAAAAAAAAAAATTCAAAGTGCTACGCAAGTGAAAGTAGATCTATGTTTGGACAGTTTAAGGATTAAAGGAAGGGTTTGGGAAGTTGGCAGCTTGGTGGGACCCCTAAACTGTCGTATCTGACTGCCTTTGAAACGACAGCGATTATGTACGAGATGGTGAAAATGTTGAATGATAATGAATGTGTTTTTCTTTTTGGATTTTTCTTTCCTTTTGGGTCACCCTGCTTTGGTGGGAAGCGACCGATGTGTTAAAAAAAGAATAAATGCACACTAGATACAATCCCTGTAGGTGCTCTTAGAATTCTTGTAATGCGTGAAACCCCCCCAAAAAACAAGGTACAGTATAGAAATTAGGAACAGTCTGACAAGTTTTTCAGTTTTAAAATCTTGTACCCTTTCTGTTGTGGAGCTTTTTTAGTGGGGAGCGGGGCACACACCTCAAAGCTTTTTTTTATTTTTATTTAAAGGGATTTAGTTGTAGGTGGTGATTGGTTTGCCCGACTGCAGAGAAGGGGGAATTTGTTTATCGCTGTGGTGGTGCGTACTTGTGGGTTGCTGGTTTTTTTGTGCTGTTCATTCCAATTTTAAATTAAAACCCTGGAAACTCCAAAATCAGAATCACTGTTCTTGTGTTAGCAAATTTGGGGTTAACGTGTGGTTTAAATGTAAAAGGGGTGAGGGTTTTTTCTTTGGAGGGGTTTTGGTTAACGGCTTTAGGGGGGGGTTGTTGCTCCCCATTTTGCCCCTGCAGGGGGCGGGGAAAATTTTTTATACAAAAAGCACAATTTGTACACCAGACCCATTCTCTCATGTTCAGGCCTAAATTTGGGGGCCATAGCAAAAATTTTAAAGATTTCTTAAAATTTTGAATAATGTATGCCTCTGCTTTTAACACCTGGATGTAAAGGGCCCATCACTGCCGCTGGGAAAGGCCCTTTGTGGAGGAAGGCAGAAAAATACTTTTTTTTTTTTTTTCTTTTCTTTTTCCCAAATTTTAGTGAAATTTTTAAATGTTTATTTTAAAAAGCTTTTGAAGGGCCTTTCACAAATGTTGTTTTTGAAGATTTTTCTTTAAAAAAATGGGGGGAAAAAAAAAAATTTTAATTTTGCCCGTTTTTTGGGGATTTTTTTTGATACCTTAAGGGAAAAAAAGAGTTGGGTAGACCAAAAGTTCTAGTTGACCCTTGCATGGGAAAAATAAAAGGGGACAATACTTTTAAAAGAAAAAAGGGTTTTACCCTGTTCAATTTTTGTTTTCAAAAAAAGTTTTGGGTTTTTTTTTTTTTAATTTTTTAATATTTTTGTTTGGGGGAAAAAAATGGTTTAAAAGGGTATTGCACATGCCCTTTTTCTATGGTGTAAAAAAACCCTCAAATTCCCCAGTTTAAAGTGTGCAAAAAAACAGGATTCTGTAGTTTGTTCCCTTTCGTATGGCAGAAACACATCAAAAGGAGAATAACTTTTTCCTGAGGGGAAAAAAAGGGGGTTACCAAATTTTTTATGAAAATCTTTCGGAGTACCTACCGGGAGTGTGGGGGGGGAAGAGAAATTTCCCCTCCTAAAAGCAGCACAAGGGCAAATAAAGGGGCTCACCTTTTAACACTAGTATTTTATATCAGAAAAAAAATGCCCTGTTGTGTATTTTCAAAAAAAAAAAACTTAAAAAAACGTTTAAATTTTTTGATTAAAAAAAAAAAGAAAAAGAAACACAAAAGTGGTTTCATGTCCTCTTGATAGCAACAACAAAAAAATTACCCTTTTTGGGTCCCCCTTTTTTAAAAGGGCAGTTTAAATTCCAAAATTTTTTGCAAAGTGTACAAAATAAAAATAATTTCCCTTTTTAATTTTATAAAGGCAATTTATGAAAAGGGGCATCTGATTTTTGTGTATTTCGAATGTAACAAGAAATAAATGGGGTTTTGATAACTAAAAAAAGGGGAAAAATAATTAAAAAAATAACTTCAACCCATCCCCTTTGTTGTATGCACTTGAGTACTTCCTATCTTCCCCTTTTTTTGAGCTTTTTCCTTTTTATACTATAGCCTGACTCAGTGGGTTTAACTTTGGTGTAGCGGGGCCAGCAGTTTGTTTACCAGTGTGCTAGGAACTGGTGCACGAGTGCCAACGTGGGAATATTAAAAAGAGATGAATGGGAAATTATTTTTTATTGAAACCATTAAAATGGGATATTGCATTAAGGAAAGTATGCCAAAATTTAATATTTATTCAGTACTAAAACCCCTAACCTGTAATAATGTGAAAGGTGAACCTACTTGTGTATGAGCTTATCAAGCCATAGCACACTGGCTCATGGACTAGCAGTGGTCCATGGACCACCATTGTAAGAAACACTGATTTAAGCCATGTGGTTTACTGCTTTATTGTGAATATAATAATTAGAAATGTATAAATTACTAAATTTAAAAAGAAAGACTTTCCTTTTTCTTTTTGGGTCACCCTGCCTCCGTGAGATATGGCTGGTTTGTTGAAAAAAAAAAATAGAAATAATGTACAGTGGACCCTCGAGTTTCGTAAGGCTCACGCTTCGTAAATTTCGACTTTCGGCAACTTTTTTCATCAAAATATATTAGACCTCAGTGGTGTGTTTTTTGGTTCGCATTTGTCACTCCATCTGGAAAAGATACGGGTGGGGACTCCCTGTGTCTGTGACACACAGGACTCCACACACCACCCACTACCAGTCAGTTGGGCATTGCTTTATTGGCGATGTGAAACAGCACTCACGCATTCCAACGATACTTTTTGCAATATGTACTGTGGACCCGGTTATCACAGCGTAATCCGTTCCAGAAGGCTAGCCTACACCGAAATGGCGATAAACCGAATTAATTTTTCCCATAAGAATTATTGTAAATACAGTTGACCATCAAGCTATATAAACACATCGCAAAAGTTAATCTGCCTAACGAGGAGTTGAGCGTAAAAATTTTGGCCAGCCTAATTCTAAATAACTCGGCCCAACGTGATTCGACCCGAAACCTGTCGTCAGCCTGAGCGCCTCAGCTGCCCTGCCGTCATTGTTTACAAAAGCCAGGGTGGTGGTTTCATGCATACATTCGATACATTTTGTATTATTCCTTGTTTATAAGTGCTTGTAACTGCTATTACGCCACATGTGCCAGAAGGCTTTTAGTGCCAAAACCCATGTGGTAAAAGGGAGAAAATACTTTCGAAAAATACTATCATTCCACAGCTGCTGCTGCACCACCATCAGCTTTGCTGCACCACCGTCAGCTGTACTACTCGAAGATGTGGAGAGACTGTTGTTTGGTGTGTGAGTGGTCATCGAGGACTGTCTAATTATTTTTTCCATTGGGGTCTACCTGGAGGTTATCAGGGGATCAACGCCCCCGCGGCCGGTCACGGACCAGGCCTCCGATGGATCAGGCCCTGATCAACAGGCTGTTACTGCGGCCGCACGCAGTCAAACGTAAGAGCCACAGCCGGCTGATCCGGCACTTGACTTTTAGGTATCTGTCCAGCGCTCTCTTGAAGGCACCAGGGGTTTATTGGCAATTCCCCTAATGATTGATGGGTGGCTGTTGAACAGTTGTGGGACCCGGGGACATTATGGTGTTTTCCCTTGTGTACCAATGGCGCCCTATTTTTATTGGGGGCATTTTGCATCACCTGCCAGTCTTTTAATTTCGATAGGGAGAGATTTCTGTGTGCAGATTTGGACATGCTTTCAAGAATTTCCATGTGTAGGATTATTTATTTATTTATTTATTCTATTTATTATAAATTTGTGCACAAATATCAGAGGTACAAAAAAATACAGATAAGAGCAGTATGCAAAGCCACTATATATTTACTATGCATAGCATTACGGGCTGGTTTAAAAATTAACTTAAGTTTAAATTAAGCAATGATGAAGTCAGTGATAAAACATTAATGTAAACAGATTACTATAAAGCACAAGTGAGTAATTACAAAGACAGGTCATATAAGGATTCTGTTAGGTATGTATTTAAAAAAATAATAAGTAGTTTGGGGTTTTTTAGGTTTAACATTATGTGATATAATTGTGAGAAACATTTAAGATATAAAATTTAAAAGGGTTCAGTTATTCAGTATTTTTTTGGGTTTTGGGTGAGTAAGTGATCTTTGAGTAGAGACTTGAATTTTATAAACAGGTAGTGTTTCTTTTTATTTTTCCCAGGTAATGAATTCCAGATTTTAGGGCCTTTTATGTGCATTGAGTTTTTGCATAGTGTGAATGAACACGAGGAACATAAAAGAGTGATCTGTGCCTTGTGTTATGGTCATGTGTTCTGTTGAGGTTGGCAAGGAGATGTTTGAGGGAGGGGTTAATATCAGAGTTAAGTTTTTCTATGTATGTAATAGGTGCAGTAATAAGTATGGATGTTTTGTATGGTGAGTAGGTTTAGTGTATTGAATATTGGTGGAGTTTTGCTGCCTGTATGAAAAATTTGTTATCTTCTAACTGCAGCCTTTTGTTGGGTAATTAGTGGTCTGAGAGGGTTTAAAACTGTTGTTAAGCCCATGCACAAATTCCATAGGTGGGGATAGGGGTAAATAAGAGAGTGATATGGGGCCAGGAGGGTGCTGTGGAACATAGTACCGTATCTTCGATAGTATGCCTACAGTTTTGGGAAAATTTTTCTTAGAATTTGTTGTATATGTGTATGAAATTTGAGTCTATTATCAAGGTGGATTCCTAAGAATTTTCCCTCTGTAGCTTTGTGATAGGTGATCCTTTTATCATTATGTTAAAGAGGGACATCTGTAGCTCTTTTTACCAAACTGAATGAAGTAGGTTTTGTCAATGTTTAGTGTAAGTTTGTTAGTCCTCATCCAGGTAATATTTTCTGTAATTCGGTATTTACAGTATTGGCTAGTGTGACGGGGCTCGGGTGAGAGAAGACGTAATGTAGTGTCATCTGCAAATAGTGTGGGTTTGAGTAATTGCGAAGCATTTGAAGGTCTTTTTATGTAAAAGGAAAGAGAAGAGGGCCAAGGACACTTCCCTGTGGGAACCAACTGTAATTGGTTGCGCAAAGAGTTTCCCCCCATTTGCTTTCACATATTGGCTTCTGTTGCTGAGGTATGACTTGAGGTAATTGAGGGAGTGCCCTCTTATACCATAGTGTGACAATTTACGGGGAGCAAGTCATGGTCCAACTGTATCAAAAGCTTTACGTAAGTCAATAAAGATCCCCAGTGGGACTTCTTTTTCTCTATTGCAGTGTATATATGTTCTAGCATGTGTATAATAGCATCATTAGTATTTTTTTTTAGGCCTGAATCCAAATTGGCAGGGTTGAGTATGTTCTGGGAGATAAGGTTAGGAGTAGATTCTTTTTATGAATTAGTTTTCAAAGATTTTTGAGAGAGGGTGTAAGTTGGATATTGGCCTATAGTTATTCAACTCTGTTTGGTCTCCTCCTTTGTGGACGGGGTGACCCTTGCAAATTTTGAGTACGTAGGGAAGGTGGAGGATTCAATGGATTTGTTAAAGAGTGTTGCAATGATTGGAGATAGCACTTGTGACACTTTTTTATATTAAGGGTGGTAAGGAAACTTAAATTCCCCTGCCTTGTTTTTTAGTGCATTGATAATAAGGGAGACTTCGTATGGGTTAGTCGGAGCTAGGAACAGTGTTTTTCGGGTAGTTGCCGGTGAGGTAGTTATTTGGTGGGGTATCTGAGCTTGGGATTTTATGGGCAAGGTTTTGTCATAGTGGAGAAGAAATCATTGAGTCTGTTTGCTGTTTCTGTTGGTGGGATTTGGGGGTTCATCTGATTTTGCTAATTTTATTTCGCTATTTCGTGATATCTTTTTTGTTCCCAGAATTTCAGATAGTGTTTTCCAGGTCTTTTTATATCACCTCGAATTGGATAATCTGTTCTCATAATACAATTTTTTTGCCCTTCTTATCAGGCTGGTTAGGATTGACGAGTAACGTTTTGTTTGGTCTCTGGTTATGTAAACCCTTTCTGTACTGTTTTTCATATTGGTGTTTTGTATTTATGGATTTGAGAATGCTGGGTGTTAGCCAGGGACTGTTCAGTCTCTTTGCTGTCATCTTTTTAAAGTTTTTTAGGGCAGTGCTTGTTATAGAGGTATTGGGTCTTTTTTAGAAAATTATTAATACATTCGTCAATATCTGTATAGATTTCTAGCTCAGTGTGCCAATCAATGTTTGCTAATGCTTTTTGCGAAGTTATTAATGGCTGCCTCATTGTGAAGTCTGAAGGTGACTTTAGTAGTGTCTTGGGGTAGTTTACCAAGAGTTTGTTATGAGGAAAGTAGGGTAGTGGTCTGTGGTATTATCTGAAATTTTATGCCTGATTTTAAAGGGGATATGGTGTTGGTCCAGATGTGTCAAGTGGGAAACATAGTCCTGAAAACTCTTGTAGGTTTTGTTACTGTTGGAGTAACAACCAGTTACTCATTGTGTTTGTGAATTCAGTAACGTGTGGGTCCTGGGCTTGCAGGAGATTTATATTGAAATCACCTGAGAGTAGTAAGTGATCTTTGTTCATGCGTGCATCAGTTATCATACTTCCTAGATTTTGAAATAAATTGGCTAATGTTTGACTGTGGAACTCTGTAGATGTTTATCAATGTGAGAGGTTTTTTTAGGTATTTGGATTTGAATTTAGCTATTATATTTCCCCATGTTCATCCCTTGTGCAATATTGTGATACATTCTAGTTGGTCTGAGTAGTATATGGCTGTGCCACCCCCTTGTTGGTCTGGCCTACAGTTGTGTATGGCTGTGTAACCAGGAATGGCATAGACATCTGTACATCAGGCTTTACCAGGTTTCAGTTAGTGTAATGATGGACATATTGGCATGTAAGGAATTTTGTAATGCTATGAGGTCATCGTAATGCTTGCTTAAAGATCTGATATTGTAGTTAAAGATAGTTATGTTGTTGTTGGCACTGAGAAGTGCCTTTGATTGTTCTGCAGTGTGTAATTACAAATAACTGTTTTTTCATTTAAGTCATTAAATAAGAGGTTGGTATCAGGATCAATGCTTGTAATCATAAGATTTTTAGTGAATCTATAGTTAGAATTAAGTATAAAACAAAGTAAATAGTCTTAAGCTAAAAAAATAGCACCTGAATTATTTAACAAATGTAAAATAATGAGCTAAGGGACTAATACAAATAGTGATGATCATATAATAGTGCTTGGGAATATGAAAAGTAGGTAGTACTATAAAGGTAATTTTTTAAAGTTATAATTATAGTTTAAAATTATAATAAAAAGGGGAAAAATAAAGGTTTTTGAATAAATGACTTTGGGAAAATAATGGCAAGATTGTGAGCTTATTCTACTTTAGCACCCGAGAATAGCAACCCTTTATTATTTAACAGTTGTGGATAATAACTAGGATAGTTATATAAAGCTAAAAATAAAGGAGAAAATATAAAAGGGACTAAAATTAAGTAATGGTAAGCAAAGTTAAATGGACAGATGGTAGGAATTATAATATAAACTTATAATATAAAAAAACAATTTGAAATGGTACTTTGCAATTGCACAGAGTCTGGTATGGGTTGTTGACAAGATCAAGGTTATAACTATAGATTTAAATTGACAAAATAAAATTCACAATTAAAGTACAAAAGAATAATAGTAAAAAATCACAATGGTAATGTCTTGGTTATAATATGATAGTAAGATGGTAGACAGGTACCCAGGTACACAGGTACAAAGGATAATACAAGGTTGGGGTTGAATATAAAAACTTGAAAATTTGGGAACAAAATGTTAAAGGGAAGTAAAAAATAATGTTAAAAGTACAAAAGTAAAATTGACTGGTAGTAAATATGGTGTTTAATAAAATTTTAGTAAGTATAATGATTACAAAAAATGAAATATAATGTTT
Source organism: Cherax quadricarinatus (assembly GCF_026875155.1). Taxonomy (NCBI): domain Eukaryota; kingdom Metazoa; phylum Arthropoda; class Malacostraca; order Decapoda; family Parastacidae; genus Cherax; species Cherax quadricarinatus. The sequence goes on from NC_069456.1 coordinate 35,376,215, forward strand.
ATTTCATTCAATATTGCACTGGTAGTTATACTTGAGGTTATATGGCAGTAAAAAGGTAATTAAGAGTAAACTAGGATAGTAAATGTGGTATTAAAACAGGTAAAGGTAATTAGTCAAGTAATGGTTATTAATGTCAAAAATGTTAAGAGTAAATTGAAATTTTAGTAAAAATGATATTTATTAATTTAGTAAGTAATATCAAATTTTAGTATTAAAAAAAATATGAGGTAGTAATTATGGACAGAGAAAGTATCAATTCAGCTAATGTTCAAGCGAACAATAGTAAATAAGAAAATCACATAAGGTGATTTATGCTTACTAGTTTAAAAACACAAAATGAGGTAGTTGATTATTTAAATACTAAGAGATTGTACAATGAAATTTGAACAATAATGGAGCAAAACATACACTACACTACGTAGACTTTTTAAGTTGGACATTGTTTAGTTTTTCTCTGTAAGATTAGTATCCCTGAGAAATCGTGATAGATCATTCTCGTTCGTGATTGTGGGACAGTTGACCTACATTTTTTTCCTAACTAGAATTTTCCAAACCCGTGTGAAGCATTGGTGTATTTGTTTATTATTCTCCCGCTTAAGTTTTCTGACTCTATACAGGCGTTCCAACGAGTACAAGCCAAGTGCTTCCAAGCGTTCCCAGTATTTAAGGTGCTTGACAGAACTTATACGGCAAAAAGGGACCTGTACACCTCTGATCGTGTTTTCACCTGCTTTAAATGGAGATTTTTTAATGCAACCCACACCATCAACTAACACCCGGTAACGGAAAAAATCCGGGAAACTATGCTCAATTGGTAATTTTAAGGGCCAAAAAGGTTGGGTTTTGGAGTTTTAAGAATTAAGTGGCATACAATTTGTGATAAGGGCAGGCAAGCGAAAAATTCCCAACCCCAACAAGTGTTCATTTGGAGAAATGGGCCGTTCTGGAAGAAAATGCCAACAGGACCTACATTCCAGGAGAAAAGGCACTCTCGGGACACAACCTATGAAAACGGGCAACCTTTTGCTTTGTTGTAAGCTAGGGGGGATTGCAAAATAAGCTTTCACTCGTGTATCACTCTAAAACCCCAAGAGTTCAAAAAAAACATGTCTCATCACCATCAAACTCTTAAATAAAGGTAATTTTTTTTTTAAAACATTTATTTTAAAAGTTTTTGCACAGTCTCATTTTTTTTTGTGGGGAAATGTATTTTTTTTCGGGAAAAAAAAATTTTTTTTTAATACTTTTGGTTCTGGAACAGTTTAATATCGTTATCTGAAGGTCCATCTACTACTTTTAAAACCCATTCAGACCCCCAAAAATTTTCACACAAAAAAAATTTTTTAGAGTTTAAATTATATTTTACATACACAAAACAGGAGAACTAAATAAAATAAATACATGAACTTTTAATCTATTCTAACCTTTTTTGAAGCTGTTTTTGGGTTTAAATGGAAGATAGGGGGAGAGAGGGAGGAGATTTATTTTTTGGAAGGGAATCACCCTCCAAAAGGGATTCGGGATCAAAGCCCTACTGGGTTACTCCCTTTTTTTTTGTCTTTTAATGCAACAAGGACCAGTTTTGAGTCACGGAAACCTCTGTCACACAAAATATCTGTCCAGAAAACTCTTTTTTTCTGATCCTCTTAAGATTTCCCTAAAAGGGGGAAAAGGGTTCTGCCCTGAACCTTTGCAGATGTAGCTTTTGTCACTTGCCAGGGGTGATATTTCTCAGCACAATTTTCACCCTAGACCACACTGAAACAAATCCCTTAATCCTGAAAAAGGGGCACCTCCTTCACTCCTCCTTCCCCCCCCCTGAAGAAATTTTCCTGAGCGTGCTGTTGCTTTCCCAGATGAAGCTCTTGCAGCTCTTCAGGGGTTAGCCTTCCCTGGGCCCTCCACCACTCTTCCACACCTCACCACTAACCACAACCCCATGGAGTTCCCCAAAGCTACAAAAATTTCCACAAAGCAGAGGTCGACAGGTCAGGGTCCCCTCAAACCCCAAAAACCTTTCTTGGGGCACATTCTGGCCACAATTTTCCCAAGCAGAGTTCAAAAACCTGGGAAATCACTGCCTGCCAACCTTTCCCCATGAGGCTTATGCAATAAGAATAGAAGTGATTCCCAGAACTCTCTTAGGGTCAAGTCTTCTGGGGTCACTTCAAAGCCCTTCAAAACTTGCTTTCGTTAGAGTTTTTTTGAAGTTAGAAATGACCTCGATCCTGGGGGGGATGAGAGGAGTGGGGTTAGGGGGGGCAAAACTTCTGTTATAAAAATTAACTCCATAGACAATTTTCTACCAAATCTGGAGGGGAGCAGGGGCATTGTCTCACGGGCCCTAAGTAGCATGGAGAAGGAGCTTAGACCAGGCGGATTTCCCCAGTCACTAAAAATAACAATATAGCCCCACCCATAAAGGGGGCACAAAACGTACAAGAACTATAGACCAATAGCTTTTAACCCTTTGACTGTTTCCCCGACGTATAAATACCTTACGAGCCAAGTTTCTGCGTTTTTAACGCACAAATTTAGCGGCTTCAAAACGCGCGCCCCAAAAGGCCCCGGGAGGCCTACACGGGGGAGAATGGGTCCAGTGGGCGTGGGGCACCCTGGAAAAAAAACGGGGCCTGCGGGCATTGTGGGAACGCCATTTGTCAGTCCATTTTTACCCTGCCTCCGGGAAGAAGTTCCTCAACCTCCGGGTTGGAGTCTTTTGTTCCCCAAGTGATAGCTCTAAAAGCGAGAAAATGTCATGACAGGAAACAAGGGTTTTCAGTGAGTGACCGAAAAAAGGCCCAGGAAAAAAGAAAAAGTGACGAAAACCCAGAACCCACAACCTTCGACCTCTGGTGCGTGCCGGGTTTTTCACATCACCTTCGCCGTACCAGGGGGAAAAAGGAAAAAATTTTGGGCTGACAACACCCGATGATAATGATAGGAAAAGGGGAAATGATTTCAAAATCATTTAAAGCATTCTAGTGACCTGAAGTGAATATTCCCCATGAAGCGCCAGTATGACGACGTACACGGTCTGGTAGTGTTTTTATATGTTTTTCCAAGGGGGGGGGAGAAACTTGGGACACATCCCGGGGCCCCAAAACCAACCTAATAAATGACAATTGTAACGAGGGAGAATGGTGACAGTGAGGGAGGGGGCAGTGGTGGTGAAGTAGGGTGGAGGCCCATGGGCACCACACCGGGCCACGCTACAGCCCCGGCTGACTCAGCAAACAACCAGCCCACCCAAAACCCCCCACGCCACAACCCACCACCACAACCTGCACAGCCACAACCACGGTACAATATCCAGACCCCACCAGCAGACCGCATCTGGATTGGCAGGACGGTGACGAGTTGTTCCCAGTCCCCATGACTTTGATGAAAACACAAGTGGAATAAAGCCATCTTGTCCACTTGGGAACAATGCCAGTGAACTGGACTGCTTTGAGTTTTCTTCGATGAACCCCTGATGGACATCATTGTCAGGGAAACCAACACATACTGTGAATACACCATGGCAAATACAATTCTCTCACCAAAATCACGGCTACACAAGTGGAAGGAGACAACTGTGGCAGAGATGTACCTGTTTTTTGCCACAATAATGCTTATGCCACATGTGTATAAGCACACTGTCACTACTTACTGGACAACAGATCGCCTGATTTCAACTCCAGGTTTTAGTGACATTATAGGTGTCAATCGTTTCCTGATACTGTTGCGTATGTTACACTTTTCAGACAAAACCAGGCCTGACAGAAGCGACAGGTTATATAAGATACGAAATGTGTTTATGTACCTGAAACAAAAGTGCTGCATGTATTTTTATCCCATTCAGGAAGCTTGTTATTGATGAGTCCTTGATTTTATTCAAAGGAAGACTCTCATTCAAGCAATATATACCAAACAAGAGGAAACGCTTTGGTATAAAGCTATTTGTACTGTGTGATTGCAGAAGTGGTCTTGTTTTAGATAATTATTGTGTACACTGGCAGTAATACTTTGAGAGATACCATGAAGTTATTGGGGATCTCTGTGATGTGGTTCGAACAATGAAAGGAACCATATCTTGGTAAGGGGCATATGTTATTTACTGAAACTGGTACACAACCCCCCTTACCAGGATTTCTTGCGAGGAACTTGACAGACTGGTGGCACAGTGCGTGTAATCGAAAAATATGCCAAGGTTCGACGCGGGCACCGCAAGGTGAGGTGCAAGCCTTTGCTGCCAATGACATATGGCATTTGGGTGGCATGACAAACTGATTCACATTGTTACATCAGTTCACACAAACAAATGGCCCAGGGGGCAGGACAACAGAGAGACCAATAACCCATTTAAAGCCTGAGTTTCATGGACAAAACCCCAAATACCCGTTAGGGGACAAATGTACATGAAATTTGGGGTTGCAGCTGTGTACCAAGAGTTATAATGGTATATCAAACTTTTTTTCCTCTTGTTGAATCTCTATGCAAAATCTTAAACAATACAATTGAAGACCAACAAAACCCCAAAAAATTTGGGAATTTTGGGCCTGTCAGAATCAGACAAATAATTGCAAAGTAAAAAAGGAGCAACTCCTCAATAGCCCAAAAACGCCCACAACGTATCTCTTGAGGCCGTGATCACTACCCCAACAACCCTCCACACTGCCAAGAAAAATGCTCAAAAGTGTTATGTTGTATCATACCAAAAAAAAACGCCCAAAACACCAAGACCTCGTTTTTGTGTGGGGAGTGTGAAGTGCCCCCTGCATATACCCATTTTCAAAGAGTTCCCAAGCGCAGCAGTTCTGGGAACGGCTTAGTGACTGTACATATGTATAAATTATGGAACAATAGTAAAAAATTTTTTTGTTTGTTTTTTTTGTGTAAACAAAGTGTATAACAAACAAAATGATAATTTTTGTTCTTTTTATTGTGTTGTAAATAATGAGTGAAATTTTTAACAATGCACCTTACATTGGCTCACAGGCCACATAATTACCTGGAAAAGAAAAATATTAAAAATGCAAAAAACCCTTTGAATTAGATAAATAAAAGAATCCCGGGGTGGGCGGCAGTCGCCGCTTTTTGCCAAACGCACGCGATTTCGCAAACTTTTGGGCGTTTATATCTCGGAAAGTACGAGGGAAAAAATTTTTTTTTTGGGCTTAAAACACTAGTAAAAATATTCCTAACATTTTCATAAGAAAAAATAATTTTTTTTTTTTCGAATATTTGGCGAATAAAGACTTTTTCAGAGGGGGCCCTAAAACAGTCAAAGGGTTTAATGTCCCACTCAAAAAAACCCTTTTGAAAATTTAAGAAGCAAGATAGCAAACCACCGGGCTCCCAAAAAAATGCACAACCCAGGGCAACATGGGTTTAGAGCAGGTCGCTCCCCGCCTCTCGCAAATGCTAAAACCCCTATGATATGGTTTGATGCACTGGAAAACAAAAAAAGAATGCAGATGAAATCACAGATTTTGCAAAACCTTTTACAAGTGCGACCATGGTTAATAGCCACAAAAAAGCATGCAAAGGGTAACGGGCAAAGTAGGCAATGGGTCTTAATTTTTTTCCCCCAAAATTGGGGTTTTTTTTTTTTTTTTTTTTTTTTTTTCTGGTTAAAAACAAAAACCACGGTATTTTTAACAAGTTAATCCAAAATTTTCCATATTTAGGACCGGCCCCAAAAGAATAAAAAAATTTTCCCCCAAAAAACCTATTGGGGTTTTCAAAATTCCATATTAGGAAAATGGGGGAAATAAACTAGGACTGGGTTTTAAACCCTTTAACATTTTTGATGGGAAAAAATCACAAATTAAGGACCGGGGGGAAGTCCGAAGATAAAACCAAACCCAAAGCCACTTTAAAAAAATTTGAAATTTAAGACAATAAAACATTTAAGAAAAAGGAAGGAAATATGCTTTTAAAACTTGTTCTACAATCTATTAAAAAAAACCCCAAACCGGGAACACGGAAGCACTAGACTGACTCACTGGGGTGCGGCAAGAGAGATGTACTAATCTACACCTGGAAGATTCTGGAGGGCCTGGCCCCTAATATGCACACAAAAAACACTTCATACGAAAGCAAAAGACTCGGCAGGCAATGCAACATACCCCAGTGAAAGAAAGGGGTGTCCACTGGTACACTAAGAGAAAATGCAAAAAGTGTCTGGTGCCCAAGACTGTTCAACAGCCTCCCACCAGCAATAAGGGGCATTACCATAGCCCCCTGGTTGTCTTCAAGGGGGAGCTGGACAGATACCTAAAGTCGGTCCCAGATCAGCCGGGCTTTGGTTCGTACGTTGGATTGCGTGCTGCCAGCAGTAACAGCATCGTTGATCAGGCCCTAAATCACTAGGAGGCCTGGTTGTGGACCGGGCTGCAGGGGTGTTGATCCCCGAATACCCTCCAGGTAGGTAATACGATAAAATTAAAGAAAGAAATCATTGAAAAATGTGAAAGTGGATTACATGTTTCAGAGCTTGCCGGGATTTATGGCAAACCCCATTCAGCCATCACTTCGATCATGGCGAAGGGAAAGGAAATCGAGGAAGCTGTTGTTGCAAAAAGGGGTAGATATGCTGACAAAAAAGAGATCACACATCCCAAAGAAGTATAGAGGTTATTGTTAGTGTGGATTACCCAAAAACAGTTAGCAGGAGATAGTGTTAACCAGTCAATAATTGTGAAATGGAAAGGCAGTTGCATGACCATCTCGTAAAGAAAATGCCTGCAACAATGCTGATGTTTTGTTTTTTAAGGCCAGCAAAGGCTGGTTTGAAGATTTAAGAAGTGTAGTGGCGTTACACAATGTGGTAAGGCATGCGAGGCTGCCAGTTCTGACAAAAAAGCGGCTGAAAAATGTGTTCAGGAATTCAAGGGTACATAGAGACTTGACAATTCAAACCCCAACAAATGTTCATTGTGACAAAAACGGGCCTGTTTTGGAAGAAAATGCCAAAGAGGACCTACATCACGCAGGGGGAAACAACTTTCCAGACACAACCGTGAAAGACCTAAACCCCTTAGTTTTTTTAGTAATGTTAGTGGGATTGCAAAATAAACCTTTACTGGGGTATCACCTGAAA
>NC_069456.1:35383801-35402881 GCF_026875155.1 Cherax quadricarinatus
CTCCCCCCAAAAATATAAACCCCCTGCCTTTTGGATTCAGGCCTAATAAAAAATAATGATGTATTAACACATGCTAAACATATATACCTGCAATGGGAAAAAAAAAGAAGTCCACTGGGGATCTTCATTGATTAAAAAAGCTTTGATACGTTGACCATACTTGTCCACGTAAAATTGTCACACTTGGTAAAGGGGGCCCCCAACTACTCAAGTCTTACCCGCAACAGAACCCAAATATGTGTACGCAAAGGGGGCAAACTTTTGCCAACAATTACAGTTGGTGTCCCACGGGGAATTTGTCCTTTGGGCCCTCTTCTCTTTTCTCCTATACATAAAATGCCCTTCCAAATGCTTCGAAATTATCAAACCCACACTATTTGCAGATGACACTACATACGTCTTCTCTCCCCCGAGCCCAGTCACGCTAGCCAATCCCTGTAAATACCGAATTACAGAAAATATCTACCTGATGAGGACTAACAAACTTACACTAAACATTGACAAAACCTACTTCATTCAGTTTGGTAACAGAGCTACAGATGTCCCTTTTAACATAATGATAAATGGTCACCTATCACAAAACTAACAGAGGGAAATCTTAGGAATCCCCCTTGATAATGACTCAAATTCTTTACACATATACATCAAATTTCTAAGAAAATTTCCAAGACTGTAGGCATACTATCGAAGATACGGTACTATGTTCCACAGTCAGCCCTCCTGGCCCTATATCACTTCTTTTTTACCCCTATCTCACCTTGGAATTTGTGCATGGGGCCAACAACAATTAACCATCTCAGACCACTAATTACCCAACAAAAGGCTGCAGTTAGAATGATAACAAATTCTCACTACAGGCAGCACACCACCAATATTCAATACACTAAACCTACTCACCATACAAAACATCCATATTATACTGCACCTATTACATACATAGAAACTTTAACTCTGATATTAACCCTCCCCTCAAACATCTCCTGCCAACCCAACAGAACACATGACCATAACACAAGGCACGATCACTCTTGATGTTCCTCGTGTCCATTCACACTATGCAAAAACTCAATGCACATAAAAGGCCCTAAAATCTGGAATTCATTACCCGTAAATATAAAAGAAACACAACCTGTTTTTTAAATTCAAGTCTCTCTCAAAGATTAACTTACTCACCAAAACCAAATAAATACTGATAACTGAACATTATAAATTTGTATATCTTAAATGTTTCTCACAAAATTTTATCACATAAATGTTAAACCTAAAAACCCAATCTAAATTTATTTTTTTTAAATACACTACCTAACAGAATCACTACCTAACTGAATGCAACCATATTCCTGTCCCCCCTTTTAATACTCCTGCTTTTAGTATCTGTTTACATAATGTTTTATCACTGATTTCATCATTGCTAGTAGCAGCGCTGATAGTCCTTGTGGCTTAGGTTCTTTTTGTTATAATTTAAAAATAATAATATTGCTTAGTTAATTTAAGTTAATTTAAACCCGCCGTAATGCTATGCATAGTATAAGTGGCTTTGCATACTGCTCTTTTCTGGTATTTTTTTTTGTACCTCTGTATGTGTGCCACAAAATTTGGAAATAAAAAAAATAAATAAATAAAAAAGATTACTCGGTCAGATAATCAACCGAAAGTCGTTATCCCTTTCATACTCGACAATTAAAGAGAAACCCCCAGGTATCTTTTGAGATACTTTTTCATATCCCCCTCAGTCAAGGCATGTGTTAGCCATTGCAGGGGAAATTTTCGATCCCCCAAAGAGATGAAACATTTCCCATAGTAAACCTCACCCCCCCAAAATTTGGGGTTTTTAAAATGAATTGTTGTATAACTAGATGTCCGGGGAGGGAAGAAAAATTGAAAATTTTTGTTTTTAAAAGGATTATTTTTTTCGGGAATTTTTTTTTTTCGTATTCCTTTCCCCTCCGTTTTGAAAAATTTGACAGTAATGGTCTGAGTGCCCCAGTTTCCCTTTGTTTGTTAATTTCCCCTTGTATATATTTATATATTTATTTTTCCCTCAAAAATTGTAGAGTGATGAATCCGGGATCGATCGATAAATTTCCCACCCCTTAATTGTACATGTTTTGTTCTTATAGTTTGTAATGCATTACTTTAAAAAAAATATTTTTTTAAAAAGTGTTTAAACGTTACACCTTTACGTTAAAAATCATTTTGTTAACTTTCCTTTGTTTCCATCTTTAGTTTAATTATAAATGAATTTTTTATTGTATGATCAGACAAAACCCCGGGCCTTTTCCCAGTTAAAAGATATTTAGTGAAAGTCGGGGCCCGGACATACGTAACAGGGCCCGAGCTGTCGGGCCATGTGCTGATCCCTGTGTTTTTATGGGCATATCCTAGAAACATCCTGTGCTTAATATAAGCCCCCTTGGGCCCTGTGACTGCAGGGAGGGGAAACGGGTGCAGGTTGAGTGTGAGGTGAGCTCCCCTCGGTTTTCAGTCGGCTTTTAAACTTAGGCAGGAAAAGGCAGAGGGGGGGTTTCCAAACCCCCACATCACAGTCTGAAATTTATCCCTTTTCCCACCCAAAAACAAGTGTCCCTACCTTAAAACCCGATTTTCCCCCTTTTAAAAACCCCCTAGAAAAGTGGGGGTGGTGTTAATGGTTTTGTTCTTGGGGTGGGGGTTGTAGCGTGTTGGTCTTGGGGGTGGGTGGGTTGTGGTTTTGGTCTTGTGGGGGGTGGTTGTAATGGTTTTTGGCCTTGTGGGTGGGGTGGAAAGTGGTGTTGGTCTTGTGGGTGGCGGTTTAGTGGTGTTGTCTCGAGGGGGGTTTTGTGTTGGTCTTGAAGGTGGTGGTGTTAGTGGTTTTGGGTTTTTTGGGGGTTTATTTGGTGGTTGTGGTTTTGGGTCATGTGGATGGTGATAGTGGTGTTGGTCTTCGGGGTTGGTGTTAGTGGGTTTGGTCTTTTTGGGTGGTGTTAGTTTTTTAATTGGGGGGGGGTTTTGGGGTTTGTGGGGGGTGTTATTGGTTTTTGGTCTTTGTGGGTGGTGTTAGTGGTATTGGTCTTGGGGGTGGGGGTTTAGTGGTTTTTTGGTCTTGTGGGTGGTGATAGTGGTTTTGGGTTCTTGGGGGTGGGGGGGGTAGGGGGGGGGGGGTCTTGTGTTTGGTAGTAGGGGTGAAAGGTCTTGGGGGTTTGGGGGGTAGTGGTTTTGGGGGTTTTGGGGGTGGTGGTAGTGGTTTTGGGTCTTGTGGGTGGGGGTTTAGTGGTGTTGGTCTTGTGGGTGGTAGAGTGGTTTTGGGTTTCGGTGGGTGGTGGTAGTTGGGGTTGGTCTTGTGGGTGGTGGTGGGGTTTGTAGGTCTTGGGGGGTGGTAGTAGTGGTTTTGGTTTGTGGGTGGTGGGTTGTGGTGTAGGTTTTTTGGGGGTTGTAGTAGTGGTGTTGGTCTTGTGTGGGGTTGTTGTGGTGTTGGTCTTGGGGGGGTTTTGGTAGGGGTGTAGGTCTTGTGGGTGGTAGTAGTGGTGTTGGTTTTGTGTTGGGTGGTAGTGGTGTTGGTCTTGGGGGTTTGGTGGTAGTGGTGTTGGTCTTGTGTATGGTAGTAGTGGTGTTGGTCTTGTGGGGGGTTTGGTTTGTGGTGTTGGTCTTGTGTGGGGTTTGTAGGGGTTTGTTGGTTTGGTTGGTGGTAGGGGTGTGGGTTTCTTTTGGGTGGGGGGTTAGTGGTTTTGGTCTTGTTTTTGGGGGTTGTAGTGGTGTTGGTTTTTTTTTGGGGTGTGGTGGTAGTGGTTTTTGGTTTGTGTGGGTGGTAGGGTGTTGGTCTTGGGGGTGGTGGTAGGGGTTTTGGGTTCTTGTGTGTGGTAGTAGTGGTGTTGGTCTTGGGGGTGAGGGTAGTGGTGTTGGTTTGTGTGTGGTAGTGTGGTGTTGGTTTGTGTGTGGGGGGTAGTGGTGTTGGTCTTGTGGGTGGTAGTACTGGAGTTGGTCTTGTGGGGTGGAAAGTAGTGGTTTTGGTCTTGTGGGTGGGGGTAGTGGTGTAGCTTTTGTTTTGGTGGTGTGGTGTAGGTCTTGGGGGGTGGTGGTAGTGGTGTGGTCTTGTGGGTGGTAGTTTTGTGTTGGTCTTGTGTGTGGGGGTTTAGTGGTTTTGGGTTTCTTGTGTGTGGTGGGTAGTGGTGTAGGTCTTGTGGGTGGGGGTAGTGGTGTAGGTTGGGTGGGTGGTAGTAGTGGTTTTGGGTTTGTGTTTTGGGGGTAGTGGGGTAGGTTTTTGTGGGTGGTGGTGGGTGGTGTTGGTTTTGGGTGTGGGGTTTATTAGTGATGTGGGTCGTGTGTGTGGTGGTAGTGGTTTTGGGTCTTGTGGTGGTGGTAGTGGTTTGGGTCTTGTGTGGGTGTAGTGGGGGTTGGTCTTGGGGGTGGGGGTTTAGTGGTGTAGGTCTTGTGGGTGGTGGTAGTGGTGTTGGTCTTGTGTGTGGTAGTATTTGGTGTTGGTTTTGTGGGGGGTTTTTTGTGGTTTTGGGTTTTGGTGGGTGGTGGTAGTGGTGTTTGTCTTGTGTGTGGTATTAGTGGTGTTGGTTTTGTGGGGGGTTTGGTACTGGTGTTGGTCTTGTGGGTGGTGGTAGTGGTGGGGTCTTGTTGGTGGTAGTGGTGGTGTTGGTCTTGTGTGGGGTTTGTAGTGGTGTAGGTCTTGGGTGGTGGTAGTGGGGGTGGGTTCTTGTGGGTGGTGGTAGTGGTTTTGGGGTTTGTGGGTGGTGGTATTTGGTGTTGGTCTTGGTGTGGTCGTAGTGGTTTTGGTTTTGGTGGGTGGGGGAAATGGTGTTGGTTTGTGTTTTGGTAGTTGGGGTAGGTCTTGTGGGGGGTGGTAGTGGTGTTGGTCTTTGGGGGGGTTGGTAGTGGTTTTGGGTTTTTTGTGGGTGTTAGCAGGATGTTTGGTAAATTTTAGCGCGGTGGTTATATGGTACATGAGTTTTTTTTGTGGGTTAAAAGGAACTGGTAATTGGATTTGTAAAATTTAAGGGTAATGAAAAATTTTAAAGTTGGCAGTGGCAGTGGGGGTGAAAATGTTTGTAAAGTGAGTTGTACCTTTTTTGGCGGTAGAGGGATTTTTTGAATTTGGGTTTTGTTAGGGGAGGTGTTAGTGGTATAAATTTGGGGGTGGTGATGGTTAAAATGGTGGTGGTGGTGGCAATGTTCGGAAATTAAAACCGGTGTTTTAAATTTGAAAAAGGTTTGTGGTGTTAGTAGTATGGGTTTTGGCGGTGTTTCGGGATATGAGTGATGGTTGTGTGGCGGGTTTTGGGTCATACAAAAGAGGAGACTAAAACCCAAGACAGCAGACGCCCTCAAAAACATACTTTGTTCCCCCAAAAAGGAATTTAAACCAAAGTTAGTTTACTCATAAGTGGAAAAGGGTTTCGAAAACCCCTTTGTTCCCTTGAAATATTTAAACCCGGGTTTTCTTTAATTTTACAAAAGACAAAAAATCCTAAACATAATTTTAAAAATTTTTTTAAAATTTGTTAAAAATGAGGCTTAATCAAGTTCAAAAATAATTTAGTTAAATTTAATATACGAAAAAAACTTTAATTTTTCTCTCTCTCTCTCTCTCTCTCTCTCTCTCTCTCTCTCTCTCTCTTTTAAAAACCCCTTCTCTTTTCTCTTTTTCTCTCTCTCTCTCTCTCTCTCTGTTCTCTCGTCTCTTGTCTGTCTTTCTATTTTTTTTTTGTTCTAATCAATTTACAAGAGTGTAAAAACCAGTTTTAGTGCCCACTCCGAAAAAAAATTTTTTATGGGCGTTGTGGTTGGTAGTGATGGATCCCGGGGTGTCGAGCAGTAGAGAAGGAGAAAACCCTGGAGGAAAGAGTGGGGGAAAAGGGGAGAGAACCAGGGGGAAAGAGTTGGGGGGAAAAAGGAGAAAACCCAGAAGGAGATGGGGAGAAGGAGAAAAACAGGATGAAGAGTTGGGGAGGAGGGGAAAAGGAGGAAGGATGGGGGAGAGGGAGAAAAAACCAGGATAAAGAAAAATGGGGAGAAGAAGAAAACCAGGAGGAAGAGAGGGGGAGGAGAGAACCAGGAGGAAGGTGGGGAGAAGAAGAAAAACCGGGAGGAAGAGAGGGGGAGGAGAAAAACCAGGGGGAAAGAGATGGGGAAAAGGGAAAGAGAACCAGGGGGGAAGAGATGGGGAAAAGGAGTGGGCCGAAGGAGATGGGGAGAAGGAGAAAAAACAGGATAAAGAGATGGGGAGAAGGAGAGAAACCCGGGGAAGAGATGGGGAGAGGGAGAGAACCAGGATGAAGAGTGGGGAGAAGGAGGTTTAAAAAATGGAAGTTAAAATGACGGGAAAGGAGGAAATGAAAAAGGGAATGAAGGGGGGAGAGAAGAGTGTAAGAGGGGGGGCGGTCCGAGTAAATGAGTTAAAGAAAAAATTTTTTAAAGCACGGGAAATAAATTTAACATAAAAGCTACGAAGGCGGGAAAACGGGAGTAAATAAACAAACACACATACTGACAAACACCCCGATGACAAACAACGGGACTGACAAACAACAGGGCTGACAAACAGGGAGGGAAAAACATTTGGGAAAAAGTAAACAACTATAATAGTACAATAATTCGCAATGTTTTAATCTGACTGATGGTTGAAAATCGCCAAACCCCACTACATGTTTTTATGGCAGTACCAAAAGTTTTTGGAATGTCTTTATTACGGTAGTTGTATTAAACCTTTTGGGGTTGGTATTACAGTTTACTTGAATGTGTTGTTTATATTATAATTACACGCAGTAATGACTATTACTCACCTCACCGTATTTGTCACAATTGGGACCCAAAGTATTAATTAGCACGTTATGTCCTTTGCATTCAAACCCCCTGCACGCGTAATTAATGACAGTACTTCTAATTTAGGGGGTTCCCAAAAGGGGGGCTCGCACCCCCGGGGGGTGAGGCATCATTCCAGGGGGGGGCGGGGAAGCTCCCTCCTAATAAAAGGGAAAATTTATTCATTTATTTTTTTATTATTCAATTTAAACCAATAAAACCATTTTTCTTTATTTTCATCTTTTATTTAGATTTCTCATAAACCCCTTTACTATTCAAAAAAAGGAAATGGGAAAGATTACGTTTGTTTTTGGTTTTACTTGCAAACCCGGGGGAAAACTGGGATCTGCAAAAGCCTAGTGCATAATTGAGGAATTTTTTTTCTCCAACGCTAATCTGAAGCCTCTAAGTTGCAAGAACACTTTAACAAACAACATGGGGGGGCCAAAGTTTTCGGGGGTATGAAATTTTTGTGGTTTAAACTAAAAGAGCCCGTTTTGATTTCGAGAACCCCTTTAAAAAATTTGGGTTTATATGTGTTGACAAACACTGTGATGAATTTTACCAAGTGCGTTTCAAAGCAGAAAAATCTTAAAAAAACCTATTTCATTGCGAAGAGTTATCAAAAATATGTGCATTAGAAAATTTGGGTTTCAACTATTTTCGGAAATAAGCAAAAAAGAAGGGTTGAATTTGTTTTTCCCGTCAAATAAAGTTATTTGAACCCAATTTTACGATTTGGTGTAGATATTTTGGGGAACCCAAATTATCTCACCATGTGAAAGGGTAGTCTCTTGAAAAATTTTTTTCAGTTGGACGAAATAGTGTTTTAATTGCAGTAAAATTATTGCATGGTGAGGGGATGTTCATGGGTGGTGCCATAAGGAGAACTTCCTTTTCTGTGAAAAAACTGAAAAAAAACCCCAAAGGGAAAAGGTTGTTTTCAGTTGTTTAAAGACTTTTTTTGCAAAAAAGAATCGGGGTATCCCAAAATTTTTGGATTGTGTTCTGTTTCACTCCCGTTTTGCTGGGGAAAAAAATTTGTTTTTTTTTTCACTGATGAAAAGGAGATTCCATATTGCAAGGAACTCCTGTTTCTTCATCGTCTGCTTTTGGGATCAAAAAAAATTTCCTCCAAAATTGAAAAAAAAGTTAATTTATACTTTTAGTAAAGACCCTCAACTGGATTAGGGGTCGTGTAAAAAAAATTTGCCTTTTTAAGTAAATTTGTGAAAATCTTGGAAGTGAAAATTTCCCGTTTTACTTTTCCCACAAGTCCCATGACTCTCCGTGGGGAGTTTTAAACCCCCTTTTTTCGAACTGCGAGAAGAAATCAAAATTTTCTGAAGGAAGTCGCTGTGACTGCTTGAAGGTTTATAAAAAATTTTGTAGATTCCCCTTTCCCTTTTGGAAAAAAGACCCCCCTTGGTTCCCAAGGCAGAGATTTCCTTCGCCTTATCCGTCAAAGGTACCTGGGTAGTAAAACCCTTAAGTAGTTTTAACTTGGGGCACCCAAAAGTAGGGCCCTTTCCCACAAAATCAATTACGTATCCCGGGAGGAAGAGGGTAAAATCTTTTGTGACCTTTTTCACCTTTTCGGTTTTTGTACACATCGAAACCCTTAGCTGTTTTAACAAGATGCACATGATGCCCTGGAAATAGATGCTCCCCTTTAAAACCCTGCTTTTAAAAGAAATTCTATTTCCCGCGAAGTAGCCTCTGCTTTTCAGGTTTGCGTGTAGGGGGGGAGTTTTTTTAGGGTTGAGTTTCCCCACATCTAATCTGTAACCTAACGTACCTTTTTTCGGCCACCCGGAAAAAAAATTTGGAAAATTTTAATGTAGAAGGTCAGTTTAAAATTGTTGCTTGTTGTTTCAGATAGTCCCCCCATTTAAAGGGGTAGGATCCTTGGGGGAGGACCCGAATTTGAAAAAATTTTTTATTAATTTTTAGAGATAGAGTGCAAAGAATTAGAGTGCCCCAGAGGTAGAGGACAGAGTCATTACTGGGAAATTTTTCTGGTGTATGAAAAAAATTTTAATTGATTAATGTGGGAAGGGTTTTTGTTTTTTAGGTCTTTCAAAGGGAGCTACCACAAAATTTACCCTAGATAATTATTACAAAGGGGCATAGGTCCCGTAAATCTAGCTTTCAAGGTGTGGCAGGTATAGGTTCCTGCACCAACATCTTGTCTCCTGGATGGAAGGAGCGGAATTGTGCACTTCTGTCATACCTCTGTTTCATCTTATTTTGAGCTGTCTTTAGGTTAGCCTTGGCTAACTGACGTGCCACCTGCAACCTTGAAGACGGGTTGTAGAGTGTTGAGCTAACGTCTTCTCCCATCCATCTTCTTTGAGCACCCGAAGAGGACCTCGTACATTGTGCCCAAAGATCAGCTCAAACGGACTATACCCTGTAGACTCTTGCACCGTCTCTCGTACTGAGAACAGCAACAAAGGTAGTGATTCATCCCAGTCTGTAGGAAAGTGCATGCAAAAAGTTCTCATCATGGTTTTTAACGTCTGAAGAAATCTTTCCAAGGCGCCTTGGGACTGAGGATGATAGGCAGTGGATAAGTTGTGGATTATCCCTAGCCTAGTTAATGCTTCCCTAAATGCTTTGGCAGTGAAGTTAGTACCTTGATCACTTTGAATAGTTTTAGGAATGCCAAAACAAGAAATAAATTTGGTTAAAGCTTTGAGAATAGCTTTAGTATTAATACTGCGCATGGGAATTGCTTCAGGATATCTGGTTACTCTATCCATAATCGTAAATAAATGCTGATTTCCAGACTTTGACTTAGGTAGTGGACCTACACAATCTATAATTAAATCTGCAAAAGGTTCTCCATCAGCAGGTATAGGTTGGAGAGGTGCAGGATTAATGTAATGTCCAGGTTTCCCTACTTGCTGACATTCTCGGCAACACCTAATATGATGCTACACATCCTGCTTTAATTTTGGCCAATAAAATTGTTTTTGTGATTCTATACAAGGTTTTTGTAATTCCTAAGTGACCTAATGAAGTATTATGAGCTATATTTAATATTTGAGATCTATACTTTGTTGGAACCACTAACCTGTCAGACAGTTGCCGGCCCTTTATCTCCTTACCAGTCTCAGTGCAGATCAAATAATCGTTTTTAAGTTCATACTTGACTGGATGATCCAAAGAGGATTTACCCATGGCTGCCTGAAAAGCGAATTTTAAAGAAGGGTCCTTTCGTTGTTCCTCCCGGAAGGACAGTCCCTCGGGCATGGAAACAGCGATATCTGGTAATCCTGCAACCTGGGAATAGGAAGGCTTGATCGGGGTCTGTTCACTTGATTTACGAGGCTCCGGCCGGTGTGCCTCATAAAACAACGTGGCCATTCCGAGATCGGAATCGTCCAAGGATAGGTCAACATTTTCGCCAGATAACCCTTGGGATGTTGCCCGAGTTATGGTCAACACCGGAGAAGAATTAATCATTATAGGTTCAGGACACGCACTAACAGTAGTAATGTTATTACCCAGTAATAACATGGCATCTTTCATGGGGAGTCCTTTTGAGACACCCACAGTCAAGTACCCAGTGTAATATTTGCACTGTACATAAATTTTATGCAAAGGGACAGAATATATAGCTCCTCCAAATGCTTCCAATAAACAGAGGAATTCAAGGAAGTGTTCTTTGAAAGGGTAGTATTCCCGTTGCAAAAAACGCGATTCTAAAAGTTTAGAGATCTCCAGTGAATACTAGAAAGGACTGCCCTTCTAGCATCCAGCCTGTTACTGGGTTTTCGTAACAAGTAGTCAGTATCCTTGTCCAATTTCCATTAAAATTCAGTATTATTCAATAGTGCTTCAGGATTACAAACTGGTAGGATACTAACTAGAGAAATTAAAATTTAATAAATTTATTAAGTCTAGAGGTATATTATCAAATTAAATTAATCACAGCAATGAAATATAAATCAATCTCTCGAGTTCAATATTATTGTGCTGAAAGCACATATCACATTTATAATTCTTAAGTACCGTCTGGTACATTAACATTTAATAAGATATTACAAATATGTACAAGTAAGTGTGTGTATGCGTGTAAGTGCTCTTAAGTAGTTAGCTATGTCTCAAGACTCGATATAAGACTTAAACAAGTGATTGACAAAGTCCTCAAATAAACTAACTTCTTGACTGACTGGCAACCCGAACAGTCTGCTTGAACAACAAAGAATGCTAAGCCCAATAGCAATGCAATATCAAGGACTGCGACACAGAATCAGGAACTGGGAATAATATAAACGACACTAAGTAGGGACCATCAGCAGATCCTCCACAAAAGTTACAAAACTCCCATACTATGAATCTATGTTCAGCATAGGAAAAACGCGACTGTGACAATACACAGAAACCAGTACAAAATTAGGTCAGAAGCTATAGCTAAGGACCTGAGATGTTCAGAGTGTCTATGTGACACACAACCTCAGTACAACGTCGAAAATCACGAAGTCTATACAATGTTCTGTGAACAAAGTTCTACAGAACTAACAAGAATAATGAGACAGACAATCTATCCAACCACCAAGCGAGTCTCCAGCAGACTGACTACTTCACGAGAGGTGAGGACACCCCCCTCGATCACGTGATAGCCCCGTGGACAGCGCAGCTCAGAAGCCGGCAGTATAACGAGCGACAAGCGATAATTACAGTAGTTTGACAATCAAGACTAACTGAGCACGTTTTATATACATCCTAACAATATGTAATATGTAACATCCTAACAACATAAGCTACGTCAAATAACAATATAAGGCAATACATTTGCGATTTAGCTATTATCGCAAATATAAGCAATATAAAATTAAATGAAAAGGTAATATACATTATATATACATAATAATCATTGTAACCCATTCAGGGGTTGCAACAATTCCTTCTCTGATAAGTGAGCAGTATGCTCCAGTATCTCTAAAGGTTTTGACTTCAGTTGTTTCTGAGTTTTCCTGAAGTGAAATAAGACTCTTACAATAATAAGGAGCCATCCCTTTTTCTACTTCTCTAGGGGACATGTTACTAGGGATATTAGAGATTTTCCCAATGGGTTGGGGTTTATGGGGGCAGTTGGGACGGATGTGACCTACTTTATTACAGAGGAAGCAGACGACAGGCTTGCCCTTTACTCCCTGCGGACGTTGCAACTGGTGTCGCTCTGGCTGGTGCCTCTCTGGATACTGTTGTCGAGATGCACCATGAGTAGTTTGTCTCTCAGCAGGTGGACCATAAGTTGAGAAGCGCGGCTCACCAGGTGACTTAGTTGGCTGACGTAGACGTTCTCCCTCCAGCTGGCACTTCATTCTCCAAGGTTGACGATCTCTGCTCATGCCAGGCTGTTGAAAAGAGAGACGGGACAGCTCGGACAAGGAGCGGTTAGTTTCGAAGGTATCAGCCAACCTGGCTGCCTCCAATGCAGTGGTTAAGTCACGATCCTGCAGAAAGACTCGAACCTCTGGTCCCACAGACTCCAGCAGGTTATCAATCAGAATAAACTGTACCAGCTCCTCAAAGGTAGAGACACCACTTGCTTTGTACTAGCTGGTAAAAGCTTTGGTTTGCTGTCTCACAAAATCCACCAGGGATTGACCAAGCTGCCACCTGCTTAGTTTGAAAAGCTTTTTATATTTGGCTGGGATATATGTATATGCTCCCAACACTGTGGTCTTCACTACTTGATAATCAGAAAATTCAGCGTCATTTAATGCTGACGTAAATTCCTGTGCCTTACCAAACAATGCTGTATGAACCAACGATGCCCAATGCTGTTCCGGCCACCTCAAGGCTCGAGCCTGATTTTCGAAGCTTTCGAAAAATTGTTCTGGTTCGGCCTCATTGAAGCGGGGAACAAACTGTACTGCTTTCTGTAAACTAAAATCATTTACAGAATGCGAAAACTGCCTCCTTTCTCTTTCCCTATCAAATGCTTCCCTTGCGAATGCTCTCTGTTCCCTAGTTTGCTCAAGATTAATTTTTGCCAGCTCAAGTGCCAACGCCGCTGATTCACCTCGAGACAACCCTGCTGCACTAGACTGACCGTTTTGCTCCGTTGGTGTATCATCTTCATCCTGCGAGAACATAGTAGTTTTTGCCCTAGCTTCCATAGAGGGAGGAGTCTGATGTGCCATCTCTTCTTCTCGAAGTTTGTCAGCAATCAGTGAACGCAGTTGCGCAGCTGTGAGCGTGCGTTTATATTTAATGCCAATGGAATGAGCAATTTGCCAACAAGGCTGTAGGGACAATTTAGGTAGGTTATGCAAAGTATATGCCGACACCAGACGTCTGACTTGTCTAGGTGGCATAAGTTATTCGCTATGCACAGCACGATTGCAGAATAGCCCAACGTAATGTTATTTGCAGAACACGCTTAGCTATGCACAGTACGATTGCAGAACACCCCAACGTAACACGTTAATTTGCAGAACACGCTTAGCTATGCACAGTACATTGCAGAATACGCATACAAGTTGGATACGCAATAGCAAAGTTGACTGCAACTGACACGCAAAATTTGTAAAGCAATGCCAGACAGCTACACACTGTTCTACAAGATTGACAGTAGCGAAGCGAGCACACCGAACAAGCTAGTAGCGAGCTGTTGAACGATTACACAATAGCAAGGCTGACCATAACAAAGTAACTGACACGCAAAATTTGAAAAGCGTTGGCAATGCTAATGCAATGCCAGACAGCAAGCTGCACAATGTTCCTGCCACCAGCTTCACCCTAAGCTCAAACGTTTCTCTAGGTCCAGCTGAAGCTCCTGGAAAGGCCCCCATATTCCAACCCAGGAGTCCAAATGGCCTGTTATCCTGGGTGTAAAGGGAGCAAAATAAACACAGCAGAAAAGTTTTGATTTATATTATCCTTCACCAATTTACAACAGCAATATGTACACTATATACAGTGATAGCTATTAGTGCACTCCACGGTAAGAAAGGAAGAAATAGAAACCACAAGATAGCAGACCGTGCTTCAACCAGCTCTAGAATGGGAATGACAGGGGCAGACATGAGAGTGGTACCCACATAACCTCTGCGATTGCCAAAACCATCTTCTTATTGGCTGGAACCTGATCACTAGTTGAACGACGGGGCCCCATCGTCAACTCCCAGTAACCTGGTTTGCTGGTTGGGGGAGATAGCCTGTAAATGAGGGTGAGTACATGCGCCGAATAAAGGTTACGTACTCTTTGCATGCCACAAGCATCGACCCTCCCGCTGGCTCCAGCATCCACCCTCTCGATGGCTCTAACGTCCACCCTCCCGTTGGCTCTAGCATCCACCCTCTAAATAGCTCTGGCATCCACCCTCTCTATATCTCTAGCATCCACCCTCTAGCTGGCTCTAGCATCCACCCTCCCGCTGGCTCTAGCATCTACCCACCCATTGGCTCTAGCATTCACCCCTCCACTGGCTCTAGCATCCACTCTTCTGCTTTTTCTAGCATCCACCCACCTGCTGGCTCTGGCATCCACCCACCCACTGGCTCTGGCATCCATCCTCTCTATATATCTAGCATCCACCCTCCCACCGGCTCTAGCATCCACCCTCCTGCTGGCTGTAGAATCCACCCTTCCACTGGCTCTAGCATCCAACCTTCCGCTGGAAATATCATCCAACATCTCGATGACTCTAGCATTGAACCTCTTGATGGCTCTAGCATCAACCCTCCGCTTGCTCTAGCGTCCTCCCGACTGCTGGTTCTTGCATCCACCCTCCCGCTGGCTCTAGCATCCACTATTCTGCTTTTTCTAGCATCCATCCACCCACTGGCTCTATCATCCACCCACCCCCTGGCTCTGGCATCCACATCCCGCTGGCTCTAGCATCCACCCACCCGCTGGCTCTAGCATTCGCCCTTCCACTGGCTCTACCATCCACTGTTCTGCTTTTTCTAGCATCCACCCACCCGCTGGCTTTGGCATCCACCCACCCACTGGCTCGGTCATCCACCCACCCACTGGCTCTGGCATCCACCTCCCGCTGGCTTTAGCATTCACCCTCCCGCTGAATTTAGCATCTACCCTCCCGCTGTCTTTGGCATCCACCCACCCGCTGGCTCTAGCATCCACACTCCCGCTGGCTTTAGCATCCACCCTTCCGCTGGCTCTAGCATCCTCCCTCCAGCTGGCTCTAGCATCCACCCTCCCGCTGGCTCTAGCATCTACCCTTCCGCTGGCTCTAGCATCCACCGTCCCACTGGCTCTAGCAGCCACCCTCCAGCTGGCTCTAGCATCCACCCTCCCGCTGGCTCTAGCATCCACCCACACGTTGGCTCTAGCATTCACTCCGCCACTGGCTGTAGCATCCACTCTTCTGCTTTTTCTAGCATCCACCCTCCCGCTGGCTCTAGCATCCACACTTCCGCTGGCTCAAGCATCCACCCTCCCGCTGGCTTTAGCATCCAAAATACAGCTGACTCTAGCATCCACCCTCCCACTGGCTCTAGCATCCTCCCTCCCGCTGGCACTGGCATCCACCCTCTCGCTGGCTCTAGCATCCTCCCTCCTGCTGGTTATAGCATCCACCCTCCCACTATCTCTAGCATCCTCGTTCCCGCTGGATCTAGCATCCACCCTCCCGCTAACTCTAGCATCCACCCTGTAGCATGCAAAGAGTACGTAACCTTTATTCGGTGCATGTACACACCCTCATTGAAAGGCTATCTCCCCCAACCAGCGAACCAGGTGCTGAGGGTTAACGACGGGGCCCCATAGTTCAATCAGTACCCATAATCCAGCCAAAGAGAAGATGGTTTTGGCAATCGCAAAGGTGTTGTGGGTACCACACAATCTGTCTGCCCTTGTCATTCCAATTCTAGAGTTGGTTGAAACATGGTCTGCTCTTTAGTGGCTTCTATTCTGCCTTACTTACCGTGGAGTGCACTAATACCTAATATTGTACATAGCGTATATAGTGTACATAATTTTGTTCTTACTTGGTGAAGCACAATACATGTCAAAAGTTTTTCTGCTGTGTTTATTTTGCTCACTTTACACCCAGAATACCAGGCTTTTGGATTCTTGTGTTGTAAAACACCCTCCCGCTGACACTAGCATCCACTTTACCGCTCGCTTTAGCATGCACCCTCCCACTGGCTCTAGCATTCACCGTCCCACTGGCTATAGCAGTCACCCTTCCGCTGGCTCTACCATCCTCAAGTCAGCTGGGTCTAGCATCCACCCTCCTGCTGCCTCCAGCATCCACCTTCCTGCTGGCTCTAGCATCCAACCACCCGCTGGCTCTAGCATCCACCTGCCCGCTTGCTCTTGCATGCACCCTCCTGCTGGCTATAGCATCCACCCTCCTGCTGGCTCTAGCATTCACCGTACCGCTGGCTTTAGCATTCACCCTACCGCTGGCTTCAGCATCCACCCTCCCTGTGGCTCTAGCATCCATCCTTCTACTGGAACTAGCATCCAACCTCCCGCTGTCTTTAGCATCCAACCTCCTGCATGCTCTAGCATCCACTCTCCTGCTGGCTCTAGCATCCACCTTCCCGCAACCTCAAACATCCAACCTCCCGCTGGCTCTAGCATCCACCCTCCCGCTGGCTCTAGCACCCACCCACCCGATGGCTCTAGCATTCACCCTCCTGCTGGCTCTAGCATACACGCTCCCGCTGGTTCTAGCATCGAACCTCCTGCTGGAACAAGCGTCTAACCTCCCGCTCTCTCCAGAATCGCCTACTATTAAAATATTCTTACCTTGATTAGCAGGGGAATCAGTGGTACCTTCAGCCTCACTAACCACTGAAGTACACTCGTCTTGGAGAACAGAGAATCGATTTCCTACATTCACATCTTCTCTATTAACTCTCATCTTCCTTCTTCCTGAACTTTGAACCACTTGCCACTTAAAGCGGCTGCAACTATCACTGCTGGTGACCATTCCTTCCTTACCAGCTAAATCCTTCAGCCTCCTGTTTTCTTCCTGAAGAAGTAGAACCTCCTTCTTCAACACTTGAACTTAAGATTCTAAAACACTACAACAAGCCCAAGCTAACTCCCAAGAGCTGGCAGAGTTTGAAGAGGGAGGCAAAGCCTGCCTGTAGCTGCTTGGTAGGTCTAACGGGAACTGAGAGGGATCCCAGGCGCGAAAGGCTCACAACAGCGTCACCTGACGTCATACAAACTAGTCACTGGGCCTAGCAAGGGATTGTGTATGTAAAACATAAGGATGGTACTAACTATGATACTCAAATAAGCTATACAACACATATAGGGGATCAGTAACTATGTTAACAGCTTGGTCATGTTACGTATGCCGTCTCGACATACAATATTACGCTATGGGCTGAACAAGCAGGTAACTCTGGGCTGACTCTATACAATAACATAGACATATGTAACTTAGAACTAATGGATGATATCATAATGGGTGTTAACGTAATGAGTTTTAACGTAATGCATTACAAATTATAAGTACAAATCACATTATAATAAAGGATGGAATTAATCGATCGATCTGTATTCATGCACTCTACAGATTCTGAGGAAGAATAAATATACATATTTACAAAGGTGAAAGTAAATTAACAGCAAGGCAAATCTGGCGTGCACAGATCAGTACTGATAAATTCTCAGAATGCGGAGGGAACATGAAAACACAAAAATTTTCTGAAAAACTGATCAGCTAATAACAAAACACACAGTTGACATCTTCATTCATCTTGAACATCTAATTATACAGGCTATGTACATTTAAACCCAACTCTGCGAGGGTAAGATTTACATATGCAGAATGGTTATCGTCTTTGGGAGGATCGAATTCCTTTGCAATGGCTTACACATGCCTTGACTGAGGGAGATCTGAACAAGTATCTACAAAAGATACTTGTGGGTTTCTCATTACTTGTCGAGTAAGCAAAGAATAACGACATTCGGGTTGATTATCTGACTGAGTATTAGAGGTAGAGGGTACAGATTCAAGAGGATGGTCAGCATCTGTCACATTAGTCTGGGTAGAATTATCATCAACATCGCATACTATTGCGACCCCTGAATGGGTCACAATGTATATAATGTATATTACCTGTTCATATAATTTTATTTTGCTTATATTTGCGATATTAGCTAAATCGTAAATATATTGCTTTATATTATTATTTGACTTAGTTATATTATTAGGTAGGATGTAACATTTATATATTATCCAGTGCTCATAGTTCGAGTGTTAAGTAGCTGACAGCATTGTCTAACTACTGTATTATCGCTTCACTTGTTACGCTGCCGGCTTCTCTGTGTTGCTGGGCAGCAGCAGTCCACAGAGAATCACGTGATCAGGGGGGTGATCTCACCTCACCAGGAGTGAGAGTGGAGCTGGCAGGCGCTAGGGGTTGTCTGTTTGACGTTGCTTCTAACAAGAGGTCCCACACCAGCTCTACCTTGTGGGCCCTTGTTGGAAGATCATCTCTGTCGCTTTCTTGTTGTTGGTTCTGTGTAACTATGTTCACAGAACATTGCCTAGACTTAGTGATTTACGACGTTGTACTGAGGTTGTGTGTCGCATAGACACTCTGAGAAACTCAGGTCCTGAGCTGTAGCTTCTGACCTAATTTGTACTGGTATCTGTGCACTGTCACATTCGGGGATTTTTCTAATGCTGAACTTAGATTCAGTAGTATGGGTGTTTTGTGACTTTTGTGGAGGATCTGCAGATGGTCCCTACTTAGTGTCGTTATATTATCTCATTGTTCCTGATTCTGTGTCACTGTTGCTTGCTATATTGCTGTTCGGCTTAACAGTCGTTTTATTGTTCAAGCAAGCTGTTCTGATTGCCAGGTTGGTCAAGAAGTTAGTTTATGCGAGGACTTTAGTCAGTCACTGGTTAAGTCTAGTCGAGTCTTGAGACAGCGAACTACAGAGAGCACTTACACACATACACACAAACTTACTTGTATATATTTGTGTTATGTTATTAAATGTTAACAATGTACCAGACGGTACTTAAAAGCCATAAAGATGTGATATGTGCCTTCAGCACAATACTACTGTACACGAGAGAAGTGTAGGAACTTGTATCCTATATTATATTCAATTGATTACTATAATTTACTTTGATAATATACGCCTAGACAACTTAATTGTTATTAATAAACTTATTAAATTTTAATTTCTTTAGTTAGGAGCCTACCAGTTGTAATCCTGAAGCACTATTGAATCTTACTAAATTCTAATGGATAAATTGGACCAGGATACTGACTACTTGTTACAAAAACCCAGTAACAGGGTGATGCTAGAAGGACGTCCTTTTAGTA
>NC_069456.1:35403381-35433544 GCF_026875155.1 Cherax quadricarinatus
ATTTGGGTGTCGTTTTCGTAAGTTGAAGCTCAGACCTCGGGTGCGGGAGGTTACGTTCTGTTTCCTGCATGGCATTTTGCCTTCAGGAGCAGTCCTGCGGGCGAGGCGAATAGTAGAGGAGAGTGGGTGTGGAGTGTGTGGGTGGCGGGATTACGGCATATCATGCTGTGTATTTTTGCAAATGTTTGGGGAATGTTAGGGATTGGATGAGTAGGATTGTGAGGCTAGTGGGAGGGGGGGCATACCAGTGTTTGAGAGCGCTCGTTTTGGATGTGGGAGGGGTGCCAGAGAGTACACAACGTGCATTGGCATATTTAATGGTAGATTTTGTGTACGTGTCGTGGGGTATGCGTGGGAATGGGGATTGGGTGGCGAGGAAACGGGTACTGGCAGCTACTTTTTATAGGATGGTTTGCAGGAAACAGGGAAATATAATGGATCGCGGTGGAGGAAGCATTCCCCATGGTTATCGTAGTTTAACTATTGGGATCTTACTCGCTTTGTTGTGGGGGAGGGAGGGTTTGTCATGGCTGGGGCAAGGATTGGGAATGTCATCTGGGGTTTCAATGGGCTCGCCGTCGGGAGTGTGTGTGTGTACTCACCTACTTGTGGTTGCAGGGGTCGAGTCATAGCTCCTGGCCCCGCCTCTTCACTGATTGCTACTAGGTCCTCTCTCTCCCTGCTCCATGAGCTTTATCATACCTCGCCTTAAAACTAAGTATGGTTCCCGCCTCCACTACTTCACTTTCTAGGCTATTCCACGGCTTGACTACTCTATGACTGAAGAAATACTTCCTAACATCCCTTTGATTCATCTGAGTCTTCAACTTCCAATTGTGACCTCTTGTGTCTGTGTCCCATCTTGGAACATCTTGTCTTTGTCCACCTCATCTATTCGGTGCAGTATTTTATATGTCGTTATCATGTCCCCCCTGACCCTCTGGCTCCAGTGTTGTAAAGCCATTTTCCCTCAACCTTTCTTTGTAGGAAAATCCCCGTAGCTCTGGGACAGTCTTGTTGCAAACCTTTGCACTTTCTCTAATTTTTGACATGCTTGACTAGGTGTGGATTCCAAACTGGTTTGCTGCATACTCCAGTATGGGCCTGACGTAAATGGTATACAGAGTCTTGAACGACTCCTTACTGAGGTATCGGAACGCTATCCGTAGGTTTTGCCAGGCGCCCGTATGCTGCAGCAGTTATTGATTGATGTGCGCCTCGGGAGATAGGGCTCAGTGTTATACTCATCCCCAGATCTTTTTCCTTGAGTGAGGTTTGCAGACTTTGGCCATCTAAACTATATTGTGTCTGCGGTCTTCTTTGCCCTTCCCCAATCTTCATGACTTTGCATTTGGGCGGGTTAAATTAAAGGGAGCCAGTTGCTGGACCAGGTTTGTAGCCTGCCCAGGTCTCTTTTGTAGTCCTGCCTGATCCTCATCCGATTTAAATTCTTCTCATTAACTTCACATCGTCCGCAAAACAAGGACACTTCTGAGTCTATCCCTTCCGTTATGTCATTTACATATACCAAGAACAGCACAGGTCCTAGGACTGACCCCTGTGGAACCCTGCTTGTCACAGGCGCCCACTCTGACACCTCGTCACGTACCATGGACTCGTTTTTTGCCTCCCTGTCAGGTATTCTTGATCCATGCAGTCCCTTTTCCCTGTTATGTGTGCCTGATCCTCTAGCTTTTGCAGTAACCTCTTGCGAGGAACTGTGTCGAAGGCCTTCTTGCAGTCCAAAAAAATGCAGTCAATCCACCCCTCTCTCTTTGTCTTACTTCTGTCACCTTGTCATAAAACTCTAGTAGGTTTGTGACACAGGATTTTCCCTCCCTGAAACCATGTGGTTGTCAATTTACATTGTTTCTTTCCAGGTGCTCCACCACTCTCCTCCTGATGATCTTCTCCATGACCTTGCATACTATACACGTTAGTGATACAGGTCTGTAGTTTAGTGCCTAAATGTCTGTCTCCCTTTTTAAAAATTGGGACTACATTTGCCATATTCCATACCTCGGGGAGTTGCCCAGTTTTTAAATGATGTGTTGAAGATCTTTGTTAATGGTACACACAATATCTCTGGTCCCTCTTTTAAGGACCCATGGATAGATGTTGTCTGGTCCCACCGCCTTTAGGTGTCAAGTTCGCCCTAGCAGCTTCTTCACCTCCTCCTTGGTTATATGTACCTCATCCGCACTTGCTGGTGCACCCCCCTGCTCTGATTTCCTGGAAATCCTACGGTTTCCACTGTAAATACTCCTGACATACCTCCCGGTCGTTTCTTGTGAATTCCCCAACACCTTCCTCAGTTGGGTTACCTGGTCCTTGACTGTTGTTTTTCCTCCTGATGTGGCTGTACAACAGCTTCAGGTCAGTCTTGACTTTCGATGCTATGTCATTTTCGTTATTGCCGCTGAGCCTCCCTTCTTATCTGTGCATATTCGTTTTCTGGCTCATCGGCTAATCTCTTTATTTTCCTGAGTTCTCTGTCTTCTGTACCTTTTCCATTCTCTAGTACACCTAGTTTTTTGCCTCCCTACACCTTTGGGTAAACCAAGGACTCATTCTGTTCTTCCCATTATTTCTGTTTCCCTTGGAACAAACCTCTCCTCTGCTCCTTGCATTTTGTTGCCACATAGTCCATCATTTCTTGTTCTGGTTTTCCTGTCAGTTCCCTCTCCCACTGAATATCTTGAAAGAAGTTCCTCATGCCTGAGTAGTTCCCCCTTTTGTAGTTTGGGTTTTCCCACCCTATTCCTGCTGCTCTCTCCACTTGGAGCCCAACTATGTAGTCGAAGCACAGAACCACATGATCACTAGCTCCCAGGGGCCTTTCATACATGATATCCTAGATGTCAGAACTACTCAAGGTGAATACAAGTCCAGTCTTGCTGGTTCATCCTCTCCTCTCTCTCTGGTAGTGTCTCTAACATGTTGATGCATGAGGTTTTTCAGTACCACATCCATCATCTTGGCTCTACATGTTTCGGGACCCCCATGGGCTCCAGGTTTTCCCAGTCAATCTCCTTGTGATTGAAATCACCCATAACTAGTAACTTTGCTCCCCCCATGTGTGTTCTCCTGACCACCTCGGCTAGTGTTGACCATTGCTCTGTTGCTCTCATCGTATTCTTCTCTTGGCCTCCTGCAGTTATGTGGTGGTTGTACATTACTGCAATTATCACCTTATGTCCCTCAGACTGGATTGTTCCTACTAAGTAGTCCCTTTCGCCATGCCATCCATTCCTTCCATTTTCTCAAAGCCCCACTGGTTTTTAATGAGCATTTGCAACTCCTCCTCCCCCTCTCCTCCCTCTGTCTTTCCTGAGGATTTGATATCCGGATGGAAAGATTGAATCTGTTATTATTCTGGTGAGTTTTGTTTCTGTGAGTGCTATTATGTCTGGGGATGTCTCCTTGATTCTTTCATGCCACCCCTCATACTTATTTGTTATTCCATATGCATTTGTATACCACACCTTCAACTTCTTTTCTAAGACTGTGGTCTGGGAGGTATATTGGGGTTGAGGAAGTGGGAGACCTGATAAGGAACTATGGGTGGTTGCTGTGGGGGTGGAGTTTGTAATGCAGTGGGTGGGGGCATTGGATGTGGCATGGGTGTTTTGGTTTAGAGTGCTTGGTTACAGTGGGGTTGACCTGGTTGGGAGGCTTCTATAGGAAGCTGTGAGGGAGGCTGTATTTGATCTTCCTGTGTCTGGGATCTCCTGTCTGTCTTCTCCATCCCCTCTCTTTCCTCCTTTCGCCTTTGTACCATCTCTCTCTGTTTCTGCCTTTCTGCTTGTGTTCTGTCGCGGTTGAGATACACCTTCCTGTATGCCGGCATGTCCCTTAATCGTGCTTTCTCCTGCAGGATTCTGTTCCGAGTCAATTCTGCCTTAAAGGTCACTTTCACTGGCCAGGTTCTTTTTTTTACAAACCCCCCTATTCTCCGAAAATTTTCCAGCTGGGTCATGTCGTCTTCTCCTATTGTTTCATGATGCTTTTAATTGCTTTTTTTACCCCTTGTTTTCTTGTTTCATATGTTTCTCCTTCAACTTCCTGGAGCCCATACACAAAGACTGACCTCACCCTTTCATTCTCCCACTGCATATCCCTGTGTATCCCTCATTCAATTTGATTTCCTCCATTGCAGCTTTCCTTTCTTCAGTTTCACTAGCTAATGTACTTTGGTTCAGTGGCCTGTCAGTTTCCCTTCTCGGCTTTCCCTGGGCTCTGCTGTGGTCTGTTAGGGCCTCCACATACAGCTTAGATCTTTCATTTACTACAGTCTCCACTGATTGAGCTTCTACATGCAGTTTTGCTCCTTCTTTCCCTACAGTCCCCTTATTTGTGGCTGAGGTAGCAGTCTCTGTTGTCAATCCCAAAATGTTCTTTAGTTCTTTAGGCTGTTTAAGATTTTTCAGTTCCTCTTCTAAACTCTGTATCCTGGCCTCTGCTGCTTTGACTTGCACCTCCCATTTCCTGCTTTCCATGTCTATCCTCTCTTCCATTCTCATGCTAAGTTCTTCTAGTTTCTTTTCCCATTCATGTTCCCTTTTTGTGAGCTCTGCTGCCCAATCTTCCTTTGCAGTTTCCTCCTCGTGTCCCTTGAATTTTCTTGTTGCTCTCTGGCAACCCATTTTTGTTTTATCCTGATTGCCTCAGAGTGGGAAACCTATGTAATTCTGTATGTTAGGTTAGTATTGTGTATGTCAGAGTGTGGGGGGGGGAGGTAGTGGAGGAACTGTGGCTATGTGGGAGAGTAGTGGGGAGGGGGGAGTGGGAAGGAGGGAGAAGCAAGTGGGTGAGTTTACCTTCAGTTTACCTGGAGAGAGTTCCGGGGGTCAACGCCCCAGCGGCCCAGTCTGTGACCAGGCCTCCTGGTGGATCAGAGCCTGATCAACCAGGCTGTTACTGCTGGCTGCATGCAAACCAACGTACGAGCCACAGCCCGGCTGGTCAGGAACCGACTTTAGGTGCTTGTCCAGTGCCAGCTTGAAGACTGCCAGGGGTCTGTTGGTAATCCCCCTTATGTATGCTGGGAGGCAGTTGAACAGTCTCGGGCCCCTGACACTTATTGTATGGTCTCTTAACGTGCTAGTGACACCCCTGCTTTTCATTGGGGGGATGTTGCATCATTTGCCAAGTCTTTTGCTTTCGTAGTGAGTGATTTTCGTGTGCAAGTTCGGTACTAGTCCCCTAGGATTTTCCAGGTGTATATAATCATGTATCTCTCCCACCTGCGTTCCAGGGAATACAGGTTTAGGAACCTCAAGCGCTCCCAGTAATTGAGGTGTTTTATCTCCGTTATGCGCGCCGTGAAGGTTCTCTGTACATTTTCTAGGTCAGCAATTTCACCTGCCTTGAAAGGTGCTGTTAGTGTGCAGCAATATTCCAGCCTAGATAGAACAAGTGGGAGAGGGAAAGGGGGAAGGAGGGAGAGATGGGGAGGGGGAGGGTGAAAGAGGGAGGGGAGGGATCAGGTGAAGGAGTGAGATGTCAGTGGGGGAGGGGGGGAGTGTATGTGTGAGTCTGGCAATGTGTGTGTGTGTGTGTGTGTGTGTGTGTGTGTGTGTGTATGTTGTGTGTGTGTGTGTGTTGTATGTGTGTTGCGTGTGTGTGTGTGTGGTGTGTGTGTGTGTGTGTGTGTGTGTGTGTGTGTGTGTGTGTGTGTGTGTGTGTGTGTGTGTGTGTGTGTGTGTGTGTGTGTGTGCGTGCGTGTGGTGTGGTGTGGGTGTATGGCTTAGATGGAAACGAGGGAAGGTTCAGTGTGGTTAGTAGGTGTTAGGAGGTATGTGTGATGCTAGCTGGATTAAGTGTGTGATCCAGTTTGATAGTGGAGAATTTAGGTTCATATCTTTGCATGCGTGTCCCATGGGATGACTGTATTACCCTCTGTGTATATAACGCCTTTGCTATGCTTGGTCACTTACCATCGCACCTACGTCAGAGGGTTGGGTATATATTATTGCTTAGAGGTATTGTATGCAGTATGCAGTAAGAATGCTTGGTGTGGTTTGTTGTGATTGAGATACTGTTGCGATGTGACAGGCTTATTTGCTCATGTACAGCTGGGAGACTGAGTGACAGGGAAACTGTATGCTGCTGAGGACAGTGGGGGGTTGCCTAAATGAGGGAGAAGGGGGGGGTGTAACAGAATGTTTTGTTATAGGAGACAGCATTGAACGTTGCCCTATTAAGGGTATCTCTGATTGGGGTTATGAGATAGAATTATTTTCACATATATGGATTACGGGGTTATTTTTCAAACTGTTCATACTGTGTACCTTGTGTGTGGTGAGAGGAGGCATATATCAACTTATTGTTTAAATGTCACTTTTTTTTATGAAAAAAACTTATATATGTTTGGTTTTGGTACATTTAAAGAGTATATTAATTTAGGTCACAACCCTTTGGTACTGTTTTTGTTAAGTGCTATGTTCTTGATGCAAGTTTTTCATGTAGGGTTTTTACAGTTACATTATACAGAGTTTATTACCTTCAGTTTACCTGGAGAGAGTTCCCGGGGGTCAACGCCCCCGCGGCCCGGTCTGTGACCAGGCCCTCCTGGTGGATCAGAGCTGTTTAAACCAGGCTGTTGCTGCTGGCTGCACGCAAACCAACGTACGAGCCACAGCCCGGCTGATCAGGAACTGACTTTAGGTGCTTGTCCAGTGCCAGCTTGAAGACTGCCAGGGGTCTGTTGGTAATCCCCCTTATGTGTGCTGGGAGGCAGTTGAACTGTCTCGGGCCCCTGACACTTATTGTATGGTCTCTTAACGTGCTAGTGACACCCCTGCTTTTCATTGGGGGGATGTTGCATCGTCTGCCAAGTCTTTTGCTTTCGTAGTGAGTGATTTTCTTTGTGCAAGTTCGGTTACTAGTCCCTCTAGGATTTTCCAGGTGTATATAATCATTATCTCCCCTCCTGCGTTCCGGGGGAAATACAGGTTCAGCCCTTTCAAGCGCTCCCAGAAATTTGAGGTGTTTTATCCCCGTTATGCGTGCCGTAAAAAGTTCTCTGTACATTTTCTAGGTCGGCAATTTCACCTGCCTTGAAAGGTGCTGTTAGTGTGCAGAAATTTATTCCAGCCTAGATAGAACAAGTGACCTGAAGAGTGTCATCATGGGCTTGACCTCCCTAGTTTTGAAGGTTCTCTTTAAACCATCCTGTCATTTTTCTAGCAGATGCGATTGATAAAATGTTATGCA
Source organism: Cherax quadricarinatus (assembly GCF_026875155.1). NCBI lineage: Eukaryota > Metazoa > Arthropoda > Malacostraca > Decapoda > Parastacidae > Cherax > Cherax quadricarinatus. The sequence continues at coordinate 35,410,600 of NC_069456.1, forward strand.
AGTTTTGTAGCATTTTTTGTCACGTATATTCAGGTGTGGGTAGTAAATCGTTAGTTACAGGGATGGTGTATTTCTTATTATAGCTTCATGTTTAGTGTTTTTCAGTCAATCAATGTATGATTACATGTATTTTGTATACCTGTGCTCTAAATAAAACTTACAAAATTAGGGATGAATAGCTACGGAATGTTTAGGTACATAAAATGCTAATATTACAATGTACAGTAAGAGGCCAAAGCATTAGTTTATACATAAAAACTTTTGTATATACGTTTTCATACAAGATATAAAATACAAATGTCAGTTTTGGCTACGGGGCAAATTTTATTTGTATTTTTCAGGGGTAGGTTGTCATACGTTAGTTATTAAGGATGTTTTCTTATAAATGGTTATCATGTATTGTGATTACGTCAATGTGTGATATGCATGTAAACTGTATATTTTAAATAAAAATTAAAAAAAAAAAAAAAATTGTGACCTCATTCACCTTACGGTAGTCTGTACACATACAAAAACCCTCCATCAGCCTTTTTAAAACAAGGATGCACGGTGAAGCCCATGGACTAGATGACTCCTCCACTAAACCATCCTCTAACAGAAATTCTACTCCTGCTGAGTGTCTTTGCTTTCAGGATTAGCTCTGTAGGGGGAGGTTTATTATAGGGTTAGAGTTTCCCACATTTTACATCATGATAACCTAACGTACATTTTTTCGGCACATCCGAAAAAATATTAGGATAGACTGTAGGTCAGTTTAAACTTGTTGCTTGCTTTTCAGATAGTCCCTCCATTAAATGACTAGGATCCTTGAGGACAGAATTTGAAAGTTTAACATTAATTTCAGAGATAGAGTGCAAAAAATCAGAGTCGTCCTCAGAGGTAGAGGACATCATTACTGGGACTGTATGGTGTATGAAAATTTTTTTAAATTTGATTAATGTGCTAAGTTTTAGTTTCTGAGGTTTTTATCAATGGAGCTCCCACAAAATTTACATCAGATAATCTACTTACAATCTGCATGGGTCCCGTAATCTAGCTTTCAAGGTGTGGCCAGGTATAGGTTCCTGCACCAACACCTTGTCTCCTGGATGGAAAGGGGCGGAATTGTGCACTTTGTCATACCTCTGTTTTTATCTTATTTTGAGCTGTCTTTAGGTTAGCATTGGCTAACTGACGTACACCTGCAACCTTGAAGACGGGCTGTAGTGTGTTGAGTAAAAGTCTTCCCCCATCCATCCTTCTTTGAGCACCCGAATAGGACCTCGTACATTGTGCCCAAAGATCAGCTCAAACGGACTATACCCTGTAGACTCTTGCACCGTTTCTCGTACTGAGAACAGCAACAAAGGTAGTGATTCATCCCCGTCTGTAGGAAAATGCATGCAAAAAGTTCTAATCATGGTTTTTAACGTCTGATGGAATCTTTCCAAGGCGCCTTGGACTGAGGATGATAGGCAGTAGATAAGTTGTGGATTAATCCCTAACCTAGTTTTAATGCTTTCCCTAAATGCTTTGGCAGTAAAGTTAGTACCTTGATCACTTTGAATAGTTTTAGGAATGCCAAAACAAGAAATGAATTTTGTTAAAGCTTTGAGAATAGCTTTAGTATTATACTACGCATGGGGAAATTTCTTCAGGATAAAATTTGTTACTCTATCCATAATCGTAAATAAAAACTGATTTCCCCACTTTGACCTAGGTAGTGGACTACACAATCTATAATAAAACTGCCAAAAGGTTCTCCTCAGCAGGTATAGGTTGGAGAGGTGCAGGTTTAATGGAATGTCCAGGTTTCCCTACTTGCTGACAATCTTTGGCAACACCTAATATGATTCTTCACATCATGCTTTAAAATTTTTGGCCAATAAATTCTTTTGTGTTTCTATACAAGGTTTTAGTAATTCCTAAGTGACCTAATGAAGTATTATAAGCTATATTTAATATTTGAGGTCTAAACTTTGTGGAACCCCTAACCTGTCAGACAATTTCCGGTCCTCTATCTCCTTACCAGTCTCAGTGCAGATCAAATAATCGTTTTTAAGTTCATACTTGACCGGATGATCCAAAGAGGATTTACCCATGGCTGTCTGAAAAGCGAATTTTAAAGAAGGGTCCTGTCGTTGTTCCTCCCGGAAGGACAGTCCCTCGGGCATGGAAACATATCTGGCAATCCTGCAACCTGGGAATAGGAAGGCTTGATCGGAGTCTGTTCACTTGATTTATGAGGCACCGGCCGGTGTGCCTCATAAAACAACGTGACTATTCCGAGATCGGGGTCGTCCAAGGATAGGTCAACATTCTCGCCAGATAACCCTTGGGATGTTGCCCGAGTTATGGCCAAACACCCGAGAAGAAATTTAATCATTATAGTTTCAGGACACACACTAGCAGTAGTAATGTTATTACCCAGTAATAACATTGCATCTTTCATGGGGAATCCCAGTGTAATATTTGCACTGTACATAAATTTTATGCAAAGGGACAGAATATATAGCTCCTCCAAATGCTTCCAATAAAACAGAGGAATTCAAGGAAGTGTTCTTTGAAAGGGGTAATATTCCTTCTCTTGTAAGTGAGCAATATGCTCCAATATCTCCTAAAGGTTTTGACTTTTGTTGTTTCTAAGTTTTCTGAAGGGAAATAAGACATGCAATTAAAAAGGGGGCCCTACGTTTTTCTACTTCTCTCGGGGGACATGTTACTAGGGATTATTAGAGATTTTCCCCCAAAGGGTTGGGGTTTATGGGGGCAGTTGGGACGGATGTGACCTACTTTATTACAGAGGAAGCAGACAACAGGCTTGCCCTTTACTCCCTGCGGACGTTGCAACTGGTGTCGCTCTGGCTGGTGTCTCTTGGAACTGTTGTCGAGATGCACCATGAGCAGTTTGTCTCTCAGCAGGTGGACCATAAGTTGAGAAATGCGGCCTCACCAGGTGACTTAGGGTTTGGGTGACGTAGACTTTCTCCCCGGCTGGCACTTCATTCTCCAAGTTGCGATCTCTGCTCATGCCAGGCTGTTGAAAAGAGAGCCCGGGACCGCTCGGACAAGGGGCGGTTAGTTTCGAAGGTATTTAGCCCAACCTGGCTGCCTCCAATGCAGTGGTTAAGTCACGATCCTGCAGAAGACTCGAACCTCTGGTCCACAGACAACAGCAGGTTATCAATCAGAATAGCTGCACCAATCTCAAAGGTAGAGACACCACTTGCTTTATACAGCTGGTAAAAGCTTTGGTTTGCTGTCTCACAAAAATCCACCAGGGATTGACCAAGCTGCCGCCTTGCTTAGTTTGAAAAGCTTACGATTTCTTAGCTGGGATACATTTTTTTGCTCCCAACACTGTGGTCTTCACTACTTGATAATCAGAAAATTCGTCATTTAATACGACGTAAATTCCTGTGCCTTACCAAACAATGCTGTGTGAACCAACGATGCCCAATGCTGTTCCAGCCACCTCAAGGCTCGAGCCAGATTTTTCGAAGCCCTTTCGAAAAAAAATTCTGTTTCGGGGCCCCATTGAAGCGGGGAAAAGCTGTACTGCTTTCTGTAAACTAAAATCATTTACAGAATGCGAAAACTGCCCCCTTTCTCTTTCCTATCAAATTCTTCTCTTTCGAATGCTCTCTGTTCCCTAGTTCGCTCAAGATTGATTTTGCCAGCCAAGTGCCAATGCCGCTGATTCACCTCGAGACAACCTGTTGTACTAGACTGACTATTTGCTCCGTTGGTGTATCATCTTCCTCCTGCGAGAACATAGTAGTTTTTGCCTAGCTCCCGTAGAGGGAGGAGTCTGATGTGCCATGTCCTTTCTCGGAGCTTGTCAGCAATCAGTGAACGCAGCTGTGAGCGTGCGTTTATATTTTAAAGCCAATGGAACGAGCAATTTGCCAACAACACTGTAGGGACAATTTAGATAGTTATGCAAAGTATATATGCCGACACCAGACGTCTGACTCGTCTGGGTGGCATAAGTTATTCGCTATGCACAGTACGATTGCAGAATAGCCCAACGTAATGTTATTAAATTTACCCAAGACAAACCCATGCCCTTAGCTATGCACAGTACGATTGCAGAATACCAACGGTAACACGTAAAATTGTGCAGAGAACCAGCAAATTTGCAAGTAGATTCCCAGACAGCATACAATTTCAGGAACGCAAACCCAAAAAACGCTAACTGTTGAACACACACAAATAAATAATACTTGTAAAAGAAGTGAGAGCAAAGCTAATGTCATGAAAGAAGGGAATTGTTCTCTACGAGCCACACCAAAAGCTAGTAGCCGAGTGTTGAACATCACCAAATTACAACTCCATAACCAAAATGAGTTTTATTTGTAAAGTGAGAAAAATAATGCATCCCAGAAAATTTTTGAAAATTTTCACTTGTACGAGTTCACCTAAGTAAGGTTTTAAGTCAGCTCCGCCCCCACGGAAAACCCAAAAATAAACCCAGAATCCAAGGCCGTTTCCCGGGTTAGTAAGGGGAATAAACACGAGAAAAGTTAAAAAACCCTTTCTCAATTGAAAAATCTTAATTATTGTTGGAATGTCACTAGGTAACAGGGGAATAACACCAATCAGTAACCGGGGTTCCCCCCTTGGATGGGAATAGCAAAAAAGGAGGTGGTACCCCATAACCTTTTTGCTTTGCCAAACAATTTATTTTCCCTGGGAAGGGTCATTTGTTGAAATGGGGAACCCTAAACCCGGAGGTTCGCCGGGGGGTTGGGGGAGGTTTGGGCCTTAATTGGGGTGGCACATCCATTCCCTAAATAAAGGGAGATTTTTTTCACCAACAAAAGGGTTTTAAATTTCTCCTTGTAGCACTGTGTAAGAAATCTTCCTTGATAGCCAGGATATCGAGCCCTTAGGATCTGGGTTTTAAGTAATCAGATATGGAGAGTTGGTTTAAACAAATTTTTTGAGGTACATGCCAGTTCTTTTGGGACCTTGTACGTACTACTTGTCTTGTATTTTTTTTTAACTTTTATTGTTTACTGGAGGTTCTGTGTGGGTAATTCTTAGAGTATATATAGGTCTTTGGGTCTACACCATGTTTTTTTTTTTTATTTAAAAAACACAATACACATCATACATGTATGCTATATTTTAGGTTACATAAACAAAGAAACGTGATCCATTAAATAATAAAAACAAACAACTTCACATTCCTTATCCCAGCACTAAACTTATACATAAGAAAAACACGTTCACCTGTAAATGCTTGATTCCCCCTCCAAAGTCCCCCAACCCAGCACACACAACATACATGTAACAAAAAACAGCCCACACTGTACATACAGGTGGGTTTATTATATCCAAAAAATACAGCCAGTATCTTATAACACAAAAGGCAATAAAAATCCAAAGAATGTCACACTTATTTACATTATATATGAAACTTTATAAACAAAGACTTCTAAATATAATAAAATTTTCGTTGCACAACTCATTAATATTGAAATATTAAACTTTATACACAAAGACTTAATACTAAACACCTCAAAAATTGCAATATAATAAAGGGTGACAAAATAGCCATTTCCACACCTTACCACAGAGAAACAAAACACACTATTAAAATAACAAAGATACACACTCATGTTACAAGCACATTATTATTGTGTGTAACAATGCTTTGAGTGTTCCTCTTGTATTTTGTCTCACTGACAAAGACATTTACCTTTTTAAAAAACTATAAATCATCAATGACCTCTTGTTTTTCAACACAGGTTAAACTAAAACATTTCACACACAAGAAAACTCTCCAATTACACCACATCTAACATTGTCATCCCTCCCATACAACTCTCATGACAATCCCTACCACCATTTACATATCCTTCATTATGGTCATAATTCGCTCTAAAAAAGGGGAAAATGGTCCCTTAGTACTTAAGTAGCCAAATTACTGAGTCCCCTCACCGTTATATTTCTATATGCCTCCGGGAACGCAGGTCGCCCACCTGTTACCATAAATGAGTTTATTTCTGCATACTGTGCGAAAAATTCCTGCCGCAATAGCCATTTACCCTAATCCCCCCGGTTTTTTTTCCTTCAAGCCCCAGGAATAAAACAACAAAATCTGTCACAATGTACAAAATGGCTCTTTTTACAACCTCAGACACCCCCTTACCTCTAAGTTAAAGGGCACGCAGGACTCTACATTGCCCCCACCCATTAACTTGAAGACTCTAGCCAGCCACATCCGTACCTGCCCCAACTCCCTACAAAAATAAACGGCATGAAAAGCTGTTTCCAATTCCCCCACAATGTTCGCATTTCGCTTCCTTTACCAAACCCATCACACACAAAGCCTGCTTTGACGCTAAAATCCCCATTACAAACCTATAAACTAACTCCCTTCCCTAGGCATTAATCTAAGTTTCTGGAAATCATGCCAAATCGTACCCCAATCATACAAAGGGTATACCGCCACCCCTTGCATCACTTCTGGTTTTCCTACTCATCTCTACTAACCTTCCCACCTTGAGTTTTTTTACCTCACCTATTACTAACATAACCCTTAGCATATTCTCACTTTCCCATCAAGTCCTTTCCTCCCCACCATCGTCGTACATCCCTCATCACCCTCCCACCCTCACCTCTTTTACCCCCCCCCCCCTTACATACTTTTGTTTAACATACATGGCCTTTACCCTCGGCCCTAGCATCAAAAGCCCTATTCCCCTCTGCGCACATTCATCATAACCACCTCTTTACTTAGCCATGCTCGTCCAAAACCCCATATATAACGAAGCACCCTTCTCTGTATCTCCTTTATCTCCTGTTCCCGTAAAGGATACACCACTGCCACGTTCCAAACTTTACTATAAACCAATGAATTTATTATTATTGCCCTTTGCATTAGAGTAACATCCTTCGCTCTTAGGTTCCTAACCGTTGTAACAACTTTCTCTCCCACCAAATTTCCAAATTCCTCCACCTAGCCCTTCCCTCATCTGCCATATAGAAAATCCCACAAATTTTCAGCTGTTCAGTCACACCCCATCCAGACTCCACCCCCATTCTACCCCCCACCCAATCTCTATCTCTAATAATTTCGATTTAGCCCTGTTGACACCATGCCTGACGCCTCCCCAAAAAACTCATTCTCTCCTCCACCTTTCGCAAACCTTCGACATCATTGATCAGTATTGTTGTGTCATCTACATAACCAACTACCTCTGTGAACCCCTTACCCTCCTCCTGTAACTTTTGTTGCTTCCTCAACCATTCCATTAAAATGGGTGTTGCCTACATGCAAACAGAATTGAGACTTAGGAAACCCCTGTCTCAAACCTTTCCCATTTTCAACACGCAACCCCAAACCCAAACCATTAATTTGCACCTGAATCGTAGCTTCTGCATACAAGGTCTTCACCCATTTTACTATTCCCTCCCCAAAACCCATAACCCTTTAAAGTTTTTAACCCATGTACTCTTATTTCACACGTCAAAAGCATTCCCCCAATCAATGCCCAAAATTCCACCACCCTTACAACCCTGCAAAAATTCCCTAAATATGACTATGTTCCATCCCTCATACTACGACCCGGAATTCCCAACTGACCTTGTGCACCATACCACCTTTTTACCTTCTTCATCCTGTTCCCTAAAATCTTCGCAAAAATCTTATAATCCCTACACATTAAAAATATGGCCCTGTACGTGCTCAGTGTTCTCCCCTCGCTTTTTTTCTTTACAAGCACGACCACACCCGTCCTCTGTGACGTTCCCAATTTCCCTTCCTTCAGCATACAATTCAATACTGAACCAAACAAACATTTAATGGTTTCCCCAAAGCACTCTGTAAAAATCATTGGAAAGCCATCAATTCCCGGTGCTTTCCCCTTACTTAAATGACACTGCCTCTTTCACTTCTTCCATACTTATTATTCCCTCCAATCCCCCCTGTCCTCCCCACCTTTCCCCAAGACCTCACCCCTCCTCTTTCTTTATTAACTATCCCCACTTACCTTTTTCCCATTTCCTTTTAAAACCAATAGTCCGCATAATTACTTATCCCCTCAGTTTCACCAACATTTGCCCCTTAGTATAACCTTCCAAATCGTCACTAACCTCTAAAAAATATTATAGTGGACTCCTGTTGTCTAATGCGAAAACTTCTTAACACACTACCGACGGTTTATCTCCCCATAGCACGGCATCCATACCTGCCCTTACCCCTTAATTCATCAAATCTTTCTTATGTAAGTCCCTTAGTCTCCCTCTTTGCCCTGATATTTCTTCAAAAGACTTCCCCTCATCTCTTGTGAAAAACTCATTGAGCTGCTGTTCCAAATAATTCTGTAAACCGTACCTCCACCTCGCCTCCTCCCTTCCTTTATATTTATAAAACCCGCGATACCAGGTTTAAGCCCTATTTTCCCACCAATCCAAAATACTCCCTACCCCATCCCTTGCCCCCCACAATTGTCTCCACCAGTCTCTAAACTCTGCGTTCACCACCTCACCCTCACCAACCTCGCATTTAACTTCCAGAAACTTGAAAATACCTTTACCACTCCCTCCCAATCCAGTTCTACCAAAACTGCCCCCATGATCCGAAAACCCTACGTCCACTGTTTTTAACCCCTCCTACCCTAACTGCCTCCGTTATATAAATCCTATCTAACCTCGCTGAATTTAAATTTTTCCTAACAAAAGTGTAATCCAAATCTCCAAGTGTAATCCACTCCCCTCCAGTCCCTCACCCCTGCATCCTGTAAAACATTGCGTAAAAGACCGTAACACACAACCCGCCCCCCCTTTTGGGTCCACGTCCCCCCCCTTATAACACAGTTCCAGTCCCCCCCAATTACAGTGACTAGAGGTAAACCCCTTAAAAAATACACTAAAACGTTCTCTACAAAATCCTCTTTTACTTTGATTATATTCTCCACTGGCATATAAACCCTAATGAAACATACTCGAGATGCTCCCCACTCACCATCCACCCTCACTACCCTCCCCCCCCCCTCTTCCCACTTTATAATACGTAAGGGACTATTTTCCTTCACAGCCACTGCCACTCCCCCTTTTAACCTAACAGACCCACTTACATACAATTTATATCCTTTTAATGCCAAAGCACAGCCTATCTTATAATTATGTTCTTGTATAAAGCATACATCCACATTATATCTCCTCAAAAACCATTCCATCCATAACTCGTTTCACTTCATTCTTCAATCCATTTACATTTACAGTTACTATCGTGAATTATTTTAATAGTGGTGGTTTTTACCCTTTCTTCTTGGGACACACCCCTAAAACCGTCCTGCTGTATGGCATCTTTCTTGACAGCTTGCTTATTCACCCCCCCTATCCCTTCATTATCCCTAAACCCTTAAACCCTACATTACCCCTTCCCCCTTTCCCTTATGACATCATCCTTTCTCCAAGATTTTACTCCTGGGTTTTTTGTCCCTGGAGTAAGAACATCGTCCATCCCAGACGTTCCTGCAGTTCTCTTACGAGAAATCCCCTCCCCACACACCTCGTCACCTGTCTTTTTCCGCCCTATGGACCTCTGCCACAACGTTGCACATTAACATTAGTGCACACAGTATTCCTAACCTTTCCCGATCTTGCCCGCACTGTTGCCTGCACCAGGTTTTCGCCCTTCATCCACCTGTCCCCCCTTCAAGTCATGCAAAAGGAACTAAGTACTTCCTCCCGCAAGCCATCCTGTTGGCCCGTACCCTCCTCATCAGACGTCGATGTCGTCTGTCCCTTATCAACTGTTAGTGTTACACTTTCCTCCATGCCGCCTCAGCCCTATCCACTTCGTCACTCCATCGGCAAGGGAATCTTGTTTGGCCTTTCTCCTTCCTCCGACACCTCCAGAGCATTCCTCTGTTGTAAAATCACTGGTACCTGTTTCCCTTTCCCTCCAGGTTTTTTATAGCATTGGGCCGTCATATGTTCAAAAGAACCCCATAATCTGCAAGTCTTCCGCCCGCCCTGAGTAGTACACTAGACCTGAGTTCGCAAGACCTCCATAAATACGTATGATGGAATTGGCTGCCTCAACGTCATTTTCAGCGTAAATGATCCTTCAGGTAGCCCCTCATAAGGTCCATTTTTTCCACACCCCCATCACTGCTGAGTGGGTTTTCCCATAGCTTGCTAAACACCGCCGTCACATCATGCTCCGTCGCCTCAAAAGGCACGTTTCGTACTTTCACCCACGTCACATAGCTGGACACATCATGTAAGCAGACTTCCACCATAGTGTTCACTGCCAGCCCTCTTCTCTTGATATTTGTTGACTATGCTTGTGTAGAATCCTGCGTCCTTTTTAAATTGATGAAAATTCTCGACACACCATTTACTGCTACTCCATATAATTCTTCGGTTGGTATTCCATATACCTCACTGATGATGGCATGCATTTAAAACGTGCATGGTTTGTTCCTGTAAAACGTGCCACGCATCAATTCCACACAAACAGTGCTCACCCGCTCCAATGCGATCCGCCATTTGTATGCACAAACAGGAAAACTGCGCAGTAAACCAGTTGTATCAGGAGCTACTGCCAGCCTGTCCGCACGGCACAATAGCGATGCGAACAATTTACCATGTTTATTAAGGGGGTTTTTACCTAAAATTTTTGTTTGGGCAAGAGTTTTCGGTTACATGCATATGTAGGAGGTTCAATTTTTTGTGTAGGGTTTGGTATTAAACCCTTTTGATGTGCTGGTTTTATTATGTGTGAAAGCTTGTTTTGGGGGTTTATTTTATTTTATTTTTTGTATGTTACATGCATGTTGTTCTGTTTTCTGTACCCAAAAAATTTTTGTACTTGATGGTTTAACATATTAATAATATAAAATACTGTTTTTCCATGGTTATTGTGCATAAGGAATCATACGTTCCTTCAGAATTCTTGTGCAAAGGGCAGATATACAATACCGACAAGATGAAAGTTAAGACAAATCATACCCCGAAAGTTAAGACACTTGTGCAACATCTGGTTATCTTTATTGTAGACGTTTCGCCATCCAGGGGCTTTAACAATACAGATTTTTTCAAAATTTTAGAAAAAGAAAACATTACAAAAATAGGTAATCAGCCCCCAGCCTTGGAGGGGGTGTTTACAGCACGGGGTTGTAGAGATTTGAAGCCGGGTACAACGAACAAACGAATTTCAGGTATGAGCGGGAAGAGGGAAAAGACGAAAAATAGTGCGGAGAGGGTTTCTTAGTTTAAACTAAGCCGGTTTTTAACCCAGCAGTAAGTCGATCGTGGGACAACATTGAAAACACACATAGCGGCTCTTCTTGGGACCCCGGGCGTAAGGGGGGAAGGTGGACAGACGATAAAAATAGTCGTGAGAGGAAGGTTTTGATTGTGATGAAAGAGCCAGGGCTAAACCCCACTGCGGGGCACTGCGGGGCAGTGTAGAGAGGGCATGTGAGGATAAGGGGAAACACACTGCAAACATGCTCGCTGGTATAGCTTCGCTAGGTAAAGAGGGGGTTTGGGGAGTCAGGTGTCGGGAGCTCCGTTATGTGTTGGGGAAGTGGTTGTTGTTTGGCACACTTCCTGGTGAGGACCCACTTTGAGTCTTTTAAAGTCTCTTTTGGGACTGTGGAATGTTGCAGTCTGAGGTTGGAGCGTTCAGATTCGTCACGGGTAAGATAGTGCTTTTTCAAAAGGAATTTGGCGGGTTTGGGCGGGTGTACTTAAACTCCTTCTTTCATTAAGGGGAGCATATCAGCGCGCTCATTTCGGTTGGGGGGTTTGGGGGGGGTGTAGAAGGTTAGAACCCTTAAAGGTTTTGGAAAAAGGAAACTTTTTGCCTGTGGTTTCTTTTTGGGTTATTCTTCGACACAATTTTGTCGTCGTCAAGGGTTTCATAATTTTGGTACTTTTTGTTTCGGATTTGTTTAGAGGAAAAGGGAGTGTTGGTCGGTTTGTGGTTTGTTGGGGTGGTGGGGGGGTGAAATGGCAGTAACGGTGGTGTTGGTCGGAGTAGAGTCTTGGTCAGAATACAGTAGGGCCCAGGGGTTAGGGAAGTTAAAAATTTCGGAATTACTTGAGGAGGTCTTGTGAGGGGTGGCATCGGGAAATTTTAAATTTGGCATGTTGTTAAAGGGAAAACAGTTCTTTGATTGTTGTGTTAAGAGCCAGGGTTTGCAGCTTTTTTTTTTATTTTTATTTAAAACTACAGTACAAAAAAATAGAAAGAACATGGAAATTTTTTACCCAAAATTATAAATTACATTGTCAAAATAACAAGACGTTTAATTTTGTGCTGACACAAACTGTCCCTATCCCCCATACTTATATCTCATGCATAAGTTAACAAAAACAAAGATACTTTAAAAATAAGCTTTAAAAATTATTAAAACAAAGGGCCCCAAAACCACGATTATTTATTTTCCCTTTGTTTTTATATTTTTAAAACCTATACAAAAATTTACATAACAAGTACTTAAAAAAAAAAAAAACAGAACTATAAGAATGGTTCCTTTACTCAATTACTGTGTTAAAAACCCCAGTGAGAATCAGACGTAAAAACGTTTCTTTAATTTAACACAACCGATACTCACCCACCCCTGTGACCTATAAGAATGAAAAATTTTTAATACCCTCAAAAGATACTTTCCTGCCCTGAATAACAAATAAAACCCCGATCTTCTGACCTTTAAATCCAACAAACACCAACACAACCCCACATTTGCATTGCCCCCTCTACATTGAATTTAAAAAAAATTTTACACTTTTGATTACGGGAAAAAATTGGTACTGATCGATTGCCATTACATCCTAAAACAACACCATTCACAATTTCCTACGACGATCATACATCCAATATAAATTCTTGTATGAAATCTAGATAATTTGGTGCACACACCGCCCCCCCCCGCGGGTAAAGTGGCTGCCTCCTTTTTTTCCCAGAAACCTAAAAAAAACAGCACTAATTCAATGCCTAAAAAAAGGGGCACCTTTTTACAAGACAATGAAATAAAACCCTAAATTCATACCTACATGATAAGTAGTTAATTAAAATACACTAAAACACATACACCCAACAGGCATTCACTTGCAATATAATATAATAAAATTTTTTTTTATTTTTTTTTTTTTTTATTTATTTAAAACAATAAAAAACTTAAATAAACAAAGTATACTTTTCCTTTTCTTTCCCAAGAAGTATAATTACCTTTCAAATATACGCTAGAAGGGTTAATTTTTAGTTGAAAAATTTTCCCCGTCCACTATGCATTTTATACTTAGCCCTAAGGAAAACAACCATACCCCCGGCCGGGGTTGAACCCGCGGTCATAGAGTCTAAAAAACCCCACCCGTCCGGGTCAATCCCGGGGTTTTTTGGGTTTTATTTGCATCTGTCATTACGATTTTTTAAGTGTAAGGAAAAAAAGATTTACACAAATTCTATTTTAAAAAAAAACAAAAACATATTAATTTTTATAAAAAAAAAGAGAAACGTTACATCTATAATAACATTATGTTTTTTTTATTCATTAAACCCTTTAAAAGGGCATTGTACATAAACAATGCCTATAAAAAAATTCCCAAAATACAAAAATATGTAATGTTCCCGGTACTGGTCTACTGGTTTTCTGCAATGATACAAAAAATATTCATACAAAACCAAAGTTTCCACTTAAAGCATGGATAATTCTGAATTGCTAATAAAAGTAACATTATGAAAATACACACACCCACACATTTAAACCTGATATACACACACACATCTTTGAAGATTATAAAACAAAATAAAAAAGAAGAAAACGAGTGTTACATCCACTAAACTTCAAAGGAAAAACGTTCACAAATCATCGCATCCAAAACAGTGATCAAATAGGGGTAATGGACTTTGTACGAAACAACTTTTTAACTTTCATATCAGTCATTCCAAACATGACCGGAATCCTCAAGCAAACTTTCCAGGTATCAGCCACAGGGCAATAAAAGGGAAAGTAAAAATGAAAAAACTTTAATAATTGAGAGGTCTTTTACGTAACCCGTCAGCAATGCATGATTTTTGCTTTACAAGAGATCCCCCCCTTTAAAACCCCATCAAGTAAGAAAAAAAAAAAATTACCAAGTAATATTATATATATGTGAAGAAAGTTAAAAACGTAAAAAATTTTTTCCCCTAACGACAAACCCTAGCATTTAACATTATACCGCACCGGGAAACCAACCAAGTGCCACCTCCACACACCCTATTAAAAGAACCAGCCCGTGTCCCCCCTCTAAGGTATTTTTAAACGTCCCCAAATAATTCCATGACATTGGAATCTGCAATATCCCCCCCGAAAATAAATAAAAAACCATCTGTTATCTGCAATGTCTTCATTTCGGCCTGTGTGTACCAAAAAAAAAATCCCCCATCTCTGTTTTCTCTCCCTCACAGTAAATGCCATATACCCTTGATGTTTACAAAATCCGCACAAAATATCCATTCATTCTGTAAAAAGGTTTGTTTGACCTCCCCCAAAACACTAAACTTAAACTCTTTAGAACTAACCCCCCACCCCCACCCACAAAAAGCCCACAATTCATTCCAAATCTGCAGAAATAAAAACGCAGAAAGACCTATGCCCCCCAAAAAAAATCCCCCCCCCCTCCCCCCTTTCCAAACCTTCCCCGCCAAAAATTTAAAAAAAATTTTTTCTTTTTCCCCGACTTCCCAACCCCTTTTTAAACCCCCAAGTCCCCCAAAAATTTTTTTTTTTCCCTTTGGAAACCTTCCCGCCCCCCCCAATTTGCCACGGACCACTCTAAAAATTAGCATCCCAAACCTAACTCCACCCCCGCAACGGCCTCCTTCTTCCCCCAGGAAAACCAGCCTTCCCCCTCCCCCAAAGAGTTCCATAACAAAGTCTTTAGCGTTTCATTAACCCCGGCCCCCGGGGCCCGGTCACCACTCCCTTTTCCCCTAACCCAAAAACTCACCCCTCCCTTCCCATTAATGGATTTAACGATAAAAATCCCCAATCCCCAAAATTACGAACAAAAGCACTTTTACCACAATGCACGCGTGTATAGACAGGCCTCCTTCCCCTCAATCCTGTCAAACGACCTAAAACCCCTCAAACAGCCTATCATTGAATTCCCCTTCCTCGCATCCTTATTTTTTTCCATTGAAAATCCCCACACCTTTTTTGTTTTACAAAAGGCCAGCCTTCTCCGGGCCTAAAAACCACCCCGCCAAACTCCACCCCCATAACATTGTTTTTTTTTTTTTAACCTTTACCCATTGCTTTCCCCCAAACATTCCCCCAATTCGTTTACTTTTCCCAAAGCCTTTTCTCCAATAAAAAAAAACCGTTGGTCATCCACGAACCTATAATTCCCGATTGTATCCCCACCCACCGCACGGCCTAAAAAATGGGTCCCCCAATCAACGCAAAAAGAAATTTTTGTACAGGGCCCCCCCGTCGCAACCCCCATGCATCCTAACACTTTTCCCAACTACCATTTTCCTACTCTAAAAAAGCCCCGCTCATACAAAACCCGTGCCCCAAATAACAAATTTTCCTTTCCCAACCTTCCCCCTGCAAAACTTCCATACTGCTTCTCTCCACAAACGTATCACGTGCCAACCCAAAGCTAAAATTCCACCTTTTTTACCCCTCCCACTTTCCTCATGAAAATGCGAACTTCCTTGCTCCACACAAAACGTCCGGCACACCATATTTCCCCCGTCCAAAACCCCTTCCAAAACCCCCTTTTATTATTTTCCCAACATTTTCGCAAAAATTTTATAATCGCCGCACATTTTAAAAAGATTTCCCCATAATTTTTGTATAAATCCCAATTTTTTTTCGGGCCCGAACAAACAAAACCCCCTTTTTTTGGTGCTGTTTTCCCTGATGCCCAAAATTTTTCATGGGATTTAAAAAACACCTAAAAAATTCAGAATACAAACCCAAATTTTCCTTGAAAAAAAACCAAAGGGAAATTTCCATCAATCCCCGGTGATTTTTTCCACATATACCCTCCCAGCCCAAATAATCTCTTCTTCACTTTAGGTCCCCTTTAAAACCCAAACCCGTCCATGTACTCTAGGTCACAAGTACCCATTCACCCATTTCGCCCAGCGCCCCCCCTTTGAAATCCCAGCATTTTTTAATTTCAATTTTAACCCTGCATCTACAAAAATATTCATAGCCTTGTTGACATAAGGACCTTCCCACAAAAACTCCCCAAAGGGGTCCTGAAACCCCTTTCCATTAATTCTGTGCCCTGCCATGTCTCCCTCTCTCGGGAAAAAACCCGAAGGACGGTCACCCCCTAAAACCCATCAATTCACTCGCTACCCGCTGCATCAAAAATCGTTTTTGAATGTCTCCAATTAAACATTTTTAACCCTTTTTACTCTCGCATGTATATATACTCTTTCGAGGTGCCTTTTTGCGTTTACATACTCATAAATTTAGCGGCTTCAAAACAAGAAGGGGAAAGCGGTAGGCCCACATTTGAGAGAAGGGGGCTCTGTGGTCGGGGCACCATAAAAAAATCCTGGGATTTTCAGGCATAATGAGAAAAAAAAAACTCAGCAGTTTTTTATAATTAAAATGCGACTTTTTGGGGTTTTTTCGCAAGTATTTTTGGTTTTTTCTCGTTTTCTTGGGCTCATATGATAGAAAGAAAACATATTAATAAATAGAGGGATTTTGATTGATTTTACTAAAAAATAACTGGGAAAAGGAGCTCAAATAGGGGAAATTTCTTGTTTTTGCCGATGTTCAAAATTAAACAAATATGTCATTTTTTCCCAAAAATGCCAACAGCCATTCTAATATAGTCATGAATGGTTGATGTTATTTTTTCAATTTTTACAGTATTGCATAGTCCTAATAGTAAATTTCTGGTTTTGTTTGAATAAAAATTCAAAATAGAAACAAGGTAATTCAGAGGGGGCCCGGAGAAATGACTGGAAAACAAAGAAAAAGTTATTTTAGAGCCCGGAATGTCTGATCGATAATTCTGGACCTTATTTAAAGTGTCGATTTTTTAGTTTTCGTGAAATTGGCCCAAATTTCAAAATTTTTGACCGCATTTTGGGTAGTTGAAATTGGTAAATTCGCAGTTTTTGTCTCAACCGAAGCAAAAATAGATTCAAAGAAATAGCTATGAGTTTGGAAATGGGAAAAATAGAATTAGCCCAAAAAAGGGCCAAAATGGGGGAAATCGCGATTAGTTATATTGCCGACAACGCCAAATTCCGAAAGCGTAACGCATTTTCTATCAAAATTTTTTTTTTTGGTTTCATTACAAACGGGAAAAAAAATTCTCATCATTATAAGGAAAAAAATTTTTTTTTTAAATTTTGCGACACCCGGAGACACCCGGAATTGGGGGTTTTTGACAGTCAAGGGGGGTTTAATTTTTTAATTTCAACCACCAGAAACACTCCCCCCCCTTTTATAACATGCTTGCGTTTACCTTAAAATATTCAAGAGCCCAACTGTTCTCCGTCTTCTTTTTTTCCCCGCTGCTGTAAAAATCCCTCACCCCCACCTTTCCCACGATCCCACCTTCAATACATCAACCCCCACCCACCACCCACCATCCCCTCCAAGCACCGCAAAAGCCCCTCACACCTCTTTTTTTTGCATTAAACCCCAAATTTAATTTTCCCGAAAAAACCCGAAACGCCCCGGTAACCACCCAGTCAAAATCCCCATAACACCTCTTGACGGAAAAACTCACATTTAACACAGTACATTTGACATTTACACCCCTAGAAAATTGCGATCCAGTCTTTCCGCATACTCCCTTCTAAAAACTAGCATGACCCCACCCCCCTTCATCCCCCCCCCCCACATCCTAACATTAACACTCCCAAAAGATCTTAAAAATCTGAAAAAAACCCCTCCCCCCTCTAGGTTCGACATCCTTGCGACGATCAATGCAATTCCAATCCCCCCAATAAACGTGACGACTGGAGGGCGATCTTAAATGGTACACCCAAAACTTCCCCAAAAAAGAAATTTTTTAAAAGATGTCACCTTCCGCCGGTCTGTATACACCCCGGAAGGCCACCCCGTACCCCCCCCCAAAAACCCCATCCCCCCAAAACCACCCTCCCCTCCCCTCCTACCTCTATGTTTTTTAAAGAAAACGGGGCTAGCCTCTTTTAACTAACCAGCTCACCCCCTTTCATCATTAAGAGCCCATGTACAAGATATATTCAGGGAAAAGCAATTCCCTAAAGATTTATAATTGTGTTCTTGTAAAAAACACGACTTCGGGTTTACATGGGGTTTTTTAACAAAACCTCCAAACCTTAGTTTTTCAACAGTCAACCCCTTTATATTTAAAAATAAACACTTGAAAAGTTTCATTTTAGGTTTTCCCTTGGAACCTTAACAATCTTGGTTCCCTTATATATCTCCCCTTTCCCCCCCCCCCCCTGTGTCGTTCTCATTGACATCTGAACACTTTAGATTTGGCCTTTTTTAGGGGCTCGTCGCACCATGCTTTTTTTCCCGACCCTTTTCCCTGGGGGTTTAAAAAAAACTTCACAAACTGGGCCAGTATCCAACTCATCCCCAGAACTGTTGTTTTTTATAACCTCCACGACCCCAACCCGATGTTCACAATATCCTGGGGATGCTCCATCTTCTCCTTTCATTTCAAACCTAAACCCCTGAATCCCCCCAATGGGGGAAAACCAAAAAAAACGTTCAAGGGTTCTTGAAAGTGCTCCATGTCTCCGAGTATAACAAGTCTTTTTCTGTCACGCCGATACCCCTCCACGTCCCCACTGCACCAGGAGAGTTAACTTAAGAGATTCTTCAATCTCACCCCTACCTCCTCACTACGGTTTTTCACCAATGTATGTTGTTGCGTAACCAGCAATGACCACTGCTCCGTTGTAACACAATCCGCCTTACTTTTCCGTCGTTTTACCCCGCTTTTAGGGCATTGCACCGCCATTGGTCATCAACCCACAAAACCTACCGTACCCTTGGCCGAGTGTAACAAATTACTTTTTAAGAAAGTCCCCATAACCACATACAAGGGAAAAGGGTGCTTGGGACATTTTCAAGGAGAAAAACCCCCCCCCCGCCACCGTCCCAAAGTTGCCATTGAACCGTGCAATAGCGTGCAAAAAATTCCCCAAATCACTTTCGTCCCCCTCAAAAGGAACGTTTTATACTTTGATTCCCGGTATAAAACGGGAGACGTGGTAGTCGAACAGTGCACCAGGATTAATGGGTTTTATCACATCCCCATACTGGCAACTATGTTTTGTAGTACATTTTTCGAATTTGACAAAAAGCCTCGAATTGCCGTTCAAAAAGACACCATAAAAAATCTTCATTATTGACACCATATGATCCCCGGAGTATCGCAGAAGCAGCAATGATATTTGATTTGGGGAGCAGCCCGATAATTGAAGGCAGACTTTGACTCGCCCTGCACCTTCCGCCATTTGATGCACTGAGGAAAACTGCACAGAAACCAAAAGAGTCAAGAGCTACGCGCAAAACCCCAAAAAAACAACTGTAATAAACGGAAAACAAAAATTTTTAAAAAATTTAAAAAAATTTTGAAAATTCCAAAACCCAAAATATTTTTATTAATCAAAAAAAACGCTAACCACCTTCACCAAAAAAAACTCCTTAAAATTTATACCTTTTTAATTTAAAATAACCCCCCTTATGTATATTGGGTTTCTTTTATGACAACACTAATTTTTAAAAATCTTTTTAAATTTTATACACCCCGGGGTTAAAATTTTTTAAAACTTGTTTTTTCCTAAAAGACAAAAATTTTTAAAAAACAAAGATAAATTTTTAAAACCCTTTTCCATCACTGCCCCATCATAGCCAGGAAAAACCCTTTTAAAAACAAACAGGGTGTCATAAAACAGCGTAATCGCTTTCCCCTAGCGCACTTTTTCCATTATTACTAAATATTATACGTACCCCCTACATTCTTCCCCACTCCCCCCACCCACCTCAAAGGGGGGAGACTAGCCCGTTTTTCCCCATGACCTACAAAGTTCAAAATCACACACCAAAAATTCCTAAACCCCTGAAATTCAATTTTCCATCTCCTACCAAACTTCCCGATTGCGCACTTAATCTATAAAATGTCGCCGCCACCTTTATCTTTTTCACCCGCCCCAACCTCTCATTCCCCATGATTGAACACAAAATCATTACCAGATATGCCACTTTTTTTTTAACCTGTGCTCCCCCCCCATCAATACTAAACTTAACACCGCAATACCTGAAACCCACCCCCTCCCACAAATCAAATTTACCTTCCAAACCATTCCCTACCCTACCAGCATTCAAAAAAATATACAACATGAAAAATGGTTTCACTTCACCCACGTCGACACTCCCACCTTCCCATTTTTCGTTTAAATAAATGACCCCAGACGGCAGAATCCCGTGAAAAACGATACATCACCTCTCGCACCCGGACAAATGCGTAACTTCCGGAGAGTTCCCATATTTTTCCCCGGGCTACATCGGAAATGCTCCTTTCCACGGGACCACCCCAACCCTCCCCCCACTCTCTCAATATCCGTTACCTTTCTGGATCCCTCGCCCCATAAAATCTCAACATCGCCCCCCTACTCGCAAATCCTTCCCCGTCCACCAACGTTTTATTCCGAAAGCACTTTCTTGATCATCCCCCTTTCCCAATCTCCTGCAGAAGACTCCTTTCACATAAAATACTCATAACCTTCGTTCCAGCATATGAGCCCCCACCCCCCCCTTTGCCACTGGGCAAGTAATTACCCCTCGTTTAACCCCACTCACAGCCAATCCCCAAATGAACCGAAAACCCTACAACAATTCGTTACCTCTCGGCCATTAAAATAGATGACTACCAAAGCCATAATTTTACTCTATAATAGTACGTTTTTTGCAATGGTCTTTGTGCAGCAGACCTAAACCCCACCATTCTTTTTAAACACACTGTCCCCGGCCCCACCGATTTCACCTCATGGGGCCACCAAGGGACAAAACAACACAACCCCACAAAATTTTAACTGATCCCCCTCGCTCCACCCCCCCCTCAGCCCCCCACTCTTTTGGGTCCCAATTTCCCACTGCCTAACTTATCTTCAAGCATTAATTTTCTCATCCCTGTCGCCTCACCAAACACGTCCACGATTCCTTCCACCGCTGCAAGTCTACACCACCTCCACCAAAAACCGTGATATCTATTAAACCCCCCATACCACCACCCATCGCGCTCATAACCCCCCAAACCCCCCCAAAAATCTAGCCCGCACCAACCTTAAAAAGGATCTTGAAAACAAAGCAAACAATAATTGTGAAAGGGACAACCTTTCCTCAAACCCCGACCCATCGAACGGCACACCCAACTTACCATTGACCGCACACGCATAGTCCCCCTTTTTTTAAAAATCTGTGCCCAAGAGTATTTCTTCCCAAAACCTGCCAAGCATGAATTTCCACAAAGCTCCTCTTTCTACACTACAATTTCAGTAGCCCAATCCAAACAAAATCCCCCCCCCCCCCCTCCGCACCTTCTCCTTTTTGTGAAACCCGAAAACATCCCGGGCCTTTCCCAAAATGGACCTCCTGGTATCCCGTATTGTCCCCTATCTATAAATTTTCCCATCAAACCCTTTTTTAGTCTATTCCCCCGTCTCCTCGCGAACAAATTTAATCACCACAAATAAGTGAAATGGCCCTAAATCCAGAACTGTTATCGATCTCCTTTTTCACCAAGACCACCACTGCCATCCGTTTTAGTTCCCCATAAACCCCCTTAGTCTTTAAATGTTAAACAACGTACCAAAAACGCTCCATCACACCCCAGTTTTTTACGTAGAAATCACTTGGGGGCCTATCAATGCCCGGTGGTTACCTAAGCTGCCCCAGCCAAACCCCGCCATATTTTACACTCCAAATAGGCCCTTTCCCAAAGCTACCTTCCCCTTTTCGCATATAAACCCACACTGCAGTTATTACCTTTCCCATATGCTATATTTTTTTATCCCAATGCTTTGCCAGAAAGGGCTTAAACCAGCATTATATACCCGCTCATGCCCTCTTTGTCACAAAACTTGGGCCCTCGTGATATCCTTTTCTCCTGCGGCACTGTTAAACCCCCTCATTTCCGTACCCTCCATTTCCTCTGTTCCCTCAACACACATCCGAGGCTGATCCCTGTAAGAACCTCCCCAAAACCCCCCACCACCTGAGCACCATCAAACTGACATTATGAAGCCCTTTAACTTTTCCCTTTTAAAAGCTCAATTTCCTCTACAGGGGAACGGGACCCTCACCCACCCTAACAATCACGTAACTGTCCTTCCAATTACCCCTGAAGCCCTACAACAGTTGATTATTTTCCCGCCCTCGCTGAACAAAAATCCCGGGTGCTGTCTTAGCCACCCAACCCCCCACCGAACCAAGTCACCTCCACAGGGGGCCTCCGCCCCCAAACCCTTTCCCACAAACGCAAATGATATCTGTTCTATCCTCTTTCAAAAATTTTAAAATTCAATTTCCAATAACTACGACTCCTAGGAATCCCATCCCACCCTCGTCCCCCGAGAACCCCTCTATGACGGAAAAAACCACATCCACATACGCACCCTTTAAATGCGACAGTAGCATACATACACTCATCAATCGTGCCGAGTACCCCAATGCCAAAAGTAAAATTCAACTCACCCCCCCACCACTCCATCAATCCCGCCCCGTCAATAAAACCCCCCCAAAACCCCAAAAAATTCCACTTCCCCCCGGGTTCAACATCCCTACGCCGGATCACGCAGCTCCAATCCCCCCCTAGACGCCACTTTAGGAGTGACCGCAAATTAAATTAATACCTCCTTCACAAAGGTAGTTTTTTCACGGCCACATTCTCTGGGGACCATACACGAACACGAAGGCAGCCTTTACCCTGCCCCTATAGACCTTCCACCCTAATTACCCCCCCCCCC
>NC_069456.1:35434044-35464729 GCF_026875155.1 Cherax quadricarinatus
ACAAAAATTTTGAAATTTTGATAGAAAACTTACGGATTTGCTCTCGCAAAGTTAGGGTCTCGGGGGATGTTTACGGATCGGGGGATTTTGCCCACTTGAGCCCCATTTTCGGCCAATTTCACTGTACTAGTCGACAAAAAAACATGAATATTTCGCTAGAACTCCATTTTTTCTATCGAATGGGTGCAAGAAACCACCCATTTATAAATTCAACTATCCAGTACAGTGGTCAGAATTTAGCAATTTTGCCAATTTCACACAAATTTCAAAAGATGCCAATTTCCGAATAGGGTCCAGAATAAACAAGAAAGACATTCCTGGCACTAAAATGACATTTCCTCTAGTCATTAGTCACGTCTCAAGGCCCCTCTTATATTCTTTTGCTTTCCACTTTGAATTTTTATTCTCACAAAAAATATAAGATTTACTGTTATGGAGACTACTGCATTAGTGTAAAAAAGGGTTTATAAATATTATTGGTGCACTGGTGAAAGAATATTAGACTCACCAGTTGACGTGTATTGCACGCTTGGCACGATTTGTTTACTTTTGAAGTTTGGTAAAAATCGAACATTTCTGCTACTTTGAGCTCAATTTCAAGGCACCTTTCATTGTAAAACCAGTCAAAATCATCTCAATTTCAGTAAACATGTCTTCCATTCTATAAAATGAGACCAAGAAAAACTAGAATACAACAATAAATACTATACGAAAATACACTGCAAAAGTCGTGATTTATTAAAAAAAATGGAAAAAGTTTTTTTTTTCTCATTATGCACCGTGTGCTGCAGGATTTTTTTTAGACTGTGCACACTGACCACATAGACCCATTCTTTCATATGAAGGCCTACCAGCTTTCTCCCACTAGATTTGAGGTCGCTAGAATTTATGAGTACTAGTACGTCAAAAAAACCCCTACGCGTAAGACGTACTAGTACGACGAAAACCCTCAAAGGGTTAAGCATAGTGATGATAGTTGAGTGTAGTGATGACAGTTGAGTGTAGTGATGACAGTTGAGTGTAGTGATAGTTAAGTGTAGTGGTAATAGTAAGTGTAGTGGTGATTAGTTAAATGTAGTGATGATAGTTAAATGTAGTGGTGATTTCCTGTGTGTAGTGATAAAAAATTTTGTTTTTTACTATTTTTCTTTCATTTTTACCCCAAAAAAAAGTCCCCTGGACATTTCCCAAAAAAAAATGCTAAAACCCTTCAAAAAAGGGGCTCTTTAGTTGTTGGGGTGGGGGGGGGACTTGAAAAAAATAGGGTGATTTTCCCCCCCATTTTAGTGCCCACGAGGGAAAAAAAATAGCCCAAAATCACTCACCCCCTCACTCCCCTGGCAAGCCTCTTAAAACCCCACCAAACCCCACAAAAGGAAATAGGTCTTGTTTTAAATTTTTTGGGTTTATCCTGGGTTTGGGAGGGTTTCTCCTTACTTCCTTCCCTCCCCCCAAAATTTCCCTTTTTCCCTCCCTCCCTCCCTACTTTCCTTTTCCTTCCTTCCCTCCCTCCCTACACCCTTTCCCTTCCTTCCCCCCCCTTTCCCTTTTTTTCCCCCCCTTCCTTCCTTCCTTTCCTCCCCTTCCTTCCCCCCCCTTTCCCCCCCTCCCCCCCTTTTCCCTTTTTCCCTTTTCTCCCTTTCCTTTCCCCCCCCCCTTCCCTTTTTCCCTTCCCTTTCCCTTTCCCTTTTCTTTCCTCCTTTTTTCCCTTCCCCCTTTCCCTTTTTCCCTTCACAACCTTCTTTGGTTTTCCTGGGTTATTTTGGGAAACAAAAAAACCCTTTACAAAAAAACCAATGAAAAATTTTCCCCTTCCCCCGGGGCCCCCATTTTTTTTTTCTTTTTAACGGGGAAAAAAAGGGGACCCAATTTAACCGGGGGGGTAAGGGTTTTTAACCAAAATGGTAAAACAAAATAAAAGGGTTTTTTAAAGACCAAGGCCTTTTTCCAAAAACTTTGCAACTCCATTGGGCCCTTTCTCAAAAAAAGGGCACACCAGTTAAATTTGAAAAAAAAGGGTATAAAAACCCACCTTGGGGGTTTGTGGGAATTTTATTAAAAAGTTTTCCCCTAAATTTAGGTTAATTCGGAATACAGGAAACGGAAACAGTAAAGGGGAAAGGAAATGAATTCCCCCAACACTTTGGAAGTTTAGATTTGGGGCTTAGGGCCGGGAAATTTTCCAAAGGTGGGGGAACTGCCCTAAAACCTGGCCCTTCAAATTGGTTTTGGAAACTGAACTTCTCCACTCCTAGGGCCTGAAACTTTAAAAGGGGGGACTAAGGAAACCCCTTTCTGGTAGGGATTTTCAAAAATTAAATTCCTAATTTTGGGTTGGGGGCCCTTTTTTTGTCTTCCCCTCCAACCTTTCCCTTGCTTAATTTAGGACGCCAAGAAACCCTTAATGGGGGACCCCGGAAAAAAAATAAAAAACTTTTTCCCAAAAATTTTTTTTAAATTTTAAAAATTTAAAAAAAAGTATTTAAAAAGCTATTAATCCGTTCCTGGGGAGCTCATTGTTAGTCAAAAAAACTTTAGTCAATTAAATTTTTTCCCCATGGAAAAAAAAGGGGGAAAAAATTCAAATTAATCCGTCCCAAGGGACCCAAAAAGTATTGAAAAAAAAAAAAAATTTAACACATGAAATATTAATTTTATACACACAAATGAAAAAGACATCCCCACAGTTAATGAAACTTACCTTTATTAAAGATTTTGGTGATGTTTTGTTTGGGGATGGGAAGAGGGGAGTGTGTTGAGGGTCTTAGTTTTTTAGAAGGGGAACCCCCTTCCATTAGGTTTGAGGTGGCCCAAGCCCTTTTTTGGGGGGGTTATTTCCCTTTTCTTTTAATGCCACTGGGAAACCAAAGCTTGAGAGTCACTGGCCCTTTTGTCCCCAACTACATATCTGCCCATAGAGGCCTGTACCCCCGTTCCTCAGGGAATTCCTAAAGTGTTTCAAAACTTTGGGTCAGTTTCCCCATTAAACACTTGTTCGGTTTTTCAGCCCTTTCACTGTCTTTGTTCCCCTTTGAATTCCTGCCCCCATATTTTTCAGCTGCTTTTTGGCCCAAAAAGGGGCCCAGCCCCCCACCATGCCTTATCACCCCTATGTATCCCAATCGATTCTTAAATCTTTTAAAACCAACCTTTGTTTGGCCCTTTAAAATTACTCACATCACCATTAGTTGCTGGCTTTTTTTCTAATTAAATCTTTAAGGGAAATTTCCCTTCCCTTTTTTAACATTATGTTTGGGAAAAGGAGGGCTATCCCCTCCCTATCTTTTTTTCGTTTATTATACCAATAACGTCTCTAAAACATCTTCTATCACTTCCGATCTCAGTTTCAAAAAACTTAGTTGCCCATTTGGCAAGAACGGGCTTCCTTGATTGACGTTTTTTTGGCCCAATAGTAGCGTGGTTGATTGGGGTTTTGTGTACAGCCGGGCCCAAGTCGGAGACTTTCCACTCCATTTTCTTTACTTAGCAATGATCCTTTCTTATATCCATATTTAATTTCCCTCACCCTTTGTGCGGGTAGGGTTGGAAACTGGGAATTTTTCTTGGGGCCCAGGGTTGACTTTTTTTGCAGGTGAAATCACAAAAAAAGGCCCTGTGATAATATAAAAATTTTCCCGTTTTGTTTTGTTTGGGGGAAGGGGACCGGGGGTGGCGGGCCCGGCTTGTAAACATGGCCAGAAGTGGACGGTCTCAGAGGGAAAGGAATAGTTTTGGGTTTCGATTTTTTTTTAGCACTATCAAAGGCCCAAAAATTTTTGCGAAAAAAATGTATCACTAGTCAGTTTTTATCGTTAATCGATGCCATCCCCCGGGTCGAGGGGGGTCCCGGGTTATGAAAAAAACCCCCTGGGTGTAAAAAGGGTTAAAAACCCCTAAAAGGGGTTTTAAACCCTCCCAAAGGCCTGGGCCCCCTATAACCCCTTTTTTTTAAAAGATTGTCACAAAAAAGAATTCTCCATGACCCAGCATTCTCCACCTGTTTCCACCCTTAAATACTACATATCTTTCACCCCCAGGTAGATCTCTTTGTGACTTGAAAAGCCACTGGGGGGGGAAAAATGTTGTCAATAAAGGATCCATTATACTGTTTATGTGTTTATTTTTCTTTTGTGTTCAGTTTTTTTAAAAACCTTTTTTTCCTTGGGGTTTCCCAAAAAACTACAGAAATTTATTTATTTTGTAATGCTTTAAAGAAAAATTGTTTCAAATCTTTTATTTTTTTAATTGTTTTAGTTGAAAAAGGGAAGAATAAATACTTCGAAAAAATGGGGGAGCATTTGCATGATGTGAGCATGTTTGCTGGGGGAGAGTGTCCCAGAGCTGGGTGGCTTTTGGGCGGGGTTCTGGCCAAGCGGGAAAAATTGGGCTCCCCCAGTTTATTTCGAAATTGGACCGTCAGTTTTATTTTTGCCCCCCACTTGCAAGCCAGAGGGACACACCATTTAAACCCCTAACTTTGGCAAATTTTATAAAAAAATTTAAGTATTAGGGTTTATCCCAAAAAGGTATCCATTTCTTTTTCTTTGATATTCATGTTTATAAAAGAAATATGAAATCCTGTTAAAAAACTAAATGAGGAAAAAGGAATAACAAAATGTATTTCCTATTTTTTTTCCCTCACCTCCCCTTTCCCAAAAATTTTTTTCCCCACAAAGATCCCTTTTATTGTGTGACAAAAAAGGGAAAAACCAATTTACCATTACTTTATTCAATGGCAAAATTTCCCAGAATAACTGCATCAAATTCCAATGATTGCTAAAAAGAAATTTTTTCCCTCCCATATTTTAAAAGAGCAGACATGGTAGCTTTCAACCCCCAAAAATTTGGTCCCACAAACCTGCACCCCTAAATTCCATTCACTTAAAAAAAACCAAATTTTAAAAATTACAAAAATTTAAATTTGGTTCTAAAAAGTCCTATCACTTTCCATACTTTCCCAAACCAATCTTACAAAAACGGGACTGAAACCGTTCCCCCGAAATTTTGGTGTTTTTATGTACTTATGTTTTGCCGTAAAAGTTCTTTGTACACTCTCCGGGGTCGAAATTTCCCCTTTCCCTTTAAAGGGGGGACGTTAGTGTACAGCGGGCATTCCAGCCAAGAAAAACACAAGCAATTTGAAAGAGAAATCAGGGGGTTTGGTTTTGGCCCCTTTTTTTAAAGGGTTTCCCTCATTATCCATTTTTTTCATTTTTTGGGTTTTGATGTGGTACATACATTTTTTCTGGTTTTTTTAAAAAGGGGCCGAAAACCCCTCTGACATTATACCCCAAAAAGGCCCTTCCCCTTTATTTTTTTGCGGGGTTTTGTTTTGGGTTTTAAAAATTCTTTGTTGTATCCCCCTTGTTTACATTTTTAAAATTTCCTCAAGTTTTCCATAATGGGTAGTTGAAAATTTCTCTTCTTTGACCCTTACATCTTTTTTGGGGGGGCCTTTTTGAAAAAATTTGGTGAGGGGTCCCCTTGGAGGGGTCATTTTGGGTCTTCAAATTGGGGGGAACGGGTCATGAAAATTTTTCAGGTGAATCTGAAAAGGGAAAGGGACACAGGAGCTATTTTTTTTCATCTCTTTATTTTCAGATATGAGGTGGGGAAAATTAGGGGGGGGAAGGATTTACTGTCCCTTTTTTGGGAACAGATTTTTTTCCCACATAGCTCCCTTTTGACTTTACTGTTTCCCTATTACTAAAGTGTATTATATTTTTTTGGAAAAAGTTATGGGAATTAATTCTCCCAAAAATTTTTCCTGTTTTTTTCCTTTTTATTTTGCTTTTTTGTGCGCAAAATTAAACCCTGGGGTCGCATTTGTCAAAGGGCCCTTTTGAAAAAAGTCTGTGTAAAATTTCCCTTCTGAAAATTTTGTTCATCCTCTATAGCCCGGGCCCTTGTCATAAGTGGTTTCCATTTAGGGGCAGAAAAGAAAACAACCTGCTCTTAAAAACCCGTGTTGCCCCCGGATTTTTGAAAAAACTGATGGGTTTCCAGGGGGTTGGCCCATCTTGCTTCTTGGGAAACCCCTTTTAAATATTTTTTATTTTATGGGTTGGGTTTGTGTTATCGATATGTAGTTTTTCGCAATTGCTTTACTACCATTTTTTGTTGTGGAGAAAAATTTTCTCCGGAGGGGGGGTATAAACCCCTTTCAGGGCCCGAGGGCCCCCCCCCCTTCCCGAAGGGGGGAAAAAAAATTTTTGTTTACTGCTTAAAAGCCAAAATAAATTTAAACCCCGATGCCCAAAAAACAAAGTTTTGTTGGGTGTGGTCAAGAGGGGCCCCCTGGGTCCTTTCAAAAAGTCCGGGGTTGCAAAAGTGTAGTTTAATTAAAAGGGCAGTCCTCTCTTACCTTTGCAGGGGGCAAATTAAAGGGAAAAAACCTGCTTTCCCCTTTATTACCTGGTTTAAAATTTGTGTACTTTTTAGTTTATTTCTTAAGGGGCGCCCGAAAAAATTAAACCCTTTTGCCCCTTGGGTTTTTATGAGGGGAAATTTGGCCCCAAAGAAGCAAAAAAATACAGATCAGTTTTTCCTTTAAATTTTTTAGGGGGGTTTTTAGCATCGTGGATGCCTTTCCCGGGGGCAGATTACTTTTTCCCCCCCTACTGGGAGTCACCCCCTGACGCCGGGGGTAAAACCAAAAAAAGGAAACTGATCCGGTTTCGTTAGTTTGGAACAAAGTGTACACAAAAAAAAATGATAAAAACTTAGGAATTGTTTATTCCCGCTTTTTTGTGATAAGGAAAATTTTGGGAAAAATAAAAGGGCAAAAAACCTTTTGGAAAAAAAAAGTGTTTTGTGTGGTATTCCCTAGGGGCTATGGAAGAGGGGGGGCATTTTTAAGGGGGCACTTCAGTTCTATTTAAAATCACAGATCCTGTCGAGGGGGGGTAAAGAACCCCTTTGTCATGCTTTCAAGAGCAAGGTAGGTTTTGAATTACCCCTTTAATACAGGGGGGCTGCCAAAATTTTTTGTGTCGCAAGGGTTTGTAATCAACCCCATAAGTTGGGGGAGTGAGGTGCGGGGCTTTTTTAGTCCCCGCCAAAATGGGCGTCAAAAAAAAAACAGTTTAATGAAAAAATTTCTGGGAAAAATAAAAACCCCCCCAGGGGGGAATTTTTAAAACATAATAATTTTCAGGGTCCCCCAATTATCCTTCCTTTTAAAACCGTTCCCCGGGGGAAATGGGGGTTTTATTGAAATAAAAACGAAATTTTTTTTAAAACAATTTTTTTTCTTAAAAAAATAATGTTAAAAAAAAAATTTTAAACCGTTCCGACACCCAGAAATATTTAAAAAAATTTTTTTTTTACATTTAAATTAGATGTAGTAAAAATAAAACAAAAATTTTAAAGGGGAAAATGATGAATGAAAAAATTAAAAAAGATAAAAAACTACTTTTATTGGGGAAAATTTTTCTTGTGTTGGGGAAGGGGTGGAGGAGGGGGGAGAGATTGGGAAATTTCTGGGTTTGGGGAAAAGGAATTTTCCCCTTCCTTTTAACACCCCAAGGGACCCAAATGCCCTTTTTGGGGTTATTTTTTCTTCTTTGTTTCTTAAAAGGGCCCCTAGGGGCCAGCCCTTTAGGGGGCCCCTGAGTTGTCTCGCAAAAAAAAAAAATGTTTGAGAAGGGTCTGTTTCTGGGGTCTCTTTTTAAAAAACCCTTTTAAATGTCGCGGGGGCCCTATATATTTCGTTTGCGAGGTACCGTTTTTTTGGGGCGTAAAATATAAATCATAAATTCTGGGGGCTTTAAAATTTAGGCAAAGGGGAAAAGTAGTTGGGGCCCCCATGTGAAGGGGGAAAGGGTTTTTGGTGGGGCAGGGGGTGGCCCCCACATAAAAAAAATTTCCCCGGGGGACCCCAAAATGCATAATGGAAGAAAAAAAAAAACTCCGCCGTTTTTTTTAATTAAAAAAAGCCGATTTGTGGTCTATTTTTTGTTTTAGTATTTTTTGGGGGGTATTTCGGGGTTTTCTTGGGGTTTTTTTTGGGGTAGGGAAAGGGAAAAAAAAAATTATTTTTATAAAAAAGGAGGTGATTTTTGAAATTTAAATTTTAAATAAAAAAAAGAAACCCGGAAAAAAAGGAAACCCCAAAGTACAGGAAATGTTTTGATTTTTTTCCGATTTTTTCAAAAAATGGGGAAAAAATGATGTATAGTCCAATAAAAAAAGCCAAAAAAAGCCATTTTTTTAAAGCATCATGAATGGGTTGGGTGTTTAAATTTTTACAAATTTTTTACAGTTTTTGGGGAGTAGTTTTTGAAAAACAAAATAAAAATTTCTATTTTTTGGGTTTTAATAAAATTCAAAAAAAAAAAAAAAGCAAGAGTAATATACAGGGGGCCCGGAGACATGGGGCTGATGAACAAAAGGAAAAAAAGTTTTTTTAGAAACCCCGGAATGTCTGCTTTTTTAATTTTTGGGGCCCAAATTTTTAAAATTTTTGTATTTTTTAAAATTTTGTGAAAATTTGGGGCCAAAAATTTCCAAAATTTTCCCGACCCCTGTTATTTTTGGGTAGTTGAAAAAACGGTTTAAATGGGCAGTTTTTTTGTACTCAATCGATAGAAAAAATTTGAGTTTTTGAAGAAAAAAGTTTAAGAGGTTTTGGTTGGGGCTTGGGGAAAAAACGGAAAATTTGGGCCCAAAAATTTGGGGGCCCCAAAAATGGGGGCGAAAAATTTTCGATTTTTTAAAAAAAATTTGCCGAAGTCGCTAACTTCGCGGGGGGGGCGTTTTTTCCTCGTTTTTCCCTCAAAATTTTGTTTTTTTTTTGGGTCTTTACAATCGGGGGAAAAAATTCTCTATCTTTGTAAGAAAAAATAATTGTTTTTTTTTTTGAATATTTTTCGGGCACCAGAAGCAAAAATTTTGGATTTTTGGCCCCTTTTGACGTCAAGGGTTTAAAACTTTCCCTTTAAAAAAGGGGCCCAAACCCCTTTTTTTTTGTACAAATTGCCCAAATGGCTTGCAACACACTTTCGGGTGATGTTTCTCATTAAAACTTTCCAATTTTCCTAACCCCCCCTTTCAAAAAACTCCTTTTAAATTTTTGAAGAAGGGCCCAAAACCCTTTTTCCATCAAATCTTCCCCCCCTCTTCAGCAAGAAATTTTGAGCTGTGATCTGTTGGGTGTTCCCGCTGAAGCTCCCTTTCAGCTCCCCAGTGGTGAGCCCCCCATTGTGGTTTTTTCCCCCAAATCTTCCAATCCCCCAAACCAATTCCCAACCCCCTGGGAAATTCCCAAAAGCCAAAAATAGAGTTCACAACTGACGTAGGTTCATCGGCCTGCCCCAAAAACCCCTTTTAAATCCCTCTTTTTGGACACAATCTGGGGCCCCAAGTTTCTCCAAAACAAGTTCAGATTTCCCGGGAAATCACTCCCTCCCGCCTTACCTATAAAGGGTTATGCAATGGAGGATGCTGAAGTGTTTTTCCAAAAATCTTTTTAGGGTCAAACGAGTGTCTGAAAGGGCACATTAAAGCACCTTTGAAAAAATTGCTTTCGTGTAGGTTTTTTAAAACCCCCCCAGGGGCCAAGGCCAAAAATCTGAAGGGGTTTGCCCCAGTGTCCAAGAAATTTTGAAAAAAAAAAAAAAAAAAAAAAAAAAAAAAAAAAAAAAAAAAAAAAAAAAAAAAAAAAAAAAAAAAACTATTTTTTTTTAAAAATTAAAGAGCATATTTTTGTAAAGGTAAATAAGACAAAAAAAAATTTGATCGGTATTTACCGAGAAGTGCCAAGAATTTTGTAAAAAAATGATGTGGTGGCGGAAAACATCGACGTTTTCCCATACAGCTTACTTATTCAGGGGTTTTTTTATAGTTTTTTTTTTTTTCAATTTTTTCTTTTCCCTACTAACTTTTGGGGCCTGGGGAGACCAAACTGTTAAAAGTTATTATAAACTCATGTATTAAACAAAAAAATGCCAAAATTTTCTATTTTTGTTTCCCACTGTTGTTTATTACAAAAACATGCAAAAATTTGTATAATAAAATGTTCTATCATATATTTACTATTTACAATCATGGACAGGTTTTTAGAACTGCTGGGCTTGTGGAATCCTTGAAAAAAAGGCACCATGCCGAGGCCCCTTACTTCCCTCAACAAAACGGGTCTTTGGCTTTTGTGCCGTCGTTTTTTTTTTGCACAGACGATGCAATTTCTGAGAAAAATTTTTCTGAGTTGAAGGAAGTGTATTATGAAATGATCACCTTCCCCTCCTAAAACGCTTGGGTATACCCTGAGTAATTCGGGGCCTTGTTGATAGCAGGTGTTTTACTGGTACTTATTATGAGTGTCTGAAAAACGACAAAAAAAAATTCACCATAGGGTGGTCTGTTCCCCGTCTTTATTTGGTAATATTTATGCTTTGAGATTGAAATGTCCATGAGGGGAAGAAAAAGTTTATGTACCATTGAAACCCTTTCAAACCCAGTCAACAAAACCAATTGCATGTCACATTTGTAAACCCAAGCGCATGTTTTGTGTAAATCAATCACTGTCAGGTTTTCGAATACGTTATTGTCACTCGATCAACTTTGCCACTGTTTGCATTTCATTATGGTAAATGGTTGTAACAATGGACTTTCTTTTTGTCATGCCACCATACTGCCATGATGTCTTGGCGGGGAAACACCTGCACGTCATCCCCCACGAGCCCTGCGTTGAGTCTGGGCATATGTTACGATTAGAGCACTGTCCCACAACATCTGTTTTGTTCAGCTAAAAACACTGAGTAAGGGTTTTGTTTTCCCAGCTATGGGTAAAAAATGTATCCCCCTTCCCAAAAAAGGTCCCATCATGTTTTCATACGTACCTGAGTC
Source organism: Cherax quadricarinatus (assembly GCF_026875155.1). NCBI lineage: Eukaryota > Metazoa > Arthropoda > Malacostraca > Decapoda > Parastacidae > Cherax > Cherax quadricarinatus. The sequence continues at coordinate 35,444,890 of NC_069456.1, forward strand.
CCCCAATACACCCTGGTATCTTTCAATTTTTTTATTTCCCGTGTATAAAAACAATATCCAAAAACAGGCCTGTCAAAATCACAGAGTAAAAAACATTTTTTGTCCCAAAGCTTTTCCCTCTTGCCGGTATATAGCTTGAATGACATTTTTCCCTTTAAAACAAAAATAAAAAGATCGTCTTTTAAAAGATTCTTGAATGGTTTAAAAGTATATGTGAATTTTGTTTGAGATACATAAAAACATTTCTAATCTTGTAAACTGTCACTTCTGTCGGGCCCGGTTTTGCAGAGAAGGCAACAAAAGTAGGTAAGAAAAACTTTTTCACTGGTAGATTTCACTAAAGCCCGGGGTTGAAATTAGTCGATCGTGGCCGTTGTTTTTATTTTATGTTATAGACTGGGGCATAAGCATTATTGTTGCAAAAAGAAAATACTTTCTGCAAAAGTGTCTTTTCCCACCGGTGTAGTCTTGATGTGGGATATATGTATTTGCCATGGTGTACTCAAAATATTATTATTTCCCCGACTTTTGTTTCCATCATGGCTGGTCAAAGAATAATTCAAAGAATTCCAGTTCATTGGCCGGGGTTTCCCAAGGGGACAAGTAGGTAGAATTCCACTTTGAGAGTCATCAAAGGGGGGGGCGGGGGAAAAAGGGGGTTTTTTGCGAAATCCCACATTGGTTTTGTGGGGATACTGGAATAATAGGCGGTTTGTGGGGGTGGTTTTTTTGGTTTTTGGTGGGGGTGGTGCGTCCGCTTTGTCCGGGGCGACGGTCAGCAGCATGGGTCCCCCCCTGGGTGGGAGTCACGCAAGGCGGTTCCCCCTACCTCACCACTAAACCATCATGATGCCCGTGGTCTTTTCCTGCCAAACCCCCCCAATCCCCCCCCCCCCCCCTATCACTACCCGGGTTTCCCCCCCCCCCTGCTCCCCCCCACCCCCATAGGGGCAACCCGACCCCACCATAACATTACCAACCCCCATGGTGAATGATTTCCTTTTCCCCCCTAAAAAAATTTGGGGAAAAACAAAAATTTTTTTATGTCGAGCGCAATAAAAACACAATCCCTACTATCATCATCATTACTGAAGTCAGAGGGGCCCGGGCCCGCGAAAATATTGTTTTTCTTGCGTTGGGAACAACCACCGTGAGTACGCTGCCCACTCCCGGGTAGAAGGGGAGGATGTCGGGTTTTTTGCACTTTTTCGATATCCGGTCATCTTTTCGGTCATAACTGATCAAAAACCATAGAATTGTCTTCATTTCCCCTTCCATCTGTCAAAAATATCAGATGGAAGAGGAGAGTCCCAATTTTCCGGGGGTGAGAGCTGCTTTCGACGAGGCATGGTGAAAAAGGGTAACTGAGTGGGGTTCCCACAATGCTATGCGGGCGCCAGATTTTTTTTTTATGGGGCAACCCCCCACGAGACCCGTTCTCTCAATGTAGGCCCAGAGCGTTTCGCGCTAAATTTGACGGCGCTAGAATTTTGGCTAGTCTACGGTTTGGACATCAACGTGAAGCCGTGATCTACGGAGTGGCCCCAAAGGGTTAAAAATTTGAAATGACCTGTGGTCCCTGGGTGGAGGAGGGAGTGGGATTTGGGGGGCAAGAAAATTCACTGTGATGAACCCCCCTCCTTTGAATTAAGTCATCCAAATTTGGAGGTGAGCAGGTGCATTGTACTTACTAGGAGGCCTTGGAAAACCAATTTTTTTTTCCCAGGAGGTAATTCTTCCATGGACCAAAAACTTCATTGAACACTAGACGAAAATTTCCCTCATGACCATGCCTTATTATAGATCTCCAAAACCAACAATTTACTATTCATAACATTGTTTTTCCCCAAACTCTGGGATTTTCGAAAAGGTAAATAGTAACGGCTTCACTTTGAAAACCCCACTGCATTAAAATAGAACATGAGGCCGCCTGTCCTTTTATGGTTGTCCTGGCAGTGCCTTTACTTCCCAAGTAATGTAGGGCCCCTTTGGGATTTTTTTCCAAAAAAGGCCCCGTTTGTCCATTGAACATTCAGGTTTCAGTCCTTCAGTCTATGTATCCTTGAATTTGCAATTTTTTAAACCGTTTGTGGTCCCAAAATGCAGCCTCACCATGCCTTTCACACTGTGTAGCCCAAAACATTCTTAAATCTCTCAAAACCAGTCTTTGCGGCCTTAAATTCCTCGCATACCATTTGTTGCAGGCAAATTTTTTTACCCAAAAAGTATGCAATGCCTAGCCTTTTACAAAAAGCGAGTATAAAACTATTCTGCTAATTTTTTTCGTTTATCCCCCACCAATAATAATTCTCAACTCTTCGAGTTTCTAGTGATCCATTTTTTTGGCATATTTACCCCTTTGCAACAACAGTTCCTTGATTTTCCCTTTTTCGGCTATGTGGAAATATGGTTTTGGGATTTGTTAACATCCTGGCCCGTTCGCCCCCACGTAGCCACTTTCATGGTTCAATGATTTTTTCTTAAATCAATATATTTTCCCCTTCCTTTCCAAAGGTTGGCAAGGAGTTATTTGGAGCCTGGAAGCTTTTTTTAGCACTTGCAAGCACTAAAATGAAGGGTTTTGAAATATTTATATGAACTGTGAGGGGACCGTGCTCATGGTAAACATGGCACACTGGTGGGAAGGGGGCCGAGGCGGGTCGAGCCCTGGTCGGTCCCGGTGAAAGCAATTAGCGAGTTGCGGAACATTTTGGAGCCAATGTTTAGACGAAATAACACGCCCAATTTTCCCAAAAAGGAAGACTTCAGGGCCGGACGTTTTTTGAGGGACCATGTTACCTATTACAGCCCTTGCGAAGTGGTCAAGAAAGTTCTAAGACCTCGCCTGCAGGGGGGGGTTTGTGGGCGATAGCGTCTTATAGCTAAGTACTCCCATCAGTGGACCCTCAGCTAAGATACTAATCCCTTCCCGAAAACTATCGTTTCTGAAATTTTTAGCTGAAATAATTTTCCCATAAGAAATAATGGAAATCAAATTAATCCGTGCAAGACACTCCAAAGTATGAAAAAAAAAAAATTTACCACATGAAATATTAATTTTAATACACACAAACTGACACTTACCTTTATTGAAGATCTGGTGATGATTGATGGGACGGGAGGAGGGGAGTGTGTGGAAGTTGCTAATGTTTAGAAGGGGAACCCTTTCCATTAGGACTTGAGGTATCCAGTCCTTTTCCGGGGTTACTTCCCTTTCTTCTTTTAATGGCACTAGGACCAACTTGAGGAGTCACTGGACCTCTGTCGCACAACAATCTGTCTATAGAGGTCTGTACCTCCCGTTCCTTTAAGATTTGCCTAAAATGGGCCACAACATTATCATTGTAATAGTGAACATCAAAATGGTATACAATACCGACAGGTTGTTAGGTAAGACACATATGCAACAGTTAGACAACTTTATTCCGAAACGTTTCGCCTACACAGTAGGCTTCTTCAGTCGAATACAGAAAATAGGCAGGAACAGTAGAGATGTGAAGACGATGTAATCAGTCCATCACCCTTGTAGTCGTAGAATTTGAGGTTGTCAGTCCTCGGCCTGGAGAAGTTCAGTTCCATAGTCAGGAACTATCTGAAGATCAAGCGACAGTGCGGAGACTTAAATACTGTCGGAAGGAGAGGTGAGTAGTAGTAGTAGTAGTAATAGTAGTAGTAGTAGTAGTAATAGTAGTAGTAATAGTAGTAGTAAGTAGTAGTAGTAGTAGTAATAGTAGTATAGTAGTAGTAATAGTAGTAGTAATAGTAGTAGTAATAGTAGTAGTAGTAATAGTAGTAGTAGTATTGTATAATGTAGTAGTAGTAATAGTAGTATAGTAGTAGTAATAGTAGTAGTAGTAGTAGTAGTTAGTTTAGTAGTTGTAGTAGTATTATAGTAGTAGTAGTAGTTAGTAGTATAGTAGTAGTAGTAAGTAGTAGTAGTAGATAGTAGTAGTAGTAGTAGTAGTAGTATAGTAGTAGTAGTAGTAGTAGTAGTAGTAGTGTAGTAGTAGTAGTGTAGTAGTAGTAGTAGTAGTAGTAGTAGTAGTAGTAGTAGTAGTGTAGTAGTGTAGTAGTGTAAGTAGTAGTAGTAGTAGTAGTAGTAGTAGTGTAGTAGTAGTAGTAGTAGTAGTAGTGTAGTAGTAGTAGTAGTAGTGTAGTAGTAGTAGTAGTAGTAGTAGAGAATGTAACCACTGAAAGGTCATGTCCCTCTCAGATCCAACACTTCTCACTTGAAAAGCTTGCCCAAGGTGTTTTCTGTACCAAGATGCCATGTGTTGCAGTGTCTGACAAGATGAACATCAAAATGGTATACAATACCGACAGTGTTGTTAGGTAAGACACATATGCAACAGTTAGACAACTTTATTCCATAGTTCCTGACTATGGAACTGAACTTCTCCAGGCCGAGGGACTGACAACTCAAATTCTAGACTACAAGGGTGATGGACTGATTACATCGTCTTCACATCTCTACTGTTCCTCCCTATTTTCTGTATTCGACTGAAGAAGCCTACTGTGTAGGCGAAACGTTCGGAATAAAGTTGTCTAACTGTTGCATATGTGTCTTACCTAACATTGTAATAGTCACCAGCATGGCTTGCAATAGCTGTGTTAGGGTGATTTTCATCCATAAAGATTTGCAGTTCAACCCACTTTGGACACATTTCCTTAATCTTTGAAGTAGGCACAATGGATTCCACAACTGGCATAGGTTAGCCCAAAACCATTCAAAATCTTACTTAACCCTTCAGGGTCCAAGGCCAAAATCTGAAGTGGTGCCCAGTGTCCAAGAATTAAAAAAAAAAAAAATGTTATTTTTACTTATGAAATGGTAGAGAATCTTTTTGTGAATGTAATAAACAAAAAGTACAAAATTTGATGGAAAATTGACGAAATTATGCTCTCGTGAATTTTGATGTGTCAGCGATATTTATGAATCGGCGATTTTTGCCGACTTTGACTCCCATTTTAGGCCAATTACATTGTTCCAGTCGACCAAATTCTTAGCTATTTCACTAGCTATCGATTGAGTACAAGAAATTGCCAAGTCAACTGTTTCAACTACAAAATAAAGTGACCGGAAATTGTTAATTTGGCCAATTTAACACAAAGTTCAAAATATTCCAATTTAAAAATAGGGTCCAGATAAACAATGTAGGTATTCTGGCACTAAACTAACATTTCCTCTGTTCATTAGTTATGTTTTGAGGCTTTACAAATAAATTCCATTTTGATTTTTTTTATTCACATAATGAATTTTATTCACACAAAAAATAGAAGATTTACTGTTATGCAATATTGTAATAATTGTATAACTATCATCACCACATTTGTGAATGCATATTAGACCCACGTGCGAAGTCGTTTGTTTGCTCTTGAACATTGGCAAAAATTTAACATTTCCGCCAATTTGAGCTCAGTTTCAAGCCATTTCCAGTGCTAAAAACCAATCAAAATTATCTCTATTTCTGTAATATGTCTTCAATTCTATCAAATGAGACCAAGAAATCACAAATACAAACTATAAAAAAACATACGAAAAAACACTGCAAAATCGCTGTTTTATCGAAAATCACGGTCTCAGTTTTTTTTTCTCTCATTATACACAGTGTGCTGCAGGATTTGTTTTATGTGGTGCACACATATCACATAGATGTATTCTCTCATATCTAGGCCCAAATTTACCACTCACAGTTTATCAGAGTGAGCTGAGCTCATGACGTAGATCTACGGTTTGGACCCTGACGTAAAGCCGTAGATCTAAGGGACGGACCCTGAAAGGGTTAATATAGCTGAAATTTTCCCCCACTGGTGTATCTCATTTGGGCAGACCCAAAAACACTTCTCTGATTTTATTTCAAACAGTGATCGCTGATTTAAACTTCCTGCATGACCCATGAGACCATGTACCATAGAGACTGCATGCAATCCAGGCAGGACTTCATCTGTTACCCTTTCTGCAGGACTAAGCAGATTTTTCAAGGTGGTGGCCATTTACAACTCTCCTAACTCGCTAGTCTATAGGACTACTAAAGTATTTACAGTAGACCATTGTTTAATACGGTTTGGTCTTGCACGTTTTGGTTATAGCACGACTGAAGAACTGGGTCATATTTTTGTTGAACACTTTGTAAATATACAAATAACCCGCACATAAAAGAGAGGAGCTTACAACGATGTTTCAGTCCGAGTTGGACCATTTACAAAGTCACACTAACAAAACGGAGAGAAGGATGGGTATATATAGGCAGGAGGTGGTAGTAGTGGAGGGAAGGAAGTAGTAGTGGGGAGGTAGTAAGAGTAGGAGGGGCCAGTCAAATACTAAGAAAGAGGAGCACTGCAAGGGAGATAGGTGCCCACAGAGGGTAACAACAAGAACATCGAGGGGGGGGAATAAATAATAAAGACGGAACAAATATACAGGGCAGAAGAAAGACCAACCCAAGGAGAAAAAGGAAAGAGGAAGGGGAAAAGGGAGAAGAAAAGATGAGGAATCAGGTTAGGTCACAAGTGTTCTGAAGTTTGGAGCATTTTACAATGTAGTGGGAGACGAAGGCATCTACAGAGATAAGCCAAGGACTAAGATTCATACGAGGAAAGTTGTGTATTAGGGAGGATTCAACCAGACGGCGACTGTTAAAGTTGGAAGTAGGGAAGACAGTTTTAGCAGAAGACCAGTCAATAGGATGGCTGTGATCTCTGATGTTAGTGTAAACTTGCTATCTGGCTTTTATATGCATTTAAAAAGGGAAAAAAAAATGGCTTTCTGTTTCCCGGCAATGCCCACTTTTGGTGGTACCCTGGAACCTAACCGCCAGTGGGGCCCCTACTGTATTTGTCATGTTGGTAATACTGAGTTTTATCCTAGTTTTTATATAAAAAAAATATTCAACACTTCAGCTGTTTACAAGGCAGGGTCCCAAAAAAAGAAAAACACAAAAAAAAATGATAAACTTTCATCTTCAATCTTTTCCCCTTAAACCTACATTCTGTCTTTGCAGAGGAGCTCAGTACAACAGTTTAGACGTCCCTCCAATGCCAATACTACCCAAACCCCCCTCCTTTAACCCTTTGACTGTCGCGGCCGTATATATAGTCTACAAAAGGGGTACCGTGTTTGATGTATATATACTCAAATTCTGCGGCTTAAAATCAGCAGGAGAAAGCGGTAGGCCCAATGTGAGAGAATGGGTGTGTGGTCGTGGACCATATAAAAAAAAATCCGAAGCACGCTGTAAGGGAAAAAAAAAAACTCCGACCTTTTTTTTTTTTTAATTAACCTTTCAGGGTCGCCCCGTAGATCTACGGCTTTACTTCAGGGTCCAAACCGTAGTTCGCATGAGTCACTCACTTGATAACTGTGGGGGTACTTTTGGGGGCTAGATAGAGAAAATACATCTATGTGGTTGGGGGCACCACAAAAACAGATCCTGCAGCACATGGTATAATGAGAGAAAAAAAATGAAATCAGATTTTCGTTTAAAAAACAGCAATTTTGCAGTGTTTTTTCGTAGTTTTTTTATTTGTATTTGCGTTTTTGGTTATTTGTAGAATGGAAGACAAATTACAAAAGAGAGATGTTTTTTGTTTGGGTTTTTTTAAAACTGGAAATGGTTGAAACGGTCAAAGTAGCAGAAAGTTAAATTTTTGCCGTATTCAAGAGTAAACAAACGCCCTCACACGTCAATACACGTCAGTGGTGGGTTTTAATATACATTCAAAATATGGTGTGATATTTATACAATTTTACAGTAGAAAAAGTAAATCTTTTTATTTTTTGGTGTGAATAAAAATTTTATTATGTGAATAAAAAATCAAAAAGGAATTTATTTGTAAAGCCTCAAAACATAACTAATGAAGAGGAAAAATTTTTTTTGTGCCGGAATGCCTCTTTTTTCATTTGGACCCTATTTTGAAATTGGAAATTTTACTTTTTGTTAAATTGGCCAAATTAAAAATTTCCCATCACTTTATTTTTAGTTGAAAAAAGTTGACTTGGCGATTTTTTGTGTCAAATTTGATAGAAAAGAAGTAAAATAGTGAATAGTAAAAATTTTGGTTGATTGGAATAATGTAATTGGCTAAAATGGGAGTAAAAAAGGCAAAAACGCCATTCGTAAAAATCGCTGAACTTTAAAAACGCGAGAGCATAATTTTGCAATTTTTTCCCCAAAATTTTGTATTTTTGTTTTATTACCTTCACAAAAAAGATTCCTACGATTTCATAAGAAAAAAAAAAACAAAATTTTTTTTTTTAAATTCTTGGACACTGGTGCGTGACTCCAGATTGGGCCCCTTTGGGTCCTGAAAGGGTTAAAATGCCAACTTTGTGGGGGCTATTTTCGCATATATTTATGGTTGTATTTCGTTTTTTTGGTCCATTTGATAGAAATGGAAAAATATTATAGAAAAGAGGTGATTTTGATTTATTTTACTATAAAAAAAAACCTAGAAAAGGGGCTCAAAATAGGGGAAATGTTTGATTTTTTTTCCAATGTTCAAAAAATAAACAAATGATGCCCTTGTCCAATAAAGTCCCAAAAAAACCCCTAATATGCGTCTGAATGGGTTGTGTTATTTATACAATCATTACAGTATTGCAGTAGTCTGCATAATGTAAGTCTTCTTTTTTTTGTTTGAATAAAAATTCAAAATAGGAAAGAAAGAGTAACTTTCAGAGGGGCCTGGAGACGTGACTGATGAACAAAGAAAATGTTATTTTAGAGCCAGGAATGTCTGCATTGTTCATTCTGGACTTATTTTGAAATTGTCATATTTTTTAGTTTTCGTGAAATTGGCCAAATTGCAAATTTCTGACCACATTATTAGGTAGTTGAAATCGGTTTAAATGGGGCAGTTTCTTGTACTCAATCGATAGAAAAAATGGAGTTCTAAAGAAATAGCTATGGTTTGGGGGACTGGAACAAGAGAATTAGCCGAAAATAGGGCTCAAAGTGGGGGAAATCCCCAAATTTGTAAACAGCGCCGAGGTCGCTAAGTTCACGAGAGCATAATTTCCCGTCAGTTTTCCATCAAATTTCGTTTTTTTGGTGTCATTACAATCGGGAAAAGATTCTCTATTATTTCATAAGAAATTTTTTTTTTTTTTTTTTTTTTTAAATTTTGCGACACCAGGAGACACCTCAGGATTGGGGGTTGCGACAGTTAAAGGGTTAAAGTGCAGGCATTGTATCTCCCCTTTCCAGAATTTTAATTACGGCTAACCAGTTTCCCTGAATTCCTTCACAAAATACTACCAATAGCTCATAGGTTCGAAAACCATTCATCTCCATCACTCCTATCTAACATGCTTACAAAACGCTTGCTGGAAGACCCAAACCCTCACCCACAAAACCTCCTTTACCCTTTCCCTCCAACCTTTATGGGGAAAGACTCCTACCCTGCCTTTTCCCTTTCCCCCAAAAGATATTTACACTCTCCAAGTCACTATTTTGTTCCATTCTCTCTAAAAGACCAAACCACCTTACAGCCCTTTTCAGCCCTCTGACTATGCTTTTAGTAACTCCACACCCCCTCCTAATTTCCACACTATGAATTCTCTGCATTTAAAATTTACACCACACATTGCCTTAGACAGGACATCTCCCTGCCTCCAGCCACCTCCGGGTGCAGCATTTACAACCATGCTTCACACCCCCATAGGAGTGTTGGTACCACTATAATCTCGTCATTACTTTCTTTGCCTCCATGGATAACGTTCTGTCTCCACGATACCTCAAACGCACCACTTACCTTTTTCCTTCATCGATTCTATGGTTTATTCATCCTTTATAAACCCATCCGCTGACAAGCCAACTCCCAAATATCTGAAAACATTCACTTCTTCCATACTCCCTCTCTCCAATGTGATCCCCAATTTTTCTTTATCTAAATCCTTTGATACCTCATCCCCTTACTTTCATCTTTTACTATTCACTTTCAACTTCTACCTTTACACACGGGTAGGAGGTCAATAAGCAAAAGTAGAGGTCAACAGAGCAGGAGTAGAGGTAAATAAAGCTGGGGTAGAGGTCAATAAGGCAGGGGTAGTGGCCAATAAAGTAGTAGTGGTCAATAAAGAGGGGGTAGAGGTCAGTAAGTATTACCTTGAGAGTTAACAACTTGGAGAGCTGTGTTGATGGCAGCAACTCGGCTGCTTTCTTAGGTGAAGCCAGCAACTGTGGCATCTTTAACTTCCCCATTACCTGTCCAGAAACATTACACATGTATTATTATAGTCACTCATCATGGTTAGAGAAGGCTACATAAGACACATGATACACTACCTCAGTACTGCCACAAAGTATGGCAACACTGCATGCCTATACATGCACACTGTGCTATACCAGTGATTCTCAACCTGAGTAAAATTAAAGTAAAGTTTATTTCTTGTAAAGGTTACAATGTGTAACTACAATTTTGATTTGCTAAGTACAAAGATAGCCACTATCATGCCGAGGCATTTTGAGCAAACTAATCCTAATACATGGTAACTAATTAGAACTAGATAAGATAATAGTACATAGTAACTATACTTAAAACTAGACTAGTAGTAGTGGTTAACTGTTTTACAATCTTTCTTGAACTTAATACAAGTGAGTAGGGTTCGGTAAAATAATCTTGAACTTACACACAAAATCTACCTTACAAGTACAGGGGGACCCTGGTATCCATTCCTGAGAGCTCATTGAATGCCAAAATTATCGGAAAGCGAATTAATTTTCTCCATAAGAAATAATGGAAATCAAATTTATCCGTGCAAGACCCCCAAAAGTACTATGAAAAAAAGTTTTACCACATGAAACATTAAGTTTAATCCCACACAAACTGAAGAAGACATGCACAGTTAGTAGTACTCTACTAACAATAGAATACATGACACTTACCTTTAATACATAAAGGTGGTGACCCTACAGACTTAAACAACTATAGGCCAATATCAAACTTACCATTGCTATCCAAAATTTTTGAGAAACTCATGCACAGGAGACTATATTCATTTATAACAGCACAAAAACATACTCAACCCTGCCAATTTGGATTTAGGAAAAATAAAAGCACTAATGATGCAATCATAAAAATGCTAGATCTGCTTTACACAGCATTGGAAAATAAGGAATATCCACTAGGAATTTTTATTGACCTAAGAAAAGCTTTTGACACAGTAGACCACGACATCCTACTCCACAAACTTGACCATTACGGTATAAGAGGGCATGCACTTGCTTATTTCAAATCTTACCTTACTAATAGGTATCAGTATGTTACCATTAAAGACACAGCATCAACAACACGGCCACTTGATACCGGAGTTCTGCAGGGAAGTGTCCTTGGTCCCCTGCTCTTCCTCATATACATCAATGATCTTCCAAACGTATCCCAACACCTGAAACCCATTCTCTTTGCTGACGACACGACTTTTGTCATCTCTCACCCTAATCTTGCCACCCTCAACACCATTGTTAACGAGGAGCTGATCAAAATATCGACTTGGATGACAGCCAATAAATTTACGCTTAACACTGACAAAACCTACTGTATTATGTTTGGTAGCAGAGCAGGAGTTGCACAAATTAACATTAAGATTAACAACACTCTAATTACCAGACATAATGAGGGCAAATTCCTAGGCCTATACCTTGACAACCTGAATTTCAGCACCCATATCCAACACACAACCAAAAAAGTATCCAAAACAGTTGGGATCCTCTCCAAGATACGATACTACGTGCCGCGAAATGCCCTTCTCACACTATACCACTCACTTATTTTTTCCATACCTCACCTATGCTATTTGTGCTTGGGGATCAACTGCAGCAACACACCTAAAGCCAATAATAACCAGCAAAAAGCTGCAGTAAGAATAATCACTAATATCCCATCCCTGGCAACACCCCCCACTCTTCATAGATCTAAAACTTACTCCCTGTTCAGTACATCACACTTACTACTGTGCAATCTACATCTACAGGACCTTAAACTCCAATATCAACCTTGACCTAAAACGCTTTCTTGATAGTTGTGACAGAACCCACAGGCATAACACCAGACACAAACATCTCTACGACATTCCCCATGTCCGACTAAACCTTTACAAAATTCAATGTATGTCAAAGGCCCTAAAATCTGGAACACCTACCTGAGAACTCTAGAACTGCAGACACATTCATCACCTTCAAAACTACCATTAGAAAACATCTCATCTCCCTGATAAACCCCATCAACTAACTACACGAATACCACCTGGTGGTTCACACTTACACTCACTCACCCATTTGACCATAAAACAGAAATATTAATCTCAATCTTAAAATAATGAATCCTATGATACTCCAATACTGAAACTATGTACTGTGCCAAAACAAAAGCATTCACATGCTAAACTCACAAACTAGTATTTAGTCACTTAGCCATAATACCAACTTACCTCATAATTTGTAATATTTTAAAATAAAGAATTAATCTAAGTCTGCCCGAAATGCCTAGCCATGCTAGGCGTTCTAGTGGTACACTCTGTAATCATTATTTAACTACATGTAAACCACACAACAACAAATTCTGTAAATTCAACATTGTAATCTTTATAGAGAATAAACTTTGAATGAAGATCTGGTGATGATTGATGGGAGGGGAGGAGGGGGGGGGGTCGAAGTTTTTTAAATGTTTAAAAAGGGGAACCCCCTTTCCATTAACTTGAGGTGCAATTTTTTTTGGGGGGTTTATTTTCCCTTCTTTTAATCCCCAAAAGGGAGCAGGTGATCACGGGACCTCTTTTTGCACAAAAAATCTGTCCATAAAAGGTCTTACCCCCCGGGTTCCAAAAAAACCCTTTGACTGCCCGGAAACCCCCCAAACCTGAGGTGCTCCTGGTCGCAAAATTTAAAAAAAAAAAAAAATTTTTGTTTTTTATGAAAAATAGAAAATTTTTTTTCCCCCGATTGAAAAGACCCCAAAAAAAAACGAAATTTAAAGGAAAACTGACGGAATTATTCCCCCCTCGCCAAGTTAGCGATTTTTTCGGCGCTGTTTACAAATCGGCGTTTTCCCGCCCCCCTTTGAGCCCTTTTTTCCCGGCAATTTCCAAATTTTCCCCTCCCCAAACTCAACAATTTCTTTAGAACTCCATTTTTTTCTTCAAATTGGGGACAAAAACCCCGATTTACCGATTTGAATTTAACCTAATAATGTGCCCAAAAATTGGGTTTTTTGGGCCAATTTCACGAAAACAAAAAATATAAACTTTTTAAAAAATTGGTCCAAAATTTGAAAAATGCAGAAAATTCCTGGTTTCCTAAAAATAACTTTTTTCTTTGCTCATCCCGTCAGGCCTCCGGGCCCCTCGGATATTACTCTTTTTTTGGCGGCGGGGGCGCGGCAGAAAAGGGAACCTACCCCTCTTTTTTTCTCAAAAAAACATCGCTCTTAAAAAAAACTTGTGATGGCTAATTGAAATTCAACAACAGAACCCCTAACCACAACAGACCCCCAAATACTAAGAATGTAACCCAAATTTTACAAAATTAAAGATCAAGGAAGACAGCCCTGCAAACCCCCCAAAAAAACGGCCTCCGCTGCCAGACAACCATTTAAACCCCAAATTTCCCCGAGAAAAAAAACCTTCTCCTCCACGCTACACAGTATCTACTTCATGAACATAAAAAGGAATCGCAGAAAAACAACACCATAATAACAGAAAACACAAGCCCCCTAAAAACCAACTTGCTACCCAGCAAACCCCCGGTGTACATCAACCCCCCTCAACCGCCGCCACCCAGGAACCCAACAACAACAATAAACAGCTGCTCCCCCCCCAAACCTCCATTTTTCCCCTTAAAAGGGTTTCCACCCATGAAAAACCATTTTATGTTTATTCCTGCCCAATATCAAGGCCCTACATCTTTCTTTTAGAAAAAAAATTCAAAGCAACACCGAGCGACGAGAACCCCAAGATAACCAACCTCGAAACAAGCCCCCAAAAACCCTTTGGGAAAAAAGGGATTCCCTGGGGAATGTTGACACAAAAAATACCTAAAAGCAGCTATAGCCAGTCCAAAACTGACAAAAACCCAACAAAAAATAAAAGGGTTTGAAGAACAATCAAGGACTGGAATCAGAACAGCACACTCGACTAAATGAATACCTTGATTTCCAAGACGACAAAACTAAAACAAGATAAGTTGTCTGTTTTCCCCAGTTATAAAAAAACCAGCCAAAACCCCAAATGACAAAAACACAAGCCCAGTGCAAAAATTTGCAACCCAGGATAATACAAAACCCAAATACAAGCCCTCGGCAAAACAATAAATCAAAAAAACCCTTTTTGCTAGAAAACCAGGAAGTAAACACATAAAAATGATCCGATTTCCTTTAAACCCTAAAAAAAAGGGACCAAATTTAAAATTTCAAAATTTAAAAAATAAAAAAAGGAGTGTACATAAATGGTGTCAACAAAAAAAACCGGAAAATTTTTCTTTTCGGGCTGAGAAAATTTTAAACAAAAAACCCAAAAATACACCCAGGTTTCACCAGATGGGAAAATACTAGAAAAGGAAAAAACATAAACAACCCCCTAACCATCTCAAACAAACATGATTTTCCCTCCCTTTCCCTTTTAAAAAAGCTGACATTTCTGAAACCGTTAGAAAAGTGCCCTATAAATAAAAGGGGGTGGGCATATAGTGAAACTTACTATATTTTGGGTCATTATTTTTTTTATTTTTTTCATCACTAGCAAAATCTCCCCTTACCTCCAATACTCTATAACTTCTTTTAAGGCTTTTAATTGCTCTAATTTTTTAAATTCCAAGTCAAACTTATTTCCAAAATTTAATAAAAATCATTTTCTTACCTGTCCTTTAAATTTTTTTAAATAAATTTACTTTTTTTTTAGTCATTTTTTAAATTGGTATGAAAATTATGTAAATTCCAAACTTTTTTTGAAAGTCCCCCAAAACTATTTTTTGGGCTAGCAAGTCCCAAACCCCACCTCATTTTTTTATTTTTTAAATTGTGCAAAAAAACCGCCAATTTTTTTAATATTACAAACCAATCTTCCCTCCTAAACCAATTTTATTTCAAATAAACCTCGCCATTTAACTTTGGGTTTACCATTACAAATTTTTTAGCCCCTTATAATTTTTTTCCTTTTAAATTTTAGCTTTTATAACTACCCAGTTTATATATTAAACAATTTTTTAAAATAATCAAGGTGCTTTTCCCTCAGGTGCTAAAGTAAAATAAGTTCACACTTTTGCCATTTTTTCCCAAAAGCTCATTTATTTGAAACCACTTTATTTTCACCACAACTTATATTAGCCCTTTTTAAATTATAATTTTTTTACTATAATTCAAAATTTTAAAAGAATTACCTTTATAGCTACCTACACATACCCAAGCCCCCATTATTTGATCATCACTTTATTTGTTTTTGCCCTTTAATTTTTTTTTCCCTTTTTATATTATTTTAAAAAAAAAAAAAAAAAAAAACTACCTAGCTCATTTTTTTACATTTTTTAAAATAATTCGGTGCTACTTTTTGGGAAAGGGACTATTTACTTTGTTTTATACTTAAATTTCCTTAATTTAAATAGATTCACTACAAATCTTAGGAAAACAAGCTTTAAATCCGGGATCCCAACCTCTTATTTAATGAGCACATTTCCAAACCCAATATCAAAAAAACCAACCTACTCCCCAACAAAACACCATATTTAAATTTTTTGCACTTTTTACTTACTAAAACCCATTTAAAATCTGATTTTAACCCCCCCCAAACATCTCCTTGCCAACCTCAAAAAAACACATGACCAAAAATACAAGGCACAGATCACTCTTGTTTTCCTCGTGTCCACTAAACCTATGCAAAAACTCAATGAAACAAAAAAGGCCCAAAATCGGGAAATTCTTTACCTTTTAAATATAAAAAAAACACTACCGTTTAAAAAATTAAATCTCTTCTAAAGGGGTTCATTTTATCACTCAAAACCAAAAAAAATACTAAATTAACTGAACCATTAAATTGTATATCCAAAATTTTACTCAAAATTTAAATATCACAAAAAAATTTTAAACCCTAACTTTTTTTTTTTTTTTTTTTTTTTTTTAAATACACTACCTAAATAAAACACAATGCATGCAACCATTGACCTTTTTTTTGGGGTAATACTCATTTGAATTTTAATTTAATCTTTTTTTCAATAATGCCTCACCCCTTTTTTCATCATTGCTTAGTTAATTTTAAATTTAAATTTTTAAAGCCCCCCCGAAATCTATGCAAATAGTGGTTTTGGCATCTCCCTTTTACCGGTTTTTTTTTTGTCCCTTTTTATTTTTGGGTATGCTAAATAAAGGGGTTTTCCCAATTTTCCAATACTTAAATAACCCAAACATTTTAACTGTAATTATTTTAAAAAAACTGCAGAACAATCAAAGGCCCCTTCCAGTGCCACAAAAACAAACTACTTTAACTACAATACAGATTTTTAAGCAAGCTTTAAACGATGCCCATACATTACAAAAATTCCCTTAAACATCCCAAATGTCCATCATACACTAACTGAAACCGGGCTAAACCCCTGATAGAAACAGATGTCTTTTCCATTCCTGGTTAAAACACCCATACAAAAACGTACCAACCAACAAGGGGGGCACGGGCCATATACTACAACCAGACCAAAAAGAATCACTAAAAACTTCCCAAAAGGGGATGAACAGGGGGAAATATAAAATGCCAAAATTCCCAAATCCAAATACCTACAAAAACCTCTCACATTGAATAAAAAACTACAATTTTCCACAGTAAAACTTTAAAAATTGTCAAAACCTAGGAATATAAACTGATGCACGCATAAACAAAGACCTTACAAACTCTCAGGTACTTCAAAAAAATCCCTGCAAGACCGGGACCCACACCCCGGGAATTCACAAAAAACCAATGAGAACTGTATGTTGCTCCCAACGGGAAAAAAACCCCTACAAGGGGTTACGAGACTAGTTTTTCCCCTATTTGCCCCACATCTGGACCAAAAACCCAAAATATCCCCTTTAAAATCAGGCAAAATTTACAGATAATACCACAGACCACTACCCAAACTTTCCTCATAACCCCTTTTGGGTAAACTACCCCAAGACACTCAAAGTCCCCTTTCAGATTCAAAATGGGCAGCCATTAAAACTAACAACAGCAGTAGCAGCAAACTTAAACGGGCACCTGACTAAAAAATCTAAAACAGAAAATTTGACAAAAATGAAATTAAAAAATTTTCAAAAAAAAAGGAACCCAAATACCCTATAACAACCACTGCCCTAAAAAAACAAACAGGGACAGCAAGAACTGAACTTCCCGGCTAACCCCCAGCTTTCCCTCAAATCCATAAATACAAAACACCAAATGAAAAACAGTACAAAAGGGGGTTTCACATAACAAAGACCAAACAAAAAAGTTTAAATCGTCAATCCTAACCCAGCCTGATAAAAAAGGGCAAAAAAAAAAGTATTATGAAACAATTAACCAACAAAGAGGGGAAAAAAAAAAGACCCGGAAAACCCCACAGAAAAATTTTGGGAACAAAAAAAATATCACAAATAGCGAAAAAAAAATTACAAAATCAATGAACCCCCCAATCCCACCAACAGAAACGCAAAACTCCCAAAAGATTTTTTTCTCCACTATAGGGCAAAAACCCTTCCAATAAAACCCAAGCTCAAAACCCCCCCCAAAATTCTACCTCACCGGCAACTAAACCCCAACCCCACTGTTTTTCCCACTCCGACTAACCCAACGAAGTCTCCCTTAATTTTCAACGCACTAAAAAACAAGGCAGGAGATTTAAAAACCCTTTCCACCCTTTATATTTCAAAAAAGTGTCACAAGTCTATCACCCCTCATTTCAAAAACCTTTAACAAAAACCCTTGGAAACCTCCACCTTCCCCACAGTACTCAAAAAAAGCAAGGGTCACCCCCACCACAAAGGAGGAGCCAAAAAAGTTTAAAAACATAGGGCCCAAAATCCAACTTTCACCCTTTTCTCAAAAAACTTCGAAAAAATTTAAATTTATAAACCAATCTACTCCTACCAAACTCCCAAAACATACTCAAAACCCCCGCCAATTTGGATTTAGGCCTAATAAAAAAACTAATGAGGGGGTTTTTACACATGTTGAACATAATACACTGCAATAGAGAAAAAAGAAGTCCCACTGGGGACTTTTATTTACTTAAAGTAAACTTTTTGATACATTTTTCCATGACCCCTTTCCCCCACGTAAAAATTTCACAAATAAAGGTTTTAGGGGCACTCCCCAACCACCTCAAGTCCTACCTCCCGCAACAGAAAACCCAAAATTTTATGCAAAAAGGGGGAAACCCCTTTTGCAAAAACCAATTTCAGTTGGTGGGCCCCCCAGGGGAAATGTCCTTTTCCCTCTTTTCTTTCCCCTATACATAAATGAAACCCACCAAAGGCCCTTTGCAAAAACTCAAACCCACACTATTTGCAGATGACACTACATACGTCTTCCTTTTTCCCCCCCCCCGACCCAGTCACCTAGCCAAAAACTGAAATACCAAAAAAAATTAAAAGAAAATTTTCTAAACCCGATGGGACAACAAACTTACACCCAAAAAATTTACAAAAACCCACTTCATTTAGTTTGGGAACAGAGCTACAGATTCCCCCTTTTAACATAATTTATAAAAAGGCACCATCACAAACAACAGAGGGAAAATTCTAGGAAACCACCTTTAAATAGAAACCCAAATTTTAAAAAAAAACATATACAACAAAATTTTTAAAAAAAATTTTAAAGACGTAGGCATACTATCGAAAAAGGTACTATGCCCACAGTCCCGGCCCCCCTGGCCCTATATCACTCTCTTATTTACCCCTATCTCCTATGGAATTGTCAAAGGGCCCAACAACAATTAACCATTTTCAACCACTAATTAAACCCAAAAAAGGCTGCATTTTGAAGGGTTACAAATTTTTTCACTACAAAGGGGAGCACACTCCACCAATAGTCAATTTCACTAAACCACTCACCATACAAAAAATCCATACTTTTTTTACTGCAAAACCCATTACAGCAAAAGAAAAACTTTAACCCCGATATTAACCCTCCCCCAAACAAACTCCTTGCCAACCCAACAGAACCATGACCATAACAAAGGCACAGACACTCTTTTATTTCCTCGTGTCCATCTCACGGGAGCAAAAACTCAAAAGCACATAAAAAGCCCCCAAAAAAACCCGGAAATTTATTTACCTTAAATATAAAAGAAACACCCACCTGTTTATAAAATTTAAATCTCTTTTCAAAAAACCCTTACTCACCCAAAACCAAAAAAAATACTGAAAAAACTTAACCTTAAAATTGTATATCTTAAATGTTTCTCACAATTATATCACCTAAATGTTTTAAAACCCAAAACCCCCAAACTAACTATTAAAATTTTTTTTAAAACCACCTAACAGAATACTCCATATAATGGGAAAGAAAAACAATGGGATGCAAAACCCTATGAAACCCGCTACTTTCTTTTCTTACATCACCAACCCCCACACCAAAACAGCACAAACACCAAAACCCCACTACAACACAGCTACATCAAAAACACCACTACAACACACTTTCATCACCACCACACACACAACCAGCTACATCACCACCACACACTAAAAAACACAGCTACTCACCAACCCCACACTACAACACAGCTACATCAAAACCCCCCCACAAATACAACACAGCTACATCACCCCCCCACCCCACCAAAAACACGCTACATCACCCCCCCACACCCCTACAAAACAGCTACATCACCCCCACACACAAAAACAC
>NC_069456.1:35465229-35501436 GCF_026875155.1 Cherax quadricarinatus
GTTTGGGGGGGAGTGAAAGTGAGAGGGGTAATCCAAAAATTTGATCCGAGGAGATGGAGACTTTGATTTCGAGAAATTTTGGGGTGGGGGTGAAAGTGGGAGGGGGGATCCAAAAATTTGATCCAAGGAGATGGAGAATTTCGAAAACCCCCATAGGGGGGAATGCAAAAACTTGGTAATATTGAGAAATTTTGGGATGGGGGTGAAAGTGAGAGGGGGAACCTCAAAAATTTGATCCGAGGAGATGGAGAATTTCGAAAAAAACCCCAGAGGGGGGAATGCAAAAAACTTGGTAATATTGAGAAATTTTTGGGGGATGGGGGGTGAAAGGAGGGGTACCCAAAAAAACCTTGATCCAAGGAGATGGAGAATTTCGAAAACCCCATAGGGGGGAATCCAAAAAACTTGATCCGAGGAGATGGAGAATTTCGAAAACCCCATAGGGGGGGAATCCAAAAACTTGTATTATCGAGAAATTTTTTGGGTTGGGGGGTGAAAGTGTGAGGGGGATCCGAGGAAGTGGAGACTTTCGAAACCCCCATAGGGGGGAATCCAAAAACTTGGTAATATCGAGAAATTTTGGGATGGGGGTGAAAGTGGAGAGGGGGAACCTCAAAAATTTGATCTGAGGAGATGGAGAGCACAAGAAAATGAAATTCAAAAAAAATTCGAAAAAAATCGGAAAAAAATTCGAGGCGCGGGGGCGATCCGGATGACGCTGCAGAAGGCGCAGCAGAAGGCGCGGGCGGGGGTCGCGAAGGGCGCGGGCGGGCGCGCGGGCGGGCGCGCGGGCGCGCGGGCGCGCGGGCGCGCGGGGCGGGGGTCGCGAAGGGGGGTCGTGGGAGGGGGTACTGGTTGGGGGGTCAAGGGTGAGGTAGTCTCGAGGGCGAGGTCATGGTCAAAACCGGAAGTAACACCTAGGTGTGAAAAGGTGACCCTCCAGCTGCTGGTCCTAGACCGGAAGGGTGCGCTCAGTGGAAGGCCTAAACCGGAAGGGTGCGCTCAGTGGAAGGCCCAAACCGGAAGGGTGCGCTCAGTGGAAGGCCCAAACCGGAAGGGTGCGCTCAGTGGAAGGCCCAAACCGGAAGGGTGCGCTCAGTGGAAAAATCCACTACTAACACAGTTACAACATACAACACAGTTTATTTATTTATTTATTTGAGCATGATACAGTGAAGTACAAAGGAATACAGTTATTACAGTGCAACATGCCAAAGCCCCTTGTATGCAGAGCATTATGAGCAGGCTTAAAATTAACTTAAGATTAACTAAGCAATGATATATTCTGTGGTAAAAACATTATTGGAAACATATAACAATTTAGCACAAATGAGTATTACAAAGACAGGTCATATGGTCATTTACTGTGTTGCTGTGCATTCAGTAGAATGGAGTATTCTGTTATGTAGTGTAATTAAAAAAAACAATGTTTGATTGGGTCACAGGTTAGACATTTATGAGATACAATAATGAGAAACATTTACGAGATACAATTTATGAAATACAATTATTCAGTAATTATTTAGTTGTGGGTGAGTAAGTGATTTTTGAGAAGAGACTTGAATTTATAAACAGTGTGTCTTTTATATTCACAGGTAATGAATTCCAGATTTTAGAGCATTGAGTTTTTACATAGTGTGAGATGAACACGAGGAACATCAAAGAGTGATCTGTGCCTTGTGTTATGGTCATGTGTTCTGTTGAGGTTGGCAAGGAGACGTTTGAGGGGAGGGTTTATATCCGAGTTTAGTGTTCTATGTATGTAGCAGGTACAATAATATGTATGGATGTTTTGTATGGTGAGTAGGTTTAGAGTTTTGAATATTGGTGGAGTGTGCTGCCTGTAGTGGGAATTTGTTATCATTCTGACTGCAGCCTTTTGTTGGGTAATTAATGGTCTGAGATGGTTTATTGTTGTTGAGCCCCATGCACAAATTCCATAGGTGAGATAGGGGTAAATAAGTGAGTGATATAGGGCCAGGAGGGTTGACTGTGGAACATAGTACCGTATCTTTGATAGTATGCCTACGGTCTTGGAAGTTTTTTTGGAAATTTGTTGAATATGTGTTTGAAATTTGAGTCTATTATCAAGGTGGATTCCTAAGAATTTTCCCTCCGTGAATTTTGTGATAGGTGATCCGTTTATCATTATGTTAAGAGGGACATCTGTAGCTCTGTTACCAAACTGAATGAAGTAGGTTTTGTCAATGTTTAAAGTAAGTTTGTTAGTACTCATCCAGGTAGATATTTTCTGCAATTCGGTATTCACAGTATTGACTAGCGTGACTGGGCTCGGGTGAGAGAAGACGTATGTAGTGTCATCTGCAAATAGTGTGGATCTGAGTAGTTGCGATGCATTTGGTAGGTCATTTATGTATATGAGAAAGAGAAGAGGGCCAAGGACACTTCCCTGTGGGACACCAACTGTAATTGGCTGTGCTGAAGAGTTTGCCCCGTTTGTGTACACATATTGGCTTCTCTTGCTGAGGTAAGACTTTAGGTAGTTGAGGGAGTGCCCTCTTATACCATAGTGCGACAATTTTATATGGAGTAAGTCATGGTCAACTGTATCAAAAGCTTTACGTAAGTCTTTGAAGATCCCCAGTGGGACTTCTTTTTTCTCTACTGCAGTGTATGTGTTCTAGCATGTGTATAATAGCATCGTTAGTATTTTTATTAGGCCTGAACCCAAATTAACTGGGGTTGAGTATGTTGTGGGAGATGAGGTAGGAATAGATTCGCTTATGAATTAATTTTTCGAAGATTTTAGAGAGAGGGTGTAGGTAGGATATTTTCTTTTTATATTTTATTTAAAACAGTGCATACAATATACATAGTTACGTATATAAATATGATATAGATATATAAGAAGAGGCAATATCAATGGCTCTGTTTCGGTCCACTAAATAACACTATTCATAATTCAAATTCAAATTCAAGTTTATTCTCTATAAAGGTTACAATGTGGGGTTTACAGGTTTTGGGTATTGTGTGGTTTACATGTTTTAAAATACTAATTACAGAGGGGGCCACTAGGACACCTAGCCTGGCTAGGCATTTCGAGCAGACTTAGATTAATTCTTAACATTAAATCCTTACAGATTATGGTGTTAAGGCTAAGTGACTACATCATAATTTGTGAGTTTAGCAATGTGAATGCTTTTGTTTTGGCACAATACAAAGTGTCTATATTGGAGTATCATAGGCAAACTTATGACTAGTTAGGATTTATTATTTTAAGAATAAGATTAGTATTTCTGGGTTTATAGTCAGTGGGTGAGTGAGTGTAATTGTGAACCACCAGGTGGTTATCATGTAGTTAGTTGTCGGGGTGGATCAGGGAGATAAGATGTTTTCTAACTGTAGTTTTGAAAGTGATGAATGTGTCTGCAGTTCTAGAGTTTTCAGGTAAGGTGTTCCAGATTTTAGGTCCTTTGAAATACATTGAATTTTTGTAAAGGTTTAGTCGAACACAGGGAATGTCACAGAGATGTTTGTGTCTGGTGTTATGCTTGTGGATCCTGTCACAACTATGAAGAAAGCATTTTAGGTCAAGGTTAATATATGGAATTTAAGGTCCTGTAGATATAGACTGCACAGTAGTAAGTGTGGATGTTCTGAACAGGGAGTAAGTTTAGATCTATGAAGAGTGGGGGGGATTGCCAGGGATGGGATTTAGTGATTATTCTTACTGCGGCTTTTTGTTGGGTTATTATTGGCTTTAGGTGTGTTGCTGCAGTTGAACCCCAAGCACAGATAGCATAGGTGAGGTATGGATATATAAGTGAATGGTATAGTGTGAGAAGGGCAGTTTGCGGCATGTAGTATCGTATCTTGGAGAGGATCCCCACCGTTTTGGATACTTTTTTTGTTATGTGTTGGATATGGGTGCTGAAATTTAGGTTCTTGTCGAGGTATAGGCCAAGGAATTTGCCCTCATTATGTCTGGCAATTAGAGTGTTGTCGTTCTTAATGTTAAGTTGCGCAACACCTGCTCTGCTACCAAACATAATATAGTAGGTTTTGCCAGTGTTAAGTGTAAGTTTATTGGCTGTCATCCAAGTCGATATTTTGAGCAGCTCCTCGTTAACAATGGTGTTGAGGGTGGCAAGATTAGGGTGGGAGATGACATAAGTCGTGTCGTCAGCAAAGAGAATGGGTTTCAGGTGTTGGGATATATTTGGAAGATCATTGATGTAAATGAGGAAGAGCAGGGGTCCAAGGACACTTCCCTGCGGAACTCCAGTATCAAGTGGCCGTATTGATGAGGCTGTGTCTTAAATGGTGACATACTGATACCTATTAGAAAGGTAGGATTTAAAATATGCAAGCGCATGGCCTCTTATACCATAGTGGTCAAGTTTGTGGAGTAGGATGCCGTGGTCTACTGTGTCAAACGCTTTTCTTAGGTCAATAAAAATTCCTAGCGGATATTCCTTATTTTCCAATGCTGTGTAAAGCAGGTCTAGCATTTTTATAATTGCATCATTAGTGCTTTTATTTTTCCTGAATCCAAATTGGCAGAGGTTGAGTATGTTTTGTGACGTTATAAATGAATATAGTCTGCTGTGCACGAGTTTCTCGAAGATTTTGGATAGCAATGGTAAGTTTGATATTGGCCTATAGTTGTTTAAATCTGTAGGGTCACCACCTTTACGTATTGGTGTATTGGCTCTGATATACACCTAACTACATAACTAACACACTACTGCAAAATACACAGTGCTTCCATCACTGTTTTTTCATAATGTAAAATGACACAAAGCAGCTTACGATGCTAGTGACTATCCCCCCCCCCAACATTTACATTATTGTTATTATTATACTCAAAAAGTTGCGCTAAACCACAATGATGAACATATACTTTAACAGTTTTATATACTCCATACTTCATCATTTTAGTTTAAAAGCATTGCAATACATTAATAAATATAAGAACCCTTATCAGGTCATCCACAGAAAAAAGGAATTTTTATATTCGCAATACACTTACACGTTCATCTTTGATCTGACACAAAATATCCCTCATCCTATGCTTTTTATCCTTTTACTAAATACAAGATTACACAAAAATACGCTTTTTATCATTCAAAATATATTACAATATGCATGAAATTTTTTTATTATACTTATCATGAAAATTACTTAAGAAGTAATACAAATATTAACTTCTATATACCTTGTACACACATGCAATTACATGTGATTATAATTCCATCGTAATGACTTCCATACTTCCCCTCCTTTTCCACAGTGCAAAAAATAAATGACACGAACACTAGACTCCACAACATCTTAAAACTATTCAAAAAACTTGTAAAATACTAACAACAATTACACCTTATGACAATATATAGATAAGTACACAGTTTTACAATAGTAGAGAATGTCAACTAATATGATAACTGTACACTGGATATAAAATGACAAAAGAACACAACTATCAATGCTCAAAGGCTATAAATACCATGCAAACATGGATTCCAATACTTGAGTTAACATTTCACTTAGACAAAAACCCTTACAGACATATAATACACAGTTTCCTATAAACTATCAAACACAACCCCCGTGTATCACATTTAATTATACAAGTTCCCCTTTAAACACCTACCCTGATCATCCCCTAAAACTCTACCACCCAAAGGTGCCCAACTGTAATCATGCCACTAACGGCTTACATTGCACAGGGCAAAACCATGACGGTATGAATACCAGATTGACAATACTGACTTAGATATTACCTGGAGTTTACCTGGAGAGAGTTCCGGGGGTCAACGCCCCCGCGGCCCGGTCTGTGACCAGGCCTCCTGGTGGATCAGCGCCTGATCAACCAGGCTGTTGCTGCTGGCTGCACGCAAACCAACGTACGAGCCACAGCCCGGCTGATCAGGAACTGACTTTAGGTGCTTGTCCAGTGCCAGCTTGAAGACTGCCAGGGGTCTGTTGGTAATCCCCCTTATGTGTGCTGGGAGGCAGTTGAACAGTCTCGGGCCCCTGACACTTATTGTATGGTCTCTTAACGTGCTAGTGACACCCCTGCTTTTCATTGGGGGGATGGTGCATCGTCTGCCAAGTCTTTTGCTTTCGTAGTGAGTGATTTTCGTGTGCAAGTTCGGTACTAGTCCCTCTAGGATTTTTCAGGTGTATATAATCATGTATCTCTCCCTCCTGCGTTCCAGGGAATACAGGTTTAGGAAAACCCCAAGCGCTCCCAGTAATTGAGGTGTTTTATCTCCGTTATGCGCGCCGTGAAAGTTCTCTGTACATTTTCTAGGTCGGCAATTTCACCTGCCTTGAAAGGTGCTGTTAGTGTGCAGCAATATTCCAGCCCAGGTAGAACAAGTGACCTGAAGAGTGTCATCATGGGCTTGGCCTCCCTAGTTTTGAAGGTTCTCATTATCCATCCTGTCATTTTTCTAGCAGATGCGATTGATACAATGTTATGGTCCTTGAAGGTGAGATCCTCCGACATAATCACTCCCAGGTCTTTGACGTTGGTGTTTCGCTCTATTTTGTGGCCAGAATTTGTTTTGTACTCTGATGAAGATTTAATTTCCTCATGTTTACCATATCTGAGTAATTGAAATTTCTCATCGTTGAACTTCATATTGTTTTCTGCAGCCCACTGAAAGATTTGGTTGATGTCCGCCTGGAGCTTTGCAGTGTCTGCAATGGAAGACACTGTCATGCAGATTCGGGTGTCATCTGCAAAGAAAGACACGGTGCTGTGGCTGACATCCTTGTCTATGTCGGATATGAGGATGAGGAACAAGATGGGAGGGATATGTAACGAAGTGTCACATGACACTGTAGAAATTATAATTATGTGAGACACAATATGTGATAAATAAAAATTTACTTAAAACCAACACTTTTTCTTAATATATACTCTGAAGTACGCAAAAATAACTAGTGGGTCCACCCTACATGAACTCAATGTAGTTGGTATAATCCTACATTCCAAAACACTTTCTGTATCCCATCTTTAGACCTTATACTTCACATGAACTCTCCTTTAATAACTCTTTTTAAAGTACAAAGCATGAAATGATACAAAAACGGGCTTCACAAACCTTTCTCTCGCAACATACATGACAAACACAACCACACTTTACATACCCTTCCAATCCACACAATTTCTCTCAAAAACCTTACATCCAACTCTTCCCCCTCCAAAAAAACTAAAGTGACCCCTCTTAAAGAGAAAACATTCCCTTACATATAATTACTTCGCCAAAATAATGAGTCCATTGACTGTAATTTTGCGGTATGACTCCGGAAAAAGTGTTTTCCACTGTTCCCCATAAATGAGTTTATTCCTGCAGACCATTCGATATATGCCTGCCGCAATAACACCAGACACAAACATCTCTACGACATTCCCCGTGTCTGACTAAACCTTTACAAAAATTCAATGTATGTCAAAGGCCCTAAAATCTGGAATACCCTACCTGAGAACTCTAGAACCGCAGACACATTCATCACCTTCAAAACTACCATTAGAAAACATCTTATCTCCCTGATACACCCCGTCAACTAACTACACGAATACCACCTGGTGGTTCACACTTACACTCACTCACTCATTTGACCATAAACAGAAATATTAATCTCAATCTTAAAATAATGAATCCTGTGATACTCCAATACTGAAACTATGTACTGTGCCAAAACAAAAGCATTCACATTGCTAAACTCACAAACTAGTATTTAGTCACTTAGCCATAATTCTAACTTACCTCATAATTTGTAATATTTTACAATTAAGAATAAAACTAAGTCTGCCCGAAATGCCTAGCCATGCTAAGCGTTCTAGTGGTACACTCTGTAATCACAATTTTACTACATGTAAACCACACAATAACCAAATTTCTGTAAACTCAGCATTGTAATCCTTATAGAGAATAAACTTTGAATTTGAATTTGAATTTGAATTGCCCTAATCCTACTCCCCCCCCCTGTGTCCCTCATTCCCCAAGAAAAAAACAGGAAATCCACCACAACGTTCATAATAGCCCGTCTCACGTCCTCAGAGACTCCTCGTATCACAAAAGTTAGGGCTCGCAGAATCTCTACTGTACCTTCACCCAACAATCTGAAAACCGAACCCCCCCCAACTCTTCACAGAAATAAACGGCGTGAAATGCTGTTTCCGGTTCATCACAATGATCACAGGTTGCTTCCCTTACCAATCCCATTACTCGCAATGCAGCTCCACCAACCGTCCGACCCTAAGTTTTGTTACCTCTCCAACCACTAACAACAATCTTAGTATATTCTCACACTCACGTAAGTCCTTTCCACACCACCACCTTCGTGCATCCTCCATCACCCTTCCAACTCTTACCCCTCTCACCCCCCCCCCTCACAAACCTCTGTTTTACATACAGTGCCTTTATTCTCGACTCCAGCGCCAAAAGTCCCACTCCTCCTCTACGTATGTTTGACATTACCACCTCTTTACTGAGCCATGCCCTCCCAAAACACCAAACATAATGTAACGCCTGCCTCTGTATCTCATTTACCTCCTGCACCCTTAAAGGATACACTACAGCAGCACTCCACACTTTACTATAGACCAATGTATTGATGACAGTCGCTCTTAGTAGTAAGGTAACATCCCCTGACCTTAGGCTCCGTATCCTGTTCACTACCTTTTCTCCCATCAACTCTGAGTTCACTCGTCGAGCCTCCTGCTCATCAGCCATATATATAATTCCACAAATTTTCAGCCGGTCCACCACTTCCCACCCAAAGTCCAACCCCAATCCACCCCCACCCAAGAACCTATTTCTAGTAAGCACGATTTTGCTCTGTTTATACGCATTCCTGACGCCCTCCTGAACATCTCCAACACCCTTCCTATCGTTCTCAATCCTTCCACACCAGTGATCAGTACTGTTGTATCATCTACATATCCTACCACCTCATTTACTCCTGCCTCCTCCCCATTTGAACTCCCCTCCCCTTCAACCATGTCATAAAATGGGTGCTGTATGCAAGCAAATAAAATTTGAGACAAAGAACGCCCTTGTCTCAGACCTTTCTCCATTTCCACAATCCTACACAACCTACCATTTATTTGCACCTTTACCACCGCCTCAGAATACAGGAGATCAACCCACTTTACTACTCCATCACCGAAATCCAGACGTCTCAAACTAGCCCCCAGAAAATCCCTATTCACACAATCATATGCATTCTCCCAATCAATACCTAAAATACCACCTCCATTACAACCCTTCAAAAATTCCCTAATGCTCCCATGCCCATCTCTCATGCTTCGTCCTGGAATCCCCATCTGTCCCTTATGTAGTACCCCACCTACCACCTTCTTCATCCTATTTCTCAGTATCTTCGCAAAAATCTTATAGTCTGTACACAATAATGATATAGCCCTGTATGCACTCAGTGTTCTTCCCTCCTGCTTTTTCCTTTCCAACACAACCACATCTGTCCTCTGTGTCATTCCTAACTTTCCTTCCCTTAACAATTCATTACTTTTACTAGACAGTCCTTAATATGATTCCAGTGACCCCTATAAAAATCATTCGAAATCCCATCTATTCCTGGCGCCTTTCCAGTACTTAAGTTGAACACTGCCTCTTCCACTTTGTCCAAACGAATCACTCTGTACATCCCAGCCATCTCCTCCCCACACGTCCCTAAATCATGCCCCCCCACACTTCCTGAAAATCATTCCCTATTTCCCCCTTCTTCCACTTTTTTTAGAACCAATAATCAGCATAATTACTCATTCCCTCTGTGGTATTTAGCCTTTGCCCCTTATAATATCCTCCCAAATCCTCACTAACCTCTAAGTTTAAAATAGTTGACTCTTTTTGCCTAGTCCTAAAACTTCACAAAACACTACCCGAAGGCTTATCCCCCCACAGCACTGCTTCCATTCTCACCCTTACCCTTATCTCATCAAATCTTTCATCATGAATCTCTCCCAACCTCTCTCTTAGCTGCACTGTTTCCATACTGCCTTCCCTATGAGTGTGTGTGTGTATGAGTGTGTGTGTGTGTGTATGAGTGTGTGTGCATGTGTGTGTATGAGTTTGTGTATGTGTGTGTGTGTGTGTGTGTGTGTGTGTGTGTGTGTGTGTGTGTGTGTGTGTGTGTGTGTGTGTGTGTGTGTGTGTGTGTGTGTGTGTGTGTTTATGTGTGTGTGTGTGTATGAATTTGTATGTGTGTGTGTGTGTGTGTGTGTGTGAGAGAGAGAGACTCAGCAATCAACATTTGCACCAATAACTCACTACAGTTGTGACCGGGTGTGGAAGTGTGAATTGCTCATTACTCTAAAATTTGTTCATGATTGCAGCCATGTATAAATGTAAGTAACCATTCTTACAGTATTCATTACCTTTGTAACTTGTGAGTTCATTGCCTTTGTAACTTGTGAGTTCATTACCTTGTACCTAGTTCAGCCATCAAAACTTTGGAGCCCGGTCCCCGGACCCATTGTGTACCTCTGTAATCTGTAAATACCTTTGTAACTTGTCATGATTGTGACTAGACCTACCTGGAGTTCATTACCTTTGCAAATTGTGAGTTCATTACCTTTGTAAATTGTGAATTCATTACCTCTGTAACTTGCTCAGCTATCAAAACTTTGAGGCCCAGTCCCTGGACCCATTATGTACCTCTGTAATCTTTTGACTACTGCCCACAGGATGGGTATGGGGTGCATAATAAACATATTAAACTAACTTAAACTAACTTCCCTCCCCCTCCTCATAACACTCATTTAGCTGATACTCTAATTTTGTAATCCATACCTCCACCTCGCCTCCTCCCATCCCTTCCTTTTATAAAAACCCGCTATACCTGGCTTCGCTCTACCTTCCCACCAGTTCAAAAGACTCGACTCCCCATCGCTAGTACCCCACAAATTTCGCCACCATTCTCCAAACTCCACACTCACCTCTTCACTCTTCACAAGTCTCACATTCAACTTCCAAAAACCTGATTGTATCCTAATCATGCCCTCCCAATCCAGATCTGCTATAACCTCCCTATGGTCAGAAAACCCCACATCCAAAGTTCTCACTCCCATCATACCAACCGTGTCCGTTGTATAGATCCTATCTAAATGTGCCGAATAACCCCTCATGAGAAACAAACTCTATTCGCCGTTCACCCCTCCCCCCAACATCCCTAACCCCCACATCCTGCAACACATTGCGTAGCGTGCCTAACACACACCCTACCTCCCTTGGCTCCACATTTCCCCCTTATGACACAGTTCCAGTCTCCCCCAATGACACTGAGTAAAGGTAAACCCCTGAAATGATACATCAAAACTTTTCGTACGAAATTCTCTTTAACTCTAACAGTGCCCTCTGCTGACTTATATACACCTATAAAACACTCTCTCCCCACTCCCCATCCACCCTCACCACCCTTTCCCCTCCCTCTTCCCACTGCAAAATACATAAGGAACTGTTCTCCCTTACAGCCACTGCCACACCTCCTTTCAGTCTCATAGACCCACTTACATACAACTGATATCCTTTCAGCAACAAATTACAGCCAACCTTATAATTATGCTCTTGTATAAAACACACATCTATGTCATACCTCCTTAAGAACCATTCCATCCACACTCTTTTCACTTCAGCCCTCAATCCATTTACATTAATTGTCACACCCTTGAAATTACTGTAATAGTGGTGGCTTTTCCCTCTGCCTTGGTAGGTGTCCCACAATACCTGACTGTTGGATAGTTCCTCGTTTGGCACTCTGCCTGACCAAACCCCCAACACCCCCAATGTCCTTTGAACTTCTCATCTCCTCCTTACCCTTTCCCCCCACTCTCTGCGGGGCTCATCTCTTTTTTCCATGGCTTTTTCCCCGACCTCTGCCCTTGAGTTAGGACATTGCCCATCTCCAATGTTCCAGCCGTTCACTTGCGAGAACCTCCTTCACCACACACTTCCTCATCTTCCATCCCCTCCCTGTGCACCTCTGCGACAACTGTGTGCACCGTTCCATTAGTGCACAAGGTCTCCCCAGGAACTAAAGCATCGTGTGATGTCTCCGACATGCGGCCACTCCCCACTTCCCCCAGAGTGCCCTCCAACTCACTTATAAAGGAGTTTAAAACCTCCTCCAACAATCCATCCTGTTGCTCTGCACTCCCATCATCTTCTTGCCTCTTCGATGCTTGCACAGATTCCGTACCAACGAGTAACGTGACACATGCGTCCATTTCCTCTTCTGCCTTGTCGACCTCCGCACTCCAACTGTTAGGTGCCTGTCTTGCGACCAAACCTGCCTCCGACACGGCTGTGCCTTGCTGTTGAATTACTGGCGATGATATGTGTTCCCTCTGTCCTGCCTTTTTGTGGCATTGAGCCGCCATGTGATCAAAAGACCCACACAATCTGCAAATCTTCCTCTGTCCCGCATAATACACAAAGATCTGGGTTCTGAAGTCGTCCAATTGTACATACGAAGGAATCGGCTGCTGTAAAGTCATCTTCAGTGTAAAAGAACCTTCAGGCAACCCCACATACGGTCCATCTTTCCACACTCCCAATTCCGCTGCGTGGATCTTTCCATAATTTCGGAAAACAGTTACCACATCATGCTCCGTTGCTTCAAACGGCACATTCCTCACTTTGACCCATGTCATGTAGCTTGAAACATCATGACGGCATACCTCCACTGCAGTGTTCACGGCCATCCTCTTCTCATGATATTCTAATGATGTGGAGTAGTTAACCTGGACCTTAAACTTGAGGGAAAATTCTAGTAACTCCATTGAGTGCTTACGCCATACAATTCTCATTCGGTATGCATTTACTTCACATGATCGTTAGAAGTAACACCTACTATTGAACATATGCGTTACCAAAACAATTCAACAAGGATGTATTTACACAGCGATCTGTTCGATATCCACTTAATTGATCTCAAAACAGGAAAGCTGCGTCAGAAACAACACAGATTCAAGACTCCTGCGCAACACAGTCCACACGGCCTAGAGCGACGAGGACAAGTAATGGATATGCACTAGTTATGTCAAGTCTGTTTGGTTTCCTCTTAAGATATGGTGACCCTTGCTATTTTGAGAACTGTACGGAAAGTTAAGGATTCATGAATTGTTAAGAGTGTATGCAATGATGGTGATAGTTCTTTAGACCACTTACCTTGTATCATGAAAGAGTGTAAGGTATTAAATCTCTGTCCTGTTTTAGTGTTGATAATAAGGAGACTTCAGTAGAGTTTAGAGCTAGGAAAAAGTTGTTCCGGGTTAGTTGCCAGTGGGGTAGTCCATGGGTGGGTATACTGAATGGGAATTAATTGGAATGTTTTTCTACAGTTGGAGAAGAAATTAGTTGAGTCGTATTGTTTCAGTTGTGAGATTGGGGTTCAACGGTATTTTAATTCATTCGCTATTTCGTGATATCTTTTTTGTTTCTAGAATTTCCGATAGGGTTTTCCAGGTCTTTTTTATATCACCTCGTAAGTTGGATACAACACAGTTAAGACATACAGCACCGTTAAGACATACAACACAGTTAAGACATAAAACACAGTTAAGGCATACAACACAGTTAAGACATACAACACAGTTAAGACATACAACACAGTTTAGACATACAACACAGTTAAGACATACAACACAGTTAAGACATACAGCACAGTTAAGACATACAACACAGTTAAGACATACAACACAGTTAAGACATACAACACAGTTTAGACATACAACACAGTTTAGACATACAACACAGTTAAGACATACAACACAGTTTAGACATACAACACAGTTAAGACATACAACACAGTTAAGACATACAACACAGTTTAGACATACAACACAGTTAAGACATACAACACAGTTAAGACATACAACACAGTTAAGACACACAACACAGTTTAGACATACAACACAGTTAAGACATATTTATTTATTTATTTATTTATTTTATGTCTTTGCAAACAGTACATTGAGATTTTATATTTACAATAGTGGGTTGCAATGCAAAGAGAGCCTCTATTATGCCTAGGCATTATGGGCCAACTTAACATTATTGGTGTGGAAAATTGCATTTATCTGAATGTAACTAATTATGTACATAACAGTAAATGATAACAAAGATAATTATTATTTATCAATGTTACATAGACAAGTAGGAATTTGGGACACCTAGGTCGCAAAAAATGTCCCCCTTCGATACCTACCACTGTCATAACCACAAGTTGCTCTGGACCTATTAATTAAATGAAATATACATACACCAGGAATACTGGTAAATATATAAATTTGTGGACTGTATATTAAAAATAATAAATGGTTATATATATATAATATATATAAAAAATATATATATTATATATATACAATTATAATTAATGGTATATATAATATATAATATATTATAAAACAACAAATTACAAACTAAGGAAATATATCCTTAATATCACGCCACCAATTTGGAATGGAGATTAATTGTATCATACCTCAGAAACTTCCACTCTAACTAAATCATGAAAATAATGCTGGCCAGAATTTTTCAACAAAATCAGATAGCTTATCTAGGTTCCTGAAGAGGTCTTTCCAGTCGCTGTATCTCAAGTATGCAGAATCATTATCCACAATTTTCGCCTCCTATTTATGAAGTGTCAGCACAGTTTTAAACTCTCAGTATTCCAAAAATTCTTCCACTTAACACAAGTTTGTACATAATAGCAAACCTAGTGGTATCTCGTCTGGTAAATATGAGGCTTTCCGTTTTCTATGACATAAATATTATTAAATACAGCATGACCATCTATTTACATATAAATACTGAATTTCTGGAAAATATATACAGTATTTTCCACAAATTGGCTTACAGTCTACTTAACACTAAGTTGTACAGTAGGATAGTAATTATTTCATAGTTGTACTGTAGATTATTAATTATAAGTGAATCTAATTTGTATCAGACAAATGATATATTCATATATTCAAAAAATGTTTTTTTGTGAAAAACAATGGTTCAATTATATTCCTGCCAACAATGGATAAAAGGTTCAAAGTAATTGTTGAAGTTATGATGTGGGAGTACATAGGTGATGTGGAAAATTGCATTTATCTGGATGTAACTCATAATGTACATACCAGCAAATAACAAAGATAATTATTATTTATCAGTTAGACAAGTAGGAATTTGGGACACCTATGTCGCAAAAAATGTCCCCCTTCGATACCTACCACTGTCCTATCCACAGTTGCTCCGGACCTATTACTTACAAATGAAATATGTATCACCAGGAATACTGGTAAATATATAAATTTGTGGACTGTATATTAAAAATAATAAATGATTATATATATACACATATACATAACAGAAAGAGAATATATCTTAATATCACTCACCAATTTAAATGGAGATTAACTTGTATCATACTCAGAAAACCTCACTGTCTAAATTTATGAAAATACTTGCCAGAATTAAACATAAACAGACTTATCTGAGGTTCCTGGAGCTGTCTTGTCCAGTCGCCTGATACTCAAATTATGCAGGAATGCACATCCAACAATTTTGCCTCCTATTTGAGAGGTGTCAGCCCAATTTTAACCTCTAGAGCACGAAAAATTCTTCCCATTACTAATATCTGTTACTCTCAATTCAAAACAAACAACAATGGCGAGTGTCCTGTGCAGGCGCAGCTTCCCATTTTCGATAACAATTTTTATTAAATACAATATAGCCATCTATTTACATATAACTACTGTATTTCTGGAAAATATATACAGTATTTTCCACACTGCGGCCGGGCGGAGTTTGTTGCTAAACGAATCAAATTGCTCATTTGGCAATGGTTTACCTGGAGTTTACCTGGAGAGAGTTTCGGGGGTCAATGCCCCCGCGGCCCGGTCTGTGACCAGGCCTCCTGGTGGATCAGCGCCTGATCAACCAGGCTGTTGCTGCTGGCTGCACGCAAACCAACGTACGAGCCACAGCCAGGCTGATCAGGAACGACTTTAGTGCTTGTCCAGTGCCAGCTTGAAGACTGCCGGGGTCTGTTGGTAATCCCCCTTATGTGTGCTGGGAGGCAGTTGAACAGTCTCGGGCCCCTGACACTTATTGTATGGTCTCTTAACGTGCTAGTGACACCCCTGCTTTTCATTGGGGGCATGGTGCATCGTCTGCCAAGTCTTTTGCTTTCGTATGAGTATGATTTTCGTGTGCAAGTTCGGTACTAGTCCCTCTAGGATTTTCCAGGTGTATATAATCATGTATCTCTCCCTCCTGCGTTCCAGGGAATACGGGTTTTAGAACCTAAACCCGCTCCCAGTAATTGAGGTGGTTTTATCTCCGTTATGCGCGCCGTGAAAGTTCTCTGTACATTTTCTAGGTCGGCAATTTCACCTGCCTTGAAAGGTGCTGTTAGATGCAGCAATATTCCAGCCTAGATAGAACAAGTGACCTGAAGAGTGTCATCATGGGCTTGGCCTCCCTATTTTTTGAAGGTTCTCATTATCCATCCTGTCATTTTTCTAGCAGATGCGATTGATACAATGTTATGGTCCTTGAAGGTGAGATCCTCCGACATAATCACTCCCAGGTCTTTGACGTTGGTGTTTCGCTCTATTTGTGGCCAGAATTTGTTTTGTACTCTGATGAAGATTTAATTTCCTCATGTTTACCATATCTGAGAAATTTTGAAATTTCTCATCGTTGAACTTCATATTGTTTTCTGCAGCCCACTGAAAATTGGTTGAGTCCGCCTGGAGCCTTGCAGTTCTGCAATGGAAGACACTGTCATGCAGATTCGGGTGTCATCTGCAAAGGAAGACACGGTGCTGTGGCTGACATCCTTGTCTATGTCGGATATGAGGATGAGGAACAAGATGGGGGCTAGTACTGTGCCTTGTGGAACAGAGCTTTTCACCGTAGCTGCCCGGACTTTTTCTCTGTTGACGACTACTCTCTGTGTTCTGTTAGTGAGGAAATTATAGATCCATCGACCGACTTTTCTTTATTCCTTTAGCGCGCATTTTGTGCGCTATTACGCCATGGTCACACTTGTCGAAGGCTTTTGCAAAGTTGTATATATTACATCTGCATTCTTTTTGTCTTCAAATGCATTTAGGACCTTGTCGTAGTGATCCAGTAGTTGAGACAGACAGGGGCGACCTGTTCTAAACCCAAAGTTGCCCTGGTTGTGTAACTGTGGTTTCTAGATGGGTGGGGATCTTGCTTCTTAGACCCTTTTAAAGATTTTTATGATATGGGATGTTAGTGCTATTGGGCTGTAGTTCTTTGCTGTTGCTTTACTGCCCCCTTTTTGGAGTGGGGCTATGTCGTTGTTTTTAGTAACTGAGGGACGACCC
This sequence comes from Cherax quadricarinatus, assembly GCF_026875155.1. Classification (NCBI taxonomy): domain Eukaryota; kingdom Metazoa; phylum Arthropoda; class Malacostraca; order Decapoda; family Parastacidae; genus Cherax; species Cherax quadricarinatus. Next base: position 35,482,577 of record NC_069456.1, read on the forward strand.
CCGTGTCCATGCTCCCCCTCCATAGGATGGAAAAGGCTCGTGATAGGGGCTTCTTGCAGTTCTTGATGAACACAGAGTTCCATGGTCTGGCCCCGGGCAGAGTGCATGGGCATGTCATTTATCGCCTGTTCGAAGTCATTTGGCGTCAGGATAACACGGAAGGCTTGTTTAACAAATTTTGGGGCTCTCTCAAAAAAAATTTTCATTTTGATTTTCGACTCTCATCTGGTTCGGCTTGCAAAAAACGAGTCTATGGGGACTTGAGTAGCTCACCTTTTCCCCTTGCTGTCATCTGTGTGGGGACCCACTTTTTTAAAGTAGGGGGCCCAATCTGGGCGTTGTCTCGTTTTTTGTTTTGGAAAGGAAAGAAATATTTTTGGGTTTTTCTTTCGTTTCATTTATCTTTTAGTTTTTCCCGCGATCCTGACCCCAAAAGGGTTCTTTTAGCTTAAGTTCGATGCTTGCTATTTCTCTGACCTGTCTCCCTGCGCATTTCAGATATTTGACCTCTTGTACCCGCTCTGTTATTCTTTTCCGTCCCCTTAAAGGGAGCGCCTGTCTTTTTTCCTTTTTTACATCTACCCCTCCTTTTTTTTAGGGGAATAAGCCTTGTGCATACACGAGTGCACCGATTAATCTGTTCTGGGCATAAGTTTGGTCTGTTTGCTTTAGTATATCTTCCCGTTTATACGGTTAGGATTTGGGTTACTTGGGTCCCACTTTATTTTTTTGTTTTTGAATTGAATTGGGTGAATGCCCCCTGACTAGTTCATTTGTCGGCTGGGGCTCCTCGCATACATGTCTGAACCTCAATTAGTTTTGATCTGAGTAATTGTTTTTGATATGGGACATTTTTTACAGATCATCATTTTTAGTAATATGAGGTCTGGATTCTCCAGTCTATGGGCTCTATTATTTGCGGGTTTTAAATTGAATTTTGTCAGAGATTAAAAGCTTGTGAGTGTGAGTTTTCATCGAGCTGCCTCCGGGTTTTATTACGCAACAATATTTTTTGCTTTTTTCCTCCTTTTTAGGTGCCTTAATTTAAATCCCCCAGGAGCAAGATTTGGGTGCGGACGGGAAGTTTTCCAGACAGGGGTAAATTTTTAACAGCTTTCCCGGGAAATTTGCTGGGTTTTGCATCCGAGGCTTGTAGACTACCACAAGACATTTTTGGTTCCGACCTTTCTCTAAAATTTCCCACACGTCATTTGGGGCTTAACATTTTCTGTGCAAACAAGTACTGCAATGTACAGGCAACCCCCCCCCCCCTTTTCCCTGTTCACTCTGTCAAATCTGTATGGGTTTTGAAACCGGGGATCCATTTTTCATTGCCAAGTGATCCTTTATGTGGGTCCAGTGAAACCGGAACATTGCCTTTCCTTGCAAGCGTCCACGGATGAAAGGTATTTTGTTGTTTTTTCGGCTTTAGACCCTGTATATTTGCAAAGAAGAATGTATGGGACTGGGGTATTGTTGACGGGGGGGGGATTTTTTTTCCGGGCTTTAGTATCGTATCTTTTGGTTTGGAGGGAGGCCATCGCTGTGGTTCCACCAGGAATGACGGGATTTGTGACGATTTCTGCCATTTCCTGCCTTTTTTTTTTTCCTTCCGGGCACAAAAAAACCTCTCCCTTTTGAGGGGGGCTGGGGCTACCCGGGTTTTCCCATGGCCTGGATGTTTTGTATCTTTTTGTCCCCTTTTAGATGGTATGCCGGGCAATTTAAGTTATAGCACGCTTTCCTGACTGAAGGGGTACACATTTCGGGGAAAAAAAGCTTACGGGAAGGAGTTTGCTTTTTCCTTTTTGTCATAGGGGCATGGAATTTTCTAGGTGGTCATAGTGCCTCCCACTTTTTTTCCAGTTTCCCACCCAAAATACCAAGGCTAGTATGTCACGGGCTTGGTTTCCGCTTCCCGGGGTTTCTGTACTGTATTCCCTGTTGGTGCTGTTTCCCTGTCTTCTTCTACCTCCCAACACCAACAAGGGAGCCCCCACATTTTTTTTTGGTAATTTAACCCTCACTATTGCTATGAGTCCCTTGTTTGCTTTTTCCCTGCGGTTTTTTCTATTTTGCAATATGGTTTTATTTTATCTTGACACATTTGTTCCCTCATGGCTCCTGCCCCCTATGAGGTCATTAAATGTTTTCCTTCCTGCGTATAATTCCCGACTACCTGGACAAAATCTCCAGCTTCACCATTACTGTCCCCAGGAAATATCCCAGCTTCCCCCATTTTGTCTCCCAGACAGCACCTCCAGCTTCACCATTTCGTCTCCCCGGGCAGCACCTCCCCGCTTTTTCTATTACTGTCCCCAGGACATCACCTCCAGCCTTTCGTTTGTGACTACATGGCCGTATCAAGGCAGAACCAATTTAGCCCAGGCTTTTTTTGTTCCCACTGTTGAGAAAACTCCAGGTTTTCTATGAAAGCAGCTTTTGATGTTGTCCTCTTTTTAAACCCTTGTGATTTTTTGTCCAAATTTTCCCCTCATTTTGGGGATACCAAAACATTCTCTGTTTTTTACGCTTGTGCTGTTCGGGATATCTGCACAAAGGGGCAGACACCCAATTTTCCCCAAAAGACAATTTTTCCATGTGAAGCCCCTTTGTTTGACTGCCACAGACTACACACGCTTCAAAGATTTTAAAGGGTTTATTTAAAATGCAATTTTACTAGCACCCCCTTAATATTATATTAAAACCCTTAAAAGAAGCCTAGCTATTTTATTTCTGTTTCTAAAATCTTTTTGATATTGGACAGCTTACCGTCACTTTTTGATTTTAATTTTGTGTTTTTAAGGGGGCCTACAAACCCCCTCCGTTTACAGTCTGCTTTAAATTTTCCAACGAAAACCGTTTGAAACCATCCCGGGTTCGGACCATCAAGGGGGCGACCCTCAAGGGGCCGGGCCAGTCGATCTGCTCTGATCATGGTCACTTTTTTTAAAACATACTGGTCGGTGATTTTAGCTAACACATGAAGGATCTACTGGAAAAATATCTACCCGAGTAATATTGATTTTTACTGATACAAAAGTAAACTTTCGTGTTGAAGAGCCCGGGGATATCTGGCAGCTCCTACAAGACGAACGGTCACCCCCTTGTTTACAAAACGCGTATCGGCTTTTTTTTTTTTTTTTTTTTCCGTCTCCACCACAATAAAGCTTATTACACTAAATTTTTACTGTGCAAATTTGGAGAAGGGCCTTTTTTTTTAGTAAAAATTGCTTCTCGTTGTGTAAATTGCGACCGCTGGGAACTAAAAAGGTTATATGAAATTCACATAAAAGTCCGTATTTCAAGAAAAAAACAAGAAAGTCACTCCACTCCACTAAAACCATTAAAAATACTGGTTAGTTGCACTACAACACGATTCTGCTATTCACTGGGATCACTAGATTATATGCAGTACACACAGGCCATAAATTATTAAAAACACTGACCTGTTAAGTTTCTGGCGACTTCGGGACCCTTCCCTATAGGGTTATCATTTATTTTCAAATTCACCTGTTTTCAAATCACTTTACCTTTATCACAAAATTTCAGGGGGCCACTTATTAACACTATACACTATGTATACTCAATTTATCAGGGGGAAATTTTTTTTCCTCTGACTAAAAGTTAATTTTTATTTTTTTTTTTCCCCCTGGGGAAAAGGCCTATGATTCCCCTTGGGGATAAACTCTGCTACGCGTGCACACTAATTCTCCTTTTTTGACTCAGTAATAATGTTTTTTCCCCCCAAATTGGTTTCCCGGGGCTAGAGGATGTATCGATAGGATTTATGACACAAATTAAAGTTCTGCACGTAAAACGACCTGAAAAAAACCGAAAACCGGGGGCACAACGAGGCACGCTGACACGCTTCCTCCCCAGTTACTCTGTGGAGGACCTGGGTACATAAGGATCGGCATCCACAGGCGAAATATTACACAAAATTTATCACCCTTTTTACACTTTTCCGTCCTTGGGGAATCCAAAAGTTTCCCTAATACAATTTTTAAGGGATCTTGACCCCCACCTTCATTCATTTTTAGGGCATTTAGACAATTAAATTTGTTTTGATGAAAGGTTTTTGGGGATAAATAGGGGGTTAGCAAAAAAAATCACCCAATTTAGCATTTTTTTAACCTACCCCGGGACCTAAATTTCATTGTTCTCTAAATACAGCCCCAATTTCCCCTATTATGGAGCCTTTCACAATTTTTCTTTCCATCATCAATTTAATCTCATTTACATAGATTTCTTCTTGTAGCCTCTTTATCCAATATTCAAGAGGATGTGAAAACTTATATGAGATATTCATCTTGTTTAGAAATTTAAACACCAACTTAGTTACATTGATTAGTTTGGGTAAAGAAGAATACCTATTTATATCAATGGCCGTGGGAGGATAAACTATTGGAGCGGTGGTCACAGTAATTTCAACAGGAGCAATATACGCCTTTTGTACAGGCCAATTAGCTTTATTTACCAACCAGCTCGGTCCTTTGAACCGTGATACTGCATTTACAAATTTAGCATAAGGTAAACCTCGAGACAAGAAATCAGCTGGATTCTCCTCACCAGGTATATGATTAAATGTTAACATATGCTGACCAACTATTATACTTCTCTTGCATCTGATTAATTTCAGCGACACTGTTTTGTACGTACACAATTTTACTGTTTCCATTACGAATCCATTGTAAGGATACCTCATTATCAGACCAAATTACAGTGTTGCTAATATTTATCTCCTGCGTGTGTGTGTGTGTGTGTGTGCACATTCACCTAGTTGAGATTGCAGGGGTCGAGTCCAAGCTCCTGTGTGTTTACCTGGAGTTTACCTGGAGAGAGTTCCGGGGGTCAACACCCCCGCGGCCCGGTCTGTGACCAGGCCTCCTGGTGGATCAGAGCCTGATCAACCGGGCTGTTGCTGCTGGCTGCACGCAAACCAACGTACAAGCCACAGCCCGGCTGATCAGGAACTGACTTTAGGTGCTTGTCCAGTGCTTGTGTGTGTGTGTGTGTGTGCGTGTGTGTGTGTGTGTGTGGTGTGTGTGTGTGTGTGTGTGTGTGTGTGTGTGTGTGTTTTGTGTGTGTGTTTGTGTGTGCGTGTTAGTTACCATTTGTCCTAGGCACATGTCGATTAGACACTAGGCCTGTTGTATTTGCGAGTGTGTGTGTGTGTGTGTGTGTGTGTATGTGTATGAGTGTGTGTGTGTGTGTATGAGTGGGTGTGTGTGTGTACTCACCTATTTGTACTCACCTATTTGTGGTTGCAGGGGTCGAGTCTTAGCTCCTGGCCCCGCCTCTTCACCGGTTGCTCTTCACCGTATGAGTGTGTGTGTATGAGTTTGTGTATGTGTGTGTGTGTGTGTGTGTGTGTGTGTTTATGTGTGTGTGTGTGTGTGAATTTTGTATATGTGTGTGTGTGTGTGTGTGTGTGTGTGTGTGTGTGTGTGTCTCAACAATCAATATTTGCACCAATAAACTCATTACAGTTGTGACCAGGTGTGGAAGTGGTGAATTGCTCATTACACTATAATTTGTTCATGATTGTAGCCATGTATAAACGTAAGTAACCATTCTTACAGTATTCATTACCTTTGTAACTTGTGAGTTCATTACCTTGTACCTAGTTCAGCCATCCAAACTTTGGGGCCCAGTCCCTGGATCCATTACGTACCTCTGTAATCTGTAAATGCCTTTGTAACTTGTCATGATTGTGACTAGACCTACCCGGAGTTCATTACCTTTGTAATTTGTGAGTTCATTACCTTTGTAAATTGTGAATTCATTATCTCTGTAACTTGCTCAGCTATCAAAACTTTGGAGTCCAGTCCCTGGACCAATTATGTACCTCTGTAATCTTTTGACTACCGCCCACAGGATGGGTATGGGGTGCATAATAAACATATTAAACTACTAACTGCAACTTATTTCTTATATAATTAGCTAATTTGACACCTACATAAATGACTGTTAATTCCAACTGAGGCAAGGTACGTGATTTAATTGGATGCACTTTAGCCTTAGACATAACACGAGAAATAACACTATTACATTGAAGGTAAGCAACTGCTCCATATGCCAATTTTGAAGCATCACAAAAAGTGTGGAGTACATTTTTCCCATTTGGATTGGCCACCTGACATGGGAACTCCAACATTGGAATTTTCTCATAATCACCAATTAATTCATTCCACCTGTTAATGAATTCCTCAGGTAGAATTTCAACCCAAGCACATTTAAGTTTCCATGCTTTCTGTATTAATAATTTCCCTCTTATAGTAAGGGGTGACACTAAACCAAGTGGATCAAAACATTTGGAAACTTCAGCAAGCAAAACTCTCTTAGTTAATTTACTGGGCATACTGTAATTATTAAGTTTTAACATTAACAAATCTCTCTCAGTATCCCAAGTTAATCCCAATACATTACTACATTTTGGCACTTCATCTCAAGGGTAATCTTTACTTATTTTGTCCTTTAATTTGGACGAATTACTATTCCATTCCATCAGAGGCATATTTGCACTTTGCATTATTTTATTAGCCTCTCCATAAGTCATTAACAGTTCCTCTTCAGTTGACGTCACACCCAGGAAATTGTCAGCATAAAATTGTTTGCTCATTACTTTACTCAATGGACTTTCCATATGTTTAAGGTGTGCATATATCGTCGCTTGAAGTAGGAACGGACTGGATGTAGCACCAAATAATACGTTCCTAAAGCGAAAGGTTTTCAGAGGGCTAAGTGGGTCACTGGGATTCTCAGGCCATAAGAAGTGGGTACAATCCTGGTCAGCCTCTTTTAAACCCACTCTTAGGAAAGCTTTACTTATGTCAGCCGTAAAGGCATAATTCTTCACCCTGAAATTTAATAAGATATCTCCTAATTTTTACGTCAACGACGGACCTGTCATCAAACAGTCATTTAAACTAGGTACAGTTTTGTTACTCCTGGCACTACAATTAAACACAATTCTCAGAGGAGTGGTCTTAGAATCCTTCTTCACTCCGTGATATGGCAAATAGTGACCACAAATTTTAGCTTGCTCAGGAGGTACCTCTTCTATAAATTTATTAATTAACTGCTCAGCAATTATATCATTATAGGCAGTTAACAATTCTGGTGTCTTACTCATTTCGCAGAGCTGAGCCTTTAATTGTCCATATGCCATTCTGTAATTAGTGGGCAATTCTGGATGGTTCAGTCTCCACGGAAGTCGTACCCAGTATTGTCCAGATTCAAATTTTACATCTCTCAGGTATTGCTCCTGAGTAAAAGAATCGACTGGACTTTCTTCATTTACATTTAAGAACATAAGAACATAAGAAAGGAGGAACACTGCAGCAGGCCTGTTGGCCCATACTAGGCAGGTCCTTTACAATTCATCCCACTAACAAACATTTGACCTACCCAATTTTCAATGCTACCCAAGAAATAAGCTCTGATGTGCAAGTCCCACTCAAACCCAAACCCCCTCCCAACTCATGTTTTTAAACCCAAACCAAAATTTTTAAAAATACCCAAAGTCCAAGCCTAAAAAACCCCAACTAGGTGGGCCCTGTTCCCCCTCATCTACTCCCCTTTTCCCAAAACCCAATATTTTCCTAGCCCTTTCCCTAAATCTAAACTTATCTTTTTTTAAACCTTACTCGGGTTTCTCTTGGAAAGATATTCTCAAGACCTTTTTTAATATCCCCTTTATTAATAAAACTTCCCAAATTTAAACATTTTCGATCAGGCCCTTCCCCTCATTCTTCGTTAAAAAGTAAATGAACTTAAGGGGTCTTCAATCTTTCTTCATAAGGAAGTTTTCCCAAACCGCAAATTTTATTAATTTTTCACCTACGCTGAATGTTTTCAAACGAATTTATGTCCTTTTCCTGTAATATGGAGCCCAGAATTGAACGGGAAAATAATCTGGGTGGGGCCCCTTACAAAAGATTTTAAAAAGCTGCATTTAAAACCCTTTGGGACTTCTGTTGCTTACATTTCCCTTGATTAAACCCCAGTAATCTATTTCCCTTTTTCCGTACGCTTGGGCATTGCTGTTTTTGGGTTTAAAGGGTTTTGCTGTTTACCAAAACCCCCCCAAGCCCCTTTTCGCAATCTGTATGGTTAAGTTCTACATTTTTTAAAACTTTTTAAGTGCTGGGGGTTAGGGGGACACTCCCAAAGTTCAGAACCTTGCATTTACTCCATTGAACTGCATCTCCCACTTTTCTGACCAAGAGTAATTTTGTCTAAATCCTCCTAAATTTCCAAAAACATCAAACTTTTTTGGAATAAATTTAAAACCACCTATCTTGTGCATCGGCGAATTTGCTCACATCACTGGGAATTTCCTTCATAAAGATCATTGATATAAATTATAAAAAACCAAGGGGCCCAAAAGATGACCCCGGGGAAATGCCACTTGTTACTGATCCCCACTCGGATTTAACTCCTTTTATGGACCTCTTTGCTTCCTGCTGTGAGCCATGATTAGTTCCACGAGAGCCCCCTTTCCCCCAATGCCATGAGCTGCTATTTCTTAAACAGTCTTTGGTGCGGAACTCTACCCAAATGCCTACTAAAATCAAAGTAAATAATTTTAAAATTCTTTTTTTCGTGGCAACAGCCTCAAAAGCTTTACTGAAGAAAGTTAAAAAATTTATTTTTAGACAAGACCGGCCTCTTGTAAACCCAGCTGAGTATCATTAATAAAGCTTTTGCTTTCGGAGGGCCCTTCTTTAACTCAGCTAAAAAATTGACTCTAGTAATTTCCCTACAATTGAGGTCAGGCTTTTGGGGGCTTAATTTGACGGAAAACACTTGTCCCCTTTTTTAAAAAATAGGAATTAAAATAGCCATCCCCCAATATCGGGACACTGCACCGTTTGAAGAAAAAAATTTTAAAAAATTATTTAAAGGTTCACAATTTCCCTTTTTTGCTTTCCCTTTAAAACCCCTTTTAAAAAAAACCCTCACAGGCCCGGTGACTTATTTTGCTTCAGTCTGTCTATCTGCTTAAAAACCCATTTCACTAGTGACGTGATGTTACAAAATTTTCTTCTTCTGTCCATTTAAAAAAATTAAATTTCCCGGGAAATTTATTTTAGTGCCCTTCCGTGAAAAAACCGAGAAAAAATAATTTTTTTAAAAATCGAGCACTTTTCCCTTTCTCTTTGTCAGTAAATGCCCATATTTTTTTTAAGGGGACCTTTTTCTTATCCGGGGACTTTTGTTCTAAAACCCTTTGGAAAAAAAATTTTTTGGGTTTGGGTTTTAGAATCCCTAGCAATTTTAAAATTTCAAAGCCCCCTTTAGCTTTTTTTTACCCCCTTTTTAATGCCCCCTCTTAATGTAAATTATACTGATTCATAAGATGACCCTCCCCTTTTTTAAATACCCCTAAAAATTCCTTTCTTATCCCCTATTAGAAATTTCGCCTTTTTTCATCCTTTTTGGGTCTTTTTATATTTGATCAAAATTTCCTTTATAAGGGAAAAACGTTCTTTGAAGCAGCATGTATTGTGTTCAGAAAAAGTAAAATTAAATAGCTCTCTTTTTTCCCCCAGTCAACAGTTGAAAAGTGTTCCTAAGCCCACTTTAATTCCCTAAGCAAAAAACTGGGCCTTTTAAACTGAGTTATCCCTGCTATAAAAATTTCCATTAAAATTCCTACATGAAAATTGATTTGTGGTCCTAGCCCCAGTTCCTCTAAAACTTCAAAAATTATTAAAAAAGGGATTCATTGTTTGCCAGAACAAAGGCCCAAGCAGGATTCCCCCTTTATTTTTCTGTCACAAACTGCTTCAAAAAACAATCCTGAACTATTCAAAGAAATCGTTTTGATTCTTAAATTCCCAACAAAAAATTTCCCAAAATCAATTGACTAAAGTTAAAGTCCCCCTGGGAAATTACTACATTATCGTGCCTTGGGGGCCCAAAACAATTTCCTCCCAATGCTGTCAATTTCCACAATTTAGGCACGGGCCCTCAACACCTTTCCTCATGGAAGAATTATACTGGGGGCGAATTTTTTGAGTAAGACAACAAATTATGGAAATTTTTAGTTTCCTCTAGTCATGAATTAAAATTTTGAGGAATCCTAAAACCCAAATTTACATGGCCACCGCAAATCTTTTAAAAAAGGTTTTACACCCCCATTTCTTTACCACACCCTTTTTTAAGGAGGGATTTAAAAGTCAAATACCAACAAAATAATTTTTTGGGCCCACAGAATTTAGGTGCTAAAAATTTAAAATTAAAAATTTAAATCTTTCTGTAGCTTTAAATAAGCCCTACGTAATTTTCATTTTTTCTGGAATCTATCTACAATTAAATGCATTAAAACGTTTTTTTTCATTGCATAACCTGACCCGTTACATAAACATGTCATACAATTGGGGCCCTTTTTTCTGAAGGAAAACCAATAATTTTAAAATTGTGGGATTTCCCCCTTTACTTTTATACCATAAGCATTTACGTTTTTTTGGGGAAAATACGCTGGGATTCCCCCGGGCCCCAATTTAAAGCCGTTAAATTTTTTTTATTTATTTCCCTTTTTCCCTCAAATTTTTTCCTGTAACAAGGTAAGGTACTTCAACCCAAAAAAATCATTATTAAACTTAGCAGCAATTTTTTACATTAGTTTTCGGTCAGCGTGTCGTGTTTCTCCGGGGTTTTCTCGTGTTTTCACGGGCGCTCTTAAAGTGGGAACTTTTAAATTTGGGGTCATCAATCCATAAAGGGTAAAATCCCTCTTGCGCCTGGAAAAAAATCTTTTGGGGGGAAAACAATTTTTACTAAATCCCAAAAAGGGGAAAAATTTGTGTGCTCCCCCTAGCAAGGTTTACTGCCAGGGGAATCATAGGCCGTGTTTCCCGGGGGAAAAAAAAAAAAAAAATAATAATTGAATTTTGTGTCAGAGGGAAAGGGAAAATCTCCCTGATAACATTGAGTAACTAGTGTATATGTATTTCTACCGTGGCCCCTAGTTTATTTTATGATAAAAAGGCCCAAAGTGTTCCCTTTTAAAAAAAGGGGAATTTGTTAAAAGAAGTGATAAGCCCTTTTAAAAAGGGAGGGCCAGAAGCGCCAGAAACCCTTTCCAGGGGCAGCTGGTTTAATAATCTTCCCGGCCTGCTGGTACCCATATTTTCCTTTTTTGTGATTTCCCGTGAAAAAAAACAAAACAGTGTTGTTAAGCCAACCAGTATTATAGTGGTACTTAGTGGGGGTGGGAGTGACTTTTTATTAAATTTTTTTTTCTTGAAATACCCGACGTTAAATGTGAATTTCATATAACCTTTAGTTTACCAGCGGTCGCAATAAACACAACGGGAAAAACAATTTTACAAAAGAAAAAGCGTCCTTCCTCCAAAATTTGCCCCCAGTCCCAAATATAGTTTATAATATAGCAAATTTTTGGGGGAGGGCCGAAAAAAAAAAAAAAAAAAAAAAAAAAAAAAAAGCAAAACAAACGATTGATAAAAAGGGGGAGGGCGACCCTTCGTCATTGTAGGAGGGGCCGCATTTACCATTTTTTCAACACGCAAAATTATACTTTTGTATCAGTCAAATCACATTTTTCCGGGTAGTAATTTTCCGAAGCCTTCCCGTGGGTAGGGTCAAATCACCCGGGCCCGTTGTTTTAAAAAAGTGGGCCCACTGATCAAATCAGATGACTGGTTTCCGGGAAACCCCCGGGCTGGTCCAAACCCTTGCTGGGCCGAACCCGGGGCTGGTTTTTTAAAAAAAAGGTTTTTTGTTTGGGCATTTAAAACAAAAGTAAATGGATGGGGTTTTTGGCCCCCCTTTTTTAAAACAAACAATTTAAAAAACAAAGGGAAATGACGGTAACTGTCCCCAAAATACAAAAACGGGTTTGAAAAAGAAAAAACAAATAGCTAGAGCTTTATTTAAGGAGGTTTTTAATAAAATTCAAAAGGTTTCTAGTAGAATTGCAGTAAATCAACCATTCAAAAACATTTTTAAGCTGTTTGTAGTCTGTGGTCATCAAACAAACGGGTTCCCCATGGATAAATTTTTCCCCTTTTTTGGGGAAAAGGTGTCACCCCCCCCTTTGGGGGGGGCCCCCCAAAAATATCCCCGAACTAGTACAAGCAGTATTTAAAAAAAGAGAAGTGTTTTTTTGGGGACGCCCCCAAAAGAGGAAAAAACTGTGGACAAAAACACAAAAGGGGATTAAAAAGGAAAAAAACATCAAAAAATGGGTTTCATAGAAAACCTGGAAGCTTTCTACAACAGATGGGAAAAAAAAAAAGTCTTGGGGTTAATGGTACTGCCCCTTTATACTGGCCCCTGAAATCACAAAAAAGTAAAGGGGAGGGATGTCCTTTAGTTTAGTAAAAGTGGGGCTGTAGTGCTTCCTGGGGGGAAAAGTAAAAGGGGGAAGCGGGGGTCTGTCCTGGGAGACATAATGGTGAAGTGGGAGGTGCTGTCCCGGGAACCCGAAATTTGGTTTAAGCGGAGGTGCGTCCCGGGAGGGCAGAAAAAAGGTGAAGCGGAGATACTGTCCTGGGAACAGTAATGGGGGAAGCTGGAGAACTGTCCTGGGGGACAGTAATGGTGAAGGGGGAGGTCTGTCCTGGGAGACCCAGAATTGGGGGAAGTGGGGGGAATTGTCCCGAAGTCGGGAAATTTTTCGCAGGAAGGAATCAATTTTTTTTAAAAAAAAACCTTTTAGGGGGCCGGACCCCTAGTAGGGAAAAAAGTGTATCAAAGATAAGAAAAACCAATATTGCAAACTAGAAAAAACCGCAGGAAATAGCAAAAAAAAGGACTCCAATAGCAATACTGAGGTTTAAAATTTCCAAAAAAAAATGGGGGAGCTCCATTGTTGGTGCAGGGGGATAAAAGTAAGACAGGGAAAAATCACCAAAAGGGAATACAGTCACAGAAACCCAAAGGCAAGCGGAAACCAAGCCTGTGCACATACTATGCACTTGGTATCTGCTGGCATGGGAAATCTGGAAAAACAGATGGGACATGCAACTATGACCACCCTAGAAAATGCCATGCCCATATGACAACGGGAAAATGCAAACTCCCTTCCCTGTAAGCTTTTTCACCCTGAAATGTGTACCTCTTCATACAGGAAAGACTGTGCTATAACTTAAATTGCCAGGCATACCATCTAAAGGGGACAAAAAGATACAAAACATCCAGGCCATGGGAAAACCTGGGTAGCCACAGCCACTCAAGAGGAGAGGTTTTTTAGTGCCAGGAAGGAAAAAAAACTGGCAGGAAATGGCAAAAATTTCGTACACCAAATCCAGTCATTCCGGAGTGGAACACAGTCGATGGCCTCCACTCCAAACCAACCAGATACAGATACTAATGCCGGAAAAAAAATCCCCCCCCGTACCAACAATACCACCAGCCCGATAACATTTTTCTTTGCAAATATACAGGGTCTAAAGCCGCAACAAACAACAAAATCCCTTTTCATCCGTGGACTGCTTGCAGAGGCAAAGGCAATGTTCACGGCTTTCACTGAGACCCACATAAAGGATCACTTGGACAACGAAAATGGATCCCAGGTTACAACCTATACAGATGTGACAGAGTGAACAGGCAAAAGGGGGGGGGGGGTTGGGCCTGTACATTGCAGAGTCACTTGTTTTGCACAGAACTGTTTAAATGCCTCAAATGATGTAGTGGAAGTTTTAGCAGTAAAGGTCGAGAACCAAAACCTAGTCATTGTGGTGTCTACAACCCTCCGGATGCAAACATCCCAGCAATTCCAGGAACAGCTGTTAAAACTTGACCACTGTCTGGAAAATCTTCCAGCTCCTGCCCCCAACATCTTGCTCCTGGGGGATTTCAACTTAAGGCACCTAAAATGGAGGAATAAAAGCAAATAATATTGTTGCAGTAATAACATCAGGAGGCAGCTCTGATGAAAACTCACACTCAAAACGAGCTTTTAAATCTCTGCACAAAATTCAATTTAAACCAGCAAATAATAGACCCTACTAGACTGGAGAATTTACACTAGACCTCCTTTTCACAAACAATGATGATCTGATAAGAAATGTCACCTATCAAAAACAATATACTCAGATCACAACATAATTGAGGTTCAGACATGTATGCGAGGAGCCCCAGACTGACAAAATGAGACTAGTCACGAGGGGGCATTCACCAAAATTTAACTTCAATAACAAAACATAAAGTGGGACCAAGTAAACCAAGTCCTAACCGATATAAGCTGGGAAGATACACTAAGCAAAAACAGACCCCCAAATTATGCCTAGAACAGATTAACTCGGTGGCACTCGATGTATGCACAAGGCTTATTCCTCTAAGAAAAAGGAGGAGTAGATGTAAAATAGAAAGAGACAGGCCCCTCCCTTTACAGGCGACGGAAAAGAATAACAGACGGCTAAAAGGGTCAATATATCTGAAATGCGCAGGGAGACACTGGTCAGAGAAATAGCAAGCAAACGAACTTAAGCTAAAAGAATCCTTAGGAGTCAGGAATCGCGGGAAGAACTAAAAGCTATAAATGAAATCGAAAGAAACCCAAAGTATTTCTTCTCCTATGCCAAATCGAAATCGAGAACAACGCCCCCGTATTGGGCCCCTACTTAAACAAAATGGGTCCTACACAGAAAGACAGCAGGAAATGGTGAGCTACTCAAGTCCCAATATGACTCAGTTTTAGCAAGCCCCTAACCAGACTGAGAGTCGAAGATCAAAATGAATTTTTTATGAGAGAGCCACAAAATTTGATTAACACAAAGCCTATCCGATGTTATCCTGACGCCAAAATGACTTCGAACAGGCGATAAATGACATGCCCATGCCCCTCTGCCCAGGGCCAGACTCATGGAACTCTGTGTTCATCAAGAACTGCAAGAAGCCCTATCACGAGCCTTTTCCATCCCATGGAGAGGGAGCATGGACACGGGGGTCGTCCCCCAGTTACTAAAAACAAAAAGACATAGCCCCACTCCACAAAGGGGGCAGTAAAGCAACAGCAAAGAACTACAGACCAATAGCACTAACATCCCATATCATAAAAATCTTTGAAAGGGTCCCAAGAAGCAAGATCACCACCCATCTAGAAACCCATCAGTTACACAACCCAGGGCAACATGGGTTTTAGAACAGGTCGTCCTGTCTGTCTCAACTACTGGATCACTACGACAAGGTCCTAAATGCACTAGAAGACAAAAAGAATGCAGATGTAATATATACAGACTTTGCAAAAGCCTTCGACAAGTGTGACCATGGCGTAATAGCGCACAAAATGCGCGCTAAAGGAATAACAGGAAAGTCGGTCGATGGATCTATAATTTCCTCACTAACAGAACACAGAGATAGTCGCAACAGAGTAAAGTCCGAGGCAGCTACGTGAAAAGCTCTGTTCCACAAGGCACAGTACTAGCTCCCATCTTGTTCCTCATCCTCATATCCGACATAGACAAGGATGTCAGCCACAGAAACCGTGTTTTCCTTTGCAGATGACACCCGAATCTGCATGACAGTGTCTTCCATTGCAGACACTGCAAGGCTCCAGGGGACATCAACCAAATCTTTCAGTGGGCTGCAGAAAACAATATGAATTTTCAACGATAAAGAAATTCAATTACTCAGATATGGTAAAAAATGGGGAAATTAAATCTTCATCAGAGTACAAAAAAAATTCTGGCCACGAAATAGAGCGAAACACCAACGGGCAAAAAACCTGGGAGTGATTATGTCAGAGGATCTCACCTTCAAGGACCATAACATTGTATCAAAACGCATCTGCTAGAAAAATGACAGGATGGATAATGAGAAAACCTTCAAAACTAGGGAGGCCAAGCCCTGATGACACTCTTCAGGTCACTTGTTCTATCTAGGCTGGAAAATTGCTGCACTCTAACAGCACCTTTCAAGGCGGTGAAATTGCCGACCTAGAAAATGTACAGAGAACTTTCACGGCGCGCATAACGGAGATAAAAAAACCTCAATTACTGGGGGCGCTTGAGGTTTCTAAACCTGTATTCCCCGGAATGCAGGAGGGAAGAGATACATGATTATATACACCTGGAAAATCCTAGAGGGACTAGTACCGAACTTGCACACGAAAATCACTCACTCGAAAGCAAAAGACTTGGCAGACGATGCACCATCCCCCCCAAAGAAAAGCAGGGGTGTCACTAGCACGTTAAGAGACCATACAATAAGTGTCAGGGGCCCGAGACTGTTCAACTGCCTCCCAGCACACATAAGGGGGATTACCAACAGACCCCTGGCAGTCTTCAAGCTGGCACTGGACAAGCACCTAAAGTCAGTTCCTGATCAGCCGGGCTGTGGCTCGTACATTGGTTTGCGTGCAGCCAGCAGCAACAGCCTGGTTGATCAGGCGCTGATCCACCAGGAGGCCTGGTCACAGACCGGGCCGCGGGGGCGTTGACCCCCGAAACTCTCTCCAGGTAAACTCCAGGTAAACACCAGACCACATGGGATCTGTTCTTTGGGCATTCTTTACATCCTCGGCAGTAAATGGAGGGTCTGCAGTAACTACACTAATGTGTCGCGATAAAGCATCTGCAACTACATTTGATTTGCCAGGTAAATGTTCAAAAGTGGGATTGAACTCTTGGATAGTCAAGGTCCATCTGGCTAACATTCCAGTAGGTTGTTTGTTCTGGAATAAAGGTATCAGTGGTGCATGGTCTGTCAAGACATGAACAGGGTACTGGTAAATAATGTCTTGGAAGTGCTTTAAAGACCATACTACTGCTAAAGCTTCTTGCTCCATAATTATGTTCAGCCTTTGTAAGGACTCTACTAGCAAATGCAACTGCGTTGTACTTGCCATCAGTCTTCTGAGCTAGTACGGCACCTATGCCAATTGAACTAGCATCAGTTGTCAGATAGAAGGGTTTAGAAAAATCTGGGAATTTCAAAATGGGAGCAGACGTTAGCTCTTCTTTTAGTGTCTGGAATGCTCTTTCATGACGAAAGGTCCAAGCGAAAGGAACATTTTTCTTAAGCAATTCAGTTAGAGGAGCTGCTATTGAAGAAAAATTAGCAATGAAAGATCTATAGAAACCTGCTAGACCCACAAAGGATCTTACAGCATCAGCAGTTTTGGGGGATGGAAAATTTAATACTGCTGTTACTTTACTTTGATCAGTCGTAACCCCTCTAGGAGTGACTACATGACCAAGAAACTTAATTTCTGATCTGAAAAATTGACATTTAGACAGTTTGATCTTTAAATTGGCTTCTTCAAGCTTACCAAGTACTATATCAAGTCTTTTCAGATGTGTATCCACGTCTTTGGACATGATTATGTCATCTAAGTACACCATAGGTGCTTTACCTATAAGACCTCTAAAGATATTGGTCATGAGTCTAGAGAATGTGATAGGAGAGGATCGTAATCCAAAAGCCATTCAAAGGAAGTGATAATGACCTGTGGGAGTGGAGAATGTGGTTAACTCTTGGCTGTCCTCATGAAGAGGGACTTGCCAAAACCCTTGTAACAAGTCCAGGGTCGAGAAGACTTTGTTATCTCCGATGTTGCATAAAAGATCACCCAGTACAGGAAGTGGGAAGCGATCTGGAATAGTTTTCGCATTTAACTTCCTAAAGTCAATCACCGGGCAGTGAGTACCGTCCTTCTTAGGCACTAGGATCAAGGGCGCATTCCAGGGTGAATTGCTAGGTGCAATGACTCCATCATCAAGCATTTGATTGACCAGTTCTTCTGTGACAGCAACTTGGGAATGAGGCATTCTGTATGCAGGTATATAGATAGGTCTAGTACCAGGTTCAAGTGGAATACGATGGGACAATAAGTTCGTTATACAGTGGAACCCCGGTATTCGATGGCATCGGTATTCGATTAATCCGGTATTCGATGCATTATATCGCAAAAAATTTTCCTCGGTATTCGATTGGAAACCTGGTATTTGATACAATTCGTACGAGACCTGTCCATGTGTGGCCTGAACTGCCCCGTGTGTGCCAGTGTTTACAAGCCAGCAAGTGTGCGTGCATCTAAGGATACATTCGGTACATTCCATATTACCCATATTATCACTGTGTTTGGTGCTTGTTTCTGCAAAATAAGTCACCATGGGCCCCAAGAAAGCTTCTAGTGCCAAACCTTCGAGAAAAAAGTCGCTAATGACTTATGAAATGAAGAAAGAGATAATTGCAAAGTACAAAAGTGGAGTGCGTGTGTCGGAGCTGGTTAGGCTGTATAATAAACCCCAATCAACCATCTCTACTATAGTGACCAGGAAAATGGCAATCAAGGAAGCTGTTCTTGCAAAAGGTGCAACTGTGATTACGAAACAGCGACCGCAAGTGTTAGAAAATGTTGAGAGATTGTTATTGGTGTGGATAAATGAAAAACAGATAGCAGGAGATAGCATCTCTCAAGCGATCATTTTTGAAAAGGCTAGGCAGTTGCATGACGATTTGGTAAAGAAATTGCCTGCAACTAGTGGTGATGTGAGTGAATTTAAGGCCAGCAAAGGTTGGTTTGAAAGATTTAAGAATCGTAGTGGCATACATAGTGTGATTAGGCATGATGAGGCTGCCAGTTATGTTGTGCGACAGAAGTCCAGTGACTCTCAAGCTGGTCCTAGTGGCATTAAAAGAAGAAGGGAAGTAACCCCGGAAAAGGACTTGCTACCTCAAGTCCTAATGGAAGGGGATTCCCCTTCTAAACACTAACACCTCTCCCCTCCTCCCATCCCATCAATCATCACCAGATCTTCATTAAAGGTAAGTGTCAATTATTTTATTGTTACTGTAATTATTCTTTTGCATTAAACTTAATATTTCATGTAGTAAAATTTTTTTTTTCATACTTTTGGGTGTCTTGCACGGATAATTTG
>NC_069456.1:35501936-35527777 GCF_026875155.1 Cherax quadricarinatus
GATAAAAAAATTTTTTTTAAAGCTTAATTTTGTAAATTGAAAGTGGTTGGTAGGAGAGGAGGGGTGGGTAGCATGTAACCCAAATAGGGAAGGTCTTGCCTGATGGAAGAGTTGCATGTTCTTTGGGAGAAAAGAAGGGAACCATGGGCTTGAAACTAGGTAATGTTCCTTCCCTGCCTCCTCAGTGTTTGTTTCCTTCAGCAATTCACTGCTTGCCTCTTTGATTACTGACCCTCTGCCTTGCCCTCTTCATGCCTCCAGCAAGATGAACCAGGTCTTGCATTCTGTAATTTCTCTAACAATATGAACACATGGAAGTTAGTGAAAGAGGGTATTTGGCTAGATGGGTTTATGAGAGCACATAATCTAGTATATTTTAAAGGTAGCCTAGCTGTGCAAAGCTCTTGTCAAATCTGTGTTCATTGCATTAGTGTTTTGAACAAGATGTGGGTGCCACACTGGCACTGCACATTAACCCTTAAACGCTCCAAACAGATCGTTCTAATTCGTAGCTACAAAAGTAGATCTACTTTTTTTTTTACATATTTTCAAATATAACAACAAAAAAAGTAGATGAAAGTTTTTTACGTTTTCAAATGTAAAACAAAAAAGATCTACGTTTTTTTACATATTTTCAGATGTTGAAAAAACGTATATATAGGTTGTGAAGTGTAGGTGCTAGGTATACAGTGTTTGCAGAGTTAAGTTCTGCAAGCCACTAATAGGCTTGCAGGGTTAGCCTTTGTTGACAATCTTTGTACACGTTTGGAGTAATTCTCATTTTCAATTGCTTCTTTAAGCATTTTCCTAGTTTGTAATAAAGTTGGTAGAATTACCGACAATATGTAAAGTAAAAGGACACAAGTGCAACTAATGTGACATTTTATTGTGGCAACGTTTCGCTCTCCAGGAGCTTTATCAAGCCATTACAAACAATACATGGACACAGAGGGTATATAAAGGCTCAGAGAGGTGCAACACTAGTGAGGTACCATTTCGATGTTCACTAGTGGTAGTGGTAGTAGTAGTATTTTTTTTATTTTTTTTATTATCACACTGGCCGATTCCCACCAAGGCAGGGTGGCCCGAAAAAGAAAAACTTTCACCATCATTCACTCCATCACTGTCTTGCCAGAAGGGTGCTTTACACTACAGTTTTTAAACTGCAACATTAACACCCCTCCTTCAGAGTGCAGGCACTGTACTTCCCATCTCCAGGACTCAAGTCCGGCCTGCCGGTTTCCCTGAATACCTTCATAAATGTTACTTTGCTCACACTCCAACAGCACGTCAAGTATTAAAAACCATTTGTCTCCATTCACTCCTATCAAACACGCTCACGCATGCCTGCTGGAAGTCCAAGCCCCTCGCACACAAAACCTCCTTTACCCCCTCCCTCCAACCTTTCCTAGGCCGACCCCTACCCCGCCTTCCTTCCACTACAGACTGATACACTCTTGAAGTCATTCTGTTTCGCTCCATTCTCTCTACATGTCCGAACCACCTCAACAACCCTAAGTAATACAATATGGTAGAGCAATTAACTCGTACATGAGTAAAAGGATATAAAAGCTATTACTTGGGTAACATGAAAATAGTTTGGACAAATAGTGGTAAGAGGCAGCTTGTTTCAGTGTTCACTCTCTGTGCTTTGTGTAGTATAACAGGAGGGGACTATGTGATGGCAGGGTTTACTGTTTTCGGAGGATCTTGCAGAATCCTTGGGAATTTCTTAGCAAGAATTTCTTAGCAAAATCCTTAGAATTCTTAGCAAGAATCCTTAGAATTCTTAGCAAGAATCCTCCTGAAAACAGTAAACCCTGCCATCACATAGTCTCTCCTGTTATACTACACAAAGCACATTAGATGAACACTGAAACAAGCGCCTCTTACCACTCTGAAATTTGTCCAAACTATTTTTTTTTCCCCAAGTAAAAAGCTTTTATATCCTTTTACTCATGTACGAGTTAATTGCTCTACCATATTGTATTACTTTTGTCACTACTACTACTACTACTATTACTTCTACTATTACTACTACTACTATTACTACTACTACTATTACTGCTACTACTATTACTACTACTACTATTACTACTACTACTATTACTACTACTACTATTACTACTACTATTATTACTACTACTATTATTACTTCTACTATTACTACTACTACTATTACTACTACTATTATTACTACTACTATTATTACTACTACTATTATTACTACTACTATTATTATACTATACTACTACTATTACTTTACTATTACTACTAATACTATTTACGACTACTACTTTACTATTACTATTATTCTCACTCTATTAATTCTACCTACTATTACTATTACTACTATTACTAATACCTATTATACTATTACTATACTACTAACTATTACTAACTATTATTCTACTACTATTACTACTACTATTACATCTTACTACTATTTCTATTATATATTACTATTTCTACTATATCTATTACTACTGTTACTATTTCTCACTATTACTATTATTACTATTACTATACTACTTATTACTATTTACTACTATTACTATTACTACTATTAATACTCTTACTATTACTATTACTATTATTACAATTACTGCTACTTACTATACATTACATTACTGCTATTTCTATTACTACTTTTATTTCTATTACTAATATACTACAATACTATTACTACTGCTTACTATTACTATTAACTACTATTACTAGTACTACTATTACTATTACAACTGTTACTTACTTCTACTCTTTTACTATTTTAACTACTATTAACTATTACTATTACGGACTTTTTACTATTACTACTATTACTTACTATTACGCTATATATCTACTTTTACTACTTTACTACTATTACTACTGTTACTATTACTACTGTTACTATTGATATATTCTATAATTACTTACTATCTATTACTAATTATTTACTAATTTACTATTACTATCTGTTACTGTTGTTTACTACTAATACTATTACTTATATTTATCTATTACTTACTTTTACTAGTAAAACTAATTCTATTACTATTCTACTTTTACTATTACTATCTATTACTATTACTACTCTATTACTAATACTGTTTCTTCATTACTATTACTACTCATTAATATTACTACTTTTTACTATTATTACTATTACTATATTACTTTATTACTATTACTAATATTACTATTCTCTATTTAGCTACTTTTACTTATTACTACTATTACTTAACGTGGTATCTTTTACTATTACTACTATTATTCTATTATTACTATTACGATTCTACTATTACTAATATATTAATATTACTCTTTTACTATTACTTATATTACTACTTTTTACTATGTTTACTATTACTACTCGATACTATTAACTACTGTTACATATTATTACTGTTCTATTACTACTATTACTACTATTACTATGACTACTATTACTATTATACTATTAAGAACTATTACTGAATTTTATTTTTACTACTATGACTATTACTATTACTACTATTACTATTACTATTACTATAATTACTATTAATTAATATTACTATTACTTATTACTATTTAATAATATTACTATTATACTATTACTATTACTATATTATATTTACTACTAATTACTATTAATATTATTAATATTATTCCCACTATTACTATTCATTTACTACTATTACTATTACTATGTCTACTATTACTAACTATTACTATAATTTTACTATTACTAATATTATATTATTACTATTACTATTATACTGTTACTATTTACTACTACTACTATTACTACTACTTACTATTACTGCTACTACTTTTACTTCTACTACTATTTACTACTACTACTATTACTACTACTACTTTACTACTACTATTATTACGAATACTTTTATTATCTCTACTATTACTACTACTACTTTTACTACTATTATTATTACTTACTACTAGTATTAATAGACTACCTATTATTACTTACTGTACTATTATTACTACTTTACCTACTACTACTATAATACTATATTAATACTGACTACTATTAACTACTACTATATAATATTACTTACTTCATACTATTATAGTACTACTTTTAATTATTTATACTAGTTACTACTACATTTACTACTATTTCTATCTACTGACTAACTATTATAGACTATTACTACTACTTACTATTACTACTACTATTATACTTTTACTACTATACTATTTCTACTATTTACTATTACTACTTTGTACTATATACTACTATTACTATATCTACTATTAGTATTTACTATATTACTATACTACTATCTACTATTACTACCTTTTACTAATTATTACTATTACTATTACTATATTACTTTATGCTCTACTATTACTTTTAGATATTACTGCTATTACTAGATGTTACTACTTTTAAATTTACTATTTACTTACTTATTACTATTAATACTTGTTACTATTACTAATTACTACTTATTACTAATTACTAACTATTACTATTACTACTTTTACTACTACTACTATTACTTCTATGTACGTAATAATTAACTGATTATTTTACGGGACTAATTTGACTATTACTCTATTACTTACTTTTACCTATAGACTACTATTACTAAATTTTTTACTTACTATTTCTACAGTTACTATTAACTACTGTTACTATTTACTACTCATTACTTATTTACTATTACTACTATTACTATTATTAACTTTTACTTACTTGTTAATATATACTTCTATTACATATTACTACTATTTAACTATTACTACTATTACTATTTTACTACTACTATTACTTTTAATATTTTACATATACTTTTTCTATTACTTCAATATCTACATATTATACTTTTATTACTATTACTGTTCTACTTACTGTATAATTATTACTACTCTGTATATTATTATCTACTATTACTTACTATTACTATTACTTACTTGTACTATTATTACTATATACTAATATTTACTATTCTATTACTTATCTAAACTTACTATTGACTATCTATTATCTACTATTACTACGGTTATACTATTACAATTTACTCGTGATTACTATTACTATTATTACTATAATGTACTAATGTATTATACTTTTATACTTTTTATAGTGTACGTTATTATGTCAACTACTTTTTGATAACTTGACTATTACTTACTTGTTACTATTGATACTGTTAACTTATCATCGTACTAACTATTACTATATTTCTTTTATACTATTTACTGATTAATACTATTCACATATCTATTACTTTCATTACTATTACTACTTATGTACTATACTATATACTATTTACTTTTTTAATGATACTATTTGATATGATATTTTCTTTTATCATTACTGATTACTGATTATAATATTACTAATTACTACTATTATCTCTAGATTAATACTTTATTACCTACATATTTACTTATTACTACTATCTTACCTTTTACGCTATTTTTACTTATTATTATCTACTTATTACTTATTATTACTACTATTACTATTATCTATATTACTGATTACTAGACTAATGACATGATTACTACTATTACTGATTACTTTTAGTACTGTTACTATTAACTTTATGACGATTACTTACTATTACTGTTATTTACTATTATCTACTATTATATTTACCTACTATATACTATTATTTACTATTATAGACTATTTACTACTATACGTAGCTATTACGAGTTACTACTATTATTACTATTTCTATCTAATTACTAGTTACTATGTTACTATTCTATTACTACTATTACTATTTTACTTACTTTTTGTACTATTACTACTATTACTCTAACACTATTAGCTTACTTTTACTACTATTAGACATACTTATACTATAGTACTACTCATTTACTTTATTACTACTTATTCTACTTATTACTACTATTACTTACTGTTAATATTCTATTAGATACTGTATTATCTGATTATTTACTGTTACTACTATTACTATTATTTATCTAATTACTCTGAGTATACTGTTCCTATTATCTACTCTTACTACTAGTACTATTATCTACTTTCTTTTACATACTATTAAATTACTACTTATTACTTACTCATTGCTATTTACATATTATAAGTCTTACTTTATTACTTAATATTACTATTACTATTATTAATATTACTTCTATTATTACTATTACTATACATATTAATTACTGTTACTACTAATACTCTATTACTATTACCTAATTATTACTATACTCTATGATATTACTATTACTAGATCATTACTTACTATTACTTTTTATATACATAATGACAGTAATTGTTACTTACTATTTACTTTATTACTATTACTAGTTATTCACTATTAGAGCTCCTGTTAATTCTACTAGTACTACTATTACTTTAGCTACTATTACTTTACCTACTATTACTTTACTACCTATTAATATTAATTACTTTTTTACTATTACTACTATTACTATTACTACTAATTACTGTTTACTAATTATTTATCATATATCAAATATTATCACGATTACAATTACTATTACTATTACTTACTATTTACTATTTATTTATTACTATTACGACTATTACTATCTACTTACTATTTATATACTATGTACTAATTACTTACTATTACTACTATTACTAATTTACTACGCATTACTAATCTAAGTACTCATTATCTATTACTACTATTACATATTTAACTACTGTTACTAGTACTACTTTATATTTATACTATTTATACAATTACTATTTAACTTACTATTACTATACTCATCACTACATATTACTACTATTCTATTACTATCTATTACTATTACTACTATTACTAATATTACTATTACATACTATTACTTACACTTATCTCAATTACTTTATATTTCTATTATACTTCTATTACTATTACTATTTATTTTCTATTTAATACTTTTACTACACATGGAAAATGGTACCTCACTAGTGTTGCACATCTCTGAGCCTTTATATTACACTCTGTGTACCATGTAGTGTTTGTAAATGGCTCGATAAAGCTCCTGGAGAGCAAAACGTTGCCACTATAAATGTCACATAGTTGCCACTTGTTCCTCTTTTTCTTTATATTTTTCCTAGTTTGCAGGGGATTTTATTGATCAGTTGTAATATTCCTTATAAGACCTTTGTTTACTGATGGATTATTACCTTGTTTTTTAAATTGGTTATATTCTCGCAAAATACTTACTATGTATAATTTGTATGATTTATTTAGGTGTTCCTGGGATGGAACTACCCGGGTGGTTGTCACAGTATGATATCTGATTAAACAGACTTTCATGTAAACATTGTGGAAATAGTCAAGTTGATTGGTCCCTGGCAATGGAAAATTCTGCTAAAACTCCAGTGGCTATGTATTACATTCTTTTCGAGCTATGAACAGAAGGTGTGTATTTCGTATTTGGTCGTAAGTTATACTGGTACTGTTAGTGTTGGTAGATGACACTAACAATTATATAAACTTGTGAAGGCAGTTCAGAAGGTGCTTTTGGCACTTGACTAAATGGTATATCCTTGCTAGTGTATAGATTTGTTAGATCCTGTATTACATAAGAGGCTCATCACTTGCTACTGCTTATCCCTGTTTATTCCCAATTTTTGAGCTACCGTTCGGTCATAAAAAGTTGTATGGAGCATTGCATTATTTAGATGGTATCAGTGGCTCCTCAAACCATAACCATCATTAATCCGTTCCTCAGAGAGCATTTGTCGTTAGTCGAAAGAATTGAGATTTTCACGTATGAGAAATATGGAAATCCAGAATTATTCCGTTTGATGATGCCCAAAAGTTATGAAAACAAAAAAAATAATTCACAATGTACAATCTGTTCGTACAAACGAAAAAAACAGTGGGGTTTAATGCCCCACAGTAAATACTACATGAAGATATAAAATGTCACTTATTGAAGGAGTATTGATGATGATGACACTTATTTGAAGAGTAGATGTGATAGTGTGATGACCTTATTGAAGAGTTATTGATGCGAGTGTTGACACTTATTGAAGAGTATTGATGAGTGGATTGACACCTTATTGCAGAGTATTGATTGAGTGATGACAC
The DNA here is from genome assembly GCF_026875155.1 of Cherax quadricarinatus. Taxonomy (NCBI): domain Eukaryota; kingdom Metazoa; phylum Arthropoda; class Malacostraca; order Decapoda; family Parastacidae; genus Cherax; species Cherax quadricarinatus. The sequence continues at coordinate 35,509,964 of NC_069456.1, forward strand.
TATATTGAATAAGAAGTGATTGATGAGTTGATGACTACTTATTGACAGAGTATTGATAGTAGTGATGTAATCACTTATTGAAGGAGTTAATTGATGGAGTGTTGCCAATTATTGATGAGTATGATGAGTGATGCACTTATTGAAGTAGTATTTTGATGAGTGATGACTACATATTGAAAGAGTACTTGTTGAGTGTATGACAATTATTTAGAAGAGAAGTTGAATGCAATGATTATACTTTGATGGACACTTATTGAAGAGTATTGGATGTGTGATGAAACTTATTGAAGAGTATTTGTTTGAGTTGAAGCACACTTATTGTAAAGGGGAGTTTCTAGCTATGTTGGAGTGATGACTCTTATTGAGGAGTATTGATGAGTGCTGAAACTTATTGAAGAGATATTGATGAGTGATGACACTTATTGCAGAGTATTGAGATGAGTGATGGACACTTAGTGAAGAGTATTTGATGAGGTGATGTACACTTATTGAAAGTGTATTGGATGAGTGATGACACTATTGAAAGTGTAATGTGATGAGTGATCGACTCTTATTGAAGAGTATTGCATAATGAGTGGATGACACTCTTATTGAAGAGTTTTGCATTGAGTTCGATGGACACTTATTGAAGAGTATTGATGGGAGATGATGGACACCTTTTGAAGTACAGTATTGATGTAAGTGATGACATTATTGAAGAGTATTGATGAGTGATGACACTTTATGTGAGAGTAATTGATGAGTGATGCACTTTTGAAGAGTATTTGATGAGTGATTGACACTTATTGAAGATGTATTGATGAGTGATGTTCACTATAGTTGACAGGTAGTATTGATGAGTGCATGTGACTTATTGAAGGAGTATTTGAAGAGTGTGGACAGACTTGAATTGAAGAGTATTGATGGTGAAGGACAGACTTATGAAGAAGTATTGATGAGTGAATTGACATTAGTTGAAGAGTATTGATGGAGTGATGACACTATATTGGGGGGTTAAATAAAAAAAGAGTATTGATGAGTGATGACACTTATTGAAGAGTATGATGAAGTGATGACACTTATGGATGAGTATTGATGATGTGATTTGAACACTTATCTGAAGAGTATTGAGGAGTGTGATGACACTTATTGAAGAGTATTGATGAGTGATGACACTTCATTGAAGAGTGTGATTGTTGTGGTCGATGATCACCTGTATTGTGCAGTATTGATGAGTGATGACACTGTATTGAAGAGTATTGTGAGTGATCGACTACTTATTGAAGAGTATCTGATGATTCCTGATGTGTGTATGTGTGCCGCGCGTAGGTTGATGACACTTATTGAAGAGTATTGATGAGTGATGACACTTCTATGAAGTGTTATTGTATTGTGGGATGACATCTTATTCTAAAAGAAAGTTGGGCATTGATGAAGAGTGATAGACTCTTATTTGAAGAGTATTGTTGAGTGATTGACTTCACTTTTATTGAAGTGGTATTGATGAGTCTGCTTATTAGTACAAGACTATATTTGAAAGTAGTTGTTATTGAGAGTATGCACTTTATCTTCAATTCGTACTGACGCAGCTGTCTTTCAGTGACTGCAGAGTAAAGGATTCTTTCCAGTCGAACACGAGCTTACTAAGAATCCAACTACTTTGCATTACAATCCCCACTGCATTACAATCCGACATCTAGCTTTACAAATCTCCCAATAGCATGACATAATCAGCATTCTGATGACATTACAGCTCCCCTACTAGCATTACTACCCCTATCTAGCATATACAATACTCCCTCTGCTCATTCCAAATCCCTCTCACTAGCATTGTACTAGTCCCACTAGGCATTACAAATCCCCTCCACTAACACTTACAATTCTCCACACTAGCATTTTGACAATCCCCAACTTGACATTATCAAATCCCACGACGTATATTTACATCGTCCAGCGTAGTATGTCGTTTCAATCCCCACTAGCCATTTACAATCCCCGTCTTGCATTACAATCCCCCACTAAAATTATCAATCCCTCCACATATGCATTAAGAAATCCCACTGCATTTATCAATCCCCTATCATAGCATTACAATCCCATCTAGATGACATTATCATCCCACTAGCCACATTAAACAGATACAGAGTTACGGCAGTGTCTTTCATTGGCTATGTCCTGGGGAGTTGCCTTTATCACTCATGAGTAATGTAGGTTCTGTTGGACATTTGTTCTTCCAGTAACAGGCCTGTTTTCACTCACAATTGTAAACACTTGTTGGGGGGATGAATTGTTTATCAGCTTTGCCATGACCTTATGTTAGACACTTGTTATGCCACTTACGCGAAATTCTTAAAGTCTCAAACCTTTGTTGGCCTAAATTCCCACCAATAAATGCAGCGACTAGTGCCTAGGCATTTTTTGTAATTCTCTGTTCAGCATTGTAGGTTGTTAAAGTCGATGGTGTGAGTTAGCATCCATGGGGTCAAGATTAAGGACCCCAATGGAATAGAAGTTAGTCCTACGATGACGCACCGACTTTCTTGGGTTATCCTGGGTGGCTTCTCCTCTGGGGTTTAATTGTTTTTGGTAATTGGATCTTGTTCAGCCACACCAACAATAGTTTATTCCACCATCTTCGGTAGTACAGTGATGGTGGTGCATTAGCTGCAGCTGACCATGGTACGATAGTGTTTTCTAACCCTTTTACCACAGCGGTTACGGCATCATGTCTTTACTTTGGGACCCACGGTGGCTTATTTAGCAGTAATAGCACTAAAAACAATGGGAATTAAAAAATAGTTATCGAATGTATGTGTGCAACCGTCCGCCCTGGTTGTAAACATGCACACAGTCGATGAGAGGGTTTCAGAGATCTGACTCAACTGTGCTGAGGCGCTCGGGACTAAGGCCAGACGCGGTTCCTGATATATGTTTGTTCAGTTTTTCATGCACGAATTGGTTACCTGGTGTTTACTGGAAGATGATTATGATTTCCAGGGCGGTACAACGCCCACGCGGCTCCATTCCCGGTATCTGACTTGCATTACATCAATATAGATAGGTGTACCTCCACGCCACCTTCTGTGGTTTGGTCAGAAGCCTGGATCAACCAGTGCTGTTGCTGCTGGACTGAACTCACGGCAGAAACCCAACGTAACTCGAGACAACAAGCCCGGATGACTGGTGCAGGAACGCACTTTTGGTGCTTGTCACAGTGCCTCGCTTGAACGGGTCGGCCAGGGGTACTGTTGGTAATCCCCCTAGTATGCCTGGGAGGCAAATTGTAACAGTACTTCGTGGGCTCCCTCCTGACACTTCTTGTATTAGTCTTTTAGTGCTGTAGTGTGACACCCTGGCCTTTTCATTGGGCGGGTGTTTGCATCGATTCTGCCATGATTTCGCTTTGCTTCTCGTTAGCTGAGTTCGATTTCTTAAGTGTTATCTACTGTGCAATGTTATCTCTGTACTGTCCTGCTTAGGATTATTCATAGGTGGTTTATATTTCTTCCTCATGTATCTCTCGCCAGCCTGCAGTTCCAGGGAAATAGGACAGGTTCATAGGAACCTCAATGCGGTCGTTTCCAGTAAGTGAGGTGTTTCTATCTCCCGTTATGCTTGCGTTGCCGTGAAGGTTCCTCTGTAAATTTTCTAGCGTCTGACGCACAATTTCACTGCCTTGAAAGGGTGCTCGCGTAGTGTGCAGCATATTATTCCAGCCGAGGTAGAATGTTGACCTAAGAGTGCGTAATCATGGGACTTGGGCCTTACCTTGTTCAACTTGACGATAGGTGTGTCTCCATATTTGTACTAGTTCCCTGTCATTATTTTTTTTTTTTTTTCATTTATCTGTACAAGATGCGATGTGATTACTCTATCTAGAGCTTCTGGTACTTGAGGTGAGATCGCTTTCTCACACGACATGAAAGTGCTCAACCTCAGCCAGGTAGTCCTTCTAGTCCGTTGGTGTTTGCTCTTATTTTTGTGCCTCAGAGAAATTTGTTCGTTTCGGTAAATCTGATGAGATTTAATTTTCCTTCGAGTGTTACCATATCTGAGTAATGAAATTTCTCATCGTGAACTTCATATTGTTTTTGCAGCCCAACTGAAAAGATTTGGTTGACGGTCCGCCTAGGAGCCTTGCAGTGTCTGCAATGGAAGACAGTGCATGCAGTTCGTGTGTCTCATCTCTGCAATAGGCTAGACATCGGATGCTGGTGGCGCAGACAGCTCTTGTCTGGTCGGATATGAGGATGAGGAACTAGATGGCGAGTCGAGTACTGTGCCTTGTGGATCAGAGAGCTTTTCACCGTTAGCTTCCTAGGACTTTAATCTATTGACGATACTGTGTCTGTTAGTGGAGGAAAAATTATAGATCCATCAACCGAACTTTTCATGTTATTCCGTTTTAGCACGCGCTAATATTTGTCACAGCGCTTATTACGCCTTGGTCACCAGATGTCGATGAGCTTTTGAATAATTCTGTTTATATATTGATATCTGCATTTCTTTATGATCTATCTAGTGCATTTATGGTCCGTTTGATCGTAGTGGTATCCTCAAGAGTTGAGACAGACTGGAGAGACCTGTTCTATACCCTTGTTGCCCTGGGGTTGTGTAACTGATGGGTTCTAGAATGGGTGCATGATCTTGCTTCTTAGGACCCTTTCAAAGATTTTTAGATATGGGAAGTTAGTGTTTTGGTCTGTGTTCTTTGCTGTTGCTTTACTGCCCCCTTTGTTGGAAGTGAGGTTTGGTCGGTTGTTTTTACGTAAACTGGGAATGACCCCGCGTGTCATGCTCCCCTCTCCATAGGATGGTAACACGGTTTGTGATTAGGGGCTTCTTGCAGTTCTTGATGAACACGGGAGTTCATGAGTCTGGCCCTGGTGGCCCCCCCAACGAGTTGCATGGGCATGTCATTTTCGCCTGTTCGAAGTTATTTGGCGTCATGGATAACATCGGTATCGGCTTGTGTATTAATCAAATTTTTGTGGCTCTCATAAAAAAATTCATTTTAAATACTGTGCGGGAACTTCTGTCTGGTTTGCGGCTTGCTAAAAAAAAATGGACGTCTATATCTGGGACTTGACGTTAGCTCACTCAATTTCTCCTTTGCTCATCTGTGTAGAAGCCCTATCTTGTTTAACGTAGGGGCCCCTTACTGGACGTAGTTCTCGACTTTGATTTGGCAGTAGAGAGACGAAATACTTTGGGGTTTCTTTTCGATTTCATTTAGGCTTTTAGTTTTCCTCGAGTCCTGAATCCATATAAGATTCCTTTTAGCTTAAGTTACGATGCTTGCTATTTCTCTTTTTGGGTCAGTGTCTCCCTACGCATTTCAGATATATTGGACCTCTTTTAGCCGCTCTGTTATTCTTTTCAGTTTCTGCATGTAAGTGGAGCGCCTGGGTTTCTCTTTATTTACATCTACGTCCACTTTTTCTTTAGAGGATAAGCCTTGTGCATACATCGGAGTGATCTCACTAGTTAAATCTGTTCTTGGCCGCAGTTGCTGGACCAGGTCTGCAGGCCTGTCCAGCATCCTTTGTATTTCTGCGCGTCTTCGATCGACTTATAACTCTTCTCATCAACTTCACGTTCATCATGCAAACAGGACAACTCGGTGGTTCATTCCTTCCGTCATGTCATTCACAAATACCAGAAACAGCACTGGTCCTTGGGGACTGAACCCTTGTGGGGACCCCGCTGGAACAGCAGGTGTACCCAACTCTGACCTCGCCATGAACCGCATTAATCGTGCTGTCTTCCTGACAAGTATTCCTCTTGATCCCATTTGATCGCAGTGCACTTCTCTCCTGTATATCCTGCTTGGGCCTCAAGTTTTATTGCACTCCCTATCTATTATGCATGTATCGGTTACTGTGTCATACGCTCTCTTGCGTCCAAAGAAAATTTGCTCAATCACCTCTAACCCTCTTGTCTTACGCTTGTCTCTCATGTATAGAAACTCCAGTAGGGTTGTGACACTGGATTTCCCGTCTTCTGAAAACCAAATTGTTTGAGCTGCTTGGTGATGAGAATCATTCGCCTTTTCTAGATGTCGTCACCATTCTTCTTCCTCGTCAAACGCCCTGTTCCTTATTTTTGCCTAATAAGCATGCCTATTACTTTGTGTCAGATGACACTCGTCTGTTGTTTAGGTAGTTTTGTCTGCCGTTGTGTGTGTGTGTTGTGGGGGGGGGGGGGGCGATTGGGTTAGGGGGAGATACTCTTAATACATACCATGTAATTCTGGGTTATAAAAAAAGCGAGAATGCTACTAGGGTTCTAAAGCTTTCGAATAGAAGTGTACTGCCTTTGTGTGTGTGTGATGCCGGCTCTTCATAGGAATGGTTAACGGGGCCGGGGGGGGGGGGGTAGATCGTTATACCTCTTGTTCTGTCTTTCCTAGAAATGCTACACTCTTCGCTTATTGTCCTATTCTGGATTTAAGTAATCAATTATTGCTGTTTTCTAATCCAATTCCTTGTTCACATTCTGAGTAGAGGGACTTCATAGACCTTCCTAGAGTAGTTCTTTACTAGCTAGAATTAACTACTGTAATTATGCTTGCAGGAGTGAGTGTCCAGTATCTAACCAGTGATGCAAGGACCAATGCCATGCCTCGGCGGACATGCAAGTCCAGTCAATATAGGTGATTCTTGCCGCTAGGCATCTGGCCGAATGTTGCCAGATGCTGAAGATGACGTACTTCAATGTGAAGTCGATCGTACGGGTAGACTGATATTCCCTATTTTGGAGATTCCTTTATCCGTGTTGATTATAACCAGTGCTCTTACATCCCTCGTTCATCACACGATTTCAACTTTTCACTTATGATAGACTATACAACTTCACTATTATATTACCACTTCACTTTATATGTATAACTGTGCTCATCGCAAACCTTGCGTGAACGTCACTGATTCGGTCAGGCCACTACTGCTGAACCTAGTAGACCATAAACGGTTTGGGGAATTTTGAGTTAGATGCCGATAATTTCAGGCTTTGATCTCACGACTTTTTCTACTTTAAATAACTTTAGTGATCTAATCGTGATTATTGTTTCACTGACGATGTCACTTACCCAATGGATTGTACACTCGTTAGACAGTTACTCCACCCTTATAAACACTACGGATTGACTCGAAGGACTGTGTGATGCATCCACTGATCTTGCACCCTGACGGTACATCCTCTCGGGTGTTGTGTGCGTCTTGTGTGTGTGTCGCTTGGTGTAGTCGTGCGCTTTGTGTGTCGTGTCACATGTGTGTGTGCTTGGGTTGTGTGTGCTGTGTGTGGTGCTTGTTGATGTGTGTGCGTTGGCGTGTGTGTGCATTGTGTAGAAGTCTGTGCTTGTGCTATGTGTGCTTGTGATTTTATGTGTGCTTGTGTGTGTGTGTGAGTGCTTGTGTGTGCTGTGCTTGTGTGGGATCCCATCGCCCTTGTTGTGTAGCTTGAGAGGATTGGGTGTGTTGTTAGCTGGTGTGAGCTTGGTGTGTGGTGCTTTCGTTGTGTGTGCTGCTTGTGTGTGTGCTTAAGCTTGTGTTATGTGCAGCTGAGCGTGTGTGCTTGTGCTTGTACATCGCCTATGTGTACCACCTAGTTTGTGGGTTGCAAGGGGTCGGAGTGACCTTAGATCCGTGGCCCCGCCTCTTCATACCCGGGTGATTCTGGGCACTCTCTCTCCCGCTCCTCTTGTGCTTTTTAAAACCTACGCTCTTTTATTATTCGTGGCATGTGTTCCTGCCTCGACGATTCTCACGTCATTTTCTAGGCGCTATTCCTCTGCTTTACAACTCTTTGACTGAAGAAATATATTCCTTAATATATCTGGACTTCTTTGTGTCTTCAACTTTCCAATTGGGGCATATTTGTTTCTGTGGCAATATCTGGGAACAGCCGTCCTTTGTTCCAAGACCTTGTACTATTCACGCACAGTATGTCAGTTGCTGTGGGCGTGTGCTGTGGACTTCACCTGGACCCTCCTGTCCTTCCAGTGTCCTCAGGCCAATTTCCCTTAAATGTTTTTTTCTTCATGGACATTACACCTTAGCTCTGGATCTAACACTCTTGGTCAGATACTAATCGCCTGTGCACTTTCTGTCTAGGGTGGCGTGAGATAAACTTTTATCAGAGTGCGGGTGTTTTCCAATACAGGTGCTGCATTACTCCAGTATGGGCCTGACATACACCGGATGTTGTACATGTGATGTCTTGATCGAATTTCCCTTACTAAGGTATCGGAAGTTGCCTGTTCTCAGGTTTGCCATTGCGACGCCCGATATGTCACTGGCAGCAGTTATCTGAGTGATGACTGTGCTTCCGGAGAAAGTGCTCGGTGTTTACTTCACCCCTAGATTCTTTCCCCTTGAGTGGGTTTGCAGTCTTTGGTCACCACCTAGCGTTAGACTCTGTCTGTGGGCTTCTGTGCCTTCCTCTATCTTCATTTGGGGACTTTGCTATTTGGCGCATGAGAATTAAATTCGGAAGCCATTTGCTGGACCAGGTGTCCAGTCTTGTCCAGGTCTCTTTGAAGTCTGCCTGGTCTCATCAGATTTAATTCTCTCATTAACTTTCACATCTGCAAAACAGGGAATCTTCAGAATCTAAGCCCTTCCATCAATTTTGTCGACCCTCACTATATACCAAAAAATAGCACTCGGTCTGGATCCTCCGAACCCTGTGGGACACGCTCGTCAGCAATTTCACCTCCTAAAAGGTGCTGTTAGGTGGCAAGCAATATTCCAGCCTAGATAGAAAGTGACCTGAAGAGTGTCATCATGGGCTTGGCCTTCCTAGTTTTGAAGGTTCTCATTATCCATCCTGTCATTTTTCTAGCAGATGCGATTGATACAATGTTATGGTCCTTGAAGGTGAGATCCTCCGACATGATCACTCCCAGGTCTTTGACGTTGGTGTTTCGCTCTATTTTGTGGCCAGAATTTGTTTTGTACTCTGATGAAGATTTAATTTCCTCGAGTTTACCATATCTGAGTAATTGAAATTTCTCATCGTTGAACTTCATATTGTTTTCTGCAGCCCACTGAAAGATTTGGTTGAGGTCCGCCTGGAGCCTTGCAGTGTCTGCAATGGAAGACAGTGTCATGCAGATTCGGGTGTCATCTGCAAAGGAAGACACGGTGCTGTGGCTGACATCCTTGTCTGTCGGATATGAGGATGAGGAACAAGATGGGAGCGAGTACTGTGCCTTGTGGAACAGAGCTTTTCACCGTAGCTTCCTCGGACTTTACTCTATTGACGACTACTGTGTTCTGTTAGTGAGGAAATTATAGATCCATCAACCGACTTTTCATGTTATTCCTTTAGCACGCATTTTGTGCGCTATTACGCCATGGTCACACTTGTCGAAGGCTTTTGAAAAATCTGTATATATTACATCTGCATTCTTTTTGTCTTCTAGTGCATTTAGGACCTTGTCGTAGTGATCCAGTAGTTGAGACAGACAGGAGAGACCTGTTCTATACCCATGTTGCCCTGGGTTGTGTAACTGATGGGTATCTAGATGGGTGATGATCTTGCTTCTTAGGACCCTTTCAAAGATTTTTATGATATGGGATGTTAGTGCTATTGGTCTGTAGTTCTTTGCTGTTGCTTTACTGCCCCCTTTGTGGAGTGGGTTTGTCTGTTGTTTTTAGTAACTGTGGGATGACCCCCGTGTCCATGCTCCCTCTCCATAGGATGGAAAAGGTTTGTGATAGGGGCTTCTTGCAGTTCTTGATGAACACGGAGTTCCATGAGTCTGGCCCTGGGGCAGAGTGCATGGGCATGTCATTTATCGCCTGTTCGAAGTCATTTGGCGTCAGGATAACATCGGATAGGCTTGTGTTAATCAAATTTTGTGGCTCTCATAAAAAATTCATTTTAATCTTCGACTCTGTCTGGTTAGCGGCTTGCTAAAAACTGAGTCATATTGGGACTTGAGTAGCTCACTCATTTCCTTGCTCATCTGTGTAGGACCCATCTTGTTTAAGTAGGGGCCCAATACTGGACGTTGTTCTCGACTTTGATTTGGCATAGGAGAAGAAATACTTTGGGTTTCTTTCGATTTCATTTATGGCTTTTAGTTCTTCCCTCGAGTCCTGACTCCTATAAGATTCCTTTAGCTTAAGTTCGATGCTTGCTATTTCTCTGACCAGTGTCTCCCTACGCATTTCAGATATATTGACCTCTTTTAGCCGCTCTGTTATTCTTTTCCGTCGCCTGTAAAGAGAGCGCCTGTCTCTTTCTATTTTACATCTACTCCTCCTTTTTCTTAGAGGAATAAGCCTTGTGCATACATCGAGTGCCACCAAGTTAATCTGTTCTAGCCAGTTGCTGGACCAGGTCTGCAGCCTGTCCAGATCCCTTTGTATTTCTGCCTGGTCTTCGATCGAATGAACTCTTCTCATCAACTTCACGTCATCTGCAAACAGGGACACTCGGAAGAGTTTATTCCTTCGTCATGTCATTCACAAATACCGAAACAGCACTGGTCCTAGGACTGACCCGTGGGACCCCGCTGGTCACAGAGTGCCCACTCTGACACCTCGCCTGAACCTCATGTACTCGCTGTGCTGTCTTCCTGACAAGTATTCCCTGATCCATTGCAGTGCCTCCGGTTTATCCCTGCTTGGTCCTCCAGTTTTTGCACTAATCTCTTGTGTCGGTACTGTGTCTAAAGCGCCTTCTTGCAGTCCAGGAAAATGCATCACCCTCCCCTCTTGTCTTACTGAACTGTCACCATGTCATTAGAACTCCAGTAGGTTTGTTGTGACACAGGATTTCCCGTCTCTGAAACCTTGTGGTCTTGCTGGTGATGAGGATCATTTCCTTTTAAGATGTTCCACCATTCCTTCTCCTGACAATCTTTTCCATAATTTTGCTTGCTATACATGTAGTGACACTCGCTGTAGTTTTGCGTAGTTTGTCTGCGTTTGTGTGTGTGTGGTGGGGGGGGGGGAGGGTTATGCGGGGAGTTTACTCTTAATACATACCAGTATTCTGGGTTATAAAAAGCGATAATTGCCTTACTAGGGTCTAAAGATCAATAAGTGTCTGCCCTTTGTGTGATGTGTGAGGGAGGAATGTTACGGGGGGGGGGGGGCTTAGATCCGTAATACCTCTCTGTTCTTGTCTTGTCCTAGAAATGCTACACTCTTCGCTTATTGTCCCCCTTTCTGGATGTAGTATCATTTATTGCTGTTATTAAATCCAATTCCTTGTTCCACATTTAGAGAGGGACTTCCTAGCTTCCTAAGTATTTCTTACTACTAATAAACTACTGTAATGCTTGCAGGATTGTGAGTGACCAGGTATCTACAGTGATGCAAGGCCAAGCCAAGCTGGGACATGCAAACCACACATATCAGGTGATACTTGCGCTGGCATCTGGCCAAGTTGCCAGATGTGATGACGTAGTCGTCGTACCGTAGCCTAATCCCTTTTTGAGATCCTTTATCGTGACATGAGTTATAACTCCACGTGCTCATAACATCCCTCGTTCCTCCACACGATTTCACTTTTCAACTTATGATAGTATACACTTCATATTATATACACTTCAACTTTATATGTATAATGGCACACAACTTTGTGTGACGTCTCTGCTTCGGCAGGCTACTGCTGCCTAGTAGACCCAAATACGTTTGGGTTATTTTTTGTGATAATGGATTAATTCAGGCTTTCCTCACGACTTTTTCTAACTAATAACTTTAGTTATCACTCGTATCTATTGTTACTGACGATTGTCACTACCACGTTACTGTAGCAGTTAACTGCACCCTTATAAACACTAGATTCTCGGATGCATTGTGTGCCCACGTCTGCAACCACCGGACACCACTCGGTTGTGTGTGCGCTTGTGTGGGTGTGCTTGTGTGTGTGCGCTTGTGTTGGCACATGTGTGTGTGCTTGTGTATGTGTGTGCTTGTGTGTGGGTGATTGTGAGTGTGTGTGTGCTTGTGTGTGGTGCTCGTGTGTTGTGTGCTTGTGTGTGTGATTGTGTGATCGTGTGTGCTTTGTGTGTGGTGTGCGTGCTTGTGGTACTTATGTGCGTGCTGTGTGTGCACGATTTTGTTGTGCATGCTTGTGTGTGTGTGCTTGTGTGTTCGCTTGTGTGTGGGTGCTTGTGTGTGTGGTGCTTTGTGTGTGTGACACGCTTGTGTGTGCGCGCGCGTGTGTGCTTGTGCTTGTTACTAGCCCTATTGGTACTCACCTTTTTGTGGTTGCAGGGTCGAGTTTAGCTCCTGGCCCGCCTCTTCACTGGGTTGCTCTGGGCCCTCTCTCTCCCGTCCATGAGCTTTATCAAACCTCGTCTTAAAACTGTGTATGTTTCCTGCCGCAACTACGTATTTTTCTGGCTATTCCAAGGCCTTACAATCTTTGGTCTGAAGAAATTTCCTTCCTACTATCTCGGACTCATTTTGTGTCTTCTACTTCAATTGTGGCCTCATTGTTTCTGTTGTCCCCTCCCTGGAAATCCTGTCTTTGTTCCACCTTGTCTATTCCAAGCAGGTATTTATTTGTCGTTATCATGTCTCCCGCTGACCATCCTGTCCTCCAGATGTCCTCAGGCCAATTTCCCTTAATTTTTCTTCATAGACATTCCCCTTAGCCTCTGGAACTAACCTTGTCACAAACCTTTGCACTTTCTCTAGTTTCTTGACGTACTTTATCAAGTGCGCGTTCCAAAACAGGTGCTGCATACTCCAGTATGGGCTTGACATACACGTGGTTGTACAGTGTCTTGAACGATTCCATACTAGGTATCGGTATGCTGTTCTTGGTTTTGCAGGCGCCCATATGTTGCAGCAGTTATCTGATTGATGTGTGCTTCCCGGAGAACATTGCTCGGTGTTATACTCACCCCAAGATCTTTCCGTGAGTGAGGTTTTGCAGTCTTTGGCCACCTAGCGTAGACTCTGTCTGTGGTCTTCTGTGCCCCTTCCCCTATTTCATGCTTTGAATTGGCAAGATTAAATTCGAGAAAGCCATTTGCTGGACCAGGTGTCCAGTCTGTCCAGGTCTCTTTGAAGTCCTTGCCTGCGTCATCATCAGATTTAAATTCTCATCATTAACTTCACATCTGCAAACCAGGGACACTTCAGAATCTAACCTTCCATCATGTCCGTCAATCTATACAATAATGTAGCAACGGTCTAGGTCCGACCTGTGGGATACCCACCGGCTCGTCACAGGTGCCCACTGTGATACATCATTACGTACCATGACTCGTTGTTGCCTCCCTGTCAGGTATTTCTCTGATCCATTGCAGTGCCCTTCCTGTTTATATGCACCTGATGCTCTAGCTTCTGCACTAATCTCTTGTGAGGAACTGTGTCAAAGGCCTTCTTGCAGTCCAAGAAGATGCAATCAACCCACCCCTCTCTCTCGTGTCTTACTTCTGTTATTTTATCATAAACCTCCAGAAGGTTTGTGACACAGGATTTGCCTTCAGTGAATCCGTGCTGGTTGGCATTTATACTCTTGTTCCGTTCCAGGTGCTCCACCACTCTCCTCCTGATAATCTTCTCCATAATTTTGCATACTATACACGTCAATGACACAGGCCTATAGTTTAGTGCCTCTTTTCTGTCTCCTTTTTTAAAAATGGGAACTACATTTGCCGTCTTCCATACCTCACGTAGTTGCCCAGTTTCCAGGGACATGTTGAAGATTGTGGTAAGTGGCACGCACAACATATCTGCTCCCTCTCCAAGGACCCACGGGGAGATGTTGTCCGGTCCCATTGCCTTTGAGGTATCGATGTCCCTTAGCAGTTTCTTCACCACCTCCTTATCTGTATGTATGTCGTCCAACACTTGTTGGTGTATTCCTTGCTGGTGTCCCCATCTGGTCTGTCCCCCCAGAGTCCTTCCTGTCTCTACTGTAAATACTTCCTTAAATCTCGTGTTGAGCTCCTCACATACCTCTTGATCGTTTCTTGAGAGTTCTCCACCTTCTTTCCTCAGCCTTATCACCTGGTCCTTGACTGTTGTCTTCCTCCTAATGTGGCTATACAGCAGTTTCGGGTCAGATTTGACTTTCGATGCTATGTCGTTTTCATACTGTCGCTGGGCCTCCCTCCTTATCTGTGCAAACTCGTTTCTGGCTCTTCTACTAATCACAGAATTCATTACCTTTGTAACTTGTGAGCTCATTCCTTTGTACCTAGTTCAGCTGTCAAAACTTTGGGGCGCCAATCCCTGGACCCATTACGTACCTCTGTAATCTGTAAATACCTTTGTAACTTGTCATGATTGTGACCAGACTTACTGGAGTTCATTACCTTTGTAAATTGTGAGTTCATTACCTTTGTAAATTGTGAGTTCATTGCCTCTGTAACTTGCTCAGCTATCAAAACTTTGGAGTCCAGTCCCTGGACCAATTATGTACCTCTCTGTAATCTTTTGACTACCGCCCACAGGATGGGTATGGGGTGCATAATAAACATATTAAACTAACTAAACTACTAATCTCCTTGTTTTCCTGGGTCCTATGCCTCCTGTACCTTTTCCATTCTCTGTTGCACTTAGTTTTTGCCTCCCTACACCTTCGGGTAAACCAAGGACTCGTTTTGGTCTTCCTATTATTTCTGTTTCCCTTGGGAACAAAACTTTCCTCTGCCTCTTGCACTTTGTTGCCACATATTCCATCATCTCGTTTACTGATTTTTCCTACCATTTCTCTGTCACACTGAACCTCCTGCAGGAAGTTTCTCATACCTGTGTAGTCCCCCCTTTTATAGTTTGGCCTGTCCCCTTCAGTTCCTGTTACCTTCTCCACTTGTAACTACTATATAATCAAAACTCAGAACCACGTGATCGCTAGCTCCAAGGGGCCTCTCGTAAGTGATGTCCTCAATGTCTGAACTGCTCAGGGTGAACACAAGATCCAGTCTTGCTGGCTCATCCTCCCCTCTCTCTCTGGTTGTGTCCCTGACATGTTGATGCATGAGGTTTTCAAGTACCACATCCATCATCTTGGCTCATCATGTTTCGGGACCCCCATGTGGCTCCAGGTTTTCCCAGTCGATCTCCCTGTGGTTGAAATCGCCCATTACCAGTAACTTTGCTCTGCTCGAGTGAGCTCTTCTTGCCATCTCAGCCAGTGTGTCACCATCACTCTGTTGTTTTCTTCGTACTCCTCTCTTGGCCTCCTGCAGTTCTGTGGTGGGTTATTACATCACTCCAATGACTACTTTATGTTCTCCGGACTGAATTGTACTACAATGTAGTCCTTTCTCCAATCATGTCCATGCCTTCCATTTCCTCAAATCCCCATCGGTGTTTTATGAGCAGTGTGTTTTTGTGTGTGTGTGCTTGTGTTGCTTTTGTGTGTGTGTGTGTGTGTGCTTTTGTGTGTGTCTGCTTTTGTGTGTGTGTGCTTTTGTGTGTGTGTCCTTTTGTGTGTGTGTGCTTTTGTGTGTGTGTGCTTTTGTGTGTGTGTGCTTTTGTGTGTGTGTGCTTTTGTGTGTGTCTGCTTTTGTGTGTGTGTGCTTTTGTGTGTGTGTGTGCTTTTGTGTATGTGTGTGCTTTTGTGTGTGTGTGCTTTTGTGGTGTGTGTGCTTTTGTGTGGTGTGCTTTTGTGTGTGTGCACTTTTGTGTGTGTGCGCTTTTGTGTGTGTGTGTGCTTTTGTGTGTGTGTGCTTTTGTGTGTGTGTGCTTTTGTGTGTGTGCTTTTGTGTGTGTGTGTGTGCTTTTGTGTGTGCGCTTTTGTGTGTGTGTGCTTTTGTGTGTGCGCGCTTTTGTGTGTGTGTGCTTTGTGTGTGTGTGCTTTTGTGTGTGTGCGCTTTTGTGTGTGTGCGCTTTTGTGTGTGTGCTTTTGTGTGTGTGCGTGCTTTTGTGTGTGTGCGCTTTTGTGTGTGTGTGCTTTTGTGTTTACCTGGAGACCTGGAGATATGTGTGTGTGTGCTTTTGTGTGTGTGCTTTTGTGTGTGTGTGCTTTTGTGTGTGTGTGTGCTTTTGTGTGTGTGCTTTTGTGTGTGTGCTTTTGTGTGCACGCTTTTGTGTGTGTGTGCTTTGTGTGTGTGTGCTTTTGTGTGTGTGCACTTTTGTGTGTGTGCACTTTTGTGTGTGTGCACTTTTGTGTGTGTGTGTACTTTTGTGTGTGTGTGCTTTTGTGTGTGTGTGTGCTTTTGTGTGTGTGTGTGTGATTTTGTGTGTGCGCTTTTGTGTGTGTGTGCTTTTGTGTGTGCGTGCTTTTGTGTGTGCGCGCTTTTGTGTGTGTGTGCTTTTGTGTGTGTGCGATTTTGTGTGTGTGTGCTTTTGTGTGTGCGCTTTTGTGTGTGTGCGCACTTTTGTGTGCGCTTTTGTGTGTGCACTTTTGTGTGTGTGCGCCTTTGTGTGTGCACTTTTGTGTGTGTGTGTGCTTTTGTGTGTGCTTTTGTGTGTGTGTGTGCGCTTTTGTGTGTGTGCTTTTGTGTGTGTGTGTGCTTTTGTGTGTGTGTGTGCTTTTGTGTGTGTGTGTGTTTGTGTGTGCACTTTTGTGTGTGTGTGCTTTTGTGTGTGCGCACTTTTGTGTGTGCGCACTTTTGTGTGTGTGCGCTTTTGTGTGTGTGTGCTTTTGTGTGTGTGCGCTTTTATGTGTGTGCGCTTTTGTTGTGTGTGCTTTTGTGTGTGTGCGCGCTTTTGTGTGTGTGCGCGCTTTTGTGTGTGCGCTTTTGTGTGTGTGCACTTTTGTGTGTGTGTGTGCTTTTGTTTGTGTGTGTGCACTTTTGTGTGTGTGCTTTTGTGTGTGTGTGCTTTTGTGTGTGTGTGCTTTTGTGTGTGTGCTTTTGTGTGTGTGTGTGCTTTTGTGTGTGTGTGCTTTTGTGTTTGTGTGCTTTTGTGTGTGTGTGCTTTTGTGTGTGTGTGCTTTTGTGTGTGTGTGCTTTTGTGTGTGTGTGCTTTTGTGTGTGTGTGCTTTTGTGTGTGTGTGCCTTTGTGTGTGTGTGCTTTTGTGTGTGCGCGCATTTGTGTGTGCTTTTGTGTTTGTGTGCTTTTGTGTGTGTGTGTGCTTTTGTGTGTGTGCTTTTGTGTGTGCACTTTTGTGTGTGTGTGCTTTTGTGTGTGTGTGCTTTTGTGTGTGTGTGCTTTTGTGTGTGTGTGCTTTTGTGTGTGCGCACTTTTGTGTGTGCTTTTGTGTTTGTGTGCTTTTGTGTGTGCGTACTTGTGTGTGCACTTTTGTGTGTGTGCTTTTGTGTGTGTGTGCTTTTGTGTGTGTGTGTGCTTTTGTGTGTGTGCTTTTGTGTGTGCACTTTTGTGTGTGTGTGCTTTTGTGTGTGTGCTTTTGTGTGTGTGTGCTTGTGTGTGTGTGCTTGTGTGTGTGTGCTTTTGTGTGTGTGTGCTTTTGTGTGTGTGTGTGCTTTTGTGTGTGTGTGCACACGCTTTTGTGTGTGTGCACACGCTTTTGTGTGTGTGCTTTTGTGTGTGTGTGTGCACTTTTGTGTGTGTGCTTTTGTGTGTGTGTGTGCGTGCTTTTGTGTGTGTGTGCATGCTTTTGTGTGTGTGTGTGTGTGCTTTTGTGTGTGTGCTTTGTGTGTGTGTGCTTTTGTGTGTGTGTGCTTTTGTGTGTGTGTGCTTTTGTGTGTGTGTGCACTTTTGTGTGTGTGTGCACTTTTGTGTGTGTGTGCTTTTGTGTGTGTGTGTGCTTTTGTGTGTGTGTGCTTTTGTGTGTGTGCACTTTTGTGTGTGTGCTTTTGTCTGTGTGTGCTTTTGTGTGTGTGTGTGCTTGTGTGTGTGTGTGCTTTTGTGTGTGTGTGCTTTTGTGTGTGTGTGTTTTGTGTGTGTGTGCTTTTGTGTGTTAGTTACCATTTGTCCTAGCACATGTTTGATTAGACATGGCCTGTTGATT